>ML675604.1:4024919-4040438 GCA_007922155.1 Mesoclemmys tuberculata | reverse complement strand
GTCAGTCAGTCAACTTGGAATAATCCTTTTCACCCACGGATTGTGCTCTTTCTCTGTCTTGTATGACTCTTACCCTACTGGATTGCACCAGCTGGGACTGGCACTGAGGTTTTGCCTCTGGGTTGGGCACAGGAAGTGGGATTGTGGTTGTAGTGGTGCTACTGCTATAATTTTTGTTTTGTTGATTTGTACTTGGAGGATTTTTGAATGTCTCAGGGAGTTTTGGGAATGTGGCTTGCATGAGGGGTTGGAGTGTGTGGGATTTAATAAGGACTGCACTTTTTTAACTGTGGTAATAGGAATTTTAGTAATTTGTTTAGCTTGGCTTAGTAGAATTTTTCATTTAATTCATTTTTCCTTTTTATAACCCTATATACTTCAATAAAAGTTACATAAATAGTGGTTAACCAAAAAATAGCGGTCTGGTCTCTTACCTCTCGATTGGGACACACACTTGCAGTGTGGGGATTGGGCCCCTTGCCCCACAACAGACATTATTAACACAAAAGAGTATAAAGAATGTCATGAATCTACCTTCCAAGATTATTGGAGGAATGTGGAATGCAAGAGGAACACATCAGCCTGATCTTTGGTCTAAACTATTGGACAAACTTCAGCAATTTGAATTCATTTTTTAAAATAAAATGTTACAAGTTTCAGTTCTACCTATAGAAAATTAAGAAAATTTTTCATGTAGTTTAATTGCATGTATTACTGGCCACAATGGAGAAGAAAATGACAGCAAGAAGAATGACAGACCTTTCAACAACAATTCATGCCACAAAGAATTATATAAATAGCTTGTAGTATTTAAGGACTAATTGAAAAGACTTTTGTTAACATCTAAAAATTCATCTTCACCTTTGGTTTCTCCTAAACTTTATTTACTTTGCTTTCTCCTGTTTGCATTAATAAACAGCACCATTTTCATTACAACATTAAAACCCCTGCAAAATAAGGTGTAGAACCCAATCAACCACCTGTAAAACATATGCTAAAGAGAACTCGAAATAGGCTCAGCTTATACTACCCATAAGCCCCAGAACTTAAATCACCTTCATCCAAAGTCTGAACTCTATCCATTTGTGGAGCAGGATATTATGCCCCGCTTTTGCAAACCCAAGACTTAATTGTTACAAAGGAGCTTTGTATTTTATTCTCAGAGGATAATTAAATTAGTTACACTGGGAGCATACAATCTCTGCTTTTGTATGCAGTATTTAGGGCTACAGGTTATGTTGCTGAATCTCTGCTATAGTAGCAACTGTCTTCAGAACACACATTAGGCAGCGTCCCTTCCATTTTAAATAACTACCACAATAACAAACAGGTTAAGAAAAGTGGTAAAGTTACAAAATAACTTTATTTTTAAATCTAACATACTTCATCAGGGTAAGTAAAAAACATCCAATAGCACAAGACTTATGACACACACATACAAAAAACCTATAGTTACCAATCCTAACCTAAAGTTATTCCTATAAGAAGTCATGCCAACAGTCCCCCCAGATTTCCAAATTACCAAGGAGACATTCTTTGAGCAAGATCTTATATTGCATAAGGAGTTTCCAAATCTCTTTCAGATAGTTTCAGAAAGTCAAGATTTAAATTTGAGACTTCAACCACTCAAGCTATTCATGTTGATGTAGCCTTCCCTTATTCATTCCTTTCACAATGAATTGGAGCACCAAATAACCCCTCACTGTGACTTTTAGCTCCAAACTCCATAGAGAGCAGCATATCTTCAGATAAGTTTTATGAACTACACAACCATGGGTTGCTATGGACATACTGCTAAGTTATTTGCTTCAGGTTTAAAGGAAATGGCTGCAAAACTCCTACAGTACCGAACACAAAACACCTGAGGTCTCACTAGAGTGATTTTTTAAACAAACAAAAAAAGTAACTGCCAGAGATTCCAGGCTGAGTGCTCTGGCTGTAGGAATGGATCAAAGAATTTATTGACATCCAGGTGGTTTGTTTTGAAGGGTGAAGGAGTTAATGAAATGCAAGTATGAATGATAAAAATAAAACCTGTATGAAATATGGTGATTCAACTGTTCTCTGTCATACAGATACAATATACTAAATATTTATATAGAAAATATTTACTCACACCTCAGAATACATACTAGTTGTATACTACTACTATTACTTGAAGTGAGCAGAAAAAGTGAACATAGGCACTCAGAGGTGCACAAGACCATTATATCAGCAAACTGGTGCATGTGAACCTAAAACTAGAGTACCAAAATTCTAACAAGATTGCTTCCATTTTTGCAAAAGGTAAAAGAAAGCCATGAAGTAAAAGAGCAGAGATAAATTTTATTATGTTAGTAACAAAGTAAAAGATTAGAGAACTGTGATTTGTCTGAAGTAATCTGATTGCTGAAAATGATGTGCAAACTGTGGGTGAAAGGGATAAAACCTAATATTCCAAACTGGTGAAGAATTCATGTTAATCAAATTCATTAAAAAAAGAAGCACCTGTTAATTTTCCCACCAATAACTCTAAATGTTTTAACAAATTTAATTAGCATTTTTTCCTTAAACCATGCTGACCCCTAGTGGCAAGTGGCTGCTGTTTAACACAGAAAACACAAGTGTTTTAAAATATTTGTACTGAATGGTTGGAATTAGACGCTGAGCTGTACATTATTTATTCAATAATTACTAACTAAACTGCAATAATATTAATTTAAGAAGTCAAAGAACATATATAATCAATCCAACTCTTGCACTCATTCCATTCTGTTTTATTTTGTTCCAGTCACTCCCTCAATTTCAACCAATCACAGAATGTTTAGCCACTCCCAGGAAAAATAAAGTTACTAATCTCTTCAATGGAAGGGGCTAATTTCACTCCTTCATTTGGATATATAACTTCTTCTTGATGTCTACAGGCACTTTCAAACTTAACACATTTAAGCCCAATATTATCTTTCAACCCAAAAATCCCTCTTCATCTTCATCACTACTGACAGCGCTGTCATCCTTCCAATCACCCAAACTTGCAACCTGTGTTATCTTTTTCTCCCTTTCTCCCTTTCATTCTTCTCTCATAGCCTGACCCTTGCCTCATATCCTGCTTCTTCAACTATGTCTCCATCACATTTTTATTTCTCTCTTCCTAATACCAGAACAGTTTTACTATATGTTTTGGTGATTTTATACTTTAAATACTGCAGTCCTTTCTCCAGTTCATCCAAAAGGCTACTACTATGATCATATTCCTATCCTGTTGCTATGAATGTCTCTACTTCCTTGAATTTGAACTAACTTCCCTTTTTCTTTTGCATACAGTACAATCTACTTCTACTTTCAAAGTGCTCCAAAACTCCTTCTCCAACTACACCTGTTTTCATCTCTTCCTACATTCACTCCAACTCTATTTAGTATATCTGAGCTGCTCTACGACAAGTCTCTTTGCATTCTTTACTCTCTCATGACTTCATACCTTCTTTCATATCACCCATTGTGGCTTGGAATAGCCTCATAAATAAAGCTGTGCCAAACCCCTCCTTCTTCACTAAACATTTACAAACCTACTAGTTCTAGTAGGCATTCTGGCAATAGAGAGGCATAATTCTAGTATTGCAAACCAAAGTACGGCCAACTTTAAAACTCCAGCAGCATGAAGAGGATTTAAACCCACCCTAAACAGGTATATGAGGATTTCCATGCAGGACGGAATCCGCAACTAGCATATAGCAGCATGGGTGATTCTATTTCAGACACTCCTGACCACTCCAGCATAGGTAGAAAGGTGAATTTGAACTTATTGGGAGTTACAGAGAATGAGACTGATCACCAGCCAACATTATGGCCCCTAGAGGACTGTTATTAACTGCTACAGTTTGGAGCAGTTCTGAAGCTGCTTGAAACTATGCTTGGGAAAGCAGAGAGCCCCAAAAGTAGGCAGCCATAAACAATTCCTTTGCAGTTCCTTATTCACCTGTGTTCAGCATTCTCTGGTAACAGCTAAGGATTCAGCCTGAAGTAATCAACTAAAATGAAGAGACATCAGGGAAAAACGAGAGTTCTGTCGCACCTTAAAGACTAACAAATTTCTGTGGGCATAAGCTTCTGTGGGCTGCAATCCACTTTCTCAGAGTGGAAACCACAGATAGGAGATAAATATATATCTATCTCCCAGGGTGAGAAGCATAATAATGGGAAGGGCAAGTGCTAATTAAGTCAATTCAGTTAGGGTAGATGAGGCCTATTCACAACCATTGAGTAGAAAGTGAGAATGTGTGAACAGTGACAATAAGTGAGTCTCCATTCTGTATATCTGGCATCAGTTAAAATCAGATACATGTTATAAATGTAGCATAATCCCCTTTTATTAGCAAATAAACCAACACCAGCCCGGAAACTCAAGCACAAAGAACGTTTTACAGACACAGACACACACCACTTGACTGTGTATGCAGTTAAAGAAACACAAAACATTCTTTCCCCCCTTTAGAGAGTATCGGAAGATGGAGAAGACAGAAGGGAGTTGAAAAGAAAAAAAAACACACCACCACAATAGATTTACAGCTGAATGTAACAGAGCAGGACAAAAGAACTTGTTAAACAAGTTTTGTATTTTGGCTTATGGCATAACTATTGAATATAATATTGTCATAGCTGCTATTCAAGTACACATTCTTGATATGTCAACATAATGATCTCACAGTAACTAACGTATCACTAAACAAAATGGATTTTGATTTGGTAGTTTCTTAGCAACTAAAAACTTATTTGCACTGGTAGCTGGTAAGCACACAGACACACGTCAAAGTCTTGATAAGTAAGAACTTAATAAACTTGGACTGACCTCTTGCTGGACCATCTTTCACCATAAGTCCTGCCAAGGCAATTAAGAGCAGATGTAGTGCCCTTTCTTAGAGTCATATAATTCAACAACCTGCATCAATTTGATTCTGTTCTATTTCTATTCTGTTCCAGTTATCAGACTGCACCGATCACTATGGTATCTGAATGCCTTCCAGAAAGCCATTTCTGGTATGACAAACATTTGTCATGTGGATGTAAGTTACTAATTTATAGGTGCAGGCTTAAAACTCCTAGTCCTTCGCCTAACTGACAAAACCACACTGCTTCCCAGACATCTAACATCAGTGCCTTTTCAGAAGGTAGGCCTCACTTGCAAGCTTCAACCCTGAAGATGTCCATCTGTATTTCCCTTTTTCTGTTTTCAGAACTCATACTTGCTTTCTATTTGCATCACTTAATTGCTCATGGTATATTTCCTATACATGAATGTAAGTGCAAGCAGAAGGTAGCGAAGATTAATGCCTTCAAGATTTAATTTAGCTACCTCTAACAGAAAAAGTTTTGATAAACTACAATACAATGAAACAGAGATGAGAAAAATTAAATCTTTACTGAGACCTAATTAAAGTCTTGTTTGATAGCTGCTTAACACTCACTGGTCAATTATTAGTGCTCTCTCTCTTTTATTGGAAGAAAAAAGAAGACCATCAAAAATTAAATTCTACCTCTGTGTCAAGAAATCCAGTTGTACTCAGTGGTCTTTTTTCTTCCAGCACTACTGTAGCAGAATTTATAGCCCAATCTTTTACTAAATCTTTCTGGTTCTCGTTGATAACAGGCCTATTATAATCCTGGCTGTCATCCACTCCAAACACCTGAAAATGAAACAAATCATTACATATGTTAACCCAATGCTTTCCCGCTTCAATGTTCAATTTTAATGTAAGGATGGTGTCAATATTGGCATAGTAAGTCAGATGCTTCTTTTTAAAATGTTTTATTACACTAATCTGACATCAACTAATCCGATGTAAAGAATACAGATTAATTTTAGAAATAGAGCAGATATCTGTCAGTTTCTCAAAAATTCAGGGAAATGTTAGTTGAAATGACCAGATATGAAACAACAATGTTCTTCTGATCAAAATAATTAAATAGGGCACAAAGACAGTGGCCAAATCAGTGGCAAAACAAAAACATTTTAAAAAGTATTTGCCAGGTAATTTTTTATTAATATATTTTTAAAAACAAGAAATACACATACTTAAATTTGCTACCAGTCCCCTCAATGTGCTATGGTTCTAATTAAAGCAATACTTCATTTCTTTTTGCTTTTTCAGACGAATTGCCGTATACTCTAGAGCAAGTGTTCTTCATGTGGCCCATATCTTCAAAGAAACTGTATCTTGGACCACCTTTTGACTCACTGATATTTGCATGAACCACCTTCTCCTAACTCTGCTGACAGAATAACATCTCTGCAGCAACTAAAATAATTGCTCACTTAGAAAAGTAATTAGGAAAATAATAAATATACTTTAGCTTCTTTCAATAAAGTTTAGGAGGAGGAGAGCCAGCCTAAAGGTATCAGTCATCTTTCGTAGGCCACAATTTGGGACAACAGTTTGGGAACCACTATTATTGACAGCTTACAATTACTTTAAAAAAATAACTATGTGGTTTGGGAAATCAATACTTAAAGTGCAGAAAGATATTGTTTAGAAAATTCTGTTGAGAGAGATTTTAAATTAACTTTACTACTAACTACGGGCACCAACACTAAAACAGGATTCTCCCCCCCCGCATAATTCTATGATATTATAATCTTGTGATGTCCAAGGATTGTTTTGTCATAAGGAATAGGGAGCTACTTACACAACTGTTCTGTTCTTATAAAAATGTCACTGGTAACAAAAGAACAAACAACTAAGTAGGTATTTTTCTAAATGCAGTGTTTTTCATAGTTTTACAGATGGGGTCTGTGAATCTTTAATAAATGGAGAACAATTTGCCAAGTACTAATATATAAATCAAGATGCATTGTTTAACAAAATTCTGAACAAATTTCCTATTTTCAAAAGTCTATAAATCTGCCAAATCACCACTAGATGGCCACAATCAATAACACTTCTTCCATATCTAAGAAAACCAGCAGAAGCCCGAAGTAAAGGCGCACTTTTGCACTCCAAAAAAATGAGTTTTGCAGCAATCAGCCATACAAACTCCCATTTAAGACAATTATGTAAATTTTGCCTTTACGTGTCCACATAGATTAATATTTGTATTTTGCCGAAATTAAAGAATGAGGAATCGTTTTCAAATGTGTTTTATGTTTGCAAAATATTCTAGTGCAAAGAGTCAGCCTTCCAGCTGATTCTATCACTTATACATAGAACATGCAAAAAAAAATTCTCTATTAATTTTGATCTTTAATTATGTCATGATATACATGAGCTATTTTAGAAGCACTTTGTATATCTTCTGTACCCACGACAGGCATGATACATGATGTGATGTCCATTTCTCTTTCTCTCTCCTCATTCTTCCTTCCTGCTGCCTTTGACTAGTGCAAGTAGGTGGCCAGATTTACAGAGTTAACTATCATGCTATCTCTTCTCTTTTAGTTTACTTGTTTTCTGCAGCTACTTCCTTCAGGAAAAGGGGGAGAACACACTACATCTTTCTGCAGTAAATGTAAAATGCTGGTCAGCGTATTCCCTGTATACCACAGAGACTTTTTTATTTTGTGTTTCTGCCCTACACTAGCAAAATACTACATAATCCTACTTCCTGAGTGTTAATAGTTCTGTTCCCATCCCACTGCAGTGCTCTTCTCCAGAGCAAGGATATGATCTGGCTGAATGACTGATATTACAGGATGAAGAACGAGGCAAAGAAAAAAATCTTTCTGAAAAATCCAAGTATCATTGATAGATAGTGAAAACTTCAGATGTGAATATAAACTATGCAAAAAGTAAATTGATTCAAAGTTTAAATAGGAGGTATTCGAAAATCTTTTTGTAAAAATGCCAATATCTGCAGAGAGAAATAACTAGTCCTATAGGAATTTCAATACTGACTGATCTATTTTTAATCTGAACACACACCAAATAATCCAACTATGTCCATACCAGGAAACATTTATTAGAGATTTTGAAACAACATATCCTAATCACGCAGCAAACTGCTGGCATTTGCGTGATGTTTGTTGTGACTGAGGCCTACCTTGAGAAAAGAGATGTAACTGCATTCTGTTTGAATCTGCATACTTTCCTATGGATTGCTAAAGTAATAAGAAGTACACTTCCTATGCTTTAAAATTTTTTCTCTGATTCTGAAAGTTATTTTAGACAATATTGTGTTGTCTCTTGCACTGAAAAAACCATAGTGCATGGCTATGTTCTTGCCTCTCTCTTCACGATTAGAAATAAAGGAGAAAGTAGGCTGACAAATAGGGTCTTGTGGGAACGTGAGTTTTCATTTAACACACTCCCTTCCTGTTATCTCAAACAAAACTGGCTATTAAAAATTTAATTGCCAAGATTTTAGCTACAACTCCGTTATGGAAAAAAGAGATGCTGCCATATTATAGGATTTGCATCAAAATGTGACGAATTGTTCCAAATATGAAAATAATTGCTTTTTAATTTTTTTGTATTTATTTAAGTATTCAGGGTAAATGGGCTATTAAGCAACAGTATTCCTAGGTTCTAAGGCGTTATCGAGCTTTACTAGCCATCTTACAGAACTAGGTATCTTGCTGTGTAAGTTGCACATATTGCTAATTACAAAGATGTGTGTGCTGTACCCTCATCCCTTTTACATCCACCTTAAAGTCATTAAGGGCCTTCACTGACCTCCATCTTTTGGTGTTTTTTTTAGTTTTTTTTTTTTAAATCCCTAGAATCGTACCTAAAGTGAGGAAAGTTTCTAAATCATCTTAGGACTGAATATCAGCATCTCTTTTTATAAAGATTCATATCTCAGTCAATTCAAAACTGAATTTCATAAAAATACTCAAAGGCATTTCTCAATGAGGGTCGTTTCCACGCCCAATTTCAACTTTATACCATCAGTCATTTTGGCTGTAAAACTGGTTTAAAAAACGTTACCTGAATTCTTATCTAATGGGGAAAACCTTTTTTCCTCCTCACCTTCCCCCTACATCTGTGATTAAACATTTTTTGCTCAAACTTAGAAAAAAAATCACCTCTCATCAGAGATTTCGCCTGCATGTTGAGAGGTTCGGAAAGTTATGAGTCAGTTGCAAACAATTTAAAAAGTTTCAAAAAGGCCAGTTCAACTAAGTTGAATTTCTGGAAGTCTGCTAGACCATCTTCTACTGAAAGGTTGCACGTGTATTTTGGTGAACCTCATCTCATGTAATGACATCATGACAATCATCACAACCCTCTCTCCCCCATCTCCCATCTTTCTATGAGGCAGAGAGTGTTATCACCAAAGTACAATTCTGTCATGGAGGTCACAGAAGGCACAGATTCTGTGACTTACTGGGACCTCTGGGACAGTGCAGGGCAGGGCTGAAGCAATTAGCAGCAGCTGTCAGGGCAGAGGTGCCCTGGGGATGGTCAGCTGCTGCCCAGAAGCCTAACAGCTGATCTGGGGCTGCACCTGCCTAACAGCTGATCTGTGGAGGCCACTGGGCACCTAACAGCTAATTGTCCGGCCCAAACAACTGATGGGTGGCTGGGGCAGCTGAATCCAGGGGCCGCTAAACAGCTGATGGATGATGACTGCTGCCTGGGGGCCCTCAAACAGCTGAGTGGTGGCAGCTGCCTCCCGGGGCCCCCCCAAACAGCTGAGTGGTACAGGCTGAGAGCAGCTAGCTTGGGTACAGGACTAGAGCAGCTGCAAGCCCCAAGAGTGCTGTTTGTTCCCATGCCCCCGGCTATTTTTTTTAGTAAAAGTCAGATAAAGGTTATGGCTTCCATTAATTTTTTTTTAATGGCCATGACCTGTCCTTGACTTTTACTAAAAATACCCGTGACAGAATCTTAACCTTAGTTATCACCCACATCATACTAAAACAGAAAGATTAAAAGATTTGACCAAAATTACAGAGGAATGTGGTGTCAGAAACAGAATTAGAATGCAGGCGCATGCTTCATCCACTAGAATACATTGTCATCATACTAATGCACTAGCCCTTCAAAGGTGAGAAGTCACTGCCTATCCAGCAAAAGAATACTCCTGAATGACTCCGTGGCAAAAAATTAAAAATTCTGCACCAAAAAAATAAAAATTATGCAGAAAGTATTTTAAAATTCCACATATTTTGTCCATAAATAAATATGGGGGCTCTAGCATGTCAGAGGGGAGCACAGGCCTCTGGTTGCACAGGGGTGGAAGATCACCTTGCAGCCCTCCTCCCCACCAAACACAGACTAACTGATGAAGTTGCACCCAACCCTGACACAGCACAAGAGCTGGGCATGCCCCAGAAACACCCAGGGCCCTGCCCCTCCATGCCAGGTGAACCAAGAGAGTAAGTGAGGACACAGGCTCACATGCACATCCAGTACTGGCCCCCAATCCAGGTGTGGGGCAAGAAGGCTCAACCCAGCAGGATCCAAGTGTTGAACAGGCTTAGTGTGGGGGGCATTCAGGTGTGAAGTAAAAAGGTTCTGTGGGGGGGGCAATCTGGATATGGGCAGCTCGGTGTGGGGCTGGATGCGGGGAGATCTGGATGTACAGGGGGGGCTTGTTGGGTGGGGGCTCTGTGTGCAGAGGTAATGGAACTCTGCAAGGGGGAATCTAGGTGCAGCTGATTGGGGCTCAGTGGGGTGGGAGTACAGTGGGGGTAGTTTGGCAGGATGTCTGGGTATGGTGATGGGTCTGGATGCACAGGAATTGGGCGGACAGGGGAGCAGCTTCCTGTACAGTGACCCCTCCCCCCCATGGCTGTGGAGTGAGGGGGACAGGAAGCAGGGGTGGTGCGGAGCTTCCTACAGCCAGGGAAGTTTCTGGGGGGAAGGCCACTCCTTGCAGTGCCATCTTCCCCTGCACCCAGCACAGCCGGGATTAGCAGCTGAGCCTGCCACAGGGTAGGAGCCACCTGCTGGGATGTCCCCAGCCCAGCACCCTTCCCCCCTACTGTGATTTCTCTCTCCACCAGTTGCTCTAGGCACTGTTGGGGAGAGGCGTGTGACCATTCTTGCAACTTCTTTTTGCTTCCCCATCATTTTCTGCAGGGAAACTAAAATCTGCTTCAGGGGGACATGAATTCGAAAATTCCCCCATCTGGTAGTAAGTTATGAGGGAGCTTGTGATGGCCCTAGAACTATCATTGGTAGCCTACAATGCATTCTCCTTCCGTTCTTTCATCTATAAAGTGACCTGAGAGTCTCTCAAATAGTGTGCCCTTGTTTGCAAGATTCTCAAAGCAAAACCTTGGATGGCTATAATGGGAGAGTATAAAGTCACAGTAGGGAAGTTTTCAACCTGAGGGATCAGTTTACCATGGCTTGTTTCCAAGCTGTCATCACTAGAAACTTTTTTAAAAAGCCCCAAAAGATTCTTCTCTTTTACTTTCCTAGGTCTCATTGGGCTTCAGATGGGTCCAAAGCTCAGCTCTGTGGTCACTGCTTTTGCTTTATGAGAAACCTTGAGTGTGTTACTCTAATAGGGAAATGAAAATTCTGACTCAATCAGATAATCCACCAAGGGACAAGACAGGTGTGAGGAAGGGGAAGCCCTTTGTTTTATGGAAGGCCAGTACTTTTTTTGTTTGATTTTCATTCAGAGCTTGAGGTCATGGAACCAAAAGGATTTAAAATTCTGATTTGTAAACCCACAGTTTATCAGATGAAGATTTCCCTTCCTAGTAGGGAGGAATTGAGAGTGTACTATAAAAATAAAGTATGAACATGCTCCTCCTACTGCCAACATAATTTGCATTAAAACCTATTAATCAAATGGTTCAACTCAAAAGAGAAGGCAGGTCACAAACACAGGCAGTCTTAAATCTTTCTGCTTGTTCTCCTGGAGCTTTCTATAGTTGTGAGAAAGATCTCCAGTTCTCCACAGCAGCAAAACCAGCTACTGTCACACAGTACAGGACTTTTCTTTTAGATAGCAGTGTATTGCAGATGGCAATTTTCTCTGTGGTTATAAATAGACCAATTACAAGTAAACCTATCGTAAGAATTTATGGAAACAGGAGTCTTACAACTTATATAACCTCAGAGAGGGCAGAAGGATGCTTGGAAAAATATTTAGCTTAAGACCTTTGAGAAATCCTTAATAAATCTAGGAGAAAAAGAATAATTCTAAAATCAAACCTAAATTTTAGGTCAAGTTTCCAGAAGGAAGAAAAAGTCTACTGGGTTTATACTTCATTTCTGCTTATTCTAAAATGTATTCTAAGTTCTGCTTATCTGTAAAGAAACTAGAAGAGTTTCTAAATATTTTAAGTCCCCCATACAAACATTCACTTATTTTACTAACATTTTCATATGTTTACAAGAAACTGAGACACACCTTATACATTACAGAGAACAAGAACGTAACAGATTTTTAAAGGTATTAGTGCTGAAGATGTAGACTGGTGCCTAGTAGGATTTTAATCAGCACAATTTTAATCACAGTTAGGCATCTAGGCTTCTAAAAAACCCATTTGCCCACTTTTCAGGGCAACTGTATCTGTATTTCACCTCGGTGGCTCAGCAAGGGAACCCAATCTCAAGTTTCCAGCTCCCAGTTGTTGCCAATCTTGGATGGAGACCTGCATCTCTCTCCCCACTTTCTGAATGGGGTATACGTAGGCTGCACAGTTCTCTGCCTTCACTGTGTATTTTCCAGCACAGACAGGTTGTCCAAGAACCCCTGCTTGACATCTCTTCAGAGAGTGATAGAGCACCACCCAACAGATATAAGTATCACGCAAGTCCTTTTAAGCAAGCCTATTTTATTCTTAAGGTAAAAAGACTAACAAAGAAAACATATTTAAAAAGCAAAAACATATGCTTATGTTAATAAATTTACCAGAAACCGCAACCCTAACATGGATTCTTGTAGGATGAATCCTTCAATATTTCATGTCTCTTGGTTACAGCTTCAGCTCAAAACAAGCACACGCATGACAAGTTTAGACTACATCCCTTTATGCTGATCAGGAGTCTTTGACCAGGAGTTCCCAGAAGCAGGTAATTGATTCACAATCAGCCTCTCTTCCCAGGGCATACCTTCAAAAGTTTGATTCCAAAGCAGTATAATCTGCATTCCCCTCATCTCAAAGTACATCCTAGAAAATCCACTTCACACATATTGTTCCAAAAAGACCTTTGAATTTCCTCATACCTTTCAGAAATCACATTAATCTTGTCTTCTTGCTAAAGAAGTTCCATACGCTCTCACAATCTTACATAAACATCTGAATTTCTAATACAATGTACCTCAACGGTATTAACCCTAATTCAATCAGGTTTAACTTAATTCAATGAAGTTCATTCAGGATATTACAGGATATTATCAGGTCTGTCACACCTATCTGCATCTTTAGGCATCTCATACCTTTAAATATCTGACCCATAGTTCACTATATACCATCTTCAAAAGGCATTCCATATGGACATGATCTGGTATAAATTACATTAATATTCTATCAGAGCCACAGACATCATCTTCATAAGTTACCAGTATTACAGTAAAAGCCAAAGAGATCAATCAGAATTGGGATCCTGTTGTGCTGTATGCTGTATAAATATACATGAAGAAATGGGGTAAAATTCTCAAAAGGCCCTAAGTAACTTTGGAACCTTTGGGTATGTCTACACAGTAAAGAAAAACCTGCGGTTCGCCTGTGCCAGCCAACTTCAGCTCTTAGGGCTTGGACCATAGGGCTGTTTTATTGCTCTGTAGACTTCTAGGCTTGGGTTGAAGCCCGAGGTCTGGGACCCACCCACCAGCAGATTCCTAGAGCCGAGGGACCAGCCTGAGCCCAGAAATCTACACAGCAATGGAACAGCCCAGCAGCCTGAGCCCCAAGAGGACAAGCCAGCTGGCACCAGCCAATCATGCGTTTTTCTTTGCTGTGTAGACACATACCCGACATGTCTCATTTTCAAAAGGCACATAAGTGACATATGAGCACAAGAGGCTAACAAACAGTGGGAAGCAAGGGGATGGAGGAATAATAAGGGTAATGGTAATAAAATCATTCAGTAACACAGATTAACTATAATACAACATAGTGGTTCTGAAAATGAGGATTTATATAACCTTTGCATTCAAGAGTAATCACGGTTATCTCCGCCTTTCCCAGCTAATCTGTGAGTTAGCATACCAGCAGAACTAGATCTTGAAGAGGAATCTGAGCAAGAAGAGAATAGTGGCCTTACAAATTAGTTCAGGGACTTCCATGTGTAAGGAGCAGTGGGGAGAGAACACAGGCGGAGAAATGGACAAATGAGCATTCAAGGCTGGAATCATTGATGAAACAAAAGTATAATGAGGCAGTTCAATAAAAAGTGGGTGGCACATTGCAAAGCGTATTAAATGCAAGGGCAAATGTAATAGAAAACAAGGAGCCAGTGGAAGGAATTCAAAAAGGGTGGGGTGACATGGAAAGTAACAACAACAAAAAAATTTTAGTAGCTGTGTTTTGTAAGGACTTGGGGAAGAGTAGATGGAGTGTCAAGGAACCAGAGAGGTGAAGGTTATAGCAATCAAACTGTGAAAGAAGGTTATCCTGGACACGAGCTTTAGATACAAGGATAGAGAGAAAAACTGAATTTTAGAAATATGTTAGCAGGATTTGGACACAGACTAAATGTGTAGGGCAAGGCAGAAGAAAGTTAATAAGAATCTCACTTTACAGACCTGAGTGAGAGGGAGGATGGTGGGGATGTCAACAAACAGTGAGGGAATGGAAAGGGTTTCAGAGACAAGTCCAGAAGCTCACTGTTGTCAGTGATACATTTAAACTCAAACTGAGCTCTTGATCTTTCCACTAGTGATGGTAGCCCCTGTGTCCATAACATAATTTAGAACAGATCATTCTTAGAGATCAAAACTACTAATCACAAAAAAGAAAATAATGACAAAAAAAAAAAAAAGAATATTCTTTCCTTTGAAAAAGAGTGATATACTATGCTAGAGTAGAATTCACATGCCCATTTCCCTATTTATACATGTAGCCCACATTTAAATTGCTTTTGAAACTCAGATTCAATGGATTGATAGGTACCCTTGATAAGCATTTTAAAATATCTTTTTAGCAATGTAACCCAGGAGAACAGGTCATGTGTATAGTGCAGAATGGCCTCATGAAGCGATGTTAAACTTCGACAAAAATTCTGTAAATCATTCTAATTACAAAGTCAACAAGTGAAATCAGAAAACACAAAAGACTCTCCAGAATAAAAATTTAAACATTAAGAATTTGCTAGAGCAAAAGGGAATCTAAAGTAAGAAACCAAAGATATCACTGTGCCAAGTCTAATATTTTCCCACATTCTTTCAGAGACCAGTTACAGATCCAGGTGTGTATATGTATTTTGTACTTCATTGTCATAATGAAGTCTTTGGTCTCCTCAGGACTTCAAAATTAAACAATTGCCCCAAGAAGTCCAAAATCTAGTCAGATTTCTTAAAAGCAAATTCAACATGCCTTCTGCATTTGTTCCTCAACCAGGATTAAATACAAGTATCAACTTCCTGAAAAACGGCAAAATAAAACAAAACAAAAACATTAAGAGATTCCCTTAGCTGATT
>ML675604.1:4013114-4024519 GCA_007922155.1 Mesoclemmys tuberculata | reverse complement strand
TGCTGCAGAAAGATTCCAAAAAGAGTTCTGCCTCTAAAATGACACTATGTGCACTCAAATCTCTCTTTATGACAGCACTGTAAAACTCCATTCACACACACTTTAAATAAGTAAAATATAATTACTATACCTATAAAGAATACAACTTCATGAAATTAGCTTAAAAGGGGTATTCTAAAATATTTTTAAAAAAGACAAGATAACCATGAGACAAAGTATTCTTTCAAACAATTCTGGGCAGAAAGTACAGACATCCAGTATGCATTATTTCAAAACAAGACCACTCAAAGTTTTGTTAAGTACTATGACAATATGCACAATAATAGAATCTCTGTACAACTAACTCCTGTTTATCCAGTTAACTTGGAACGTTAAAATAAAACATTATCTAATGTTCAAAAATCAACTTTTATTTTAAAAGTGAAAACTGACCCATGATGCCAATATTTACCTTGTTAATATGTCATGAGAACAGAGAATACAGTTCAATGATGATAACGCATTTCTCCATCTTTTCTAAAACTTTTCTAAGAATTTGATTTCTATTGGTTTGACATAAGGATTTAGGATATAAAAAGGTTTTGTTAGTAGAGAATGGAAATGTTTCATGTAAACACTTACTGGGGGCAACCTTATCTTTCAAGTTAAAATAGTATTGCAGTTAAAGAAAGCAAGAGTGAAACCAAAATAATTTAAAAAGATTCTCAGCTGAGCCTGTTGTTTCCATAAGTATCTCAGAACCATAGGACTCATTTGCCTGGGAAAGCTAGGATTATGAGCAATGCTCAGCACACACAACCTCTAGGATGTGAAGGAACAGAAGAGGAAAATGCAGACTGAAATTCTCTGAAACACAGTAGCAAGTTAATTGCAGCATTTTACCACCTCAAAAGATTCTGGAATGCACTACAGTGCAGTTAATGTTGAGACAAAATGAACCACAGTATGTATGGCAAAGATGACATAACCCCATTTGAACTAGCCTAACAATTTCAGAGTCAATACTTCATATGGTTTGCAAGAGTCCTTGCTTAGGCTTGAGGTTGGTGTCTGCTCATTGCAATACCATAAACATAAGTAATGCATCCAAAATACTCAGAATTTGTATCACATTTCTTTATGAATGCAACATACCTGCTGTGATACATTTAACAGCATTATGAAATTTTCCAATACCTACAGATAAGTAGTTTTTTTAATCTAGAAAGGGTAATTGGTTTATATAAATACCATTTTGAATTCCTCCTAACCATTATTACAGATGTACTCCTTCTAAGGTTCAGTAAGGCTTTTTAACCTTTTAAATATCTGGTATTAAATAGCATCTCTGAAAAAAAAAAACGAGCGCCATTATTGTTCCCTTTAGTGATAAATTTTTTTGGACACACTAACATTGAAAACATATTCTGGATCATAAAAAGATCCTGAATTGCGTTTTTTGTGGTGTTCTGTACTCTGGCATCAACTGGGGTGTTAAAAATATTACACTGCTAGGAAGAGTCTTGCATTTTTGAAGCTACCTGCTTGGAAAAGAGCATATTCTCTTTTATTCAAGGTCTTCCCTGAAAAAGTAAGCCAAATGAATTAAGAAATCAGGACAACATTTTAAGCATGGCTTTTGTTTCCTTTATATTTGTCAAAGTAGCCTTACGTCTTTACAGAAAGACTCTTTGCATCATACAACTGGTCCTTCAGTCTATCACTCACCAAAATCCAGACATTTGCGGCAATGTGTGCATGAGAATTTAAGAACTGAATGTTACAAGCAAAGGCTAGCACTGATGTTTAATCATATCTTTTTCTTGCACACTTAATGTCCTTAACTTTTCTATTTGTTCTTTTCCTGTCAGGAGAATTCACTAATATTGCTCTAAAAAATTAAAGTTATATTTGAGTAACAAAACTGCTTTGAGTATTTGGATGCTGAAACATTTCTGGCTGATAAACTCTTTTTCCAAAAATCTCTTTCCTCGTCATTTCAACATCATGAACCTCAAAGACAGTGTGGAAATAATACCGTATAATATTAATGCTAGCAAAGATGAGTATAAATGATACAGGAAAGATTATGTCATAGTAATAATAATAATAGTAAAGTAATAATTCACTTTATAATAATAAAGTAATAATCTACCATGCTGGGTAGAATGGTGTCAAATGGTCTGTAAAGAAATGTTTGATAGAAAGTGGTTTCAGCAACTGGAGTTGGGGGAGATCTCTCAGCCCTCGACCAAACCTTCAGATTTGATGTTTTGATCCAGGTTGTTGCAATGTAGGAGGTTGAGATGGGAGTGGCCTACATCTTCTGGGTCTTTGCCTCTGGGTATTGTACTGCCTCTGTGGCTATGAGTAAGGTGCTGGTCTTGAATGTTGTGATGGATAATGGATAATGGATAATATCTGCCATCTTTTAATTTTTTATGCAGGTGTATAGATGCCTAAAGACGGAAGAATTGCTCTAGATCCTTTCAGTCTGTGGAAGGACTCATCGGTCTTACCTGCAGATAATTTTGGATCTTCAAAGGGGAGATCCTCTACACTGGATTGCATCTCTTTTGGGAATCCAGACAAATAGAGCCATGAGGCCCATCACATCACTATGGCTGCTGTGATGGAACTTGCTGCTGTGTCTGCTGAGTCTAAGGATCCCTGCAGAGCTGTTCTTGCCAGGAGATGGCCTTCAGAGATGACTGACATAATTGCTCTTTTTTGTCTTCAGAGATGAAATCAATAAATTCAGTTTGTGTGATTGTATTTCGCCATCAAGGCTTCATAGTTGGCTATTCTGAACTTCAATGTCACTGATGAACAGGTCTTGCAACCAAGAAGATCCAGTCTTTTCCACTCTTTATCATGGGGGTGGGTCCTCTAATGGTGTTGCCTGCCCTGCTCATTGACTGCCTCTATCACCAATGAATTTGGCTGAAGGCGTGAAAATAGAAATTCTAGATCCTTCGATGGGACATAATACTTCTTATCCGCCCTTTTACAAGTAGGTCTGCCAGATGGTCTTGGCAGGATCCATGAGTGCCTCGTTTATGGGAAGGGAAATTTTGGAGGAGGCTGATACGTGTAATATGTCCAACAACTTGTGCTGGGAGTCAGTAACCTCTTCCAAAGGGATTTGAAGCATGTCTGCAATCTTTTAAACAGCTACTGAAACTGTTTTAAATTGTCTCCTATTGTAGATGGTGGGGACATAATGGTTTCATCTGTAGGAGGAGGAAGTGTTAGTTGCAAGAATGGCCTCCTGATGTAAAGCCTCCTTTGTTTCGGCAAAAGTCTCCTCAGGGGGCTGGTGGGGTCCCATCTCTAACACTGACAGGGAGCATCTCTGTCTTTCCCTGGAGGTCCTGGGAGGCTCGGAATAATATTGCCTATATACCACCAATAAGTCCTAATATGGCCCATGTGGCAGAAATGGTATTGGTGGCAGCATCCATGGATGCCCATGTCACCTGTGTTCCAACTCTGGTATGGTGTCCAGGTTGTTCTTGTAGATCTGGTCTGACAATTCCTTAGATGGGTGAAGAATAAACATCTCCCTCCTCATCATCTTCCTCCTTGCTAGAAAAAGAAGAGGCAGATCTGTTTGTTGGCACGTGCAGCAGTGCTGAATGTACTGTCACTAGATCGGTATCAAGAATAAGTGATTTCGGTGCCACAGCAACTGGTGCACAGCAATGGAGAAACTGCTGCTTTCTAAGAGAGCTTGGTACTGATGATGGTATCTGTGGTAATTGTTGCAGTAGTGGAAATTGTTGTGGCACCAGGAAGATCGATGCCAAGAGTTCCTGAACCAAAGGAGGTAAAACAGACTTCAGTACCACTGTCATTGTGCTATGTGCCAGAGAGTCAGAAGATAGCAGTATAAACTGAAGTGCGACAGAGGTGGTTGGTACCAAATGTTTCGCTGTTGCAATTGGTGCTGAGATAGAAGGGGCAGCCTTGTCCCTGCCATTCTTCTGAGAGCCTGTCCACTAAGGGCCTTTGGGTTTAGCGGTACCAGTGGTACCAGTGGTAACGTAAGTTCTTAGCCACAACGCGGTCAGTGATGATGATGGGAAGAGGGTTAGAGAACACTTTTTTGCAGCTCTCTTTGCAGGTGAAGTGGCAGATCTCTTCTTTGCCTTTTTCTTGAGAGATAGGTCCCTTCCATGCTGTGTTGGTAAGAGAGGTCTGTCAGAAGCAGAAGTAGGTGACTAGTGACTGAAAGGAGCTTACGGTCCTGGGTCGGATGTTGGACGGAGAAATTTCTTCATAAGGATACGTTTAAATTCCCTTGCTTTCCTGACGCAGGCCTTAAGATTGTGGGAATGGGAGCACTTCTGAGGTAAATGTGTTTCCCTCAGCAGTGGATACACTCGGAATGTCCTTCTGAGGCTGGAACTGCCCCTTGGCAGAAGAGGAGACATTTAAAGCCCAGAGACCCGGGCATTCTCAGGTGAAAATGTCCCCGTAAGGGGTGAACAAAAAAGTATTTTTTTTTAAACGGAGACAAAAAGGGATAAGAACAAATTCTAACTAACTATACTATCTACTACATTATACTGTTAATCCTATATCTAAAGCTAAGTCGTGCAGAAGTACTGACAGAGCTCCAACTCAGATCAAGGGTTGTTGGTTGAGAAGGAGCTGAGGAGGGGATGGCCACCCGATCAGGGAATAAGGAAGGAATCCGACATGGCTCCCTCATCCCACCCCTAAAAGGAGCAGAAGCAGCTGTACTTCTTGTTGGCCTTGGGGGTGAAGAGATCCACTTAGGGAAACCCCCACCTCCAGAAGATCATGTCAGCAACTGACAGGTAGATAGACCGCTCGTGAGAAGGTAAAAAGGACCTGCTGAGCTGGTCTGCTGTGGTATTCCTGATACCAGGGAGGTGAGAGGCCACCAGGTGAAAATCATGGCCTATTGCCAGATCCCACAGACCCACCACTCCAGACAGAGGGCTGAGGAACGAGCTCTGCCCTGTCTGTTGATATAGTACATTGCGGGGTGTTGTCTGTCAGGACCTGAATTACCTTGCCCCTCAAGAAGGGAAGGAACACTGCACATGTTAGCCAGATCGCTTGAAGTTCCCTGATATTTATGTGAAGGCCCTGGTCCTCTTCCGACCAGGTCCCCTGTGTACTGTGACCAGAGCTGATGTGCATCCCCCACCCCAAGTCCGAAGCATCTGACACCACAGTTAATGAGAGGCCCCTGTCTGCAAAGGGCATTCCCTGCATCACTGTCCAAGGGTCTAACCACCTTTCTAGGGAGGCCAGGACCTGTGAAGGCACTGTGACATCCCTGTCCACAGAGTACCTGCTCGGGGCGTAAGTTGAGGCCAGCCATAGCTGAAGTGGTCTGCGCTTCAGGCAGGCATGGCGGAGCACATACGTGCATGCTGCCATATGCCCAGTAGCTGCAGGAAGACTCATGCTGTTGTAAGGGGGAAGGTACAGAGATTCCTGATCAGGCCAGATGTGGCCTCGAACCAGGCCTGCGGAAGGAATGCTATGGCCTGCGTTGAGTCGAGGACTGCCCTGATAAATTCTATCCTTTGTATAGGCACCAGAGTAGACTTCTGCTCGTTACTAGCAGGCCAGTCTGTGACAGGTGGCTTGCACGAGCTCCAGAGTGGCTTGAGCCTGAGCCCTTGACCTGCCTCTGATTAACCAGTCATCTAGATACAGGTAGATCTGTACCACTCGACACCTGAGATACTTAGCCATCACTGCCATTCACTTTGTGAACACCCTTGGGGCTGATGATAGGCCAAAGAGGAGGGCTGTAAACTGGAAGAGGAAACACCACACCACAAACCTGAGGAACCGTCCGGGCCCTGGAAAAATCTATGTGTGAAAATATGCATCCTTCACATCGAGGGCAGCAGGGAGTGAATAATAGAGGCTAGGGAAACTATGCAGAATTTTTGCCTTCTGATGCTCTGTTTAGGCCCCGCAGGTCCAGACTGGGTCTGATGCCCCCTTTGGCCTTGGGGATGAGAAAGTATCAGGAGAAGAAACCTCGTCCTCTCATTCCAGGACTCCCAGTATCAGAAGACTGTGCATCACTTGTATGAGGAGAGGAAAATTGGAGAGCATAACCTGTTTCAATGGTGCCCAGGACCCAGCAGTCTGATGTTAAATGGGCCGGGGCTGGGAGGAAAAGAGTGAGATGGTTTAGTAAAGGTGGGAATGCAGGATCCAGGTGTGAGACTAGAATGCTGTCCTCGTGCTCACCATCAAAATGAGTGATGCTGACCATCTGAGCATTGGGAGGTAGGCAGCTGCACAGTCGAAGAGACAGGCTCTGCCTGCACTTCCTAATGTTCCTTTCTCTCTTTCCTGCTGTAGGTTCTGAAACACTGCACCAGGAACCTGGGCTGCTGTTGCTGGCTCTGCTGGGGCCAGAACTGACTCCTAGAAGCTTGTGGCATGTACAGTCCCAACGAGTGCAGAGTTGCCCATTGTCCTTAAGCCCATGGAGCTTCGCATCCATCTGCTCCGAGAAGAGTGAAGTTGCTTCTAACATTAGGTCCTGTATGGACTGCTGCATCTCCTGGGAGAGACCGGACGACTGGAGCCACGAGCAACACTGCATGGAGATCCCCAAGGCCATGGCACTTGCCGCCAAATCGGCCATGTCTGAGGCAGCCTGTAAGGCCACTCTGGCCACTGTCCCACCCACCTCCAAATCCGGGCCTGTTTTGGAGGTATGGCCTCCCCAAAACGTTTGAGGGAGTTCCACAAGTTACAGTTAAATCTCCCTAATAATGCCTGACATGAAACTGAAGGCTAGTGGTAGAATAAATTTTCCTCACAAACAAGTCCAGTTTTTTCCATCTTTGTTTCTGGAGGTCAAGCTAGGTGTCCCTTTCATTTGCCATCACCACTACAAGGGATTTCGGGGCAGGGTGGATGAACAACTATTCATACCTGTTCATGGGAACATAATATTTTTCCCCGCCCTCTTTGAGGGCGGGGGCAGGGAGGATGGTATTTGCCAGACATACTTGACCAACTTAAAGACATCATCATGCACCAGCAAGGCAATCTGGGACAGTGCCGAAGCTGCCACTACATTGGACAGTTTGTCCATCTACTTCTGCAGCTCCTCAGCTTCTAGTCCTAGGTTGGAGGCCACCCTCTTAAGGAGTTCTTGGTGTGCCCAGAAGTCATCCAGGGGGGCCAATGGACCTGTCACCAGTGTCTCATCTGGGGAGGAGCAGGAGGACTGACCTGGTGCCGGAGGAGCTGGCACTTTTGCTGAGTGTGCGACAGCCCTCGCAAATGTACCCTCCATAGGATCTGACTCTTCCCCTGACTCAAAGTTGTGGGCCTGTGCTGGTGGTGCTGGGGCCCCCGATTTCTTCCCTAAAGGGACAAGAGAGTAGGGTCTCAAGGTCAACTGTAGCCTCCAGGGGTTCCATTGGCCATTGGGTTTGGCCATTGACCCGGAGGCTATTCTGGGGGGGGCCAAACAGAGACTATGCCCCTACCCTTCAGATCAAAGAGGCTGGGGTGGGGCCACTAGATCCTTTCCCTCCCTCTGGAGTTGGTGGTCTCATATGCCGGTGACCAGCATTGCCTTGTCTCCCCATCTCATTGTACCGAGAGGATAGCGAGCAGTATCTATGCCCCCTGTGGTATAGCAAGGACAGAGGGCAGTAGGAAATTTCTGGAAGGGCACTGTGTAAGTGCTAGAGTGATCCGGGCTTTATTCCCTATAGACTAGTCAGAGTCAATAGAAGGTAATTAGTGTCAGCAGACACCAATTAAGGCACCACCCAGGTGCCTATAAAAACCCTCTACTTCTGAGAGACAGAGTGGAGTTGAAGGAGTAGGTGTGTGGTGAGCAGAGGAGTGTGTGGAGTCATGAAGGAGAACAGAAGGGAGTACGGTGGAGTCGTGAAGGAGAACAGAAGGGAGTACGGTGGAGTCGTGAAGGAGAACAGAATGGAGTACAGCAGTGTGTGGGAGAGAGGTGGAGTCCTGAAGAAGGTACTGGGCTCAAGAAGCCAGAAAGACAGAGGGGGGAGAGTGGCCCAGGGAAAAAGCCTGCAGCTGCAAGTAAGGTGCCAGCAGCACATAGCTGCTACTCATAGGGCCCCTGGGCTGGGACCCGGAGCAGCGGGCAGGCCCGGGTCCCTACCCCCCTCCCTAGGAAGCCAGGGTTACCAGCGACGCCCTGGCCTACTACGAGAGGCAAAAGTGCGAGACCCACTAGGGAGAAGCTGGCTGTTTGCCACACGTGGTGTCAGAAGTGGGAGTGATCGCACAGTGGACTTAAACAAGGGTGGTTTTAGCACACCTCACCCCCAAGATGGAGGAGGTGGTAAAAGCCTGGTGTAAGCCACAGCCGCCCAACAGGAGGCTACCTGAGTCCAGGCAACTGCCCAGCAGGAGGCTGTAAGGCTACAGCAGGAGACTAACCGCCTGCTGATGAGCCAGGCTGCCCAGGACCACACCCTACTCCAGGAGGTGGTAGGCCAGCTGAAAGTCCTGATAGGGTGAGGTGGCAGTCACGGTGGGACACAGACCATCTGTGCCGGCAACTGGCTGCAGAAGTTGACGCTGGAGGATGATATAGAGGCATACCTCCTGGCCTTTGAAAGAACAGCCCTGAGGGAAGCCTGGCCCCGAGATCACTGGGCCAGGATTCTTGCCCCTTTTCTAGAAGGAGAGGCCCAGAAGGCCTATTATAATATGGCGGTGGAAGCTGCTGCAGACTACCCCCAGCTGAAGGCAGAAATCCTAGCCAGATATGGAGTGACAGTAGCTGTGCGAGCCCGGAGATTCCATGATGGCGGTACAGCGAAGGTAAAGCACCGCGGTCGCAGTTGTTTGATCTGATCCATCTGACCCGGAAATGGCTGTGCCCTGAGGTCCTCAGCACCGAGATGTTGGAACTCCTGGTGATGGACCGGTATATGAGGGGGCTACCGTCAGACCTTCATGCCTGGGCTGGTCAGAATGACCTCTCCACCTAACAACGAGTTGGTCGCCCTGGTTGAGAGACAGCTGGCAGCCCGTGAGCTGGCCACAACCCTTCAAGAAAAGACATGGTGGGCACGGAAGCCAGTCCCCAAACCCAGTTCCTGGGTTGCTAGGGGACCCAGGAAACTAGGAACTGAGCACAAGGGTGCTGAGCAGCAGCCTGACACCGGGAAAGGGCCGGGGAACTCAGGGAGCAAGGACATGGGTGGGGCGACCAGATAGCCCAAGGCAGAAGGGGGCAGCCAGCCTAAGGTACTGCTGCTATGAATGCGGGGAACTGAGGCATATAGCAGCCCAGTGCCCAACAGGGAGGAGCCCAGGCAGTGTAATCTAGGGGATTATGGGGGGTGCTGTGGTCTCCTTGGTTTGGTAGGGGTTGTAACAGCCCTCCATAGATATACAAGGCCAGTAAAAATGAACGGCATCGATACCATGGTCCTAGTAGATTCGGGGAGTGCAGTGACACTGGTCTCTGGGAAATTGATAGGGCAAGACCAGCTAACCCGGGCCAAATGCACACGGGTGACCTGTGTACATGGGACTGTAAATCTGTACCCCTCAATCCCAGTACAGATTGAGATTCAGGGGAATACCACCCGGGTGATGGCAGGGGTGGTCCCAAGGCTCCCCTACCCAGTATTGATTGGTAGATATTTTCCAGGGTTCAAGAACCTACTCCCACCCATGGAGTACGGGCTGGGCAGCAAACTCCAGGCGAAGACCAAGGCACAGGCAACCAGCCCTGTCCCTGTGTTTGCAGAATTCGCCCAAGATCTATTCTCACCCTCCGGAAGACCCCGGAAATCCCAGAAAGAAAGAAGGGCAGATAAAAGGTTAGGCACCCGGATACTGGCTGGGAACCAGAAAGCTGCCCTGGTGGGTAGACGAACCCGTTTGGGAGGCCAGGAGACCACTCAAACTAGTGATAACCCAGGAGCGGTACCCAGCACTAGTAGGTGCGACCCTGGAGATGAAAATGAGTTTGGGCCCATAGAGATAGGCCAGCTAGGTCCCCTACGGGGAAATTTTGGGCAGGACCAGGCCATGGACCCATTATACACGAATGTGAGGAAGGAGCTAGTAGAGATTGATGGCATTCCCGTGGAAGGAAAGACTAAGGGCCCGGGGCCCTATTACATCTTGAAACAGGACCTGCTGTACCGTGTGACCCCAATACAGGGGGGGAGGAAATAGAGCAACTCTTGGTGCCACGGAAGCACATAAAGGCAGTTCTCGAACTGGCCCACAGTCATTTATTTAGGGGACACCTAGGAGCAGATAAGATCCTGGACCGAATTCTGAGAAGGTTCTGCTGGCCAGGAATACGGGCGGAGGTCCAGCGATACTGCCTTTCCTGCCCGGAGTGCCAATTGCACAGCCCCCGGCCTCACTTGCGAGCCCCGTTAGTTCCCCTGCCCATTATTGAAGTTCCCTTTGAAAGGATCGCCATGGATCTGGTGGGGCCACTAGAACGATCAGCACGTGGTCATCGAAGTGTGTTAGTCATTGTGGACTATGCCACCCAGTACCCTGAAGTCATTCTCCTAAGAAACCCCACATCCAAGGCAATTGCAAAGGAACTGCTCCAGGTCTTTGCTAGTGTGGGCATCCCTAAGGAAATCCTGACAGACCAAGGGACCCCCTTCATGTCCAAATTAATGAAGGATCTATGAACCCTGCTCTGCATCCAGGCCCTGCGAACCTCAGTGTATCATCTAAAAACGGATGGCCTGGTTGAGAAGTTTAATCGTACCCTCAAGAGTATGATACGGAAGGTAGTGGCGCAGGACAGAAAGAACTGGGACGCCTTACTACCATACTTGATGTTCGCGATACGGGAGGTCCCCCAGGTGTCCACCGGATTCTCCCCTCCTTTGAATTATTGTACGGTCGCCATCCCCGGGGTATCTTAGATATTGCAAAAGAGGACTAGGAGGAACAGCTCAACTCAGGAAGAAACGTTATTGAGCATGTGGCCCAGATGCAGGAACGGATAGCCCGGGTGACCCCCATAGCGTGACAAGACCTGGAGAAAGCCCAGGAGGCGCAGTGGACCTACTACAACCAACGGGCAAAGGCACGGCCAGGTTTCAGCCAGGAGAGCGGGTAATGGTGCTAGTGCCAACAGCAGAAAGTAAGCTCCTGGCCATTTGGCAAGGCCTGTACGAGGTTGTGAAAGCCGTTGGAGACGTGAACTACAAACTGAGGCAATCAGACCTCCAAAAACCAGTGCAACTATATCATGTTAACCTGTTGAAACCCTGGCGAGACCGAGAAGTGTACCTGATTGCCCGAGAACAACCCCCCCAGACAGACGTCCCACAAGGGGAGGTGAGAATATCCCCCGAGCTGACCCCACAGCAAAGGACGGAAGTTATGAAAGGAGACTCAAAGAGCTTGGCTTGTTTAGCCTGGCCAAA
>ML675604.1:3941524-4010237 GCA_007922155.1 Mesoclemmys tuberculata | reverse complement strand
TGACCCTGGCATTATCAGTGGGCTACCCTGGGCACGGACGGGTTACACCCTCTACTCCTGAGAGACAGGGTGGAGTTGAAGGAGTAGGTGTGTGGTGAGCAGAGGAGTACGGTGGAGTCGTGAAGGAGAACAGAAGGGAGTACGGTGGAGTCGTGAAGGAGAACAGAAGGGAGTACAGCGGTGTGTGGGAGAAAGGTGGAGTCCTGAAGAAGGTACTGGGCTCAAGAAGCCAGAAAGACAGAGGGGGGGGAGAGTGGCCCAGGGGAAAAGCCTGCAGCTGCAAGTGAAGTGCCAGCAGCACACAGCTGCTACTCAGAGGGCCCCTGGGCTGGGACCCGGAGGAGCGGGCAGGCCTGGGTCCCTGCCCCCCTCCCTGGGAAGACGGGGTTACTGGCGATGCCCTGGCCCACTATGGAGAGGCAAAAATGTGAGACCCACTAGGGAGAAGCTGGCCATTTGCCACACCCCTATCCCAGTGCTCCACTGACCGATGTCTTGGGGACAGGGAGTACAAGTCTGGTGACCGATGGCATCGTTGCTGGACTGACTTGGCGAGGAGGACCGCCTGCAGTAAGAGGAGGAATGGGAGCAATGTCTGGGCGATGGGGAGCCTCTCGGTACTGAAGGCTGAGGGTGGGACTCATATCTGGGCGAGCGCTTAATGCTGACAACCAGGTTCTACGTATGTGTGGGCAAACTCATCGGTGCCGCTGACCAAGAGCAGTGCCGAGCTTTGGATGAGGAGCGTCTGCTTGATACTGAGCGGGACCTGCAGTGACTTGTCGATGCCACAGCCCTCAGTGCTGGCAATTGTGACTGATGTCTTAGTCTGTCTGGGCTCCTCTGATTCTGGTACTTTGTTCCCGGAGATTGCCTTGGTGCTGGGGAACATAACCCAGGGGACTGGCCTCTTGGTGGAATCAATCTCTGTCTTGGTGACCCGCCTCACGGAGAAGTGTGCCAGGGTTCCAGTGAATCATGCAGCCACTGGGGACAACCCATTGGAGATTTTCCCTTCGATGCCAGAGCCCTACCCCTTGCCTTTACCATCTAGGCCAATGGGGTGTGAGGAACAGGCAGGTTGCTGCCTGAAATGCCTCTGTCGTTGACAGCACGTGAGGTGTAGCGGTCCTCTTCTACTCTTCAGAGTTGGAGGATGGTCTAGGGAGGGACTCACCGCCCCAGGAGAGGCCTGCCCCTGTGGGAGTTGCTCAGCACACTGGTTCTGAGGTGCCCCAGAGCTTGACCCCACACGCTTAGCCTTCTTTCACATGGGGTGGGGGGGCAGTTTTCTGTTGGATTTGTTTTCTTGGCTTCTTCTTTGGCAGGGAAGAGGAAGCCCAGGGCTGCGATGGTGCTGGTGCCAGAGGAGCACTCGGCACCAATGCAGTGCTTGTTGCTGAAAGGGAGCAGGATGGCTCCAACGCTGGTCTCAGCCCACTCCATTAACAAGACCTTCAGATGGATATCTTGGTCCTTTTGAGTCCTCGATCTGAATGCCTTGCAGATGCGGCACTTGTCCCTTCTGTGAGACTCCCCAAGGCACTTCAAACAGTTTTTATGGGGGTCGCTAATCAGGAAGGCCTTTCCGTAGGATTTACAGGGTTTAAAGCCTGGCGATCGGGGTATATCCCCCCACCGGGTGGAGGTCCCTAACCTTATCTATTGCTATGAACAGTAACTAGCAACTACCTAAATAACTACTTAAGTGGAACAAAGACTACAGCTAAGAGGCACTCACCGAAGCAAGCAAGAACAGTTCCAGCAACTGTCAGTGGCAGAAAGAAGGAACTGAGTGGGCGTAGGGCCAACAGCACCTGATATACCATGCCATGTGCGTGGGACTCCAGGGAGCACCAAAGCCAGCCCTATGGGATTTGCTAAGGGGAAAAAATTTCTGGTAACTGTGTACACACCTACAATGGAATTGACATGAACAAGCACTCGAAGAAGAACGTTGCAATACAAAGGACTGGTTAATGATGCTATTGAACCTTGGAAATGCTATGTTCCAATAACACCGAAACCTCAGAAGAAGGAGAGAGGGCCATGAGGCCTGCTCCTCCTCTCCCCACCCCCTCGAGGCCCCGGTCTTCTCCATGACGGCACCCTCTGCTCCTCCTTTTCCCTCTGTGACCAGGTCAGAAGCTGGAGCTGGGCCGTGGTAAGAGCCACTCAGGTAAGAGCCACTGTGGGGAGCCCAAGACCCTTCAACTACTCTAGGCAGGGGTCCACAGTGCCTGAGAGCAGTTCCCAGCCCATGACCTTGCCCCACAGGGTGTGCTACCCAGCACAGGTGGATGAGCCAAATACTGAACTCAATCCAAACAGTCCCTTGCTCAAACTTAGACTGATAAATTACAGTATACCTTCTAGTTCTAAATAACTACAGACAACAAGAGAACAATTCCCTTTATAACTGAATTTTCAGTGTAAAGAAAAACTAATACAAATCTAATTACATTTTTTCTGGACTGATATAGAGGAAGTATAGCAGAAAATGTTAGTGGTAGGAATAGTTCTATTTCTACTCATTAAAAAACATCTCAATCTGGGCTACTGGGACTAAAACTAAGTACCAGGTAAGACAGTTACATGACAACTGCTTGAGGTGTACTCCTCAGACATGAAGTTTAAGCAGACAGTGACTAATAATATTTAACAAAACACAGAAGTGTATGTTGTTACCTTACAAATGATCTATAAAGAGGCTTTTTAAAAAAAACATATACAGCTATAACAATGATTTTTAACTGAAGATGGACACGCATTCCCAGCTTGCTTAAAAACATCCCAGAGAGCTGAAACAATCCATATAACCATGGACACTGCAGAAGTCCTATGTAAAAAATTAATTCTTTTCAGAGGCAATGAATTTGAACTGTAGAACATAGAATAAGTAGTCAAGATCTTATAAAAATACCCTATATGATAGAATATGACCAGAAACATAGATCTACATGTATTAGGGGAAGATCATGCTTATATTATAATAAAGACCAGCAGTAATATAGTTCTTCCTGTCACTTGGTTATTTCTTGTTTACACTCTGAAAAAGGGTTGTAAATTGTGTTGAAATTGTTATAACTTGTTTTTACCGTAAGCTTTCTAACAAGAAGTGTGTCCCAGGTTCTTTTAAGCCAAGAACTTGTGTCTGGGAATTCTACCTTTTCCCAAAACACCTTTGAGAAACATCTCGCTGTTACCAAGATACGAGAAAGAAACTTGGAATTTTTCAGTAATTTCCTTTCACAGTGGACCTGAAACTGCCACTAATAAGTCCCAGGGCAATCTGCATCCAGTGATTTCAGAGAGATTAAATCTCAGAAACTTGTCCAAAATTTGGCCACACGTATCAGACATGAAAGAAAGCACCCCAGCATTCACTTCATTTGCATATTTAAATCTTTTTGATTTGAGAAGGTCTTTGGAACAAGTGAAACACCATCTTATAACCATTTTATTTAACAGAAACATATAAAAGTAACACTGTTTTCTTTTTGAAGTTTAGGACCTCCCTTAAAAGCAATTTCTCCAAATTCTTTCCACTTTATCCCAATCAATTTCTTTATATATATTCCTATGGGTTCTATGTAAAATCTAGAAATTAAACCTGTAGAATCAAGAAATTATGGCTGTCACTCTCGGAAAAGATTTTGACAAACTCTTCACTTTTTGGGTGTTAGAAGCACAGTATCCCAAAATGTAGAGGAGTGTGTAGAGAAATGGGATGATTTTAAAAGTACTTTATAGCATATTGAAATCTGACGTCTTTCTAGTTTTAAAATAGTTGATCAATAGGCCTTCTTCCAGTGTGGAAATGTTGGGTTTTCTGGAGAGAAATTTCTAATTGGGATAAGGCAGAAAGGGGCGGAATAATTCTTGCTCTCATACTATCCTATACAGAAAGTGCTGTTTTAACACAAGATGCTCTTGGATGCCTTGGTAAGAAAATCAAGAATCCAGAGGGAAGTCAAAATTTCCACTCTGGTTTCATAAGTTTCTGAGGGTAGACCAACAAAACAGATCTCTCACCATAACAGGAGCAATTATCCTTTACATGAGATCGAGTACTTACAAGTCTCAAATTTCTTCAGATTTTTTTAAAGTCTCATTTATGTGCAATGTCTAATTATTTTTTGGCCTGGAGCCTATTTCCATCAGGCTCTCTCTTTTCTGTAGATGCAATATTGAAACATTTTTCGTACGATTGCCTCAATGGCTTTCCTAATATTGTTGCAAGTTTCTCCATTTTTATTTATTTCAAAATACATTTTGATTTCCTTTCTTATAATAGTTAAAGTTCCTGAGTCTTTAAGCAGTAGTTATTCATCTTCCAAGATCTCTGTCTAACTTTCAGTTAAATCACAGGGCACAGCAGAGCCTAGAGCATGTTCACTGTAAATCAAACTGCACTGCAATTTTGTAAAACATCTTGAGATTGCTGAATAATATTGCTAATAATACATAATTCTTATATATTATTACATCAGTTTCTAACAGTTTATAACAGTTTCTTATCTAAGAGCAGAGGAAATTATGTGATCAAGTCATGTGTTTAATTGGAGATGATGAGAAAAATAATTTTTAGAGGATAACTGAAGTTCCCTCCAAGCGTCAAGAATGCACAGCTCCTATAGCTTATTTTTTATATGTACAACTGAAGATCTATATTCTTCCTGTTTTTCTTTTCTTTTAGGATCACATTTGACTCTTTAGGTTTTCCTTTTGTAAATTTCCAACTGGTCTAATCTGAGTTCCAGATAATTTTCTCTCTTTTCTATTTATTTCAATTTTTGATCCCTGTCTGTGACTGTTTATATATTTTCACTTGTGACTGCTTTCATTTTGGTGGTGACTCTTTCTGCTGGTTCTTCTACATTCGTTTTAAGATCTGTAATTGCTGCCTGAACGTCAACCTTTCACGGCTTTGAGCTCAAAAACAATCTTCCTGACATCAAATTTTGTGAAAGATGCAAGCTTGGTTTTTTTGATTTTATTTGTTTTACAGGTCACTTGCTCTGAGTCAAATTCAGAGCTGGAGACAACTCCTCCAACCTGTTATTGAAAAATATCTTTACTGTGGAAGATATTTTGTCTGACAATATAGGTAGAACTTGTTTCTTTTTCCTCTTTTGATTATTTTTGTGTCTTTCTTACCCTTTCAAAAGGCAGGCTGATGAAGATAGTCAATAACAAAGGAAGAATATGCCCTTTGTTAGTCCCTTCTTTTGCTATTGAGACAAGTAATATTTTCTTCAGTCTCTAAGATCTAATCAGGCTCTAAGATTATAATTAGTTATAGGCAACTTAGAAGAGGAGCTGGTTCCTCTGATGATCTAAATTGGGACCTAAGATGAGTAGAGAGAGCATGCTTCTCAGATCTTTAAATCAGCATCTTTCTTAAAGCATTCTTTGCTCCTAAAATCTCTTTTCTTTCTAGAGAAAGGTCACATTAAGTATAATAGTACTTTTTGATAACAACATAGATCACATCAGAAAACACTTTCCAATCATAGATAAAAGCAAGACGGGAAGGTTTGCCTTCCGCATACATGGTCTCTTCTTTTAAGAATTTGCATCTTGCTCTCCTGACCTTTGGTCACAATGATTAGGCATCATTAATCATTTATGTGATCCTTGCCAAACTGAAAGTCACACTTTGATATTTAATTTGCTCTCTCTCTCTCTCCCAGCAGTCTCTCACCCTGTAGGGGGTTCCTAAAATGAATAAGCCATGGACATTAGCACCTATAAAAATTAGAGTATTACACAAAACACAATAATTTGTTATAAAAGGCTACATTCCTTGCTGCGAAGTAATTAACAGGATCTTATCCCATTGCAGGTGAATTTCTCTCTCCTGAAAGTCAGGCAGCCCTTTAGGCAATAGCCACCTTTGGGTTGAGTTCAATTCTGGAAGCATTGTTGGAGGCCTAGCGCAATCTGAGTATCTTGACCACGGTTTTGAGACCTTGTATAGCTTAAGTTGCTTGCTTGACCATTCTGGCTTCTGCACCTTGACATCTTCCGGTTGGCAGAGACAAACAGGATCACTGAGTAATCTTACAGATGTATCAGTTTCTGCATACCACAGCACATAGTAAGATGAAATACATAACATGTATGCTTGCAGCTGCACATAGATAACAGTGGGTGGAGCAACAAGTTATCCTTGTACGTTTGGGGGTACACTTTTCCACTGCCAAGGGGCATATTTTCTTACTGCCCCTCCTATCATCAGATGTTGTTTTGACAATCCCAATTATCATGGCAAGAATGGAATGTAGTCAAGGGTGAAAACCCAGGGTAGGTAATAGAATATGTAATAATTAGTACAGAGGTAATTAGGTGAAAGCTGTGTATAGAAAGGTATAAAAAGTCACCACTTAGATAAAAGGGAGCACACCATCAACACCTGATTTCGCAGGAGGTGCTACTGGTCGGACCAGAGGATTCACGGACTCTCTGTCGAGGCCCCTGAAGAAAGCTGCTCTTGTATACAGCTTTCTCAGTGACTGCTTTGCTCTCCAGGCTTAGTGAGCATGATATATTGCAGTTAATTTTAGGCTTTGTATTTAACTAGTATATTTATAGAAAATCTTGCACATTAAACTTTATTGATCTGGAAATCAGGCGTACCAACCTCACTAGTATCCACACTGATCACTAAGCATCCAGTATCAATAGCATCAGAATCACTCAGATGCAAGCTGGTTTACAAGTTAATTAAGTAGCTAGTGGTGGAACTGTGGTATTAGATCTGTAACAACAATTCCATTAAATACCTAAGATATAGACACATTAGTGGAGAGCTGAGTGGCTCAATCTGTGCTACACAGAGAGAGGATTTAGTGAGTACATGGCCAGTAAGAAAACTGATCCTATTTAAAAAGTTTATTAATTTCTAGCTTCTGTCATCTTCAGGTAGCTGTTTTGCCTTTCACAACCTGGACATACCTCTGTGTGATACGAGCCTATCCCATAAAGAGGATCCCAGGCTGCAGATGAAATACTGAAAGACTACTTAAAAGTGTGCCTGAAATCAAATGCCTGTAACTCACTGGGAATCCTAAATCCGGATCTGTTCACATTACTCTTAATGTTCCTTAAAGAAAAGGTCTCAGCTATTCTACGGTTAGAAGTCTTATGCATTTGGAAGAGTCACTTGGCATACCCAGGATTTCTTTCAGGTATCCCTATCATCCCCACATGGCAATACCCCTGCAGAAGTCCTATTTCTTTGATTCTCAGTTGTTTCTGTTTTTCACAGAGCTAGAACCTACAGCATTAGCTGACTAAACTGGGGGACTACTGTGGCTGGTGAGACAAATCTGAGGTGGAGGAAGACACTATGTGGCTTTTTTTCAGTTTTGACTTTCATCATTTACTGGTCTTCTGAACTTTGGAAAATGCTCTCAAGCTGCCTTCATGACACTAGGTCAAACAAAGATCATACCTCATAAGTTATATGCAGAGCTAAGTAAGTATGAATTGGGCCTTAAGTCAACTATTTAAAATACTCCATTATAGGTGAGTGAAGAGATCTAGGTAACCTCATAGAAGGAATTTTTTTGTTTGTCTTAAACCCCTAATCAGTTAATTGTTCCTATAGTCCTCTCTTAAATTAGCTTTAAGGAGAATTCTAGGGGGCTGGCCTAAGCTTTTCATAGGACAGTAGGGTTACAATTCACTAAGCAATCCTTACTCCTACCATTGTGGCAACCTCCACCTAATTGCTCCTAAATGAGACTCTCAATAGTTGAAAGCTTTCATTTTCCTCAAAATCTAATCCTAGGTATCTTTCCCTCAACAGCGTGTGGTGGTGTTGTGTGTTTTGTTTTTTTTAAAGAGGACAGAGAAAGATTTGTTGGTAGACATTAAAAAATATTCACATCTTTCAACTACAAGAACAAAAACGCTCATAAAATTACAAGTAAAACTACTAAAGTTTCTCTAAAATTTCAAAATAATCAGACTTCTACACAAGGATATTTAGCAAAAAGAGGACTTACCTATTTTTGTGATACAATGCAAACACAGTATTAAAACTTACAAGTTCAATAATTCATAGACGTTTGTAACCACTAACACAAAATAAATATACTCTGGGTCTTTATTTTCACTTGCCTTATTTTGAAATATTTTCTTTACAATTTTTGTTAACTGCTTTTATACACAGCTAAAGAAGCTGAGGTCTTTTGGGAACTCATAAGAAGTGAAATCTCTGAGTCATTTTATATTAACCAAAAACAGAATAACTATTCCATTAAATTCCTAAGTAAAACAGAAAGGATAAAGAAAATCTTAATTATCTCCCATTTAACATATCAGCATTTTTCCTAAAATCAAACATTTAGTTTCATCCATTTCTTTATATTTTTCTGTTTTTCATTAGCCAGAATTGTTGGCTAAATCTGTTTTATTGGAAGCTGAAAAAAGCCTGTAAACATGAAGATGTTAAAGTGACTATCATGTAATTTTTTGGAACAAATAAGCAATAAATTATCTGCATAGCATGATGAATATGCATCTCTGTGGGTCTAAACCAGACAAGCGTCCTACAGAGATTAACTTTCTTTACATGAATTATTTAGGAAAGCAGAGAATTAGTAATAAAAGAGGTCAGGTTCAAAAGTCACTAGCCAGATGTTTTCATTGTTATTCATATCTTCATATTGGAGTCCAAACACTAATTGTAAAGCTAAAGTAATATTGATAACTGAGTTGCAATCTGCCTACTCATCAACGGTCTCCTTGAACTATGAGATCACTGTCTGAGTACTGGTGAATTTATATATATAAAGCAGAGGTGAAAATATTCTTAATTCTATTCAATGAAGTATGACAGATGCTGAAATTTAGGTTAAATTACTGCAATAAGAAGTATTCATGGAATGTACCAACTTTACATTTCTGGAAAACATGAGGTTGTGTTGTAATTTGTTCATCTGAATTTGTTCTTTATCACAACATTAATCAATGTATGGGAAAACAGGAAGAGACATGGAATATTAAAGAAAGATCATTATTTTCACAGGATTGTTGCAAATGCAAATTTAGTACTTTGCTAAAAACAGCATTTCTAAAATGCGTTGATCTCTAATTCACACAGACTGAGGTGTCGACAAACAGTAGTAGGATCTAACTGTTTTAAAAATGTATTAAAGAATACTGAGTAGTAAATAAAGCATAATAGCAATACCATCAAGAATGACATGGAATTTTTAGGCAATACACAGCAAGTCTTCTTATTCCTTTTTTTCATACACCATACTAAAGTCTCCTTTGAGAATCTGTACCTCATTATGATTATAGTATTGTGATAATTTCAGTATGTAGCATCTATGTATTTTCCAACAGATGCACACTACATTTCAGTTTTAATAGTGGTGTATATTTTAAATTTCTTACCTTGTCAATCATTTTACGTGCTTCCATTTCCTCAGAATTCGGATTTTCCAACTCAATAGTGTAAGTACCTTTGTCACTTTGGTCATCATCATTGTCCTTTTCAGTAGCAGCAGAAACAAGTTGGCTTTTTAACTTTTTGTCCATCTCCTGGTTTTGGTTTGGTCTATGTCCAAGGCTTCCTGAACTTCTTAACAATGCAGTTTGTAAGAAAGGTAATGCAACAGAAGGTTCTTCTGATTTTTGTTTTAATAGTTTTGCATGAACACCATGTACTACCCTGCTAGTTTGCAAAGACAAAGAAACCCCTTTGATGTCTCCAGATGTATTTTTCACTTTCTCAGCTCTCACATGAGGTGCTGAAGAAGGAGTTTCTGAGCAAAGAGCTCCCACATTCTGAGAAAAAGAATAAGATCGTCTCTTTCGAGGATGGTCTTCATCAAAAAACTCAATCATAAAGGCGGTCTGACTTATAGCAGCCTGCTCTTGGTGCTTTTCTGTAGCATGGGCTTTCTGGTGTGACTTTTTCTGTTCTGTATAATGATGCCTTAAATGCTCTTCAAGTGTTGCTTGCGTATTGTAATGCCTGTGTGCACTAGCATTTTCTGAATCGCTTTGTGTTCCATCATCATGTTTATTTCCTTAAAAAGAAAAAAGAAATATAGTACTATAAAGCAAAATATCACATGGAAAGAAGCTGACAAATTAAAATGTACATGGAAATTATACTTTTTTTTCTGTTGGAAGACAAATGCCCTTCAGTAACAGGCTCTGCAAACTTCCTACAGCTACAACTAATGCATTCAATTTGCTACCAGTCAAACAATAAGGTCTTTTACAAGCTGATCAGTGACACAAATGCATTTGAATTGCCTTTTTCTAATCTGTAAATACTTAGTCAATGGCTTACAGAACAGCTGTACCCGATCTTGATCTCATTACATCCTCAAGCCACCTAGTCAAAGTGTATTCACTTAAGCAATCAGCTGATTACAAATGACTCCTGGACCAGAAAACAAAACTTGATCCTGAAAAAGCTCCAGGAAGTGTTAGGGGTGGGGTGCGATTATAGTTATGTAATGTTATTGGGAAACACTTGCTGAGAGCTACAGATTTGGAACATTATATATAAATATTTTTAGAATAACTTTCCAGCTAGTTCATTACTGTAGTTTCCAGAAAAGGGTGTCTAGTTAGCATCAGCTCTAATACTCTTATATTCTCACAGAAGTACAATGAATTTTCCCACCAGTCACTCCTGCTAACATCTGCTAAAGAACCAGCAGGATGTAAAATGGGGATATTACTTACCCATTTTTATAAAACACTTTGAAATCTATGGTTAAAGATCACTGTTTGAGAACTTAGTTTTATTATTATTTAAAAGAAATTTAAGCAAAAAGGAACCACTTATCAACTAAAATTTTAAAAACATTTCTAAGACTGGCTACTGCAACAATAAGCCAAAATTATTACAAAGCAGTCTTCTCTGAAATGAAACTACCCAAAACTGTAGAACAAGCTGCTATTCTCTCTTTAAATCATCTGGATTTTCTTCTTTTAGCCATCAAGTGTTGAGTTCGTTTCTTTTTGCTTTTATTTTTTAAATAATTTTTTTGTGTGCAGATGTCAAACTATGCATGCTGTTAGTTACTAAAATACTGACTCATCCTCTGTTTCCCAATGTGTTTAGATTGTCATTTAGATTGGATGCTCTGCTGATTAGTAGCTGTTTTTATTTCTTTTGTACAGCATTAAACACATTGCTAGTGCTAAACCAATTAAAAAAAATTATAAGTTATTGGAAAACTAATATAGTAACTATAAACTTTAAATTCAGCCATTTTGTATGCTACAAAGATTATAAAAGTGTCCATTTTTTTGTTTCCTTTACCTACACAGAAGTACCAGCTAAACAATAATATGAAACACTCATCCAGCTGGTTGAGTTGATAATGTTACGTTCCATGAAAATAAAAGTTCATTTTACACAGTTAATTTGGAATTTCTGGTACTCTGTTTGACCAAGATAGGAGCCTTGCGTAGGTAATGTAACAAAGAAAATAGAATAACTACAGCACTTATCTAGCAGTCAGACATTATCCACAGTCATTGCTCTTTCCTGTGCCTGTCAGAGGACAAAAATACAGTATATCTGCTAAAAAAAAAATTGGGATTACCAACTGGGGATATGCAAGCAGCTTGGAACTGTGGTAAGATTCCATGATTCCTACTAATCTAATATTCATACACAGTAGGTTTAAAAGATGGGCTTTTGCACCAGAACTTGATGAGACAAAAAAATTTTAAAGGTTTGACATTTTACCTTTTTGGTTACTTCTAACAGTAACATTAGGACAAAAGTGTACTTCTACATGGTTGTTTCTTATTATTGCAATAGTTATAATATTGACATCACAACCTACTATCACAATTAACCTAGGCTGGGTCTATACTGACAGCGGCAAATTCTGTCAGATCCAGGTTTCTGGATCGACTGAGTGGTCTGCGTAAACTTGCTTAGTCGATCCAGAAATCGATGGAGGAAAAACACCCTGTAAGTTGTGCAGCACAGTGTGGACAGCGCGCGGAACAGACGCAGTGAAGTCGACGAAAGATATGCAAGTGTTTTACGTCACTTGCATATCTCCTGTCGACTGCTGTTGAATCCAGAAGGTAAGTGTAGACCAGGCCTTAGACTGTAAACTCTTTGAAGCAGGAACCATCTTTTATTATGCAATTGCACAATGCCCGGCACGGGGGGGGGGCTGGTCTAAAACTAGAGATTCTAAGTGCTACCAAAATGAAATAATAATAATACAGTCATGAAAATTATACATCAGTTTTTTGCATCATGATTTCACTGCAGGTTTAACTAGGAATAGAAGAAGGACAAGGAGAAGAGATCAATATGTTAGAATGCATCACTACAGTGTTCAAAGAGTTAAGCTTTCAGAGGGCTGTAGGTAGTCCCTCATGAACGGGGGAAGTACAAGAGACTAGCTGTGATATAGTAGGTCACACAGTGCATGATCCAGAATAAACTCCTGTAATACCACATAAATTTTCAGGTGACAGAACTGCAAATGTCTGTCTGTATCAAAAAACTTCCTGAACTTTGTGCTACCACAAGAGGTGTAAGCCTTGTGTGCATATGCTTACCCAGGCAATAGCTCTTCCCATTTTCCACAGTAACGTGTGATATTATAAAGAACATTTAAGAGTGCAACACAATCCAAAGTCATGAACTGCAAAGCAGTAACTGTGATATTATTCACTAAAAACACTGTGATAATATGCTATTATTCCATTAATTGCACTGTGATGTGGTTGTTCCCAAGACTTGTATTTTAAAGTTAATTTGTTCGGAAAAGCCAGCCTTCAAAGCAAATTTTTGATCAATAAGACAAAGAACATTTACCCAATCCCAACTGACTGAAGAGAAGAATATATTTATGTTACAAAGCTAAGAAACGAGGAACTGTATAGTTAAGCTGTCAGGATTTTTTAAAAGTAAATAATTTGTAGACTTTTAAATATTTGTCAGCCTGTTTTCTTTCTGAAAAGTTTAAATATCAATGGAATTCTCATTAGCAAATAATCATAAACTACATTAATTCTGCTCAATTAAATCCCCAAATAGATTTTATTCCTTTAAAAAGCTATTTCCCACTGCGGACTTCATTTTCATTTGAAATATCATCAGATATTTCTGTCGTCTGCAATAAATCAACATCTGAAAGCAACTGGAACTCTGGTTGACAGAAATATTTCTATAAATATTTTACTGACATTTTGTTACAAAACATTTTGATTTGTGTCAGAGTATGGACTTAAAGTTGAATCCAGGGTCCAAAATCAGTATGTTAAATAGAATATCTTTGCATGCTGCATACCTGGCCATTGATGAGACTTTCTTTAGCTTTCATAAATGTGACTAGAGCAAAATGATTTTTATTTATATCCAACAAAACATTTGCTTTTGAAAGACCTGCAGAAGCATGTTTTAAGTCACAAGTTTTGATTCTCAAGAGTGATTCAACTTTTGTAAGCAAATGAACATACAGACTTATAAATTTTGTAACATATACCCAAGGTACTTTTTTCTTTCAAAGAACAAGCTTTTGGACACATGAAGCCTTCAACTGTACAATAAATTAACACAACTCCAGTCAGTAGACTTCTGAATAATCATTTAATTTTCTTTTTTTAAGACTCCAACCTACGAAGAAATTTGCTAACATACTCTCCTGTGCACATATGGAGTAACATTGACTTCAAATGGACTCCGCAAGGGTCCATCTATGACCTCTCTGAAAGATTGGAGCCTTATGATATATGTATAGCTGAAATTATTCACTTTACCTTTCAGCCTCTTCAAGTAAACTGGAACATCACTCTTAATGCTTTTGGAATCCTCTTCTGTTGCTTCCCATATCATTCTAGGGGGATTGTTCTGGGCTAGCCAATCAGCTACTTTGCTCTCGGCAGCCATCATCACAGTTTGAAGCCCAGGCAGGTCCTGACCACCAGGAGAAGACTTCTTCGGTTTGTGGCGCTGATCTGAAGTGAATTTTGTCACATGATCTTTGATAGTTACTTTTCCTGGAGTAGCATCATCAAATTCAATGGTAAATGAAGCATGCCCTGCACCTGCTGCATGAGAGGTTTGGGTATCTTTTGTTGGGATTTCATGAACACTGCTCTCTGTTATTTGTGAAGGTTGCTGGAATTCTTTTGTAGGAATTTCAAAGTAACTTGGCTCCCTACAGAAAGGATAAAGTTCTTCTTCATTTGCAGCTGAAGATTTCTCCTCAATTTGCCTGGCATCTGTGCTGCATCCTATTAAGAAAAATAAGAAATAGATTTCACAATACTGGGGAACTTCAGGGTCTTCAAGGAATACAGAATTCCTATAAAGGCCACTTGAGTAATTTGTGGAAAACAGCACACGTCTGTACAGAAGACTGAACAATGTAGTTCTGGAGCTGTAAGTTATTTTTGCTACATGAAAAGTGTCACTGAAGAGAGGACAGCCTTGACTGTAAGCATGTCAAACTGGCAGAAAGCTCTTAAGAATATGTCAAAGAAAATTTGCACCAAGCAGATTTTTGGATGATGTGAGGAGATGCAGATTAATAGCAACATAGAAAATAGTTCAAAAAATCATAAGATCTAATATTTTGGGGAAAAAAATGTCTATTCAGAGCTATCTGGAAATCATCAAAAAATAACTGACTAGATTTATGGAACAGGTGTTCAGAGTTAGATTGGGGTGGTATGACTTCATTTCCTAAGCTATACAGCTAGTATAATTTTTCTTAGCAAGGTTGTTAAGAAAAATAATTCAAACATGAATGAAAGATAAAAACGAGCTCCCATGTTAAAGTTAAAACAAAGAACAAGAATAGGTATTTGAGACTTTTATAATACAATGCACTCCTCTTAGAAGAACCACATCCGTCCCGGATGATTTGATTCTTATAAGTGGTTGATCATTACAAGCTGAGTTTCGATCATTATATGCAGTTGATTCTCATACCAGTGATTCTTACAAATAGAGTGCACTGTACAAGCATTTTCTATATTTTCACAAAAGATAAAACCAGGAATTACAAACTAAATTCCTAATGTTACTTGCCCTTACTTCACTGAACACAATTTATAAAGCACAGGAAAAGCAGGCTAGGAACTGCGGTAGACAAAAGAATGCAGAATGTAATACATTTCATGCTTTTGAATGGAGCAAAGAAAATAGGAGGAGTGGGGCACGGGGTGAGAAATGGGAATCCCACTGAACATCCTGAATGAATCTTAAATTAAAGCTTTCTTGTGTCTGCAAGCAAAGCGATCAGCAAGTATCCTTTCAGGAAACTAGCCTTTACATGCATTAGGCAACAGAAATATATCAGCCAAAATATCCAGTGTAAGGATGCACCATAAGCAACAAATATTAATCTAAAAGTTAGTAGCAGCAAGCCAGACTCCGGAAGGCATAGTTCAAATAGTTCCCACACTTTTTACATGACTAATATTAAAATTTGTAGAAAAGGATTTTAGGACAAAGAGTAAAGTAATAAAAATCTTATTAATATGTTCATCATGTGGCTGAAAACAGCCACATTTTATCCACCTAAATAGTTAAATTTGTACATGAAATCTGATAGGTAGAAATATAAATAATTTTTAAAAGGAATATGCAAATGAATTATAAATGTTTCCTGCTATTCTTCAGGAAAGATTTGCTTTTTTGAGAAGTCTTGTTTTATTTTCAGCATCATGCCTCTTTAGAAAAAGATCAATAAATGATAAAACCACGAAAAACAGGATGGGTGATTTGATCCTGGGAATAACAGAGTAACATAATGGTTGCAAAAGTTCAGGAATGAACAATGCTAGGGAAGGATGACAGTACTCATAGACATCCTTCCCTGAGCCTCATGCTTAGAAATTAACAGAATAAAGATCTTTTAAAATGACTTGTATGCCTTGTATTAAGTTATTTTCTTTGGAAATAGCTTTCTGTAGTAAAAAAAATTATTGTACTTAATTTAAAAGTAGAAACTAGATCAGATCAAAAGTAAAATTCTTCTCCTGATTTTCATATCAAGGCACCATTTCTTGTATAAAGTGAGGTCATTAAATAGCCTGAAAAAATGTACTAGAATACATAAAATGTGATCTGAATACTTACTTTTGACACTGGGCGTCATAATCTAGTTCAAATCTAAATTATGACAAAGAATGAATTTATCTCAAAGATTTTAGGTAAAGAAAAGTATGATGAGTATTTTTTCAAAAAAATCAAAATTTTCCTATACAAGCCAAGGAGAGATTTCTCATAAAACAGTTAAGAGCTTTTTTTGTAAAGTAAACACAAGCACAATTTAATTAAATATATTAGCTAAAATTTTTTTTCAAACTACGGCACTTGCAGTCTTGGGTAAGAAGGTGAGATTTTCAATGATTAAGAAGCACAAGAAACAAAATGTAATATAGTTTTGATCTTCTATGTTCCACTGTAGTATAAAGCAAAACCAAAAAGACCTAAGTTTCACACTGCTCCAGATCTCCTTTTGGGGAATGCTCCTACTACTTTTATCCTTTTAAGTGAAATTACTGATATTATTAGATTTGTAAAGATTAAAAGGAATAAGAGTCTGTATAATAGCCTTACCTTTGCCATCATAATACCATAAAATAATCCACACTGCCCAAACAATTAGTGCATCTGCAAAATTATATAGTACTGAAAAGCAACTACATAAATGCTTAGCACAAAAATAGTTCATCACAACAATTTCTGAGTTAAATAAGAACTACAAAAACATGTTTGTGAACAGATTAAAAATTATCAGTGTGGTGAAGTGGGCTGGAGAGAGGACAGCACGAGGTCAGTGTTGGAAGTGGAGAAAAAGGCAGAGGAAGAAAGCAACATCCTGGGCTTGTATTAGAAGAGCATAAAGTAAAAAGCTGTTGGTGCTTAGTGCTGCAGAAGAAAGGGAATGAGGCTGGATAATGGGAGAAGTTGAGGCTTAAGTCACTGGAACAGCATGTGCAAGGAGCCTGAATGGGGAAAGAGGCTATCTTAGGGAGTAGGGTCTGAAGATGTGTGAGCGGGCAAGGAGAGTTGTGAGCACGGGTGCTGGAGGATGGAAGCAGGAGTTGAGGGCAAGTTTTTTGATAGCAGGGGGCAGAAGATGAAGAGATGTACGTAGAGATGAAAAGCTTCTGCCCTGTTCCTGAGCTAGTAAACAGAATCAGACAGCAGGTTTGGGGGAGGCATGGGGGAGGCAAAGAGGGAAGCAAATAATGTTGAAATTGCCACAGAGATATTGTGTGATTGCAAATGGAATCGTGAGAGGAGAGGTGGTCTGTGTGATCATGATTTGGACAGAAGGCTGTCCACAAGACACTTACTTCAGTAAGAGGTTATGCACACTATAACAGAGTTTGAGCTAATAAATTATCTCATCTGAAAATAAATGGATTCTGAAAATTATTTTATTGGAATGAACTCACAACTTGGGTAAAGAAAAACAACAGTTAAATACACTTTGTGCCATCAATGGCACCAAGTTTTACAGTTGTGTTAGTTTTTTATTGTTTTGTTTTTTTAAACTCACACAAATAATCATGGGGCGTTAAAATTCCATTTGTCCTGCACATGCATAATGTATATATAGGTACTCATTGTTATTCAATGGAATTCATCTGCTGGCCTGCAGGATTGGAGATTTGTTTAGGGCATCGCACTTCTGAAAAAAATTTAACTGTTTTAGGAAACTATTTCTACAATGTTATTCAAAAAATTTCTTTTCAGTACTTTGTAAGGTGTCATTTTATATATTTTTCTACCTTAACTACACAAAATGACTTGACATCACATAGGTTTTTCAAAAAAAAGTATTTCAGCAAAAGTGGAAGAAAAAGATCTTCAGTTATTGTCCTTTCCTCTATTTTAGCAGACTACTTTGTCACTGGACCCAGTATTCATAATACTATTAATAAACTAAGTTCAGCTGGTAGCTTTTCCATGTCCTCTTTTAAATGACAATCACTCCATCAATCCTGATGCTAATGTTAGAGATAGATAAACCTAAAAGCATGAATCAAAGATCAGAACAGCAGATTTACATGCCAGAAGAATAATTAAAAATTCTTGAAAAGTCGTTAGCCACTATTTAAAAATAAAGCTATGTAAAACAATTTTTTCAGAGACAGAAGCTAAGGTCTGCCAATAATAGTACCTAATGGAATCCCATTCTTCTCATCTCTTACCGTTTTTCCCCCCTTTCTGATTCCTTTCCAGCCTACTGCTTTTTCTTTCATATTTTCTCTCTCTTCCTTTATTGGTCTTTTTGCTTTTCAAAGTTCACAATTTGCTAATGATTTTACTTTGTCCTATATTTCGGATGAAATCCAGAAAAATCTATGTAATAATTTCTCTCTATTAAATACAAGTATTTTCACACATTTTAATGTTAACTTTTTTTAAGCAAATGTGTCAAAGTTGCTCCCTCAAAGAAATTTTTGACCTTTTGTATATTACTTTTCACAAGTAGTAAGTTAACTGAAAATTACAAAAAGAGGATTAGAAGCAAAGTATTTTAAAAGGTCCCAGTTCTACAAGGTTCTGAATGCCTCCTGTGAAATGCTGTGCATGTTCACTTCCACAGTCTTGCAAAAGTTTACATAAGCATCACCCACACTTATTATAGATCTAATACATCAAAGTATTTAAACATGCACTTAAGTGTTTTGCTGAATTGAGGCGTTACTGTTTAATTTTATGGATCACCTGGGTCCCTTTTTAATTTATCTTTCTGGGTTTAATATTGTACTGTTGCAAATTTTGTTATCTGTAGAGAAACTTTACATATCAAAAATATTGTAAAGTTACCCACTGTTGGAATTCAGAAATACTTAGTTCCCTGTCACAAAAAGAACTGTACGAGTAAAATACATTTTCCAATTCAGTTTAAGGCTTTGAGAAGAAAAATGTGTAAGTTTTTGGTCTGCTGTTCCCACACATTTAGAAATTCAGATTAGTAGAAATAGTGATGCCAAATTCCACAGTAATTAATGAGACCTCAAATAATTTTTTTCAGGGGTGTGTGAGCACAACATAGGGACATGATGAGAAGAGTTAGATCCCAGTATACTTACCACCAGCAGAAAAAGCTAGAGAAAATGAGCGTACTTTGAATTCAGCTCAAAAGCAGCAGTATTGGGTAATATATAAATTCTTACTGCAGGTAAGCATGCAACCACTCATGTCTACACCATTTCATGGATCCACAGCACATAAAATTAGATCAATATATTTCTCTAACAAAAGTACAAGAGTATCCCTTTTTGGAATTAAGTCCATTGTGCTCTGTTTACTACGAAGATTTTCCATTAGAGTTTCTGTTAAGGTTTAAAGACAGTAATACCAAAATAACCTCATTAATTTAAGTCTTTAAAGGCCAATTTTAGATAGTTGGTTTAGCCTCAACAAATCTCCCAGAGCAATTTTATTAAACCATGCCCCATCTATTGTAATGTATACTTCTCCTCTCATCAACAGAGAACATCTTTTTTCAAATTGTTAAAGCCTGAAGGAGACTTATTTCAATTAATTCATTAAAAGTTTTTGATTTGGGTACTGAAACAAAAGTTGGACAAATTATAAATATGAAAGTCTGTAAATTACTTGTCTTAGACAGTTTTGCAATAAGAAGGTTGTTTCAAAGATCGTTTGTTTGTTTGTTTGTATTAAATGTCTGACATTAACAATAGTTTACCACACAAGAACACAAGTTGTGTTACATCTACTATCTTAGATGGTCAGTGCTAGATTACAGGTTGGGGCTAAAATGCTAACATGAAATTCAAGGAGTTTTGAAATTTCACAGGAGTTCCAGTTAAATAAAGAATGCATCATCACACATGAACTGCTTTTTCCAATTTGTCTGAATTTACCTATTTTGAAAGATCTTGAAACACAAAAAATATATGCTAGTCTGTTGAAAATCAACAAAAATAAGTTTTAATGAAAGAAGGAAATTTTAGGGACCGCATGCCTAGGAGATTATGTACCAGTAAGGTGGTACAAAAAAGGCTATGTAATAATTTATCTGGTATTAAAGTGTGAGAAAATATTCAGTATATTTTGAACAGTTCTAATGCAAATACTGGTATCACATTAGAGCAGGTGTTCTTGGGGAGGGAAGCTCACTAAGGCATACTACATAGAACAAAAATGTTTCTCTTGCACATGCCAGAAGACAGACATGATCCAAGGGACGTGATTTAATTAGGTCATCTTCACTAACTTATCTCATTAACCTAACCTATCCAGCAATAACTTGCACAGTGCAGGTCTTGGTTCCTTCTTTAATCATTTCCACATGGTAGAGGACTGCCAGTAGCCCCACACGCATCCACAGTGAGTCCCAGCCATCTGCTAGGACCCTACTATCCATCCCTTATACGGGGATTAATAGTCTGAGGAAAGAGGGTTGATCTCCTCACTGAACCAAACTTTAGGAGCCCCTAATTCTGTTCCCTAGCTTCTTTAGGAGACATCTTCCCATAGGGCTACTTCCAATTCCAGTTTATCATGGAACTGGAAGGAGCAAATACCTGCATTGAACATCGGCCTCCTGCTAAATTACAACAACTCGAACCTTACTGGATCCCTGAGCTGATGTGGGGATGGCAAAAAACCTACCCCCCTGCCCTGGCCAATCTGGCAGTGATGGAAAAATCCCTTCCCAGGCCCAAAAAAGGCAATTAGCACAATGCCTACAGCCAACCAAAAAACCCAGACCTACCCTAATCCCAGATATGGGAGGATGGGAGCAATTAATCCAGAAGTGAGAGGGGATTTAGGTTGGAAGGCCAGGGTTTATATATACTCCTCCATGTGTGCAGGGACAAGTAGTTTACCTGATCCTACCAGCCCACCCACCAGCTCAGGAGATGCTCTTCCTCTCACCTACCAGACAACTCTCTCCCAACCTCAGAGGGAAAGGGGACTCTTAAAAGGAGCGAATACCCATTTCTCACTGCCAGTCCAGACAGAGCTTCCCCGACCCCTGAGATGGCTTTCCACCTGACATGTCTGCTCAGGCATTCTGTCAACACTGATAAACATTCTATATCAGCTACAGAGAAGTCGGAACACATGGAGTCAGAGTTTGAAAGCCTACTGAGGCATAAAGTGACTCAGAAAATTAAATCACTATTTTCTGTGTGAGACCTTAGAGTTCTATATCCTTGTAAATTAAATCCTTTAAGGGTAAGGAATAAAATATTCACCAATATGAGGTTAGGAGTTGTTTTGTTGGGCTTTTATTTGTTTGCTCCCGTGCTCTTGTACAATTTTATTCACTTAAGTCTGTTGACTATATTCTTCTGTCACAAGCTGAATTCCATTCTTTGCTAGAACAGTTATCCTTCAACTTTAAAAAAAAAAAAAAGCTATTTATACAAATATTTTTATTTAATCTTTTACAGTGATTCTGTTTGTAGCAGGTACTTCATGATTAAACAACTGAAGGAAGGGTACTTCAAAAACAACATGAAACTGTTTTACCAATTCAATGAAGCACATTATGTATTCTCCAGTGAGGATCGATGCCCAAATCGTTTTAATAATTTTGTATCCAAATTTTGTCTAATCTTGACATTCTTCGCTTTATTTGTAAATTACCGCAATTTAGCACATTAAGCAAATCCTTGAGGTTTCCATTCATTATTGAAGTTCTTCTCTAGCAGAGACACTTTCTTTTTCCTTCCCTTCTACTGCTAAGGCACGTTTCAATCTCATTGACAAGGTGGATTAATCAGAGGTTGGCTTCTCTTATCTGCTTTTCTTCAAATTCAGAGAGCACTGTAGAAGCTACTCCTCATTGTCACAAACTACTTACGCTATTATGAAGAAGGAAATTTTAATGTATGAATAAAACAGAACAACAAATTGGACATAATTTTGGAGTACTGTCATACTCTGGGTGTGATCAGAAGTCACTCAAAGAGTGGTGGTGTTTCAGCACAACATACATCCTGCAGAGCTTTTTTATTTTTGTTTTTTTAAAAAAAGACCTAATATAAATTACAACAAAAACACAGAATTACACAATTTCGCTTTTCAAAATGTAGCATTAAACGAAAATAGATACAAGAAAATGCTTTAAAAAATCCCCCCTTTAAAATTATCCTTCTTCACTAACATTTTCCTTTCATTTCCTTAGTTTTCTTTTAAGATGTTACGCTTTATGTATCCTCCCACATGTTCACATACTATATTCCTCCTCTGACTCAGAAGACAAGTCAGGACTACTGACTTATGGAGTGAACAGTGCCATAAATGTTGGCATCTGAACAGGTGACAAAAAAGGTGGTGGTGAAGACAACACCAAAGCTGCCCTGGAAGGGACAGAAAGGTGGTGGAGTGGAAGATTTTATGACCAGTGTTTTATAAGCCCCCAATTTTAAAGAGAACGAAGGAAAACCACCCTACCAATAAGACTGTATACTTCATGGTTTAAAGCGAGGTACGCAAAGAGCTGGAGAAGCTAAGAGCTCATTGTAGAGCTCAAGGGAGAAGAGTGCTGTGATGCTGAAACTCACTTCTTTCCACTTGCCTCCATAGACAGCAACAGACCTTTTTCCTTACCATCCCCACAACACATGCAATTTTCCCTATGGTGATAGAAATGGAGACAGCCGTATATGACAGCAGTCAGTCATTTGTGTCTCTTTGGAAGGCAGTCAGTGATGATTTTGTTATGAAAACAAAGAATGTGAATAAAATTCTACCATCACCATTAGGGACCAAAACCACAAAAAAAACCCAGAGTTCAGGGTATTCTTGCTAGGGAACTGAGACCCAGAAGTGAGAATGCTGTACAAATGATATCTTCAGGGAAAGTTTCTTTTAATCAACATGAAGTTCAGGATGGTGAAGCTACAAGTGAGTTATGCAGTTGTCTCAAACAAGTATTCATAAACCCTTTATATCATCCAATCATGTATTCTTTTTATCCCAAATACAGTACAAATTTTATAGTGAAGTATAGAGTTTCATGAAAATTATTGTGATTATTTTTGTATATCTATGCCTGTAAAACTAGGTGTCTTAGTCCACCTCTAAAAGACTCGAGAAGAGCCATAAAACCCTCAGAATATGACAAAAAAAATCTTTCTATGCATAAAAAAGTCACCACTTTAAAATAAACCTTTGAAAATCTTCCCTCAATCTCTACCCACTAATACAAAGCCCTGAAAACTTATTCGGCAGTATTAGTCGTGAGAGCTTTATTCCATTAGAATGTGGAAATTCAACGCTGCCAAACTCATATATAGTCCCCAAAAGGTCCTAAAATATTGAATTTTAAATTAATTACATTTTAAAGTAAACCTTTGTTATTTTTAAGAGGCTTTTAGGGCATGTCCTAATCCCTGTGTTAGGATTCATGGCAACTAAAACAGATGTTACAGGAGGAAGGACACAAAAATCACTCTAATTTAAAAAAACCCCAAAACATTCTCACTGTCACTGCCACTGTCACCCCCCTCAAAGTAAAGCTTCCCTAATCCATATATACACACTTAAATAAAAGTGGCTTGGATTTGTCTCGTTTTAAATAAAATTTGTGGGTACTCAACACTCTCAAAAGTGAGTCCACTTTTATTTAAATGCCCTAATGATAGACTTAGGAGCCTAACTTTAGATACTCAAGTTTGTAAGTTTTGGCCATATATTTTACACAAACACAAACTGACTTTTAACAGCATGACTAGTAGAAATGGAATGTCCTGCTTACATATATTACAGGTGAAGTAACACTGATTTTTTTTTGCAAATTTAATGCAAGACAGAATACATAAATATATTTTTTGGCATTAAATATGGACTAATGTTAATGCTGATTAAACATTAAGAAATGACAGTAGAACAGAATGTCGCCAGAAGCAATCTTGTACTGCTGGCATCCACACAGCAAAACAAAACAGAACCATTTATTTTCACAGTCAAGAGACACTGATTTGGCGAGAGTGTCCATTACAATGGTTTAATTTTTATTATACCAAATGACAGATGTGCATTTAACCACTATCACATAGATACTGGCTCAGAAGAATGACTTTACTCACTTATATCCGCTAGTAAGCTATTGTACTGCGTGCAAAGTGATTTAGGTAACAAACACTGATTAGCTTAATATTTTGTTTCACCAGAGACTAGTACTAAGAAAAGTAGTTTTGTATATTTTTATTGTCAATTGTTTTACTAGCCAAACTTATCCTAGCTTTTATCACTGAATAGCTGTCAACAATCCAGAAACCTGGCTGGTTAACAAAACCTCAATTACTATAATTTCGATTAAATGTATAATAGATATTACGTGGAATCAAACAATTAAAACTGTGTGTGGGTTGAGACTGTACTGAACAGAGTGAAGCTGAGCAATTTCTCAAGCAGGCAGAATCTCCAAAGTGTATTTATATCCTTTTTGTTCATGTAAGAACAGCTTTATTAAATATTTGGAGAATAGCTCTGCCAATTGCATCATGACAATCTGTTGAGGAAGACTGAAGAGGGCATTCACAAAAGGCAAAATCCTAGCTCCACCAAAATCAACAGGCATTTTTGCCACTGATTTCACTAACGCCAGGATTTCAGCCATTGACTCCAATATGACAATAACCTGAAGTACTTTGGGGCATAGATTTCCAGCTGTCATAAAACATGACAGAAAACAAGAAAGGTCAACCGAGAAAGGGAATTCTGCAGTATAAAATTCAGATACTAGTAAAGCAACAGTATTTAAAAATGATAAAACAAAAAATTGATTAATAAATCATAAATTATTGAAAAATAGCTATCTTTCTTAAATACGTCTGTGATATCCCACATTTTAAGAACTACTTTACTAAAGAGCAAAAAATTATGCTACAAACTGAAATGTTTTCTAAGGAATCTCACCTGAAGCTCCTGTTTCATGTATTTTTTCTTCATGTTTGCCATCTTGCTTGCAACCATTTTCTTCATCAGCTTCATCCTCACCCCACCAGGATGGCTGCCCGTACAAAGGTGTACCACGAGGCATTGCAGAAAGATCTATAAAAATATTCCAAAGTCAAAGAAATTACTTCACCATTTACTTAATATAAGATATTTAAATAAAAGTGATGAGAAAGATCAGTTCAGATGGATCTCATATGTTGACAGTTGAAACTGTTTGACTGCTTGTGTTTCCTCAAATACAAAACCAATTTAATGTCTAGGCAAGTGACCTCAATGCTAAATATAAAAGCTTACTAATGATCTGACCAAAACTGCTTGCTTAGGCATTTATGCAAATACAACTGACTTGCATCTCACTGCTAATGCATAGTATTTTTAAATATTTTCCGCTTTCAATTAAAAGACAAGTCATCTCATTATCAGTACATTATCAAAAGCTATCTGCTACTATTTCTGTGAAATAATTCTCACTTTTATTCACATTGACCTTTCACTGGAATACCTAACACATGGAAAACTGAACAAATTTTGTAATGCTGCCAAGGTTTCAAATAGCTGACAATTATTAAAGAACACCAAAACTTACACACCGTTTATACATTAGCTTATTTGACTATGCTATTTTAAAGACACATTTAACTGAAAAAGAAAATATAACTATTAAAAAAGAACTAAATCTCATTATTTACTTATTCTGTAGTATTATCAAGTATTTGAATAGGAAAGGGATAAGTAAGAAATCAGGTATGAAAGAGTTATTCCACGTCCATGATTAACCAGTCAGTTGAGCTCTGACCTGCTCTCCTTAGTATGATGAGTTCATATTTCTTAAGGCAATATTTCACCCTACTAAGATTTAGCAATTTTAATATCATACAGATGTTCTAACTGAATATATCAACTTCTTTTTATTGTGTTTAAACATTTGATGTCTCAGTGACTGGGTATATATGCTCTCTATTGTACAAATTGCTGTTTTCTTTTCTGAATTCCTAAATCTCTACAATTTTATCAGACATTTTTGTTTGAGGCACAGAAGAGAGTATCTGGAAGTATTATATATTTTGACATTAATATGCACTATTTGCATGCTAGGAAGTAAAGACAATTTGTGAACTTCTACCTTGTTAGCAAATAATGGTTTGTTCAATAGTATTCAAAGGTTTAATCTTTACCCACAGTAAATGGATAGCCGCTTCTAATATTTATTACCATTTAAAATATCCATATCTCTAATTATTTTTCTTCCAAAACAATGTTCTTCTACTTCAGAGTATACTTTTTTATTTTTCTTAATCAGCAATGTATGAGTGTGAATTTTAGTGTTTTTAACTGAATGAACAATAGCAAACGTTTACTCATGTAACAGGTGGCTGAAAATAAAATCAATACCTCAACACACTTCTGAGTACAGCTGGGTGAAATTTTTTCAGACAAATAGCATATGCAATGAAAAATGAAAATGTTTTTCGGGGTGCTTCAGAAAAGCGAGAGAATGTTTGCATCCCTTTAGCCCAATGGTTAGGACACATGTTTAGGAGGTAGGAAACTCAGGTTTGAATTCCCACCAGGATCTGAATTTAAATCCCCCTCCCAGGTGAGCATCCTAACCACCAACCTATAGGGTATTCTGGGATGGGTAACTCTCAATTTCACCTGTTGAAGATGTTCCATTTTGAATAAATAAATATTTAAATACTAACTGGAGGAGGGATTTGAACTCAGGTCTCCCCCATAGCTGATAAGCGCCCTAGCTACCAGGTCATAGAGTATATTGCCCTCAAGCTCCCATACTCAAAGCTGTTCCAATTTTGTAGAAATATATAAATATTCACTGAATCAGAGAGCGAGTGAGAACAACTCAATAGCCTAGTGATTAAGGCACTCACCTGGGAGATAGGAGATGTAGATTCAAATCCTTTCTCTGAATCAGGCAGAGAAAAGATCTGAATCCATACCTCCTACCTCTTAGGCGAGTGTACATTCTTTGGGACAAAGACTGTCTTTTTCTTCTGTGTTTACACTGTGCCTAGCATAATGGTGTCCTAGTCCATGATTAGGGTCCCTACGCATTAGAATAATACAAAAAGAAATTAATATAAGCACAAAAGATAATAAATTATTCTACAATCTACTAAACCAGAAAATATTACAGAAAAACAAAACAAAGCAGTACTATCAAGAATGGAAAAGTATTGAAAAAACATCACTGATTAACCAAAAAGTCTCATTCTGAATAAATTAAAGAAAGTACCACTCTGTCATGGCTAAAGGTTCACAAAAGTTTGCATTGTGTGTGGTGACTGTGTTGGGGGGAAGATCTGGAAAATTCAGGAAACGCTGAGCAAAAGTTTTGTGAGTTTTTATGTTCATGTCTGGATGCTGTGATAACAAAGGTTAGAAATTTAGAGGTTTTCCAGAGAGAAATTCAGGTTATTATGAAATCTTTAGAAAAAAATATAGATAGGTAGATATAGATATCTATTTAAAAACCTCTTTTGCAACGTGTTTACAGTATCTTCTGAAATATCTGAAAGAAAAAAATTGCCTTCTTTAATTATACATTGCACTGCTACAAAAATTTCTCACCCATAGATTTTTCTTCAGACTTCAGTGATTCTGTAGTTTTGTTATGCACATCTCCTATGGCATCGGGTACCTTTGGCTCTGCACCTGTGGTGCTAACTGGCTTTGATCCTTCTGTTTCTGAGGATTTTTGGGATAACTGGAGTTGACTTGTAAATTTTTCATGCTACATAACATTTAAGAAAAAAGAAAGAACTCACAGAACTAAAATAAACTGCATAAACTATAGTTATACATATGAGAAAGCAGAATCCATAAAGGTGTGACAAATGTGACATCTGGGAAGCACAAGGACTTCAAAGACTATTATGCTGAAATGTGCTAGATAGGCATAGACTTCTGCAACAATAGCTATTGAATGTCTTTTCCACGTCCTGGCTCGGTGATTTGGTTTTCTGGGAAATCACATGGGAAAAAGAGGTGGGTAAGGCAGAATCCCCACGCCAGTTATGCAAAAACTTAGCCTTTGAAGCTTTGCCCCTTGAGAAGAGCATCGATGGGTGTTACCTGTTTCATTTGGCTAGAGATCAAATGCCCAAACTGTACAAAGAAACAGCTAAATTGTCCCAGATTGTTCTTGCTCTTGATCTGAAACATGACGTGAAATTGCAGCTCAGGGGAGAAAAGCCAGTTGAGGGATTTGAAAGACTGAAACCTACCAGAGCTAAATGCTGTACATGGGGTGACTTCTAGTAAGCTTTTAGCATATATCTGTTGGATGTTGTGGGTGTTTTTTTAATTTGTTTCTTTGCTTTTAATATCTTCTCTAAGATCCTTATGACCCAAGAGTAAATGTATTTTGCTTTATGAAGGCTGATTGATAACTGGTGTGCATTGTTGTAGCTTAGCACTCGGAGAAAGAGTGAACAACATATGCTAGACCCCAGTCAGACCTCCTCAGGAAACCAGTCAGGTGCAGAGGGATGGCGAGCCTAAAACCTGGTCTGGAGAGAGAGACACACATGGGTCTGTACGTGAGAAAGGTGACAGCTAGGAAGCCTGAAACCTTAAGTGGATGCCTTTGAGAAGGCCCGGGGGGGGGGGGGGGGGGGGGGAGGTCAAAGGTACAGTTGATCCTTAAACTGTGACAGTAGCAATTGCATGTTATTACCTTAAGGGCTTCTTCAGGCACCCTCATTTCACCTCTGACTACAGTAAAAAGATTAGTATGTATGAAATAATAAGGAAAACAACCTGAAAAGTTTCACAGGTCCAACAAAATTTACACTAGAGACAGAAATGGTCTTATTTTAAGATAAGCAACAGCAAAAAAAAAAAGATTTTTTTTTTTAATGGAATAAATGTAACTTCATAGGTGGAAAACACCAACCAATACAAGAATATATTAGAAATCTGAAAAGTTCATTGCTTATTTACAAACCTAGTAGCTCTCACAAAACCACTGGCAGTCTCATACACCTTCTAAAAGTTTTAGAAGATACTATAGTGTAGTCTCATATTATTAAGATGGCTGTTTTAAAAAAATATATTACACTTATGAGGTATTTGTCAAAATAAACACATTTTGATTTATTACTTGACAAATACAGTACAATAAGAACAGCATGTACCTTGTAAATACAGTAGTATACAAGTGACAAGTCTCTGCTGTGAAGAGTTTATAAATTAGGCATACAACACAGGAAGACAGTAAACAAAGGTTTGGGGAGGACTAGGATGGACAGTGGGAGATCATGAGATATACTTATGTATCAGTGTCCGTGACCAAGGTTATGTCAAAATCTTATTTCCTTTTTTCCCCATTTAAGATTGTCTGATTGAGATCAGTGTGTAGAATAGAATTTTTTTTCTATGCTTAATTGAAACATTTTGTTTTTTTTCAGGTAGTGAGGTCCATAGGGTATTTTCACCTGTATATTTTTTCGCCTGCTTGCAGCTTGGAGCTAGAAGACCACCCTGTCAGTTTTTGGCTGCAAGATAATGTCCTATGCCCCTGAAGTTAGCTACAGTTGAGACACCATCCACAGACTGGATAACTCAATTGTACTTTCTTTAATTACAGATAGTTTTAACTATACTTCAAAGAAAAAGCACAACAATTTATCCTACTGCATGGCGTGGGCAATGTCCCCTAATGAAACAAATACAAAATCTCTGGATGTCAATTTCCATTTCTCTTCTGGATGATCTATTTGTTTGCAGCATGGGCCAGATCTGTGGAGCTTACTTCTCAATGAAAGGGCATTTTCTAATAGGTACACACAGGTTTTCCTATTCTTCATCCTGCTAAAGTTCACAGATCCATTACAACCAGATTTTCACAGGATTGTGCCTTCAAGGTGGAATGGAAGATCATCCTTTAAATAGGGACATCCAAAATGAAGTATTTATTTACCCTCCCTCTTCCCCTGAGCACTACTACTGTGTGGAGAAGACTTTTGCCAAAAAATGAAATTGACCAAAGACTGGATGACCAATATGCTGAATTTGGTGAATTTAGGGATGACCATGAGGCTGTCCAGCAGATCTCAATACAGGTGACATGACTACTCATGATCAGTACTCCCAGTGACTGGATTTTGATGCTTAACAGAAGGAAGAACTCTTCTTGAATTTACTTTGGGAATGAATGGCAGTTCTGAGGACTCCCTTTCTGAATTAAATATACAATACTGGGTTTCACTGGAGAAACAGACAGATTTGAAACTTGTCTGATTAGAGACAGCAGCTATCCAGTGGTCTACTTTTATAGGTAGGAAGTGAAACGACAGCTCCTGAAGCAGTTTAATCTGGATAGCGCAATAAGGAGCAGAATGAGAAGAAGTTCCACGGTCATGCTGACTTTGTGGGGCTGGAATATGTGTTGTTGCCCTGAGGAAGCATTTAATGTTTGGATTTACAGAAAACTTCCTTCTCTTGAATTTTCTTCTCTTGAACGCTACATTATACTTGTATAATTATACTCCTATGTTTCAATTCTTTAACATTATTTTGCACCAGGCAAGAGAATAAGTTCTCTGTGTTAACTTCTGTTTCAGGTTCATGGGAGTGATAATCATTTAATTGAAGTATCCCATTTGAACCAGTCTGATTTTGGATGAAGGAATGTTTTTTCCAATAGCAGACCTTCTCTATGAGACAGAGATATTGGAAGCTCCATTGCTAAGTTAAGCAGACCTGACAGTCATTGCCTCTTCAACTAGAAAGACAAAGGGTAACATGGTTTCTTTCTCCATCCTTTCTGTACAGTCAGAGTGAGCTGGAAAAACTGAGAAGGCACGTAAAGGACACACTGCCCAACATTGCAAGAGGTTGTTTAGCACCTCATATATTCCGTTCTGATATCTGATGGAGATGTCAAAGGACTTTATTGCTATTTCATGATACACACTGGAAAATCACCAGTCCACAAAACTCACTTACAGTGAGGATACTTCTGGGTGTAGGTTTCATTGTTTAATTCCAGTTTTGCCATATGTAAATCTTGTTGTTCATCTCCTTATTGATGGGCAACATACAGAGATAGGACATTTTGTTCCACTCAGGTCAGGAGAAGTTGATTTTTCTCTCTGGGGTTGGGCTGATCATGTTTCTTCCTAGTTTCTTTATGAAAACTTCACCAGACACATTGACTGTCACAACCAGAAAAAATATTTCATTGTGTAAGTGCCTGGCCAGTGCCAGGATTATAAATAAACTTTTCTGATGATTTTGAAGAGCAATTTTCCAGTTTCATACTGTATCACTAAGAACTGGAAACTAATTTGCCTGAGTGTTTGATCGCAAGGACCAAAGCCCAATGTACCTGTGTGATCAGATCTTTCTCAGGTAGAAGCCCTTAGGTTGTAGGATGTTTAGGTTGAGAGGAACCATACTTGCACTAGGGTCCATCATGTTAGCATTACTTGTGAAATCATGCAAAGACGCTTAGTATTTTAGACAGTTCATAACTTTTTCTTTAGGCTGGTCTCATGCCACAGAGTTTTCAGTGACCAAAAAGAGGGCTGAAGTGATGCCTGCTTGGACCTGACTGCTTGTGAAGCACCTGTATAGTGAGGATAGTCTTTCAGGTAAAAATCTCCCCAAGATAGAAATGCTGAGTCCATGACCATCATGCAAGTCAGGAATGTTTATCTTCGGTAGGGACAGCAGGTTCAGTTTGAACTAGTACATACTAAGACAACATCTGGCCTTATAAAATGGAGCCCAAGGAGCTAGGAAGAAATACATGGTGGGCCAACAAGCTTCTTACTGACCACTCGTCACTTCTGGACCACTGTGCTTTTCAGCAATCAATGGCCAGCTGTTACAGGAGGAGGTGAGCATTGGCAACTTGCAGTAGAACATAGGACAATAACCTGGACATTATGATATGGACACCCACAGTGGCAGCTGGTGATGACAGCCCCAGGAACTGTGGGTAAGGTGACCTTGCCTGCTCTGGGCTGCTGTGACAGTGCTTGCCTCTTGCCCAGCAAAGCCTGGTTCTCAAATCCTGTTTGACTACTTTCTTGCCTGGGTGAGGGGGGCCAAGACAACTCCATCTGGGCTGGGCTAAAGGCAAGGGAGACATGACTTTGCCTGCAGAGCCAGTGAAACTTCCCAATGAGGCACTCGATACAGAGGTGAAGCAGGGGACGATGACCTTTTCTTTTGCCTCTGGCTTGTCCCAGCTTAATTTGTGCTCTGAATTCTGCAGAGGTACTAGCCACCTGAGAGGGGAGCAGAATTAAGGGGACAATCTCCCCAAAAATCAAATGCAGCCCTGGGACACAGCTGGGAATTCGACTCATTATTGAGCAAAACTGTTAGCCAGAAATTTTAAATACATTTTTGAATTTTCCTGATAAAAGGACTACAGCAGGGAGGTCTGGTTGGGCCTGCCTGATGCTGTTGTGGAGGCAGATAAGGGAACTTCAGGGAGAGTGGCATTCATCTGCTGCAAGGATAGATCTAGTTCTGCATCCAAGATGCAAGCAGGCTGAAATACCCATTGTAATGAATCTGTGGACTTTAGCATGATAAAGAAAGATGGCATAGATTGGAGGTCAATGATCTCTCAGCCATTACTGAACCAGAATCCAAAGTCCTCAGTGTTCCAGTATTATCAGCTACAATGGAATAGGTGAATTGGCATGTTTTAAAAATAGAAAATGTTTAATAAATGATTGCTGCACAGCAAATCTGGCATTTCATGATGCATATATCACTAGTACTGACAAAAAATGTAACTCATTGTCTAAATTATGTTCACAAGGCACCAGTAATGCATTATTGAAGGCAAGACCTTAAATGTACTGAAGACAGGAAATTCAGAGCTTCTTGCAGCAACCTGTCTATTCCTCATTGCACACAGCAGAGTCATTTAGACGGTCACAAAACACATAAAGAACAAAATAAAATGCTACATAGTAGCATAGTATAGGCATATATGCTTTTAGAAAAAGCGGAATTATTATTTGCCAAACATTGTCCATTGTTTTGTAAGCAGATCATAAAAGACATTATTGTTAAAGACAAAGAGCAGAAATAATGTTGGTGGAATTACAATAGCTATGGGAACTTTGAATTTTGTTATTTATGATATTAAATTCTCCACTTTAAAGCTCCACTGTATTCTCCAACTTAACATTTCAGGAAAACGTGGATCATGAGAAGAAAAAGTAACCAGTCTTGGTTAACCTTTAAACTAAGAACATAAGAACAGCCACAGACCATAAGAATGGGGCATACCAATGGTCCATCTAGCCCAGTATCCTGTCTGCTGATGGTGGCCAATGCCAGTTGCTTCAGAGAGAATGAACATAACAGGGCAATTATCAAGTGAGCCATTCTCTTGTCTACTTGTAGCTTCTGGCAGTCAGAGGCAAGGGACATCCATGGTGTTGCATCCCTGACCATCTTGGAACCCCATGGATCAACATCCCTTGGCAACAAGTTCCACAGGTTGGCTGAGCTTTGTGTGAAGGAATATTTCCTTTTGTTTGTTGTAAACCTCCTACTTATTAATATCCTTGGGTGACCGCTGGTTCTTGTGTTACGTGAAGGAGGAAATAACACTTCCTTATTCACTTTCACTATACCATTCATGATTTTGTAAACTTTTATCATATCCCTCCTTTGTCGTCTCTTTTCTAAAATGAATAATCCCAGTTTTTCTCATCTTTCCTCACATGGAAGCTGTTCCATATACCCAATCATTTTTTGCCTGTCTCTGTACTTTTTTCCAATTCTAATATATCTTTTTTGAGATGTGGCAACCAGAACTGCATGCAGTATTAAATGTGTGGGTGTACCATGGATTTATAGTGACATTATGATATTTACTATCTTATTACCTATGCCTTTCCTAATCGTTTCTAACATTGTTAACTTTTTTGCCTGCACACTGAAGCAAATGTTTTCAGAGAACTATCCACAATGAATTTAAGTTGTAATAACTTGTATTGTAACAAGTAATTTAGAGCCCATCATTTTGTATGTATAGTTGGGATTATGTTTTCCAGTGTGCAGTATATTGCATTTGTCAACATTGAATTTAATCTGCCATTTTGTTGGTGAGTCATCCAATTTTGTGAGATCCGTCTGTAACTCTTCACAGTCTGCTTTGGACTTAACTATCTTGAGTCTTTTTTATCATCTGCAAATTTTGTAACCTCACTGTTTACCCTTTTTTCTAGATCATTTATGAATATGTTGAACAGCACTGGTTCTAGTACAGATCCCTGGGGGACACTACTATTTGCCTCTCTCCATCGTGAAAACTGACCATTTATTCCTATCCTTCATTTTCTGCCTTTTATCCAGTTACTCATCTATGAGAGGACCTTTCTTCTTATCTCAGATAAGAGCCTTTGGTGATGGACCTTGTCAAAGCATTTCTGAAAACTGAGGTGCATTATATCAACTGGATCACACCTATCCACATGTTTCTTGACCCCCCCGCCAAAGAATTCTAATAGATTGATAAGGCACGATTTTCCTTTACAAAACCCATGTTAACTCTTCCCCAACAAATCATGTTCATCCATGTGCCTGATTATTCTGTTCTTTACTATAGTTTCAACTCATTTGCCTCGTACTGAAATTACACTTACATGCCTGTAATTGCAAGGAACTCCTCTGGAGCCTTTTTAAAAAACTGGTGTCACATTAACTATATTCCAGTCATCTGGTACAGAAGCTGATTTAAGTGACAGGTTACATACCACAGTTCATAGCTCTGCAATTTCATATATAGAGTTCTTTCAGAACTATTGGGTAAATACCATCATCTGATTCTGATGATTTATTACTGTTTAATTTATCAATTTTTTCCAAAATCTCCCCTACTGACACTTCAATCTGCAACAGTTACTCAGATTTATCACCTACAAGAATGGCTTAGGTATGAAAATCTCTCTCACATCCCTCAGCAGTGAAGACTGAGTCAAATAATTCATTTAGCTTCTCCGCAATTGCCTTATCTTCACTGCATGTTCTTTTAGCATCCCAATTATCCATTTGGCAGTCATCCTGCTTCTGATGTACTTATAAACATTTTGCGGCTAGTTTGAGTTTTTTCCTAGTTGCTCTTAAAATTCTTTTTTGGCTTGCCTAATTATGCTTTTACACTCGATTTACCAGAATTTATGCTCTTTTCTAATTTCCTCAGTAGAATTAGACTTCCAGTTTTTAAAGGATGCATTTTTGCCTCTAATCACGTCTTTTATTAGCTATAGTAGCACTTTTTTGGTCCTCATCTATGTCTTTTAACTTGGGGTACACATTTGATCTGAGTCTCTATCGTAGTATTTTAAAAATGTTCCTGTGAAGCTTGCAGGCATTTCATTTTTGTGAATGTACCTTTAATTTCCATTTAACTAGCTTCCTCATTTTTGCGTAGTTCCCCTTCACTGTGGTGGGCATCTTCTCCTCTCCCTCCCCCCACACATTTAATTTAATTATATTATAGTTGTTATTACCAAGTAGTTCAGCTATATTCACTTCTTGGACCAGATCTTGTGCTCCAGGACAAGCTGCTTCAAGCAGCAGTCATTTATGGAGTATCAGCATCCCATCCTGAAGTGACAAGTATCCGGTCAATATGGGGATAGTTAAAATCTCCATTATTGAGTTTTATAATTTTATAGCCTCTTTAATCTTCTGAAGCATTTCACAATGACCATTACCATCCTGGTCAGATGGTCAGTAGCATATTCCTACTGTTATACTCTTATTATTCAAGCATGGTATTTCTATCAATAGAAATTCTATGGTACAGTTTGATTTATTTAAGATTTTGACTATGTTTTCTTTTCACGTATAGTGCCACTTCCCCACCAGTCCCTCTCCTTTGTCATTACTATATATTTTGTAGCCTGGTATTACTGTGTCACATTGATAATCATTATTCCACCAAGTTTCTGTGATGCCTATTATATCAATTTACTCATTTAATCATAATCAAGTTCATCCACCTTAGCTTTTAGACTTCTAGCATTTGTACAGCACTCATAAAATTTGTCACTTTTTAGCTATCTGCCATTATGTGATATAATTGAACGGAACTCTTTGATTTGACTGTTTCTTCTCCATTCCTACCTGTACTTTAGCATCTTCTATCGTCTGCTCTTTCCTAAGATATACACTGTAACATCGTTCCTCTGATTAGTCTGTTCTTGCATTGCTGACTAATTTTCTAAACTTGTATAGAGAAAAACGTTTATATTTAACATGATCAGTGAATCCACTCACTGAAAGGAACACAAATTGCAAAAAGGCTGAACAACAAAACTCGGGATTTAATTACTAACAATATTAGTAATTTACTATTTACTTTCATATTTTAGCAACACCTACCATGCACTAGTTGCTCCCTACACATAACTGAAAAAGGAGGCAAAAAGCCCATCATGTTTAAAAAGAATTATTAGAATAATGAAAAATGAAGGACAGAATACAAAGGGCACATTAATTAATGTATTAAAACTTTTCAAAAGGTAAAAAATGAGTACTCACCTCAGTGAATCTTTTGGGACAACTACATGTGTAGATCCAGATTTTGGATGTACATGCCTTAGCTTGTGAACCCAGTACTGTGTGGATAGCATTGTCTATTTGGACTGAATAAATACTCTTCTTACCTCTTTATGACTCACTAGTTTACACAAGCATATATAAAGAGGCTCAATCCCCAAAACTACTCTATTCTGCTGATTACCATAGATAGGAAGGAGGAATGCAGCAGCATTGGTTATCGCTCCAGTTACTCCCCTTCTGGAGATTTTTCTTTGCTAGTCCCAGATATATATTATTCAGTTTTACAGGATTACTCAAAATTAATTCACAAATAAATTTCACATTTCTCTTTGAATGCGTGTATAAAGCATTCAAACAAAATATTGTGCCAGTTACAAGGTATTTATAAGCATTCACTAAATAACCAGCATTGTCTTAATCTTCCTGAATGTGTAAGTCTGGCTGTTCAACTACTGATTCTTCACCCTCTATTATGTTACTACGGTTGGTCACAAACATTTCATCGCAATTCATGGAATATTAAGATGTGCAAGGTACTTTCAGCAACACAGCTAATATCTGATACTAGTTGATACTTGTAATATTCAGTAACAACTGTCTAGCTGCCAAAAGGTCTTTTACTATCCCTGTTTTTCAGAGAATGTTCCTTAGTCCCTTCTTTATTTGCCAAAGGCATAATATTTCTAAAACTGCAGTTTCTTGCCAATTCGTATTTTCTTAATGAGCAGATGAATATATGCTGCAGATTTACTTCTGATAAAGTCTAAAGAAATATGAAAAATATGCAAATCACATCATTTTATGATCAGTTAAACTAAGAAGAGCTAAAATACTTTTACAAGTAAAACGTATTGCAAATAGCTGTACATTTTTATAACAAGGATATCATAGCCAAATCTCAATTTATCTTCAAGTTTCAGAGTGATGTATGTTTGTTCAGGAATCCTCACATCATTCACAAATGTCTAGAACATAAAAAGGAGAAGAGATATGGTTATACTTCAAAATGTAATAAAACTTCAATACCAATCTAATCTTGCACAAGAAGTTGCAACACTCCATAATTAATATTATTGATCAATGATTCATGATCCTACTGGTGAGCTAAACAATTGTGTAAAGCTGTTACATACCTAACAAAGTAGTTCAAGAAGGAAGTGAAAGAGTCAGATAATCAGGGTGGTGCAATCAGACTAGATTTGTAAAGCTTATTACCATTTTAACCTTATTAGCAATATGTACTAGAATTGTTCATTACAACAATATACTGTTCCCGTAAATAGTTTTTTCCTGGTAGCCTTATTTATTCAATCCATAGATATGTTCAGTTTTGCAGTTATTCTAAGAATGTTACTTGACTCTTTGATTTCCTTAAGTTATTGCTATTATCCATCCTTTTGGGCTTTTATAAAGCACTTAATATTGTAGTATCTGAGCACTGAGGCAACAATTTCTAACAATTGTAAAACAATATTTAAAAATAATGAAAGGCAAGAAATATAAATCATGTTGTAGGTTCTGATGCAAGGATTGCTTGCTCTCATAAAAGCAATTGTCCAAACTATGTTGCCTTCATAGAACATAACTACTCATTAAGAGGTCTGTCAAGCTGCACCAATTCAGAACTTTTAAAAAGAATTTAAAAGAATGATCAGCTATATCAATGCCTACTCACTATGCTAGCAAAGACCAAAGGAGAAAGCAATTTTTATTACAACCATTTTTGCCTGGATACAGCAACTCCAAAAACTAGTGGTGATTGAAGGAGGACAAATGTGGAAGTGTGGCATCAATATACTTGAGAAAACTAACCTTTTGTAACTGTTGTTCTTTGACATATGTTGTTCCTGTTTATTCCAAGTAGGTGCATGCACGCCACATGCATAGTCACTAGAAGGTTTTTCACTTACTGGTATCCATAAGGTCGGTTCTGATGCCCCTGAAGCCATGCCCTCATGGCACTGTACATAGGACCCTGTCGACCCCCGCCTCTGTTTCCTTCTTCCCAGCTAACTCTGACAGAGAGGTAGGTGGGTGTGTCTTGGAATGAACCTGAGCAACACATCTCGAAGAACAACAGTTACAGAAAGTTAATTGTTTTTTCGTTTTCAAGTGCTTGCTCATGTCCTATTCCAAGTAGGTGACTCCAAAGCTGGTCCATTGGAGAAGGGGTCAGAGATCAAAGCCCTGCAGATTGTAGTACTGCCCTGCCAAAAGTAGCATTGTCTCGGATGTGCTGTGTAGCAAAGGTGTGAAAAGATGACCACATTGCTGCTCTACAAATGTCCTGGATAAGGACTTGGGCCAAGACTGCTGCCAAAGACACCTGTGCTCTTGGGGAATAAGCTGCCAGTGCAGGAACAGGTATTCTTGCCAAGTTATAACACGTGTGGATACACAATATAATTCATAAAGAAATTCCTTGGAAGGAAACAGACTTTTCATCCTATGTGCTATTGCTATGAAAAGCTGTGTTGTTTTCCTGAATGGTTTTGTCCTCTCAACACAGAAGGCCAAGGGCCTCCTGACCTCCAGAGAATGCAGCCTGTGCTCCCAAGTGTTGGCATATGGTTTTGGATAGAAGACAGAGGAATATGTTCTGGTTTGTATGAAATTAGGAAATCACCTTTGGAAGGAAGACTGGGTGAGGGCGAAGTTGAAACTTGTCCTTCAAAAAAGTTGAGTAAGGAGGATCCGACGTGAGAGCCATGAGTTCAGACACCCTCCTGTCCAAAGTTATGGCCACCAGAAAAGCTACCTTCCCGGATAGAGAGAGGAGAGCGCATATTGTGAGGGGCTCAAATGGCAGTCTCATCAGTCTTGACAGCATGAGATTAAGGTCCCAATGGGGAATCAGCTGACACATATGAGGTACAGCCTGTCTAGGTCCTTAAGGAAATGCCTGACCATGGGGTTAGTGAAAACTGAACAGCTTGCAAGTCGGATGCAACCCAAGATGGTGGCCAGGTATACCTTAATTGATGACACCGACAGATCCGTTGCTTCAGATATAACAAATAGTCCAAGATAGAGGGTACTGAAGATAGCATAGGTGGGATGCTGTTCTTAGCTGCCCAAATCGAAAATCTCTTCCACTTAGCTAGGTTAATGGCCCTTTTGGAAAGTTTTTTGCTGCCAACAAGGACCTCTCTAACTGGTTCTGAGCACGCTAGTTCCAGATGGTTCAGCTATAGAGCTTCCACACCATCTGGTGAAGAGACTCAAGGTTGAGGTACCAAAGGTTGCCCTGGTTCTGGGTGATCAGGTCCAGAACTAGAGGCAGAGTAATTGGTGCTTCCTCTGAAAGGTTGAGAAGCATGGTGTAGCAGTGTTGATGTGGCCAGGCTGGGACTATCAGAATCATGAAGGATCCTTCCTTCCGGTCTTCAGCAGAACCTTGTGAGTGAGCAGGGTAGGCGGGAATGCATAGAACAGTTGACCCGTCCATGGGATGAGAAACACGTCCATGACTGATCTCCGACTGTGACTCTGGAAGGAGCGGAACTGCAGGAACTTCCTGTTGAGTTTGTTTCAAACAAGTCTATGTGGGGAACACTGTTAGAAGATGTTGCTCACCACATCTAGAGTGAATAGATCTCTTATGACTGGGAAAGGATCTGCTGAGGCTGTGCACCCACTTGTTCTGAGATCCGGGAAGGTCAGATGTGTCCAGGTGTATCAATTGAGCAAAGCAAAAGTCCCATAGTCTGAGGGCTTCCTAGCACAGGGGAGAGGAACATACTCCACCCTGTATGTTTACATAAAATATCACTTTTGTATTGTCTGTCATGACCGATACCTTTGCCTTCCAGATGGACTTGGAAGGCCTGACAAGCCAAATCTACTGCTTTCAGTTCTCTTACACTGACGTGGAGTAAGAATTCTGCATGAGACCAAAGACCTTGGTTCCTGAGCTCTCAGAGATGAAATCCCAAGCCCATTGCTGAGACTTATCCGAGGGAAAGTGAGGTGTGGAGAAAGGTACTCCTGGAGCGTACCCTGCATGGGTTGAGATACCAATCTAGGGTTTTGATCACTGAGGGGGGAACTGAGACTACTCTGTCTATGTGGTCCTGAGCTGATGGTACACTGAGCCAACTACCTCTGAAGTGGCCTGAGATGTAATCTCGCATGCCCTTATATGCATGCCACCATGTGCCCCAACAGCTTCAGGCAATTTTGAGCCATGGTGGTGGGTTGGTGCTTTAAGTCCTCTATGATGCTACATAGGGACAGGGAATGAGATTCCGGGAGGAATGTTCTGGCCTGAACTGAATCTAACACTGCCCTAACGAATTTTATCCTCTGAGTGGGCATGAGAGTCGATTTCTGCTCGTTAACCAAGAGTCTCAGCTGAATGATGACCATATCAGGTTCACATCTGCCTCACCCTGCATCCTGGTAGTCTCTTGATCAGCCAGACATTGAGGAAAGGGTAGACTTGTACTTTCTGCTTCCTCGAGAAAGCAGCGTCTATTGCCCTACACTTGAATATATGAGGAATTGCAAATAAGCTGAAAGGTAGGACCGTGAACTGGTAGTGAATCCGACCGACTACGAATCAAAGGAACCTCCTGTGACTTTGGAAAATGGCCACATGGAAGTACAGAATCTCAGCTTCTTTGTGAATTTATTAAGGTTTCACAGGTTCAGGATGGTCCTGAGCTTACCTTTGGCTTTCAGGATTAGGAAATAAGGAATAAAACCCCTCACCCCTTAGCTCCTGAGGAACCTCCTCTACTGCTCCTATTCTTATTAGAGCTTGCATCTCTTATAGTAGAAGTTATTCATGAGAGAGGTCCCTGAAAAGGGATGGGAAGGGTATGAGTTGTGTAGGAGGAAGGGAAGAAAACTGGAACAAGTAACTCAGTTCCACCATGTACAGCACCCACTGGTCTGAGGTAATCTGGGCCCATTCATGGTAGAAATGAGATAGGCGGTCCAAAAATAAAAGGGGTGGTGGGTCACAGACTCTGATGTATGGTGCACCATTCTCAGGTGTACCCTGAAAAGTTTTGTTTGGAATCGGATGATTGTCTAGCCAAAGATCCGGTCCCTTGATTGGAGGAAGGCTGAGAAGGCTCCTCCTGTGTCTCATGTCCCTCATTCAATTATAGTCCTGCCTAGGCTGATTTTGATAAAACTAAGGCAGGGATTGTGGTTTGAAGTGCCTCATTTGAGGCACTGCAATGTGAAGGCCCAGGGACTTCAAGAGAGCCCAAGAGTCCTTAACGCTCTAAAGTTTGGAATCTATCTGTTCAGAGAACAGAGCTGGTCCCTCAAAGAGGAGGTCTTGAATAGTTTGTTGAACGTCATGAGAGAGGCCCAGTGCTTGTAGCCAGGAATTTCTTCATGTAGCTATACCAGTTGACACAGGCTGCTGTGTCTGTCATGTTGAGTGCTGCCTGTAGTATAGCCTTTGCCACATCCTTACCCTTGTCTACTAGGGCTGTGAATTCTGGCTTGGAGTATGGTGGTATTGATTCCACAAACTTAGACATGGACCCCCTGAAGAGTTAAAAGTGTATCTGCTTATGATCACTTGTTGGTTCACAATGCGAAATTGGAGTCCCATGGTAGAGAACACCTTTCTATTAAAAAGGTACAACTTCTTAGTGTCTTTGGCCTTTGGCGTGGGACCCTGCCTCTCATGCTCATTAGCCACCACCACTATAAGCGATCCCAGTGGAGGATGAGTGTAAACATAATCACGGTCATTGGAGGACACAAAACACTTTTTTCACTCTTTTTGCCGTGAGAGGCAAAAAGCTGGAGTTTGGCATATTGACTTTATGGTGTTACATATGGTGTTTATTAATGTCAAAGCAACTCTGGAGAGACCTGCCAGGGCTAAAATATCAACCATGGGGTCTGCACTTTCTGAGACTTCCTCTATTTAGAGCCCCATGTTCTGTGCTACCCTGCACAACAGCTCCTGGTGAGCCCTGATGTCGTCCACAGTAAGTGCAGCTGCTGCTCCCGCCACTGCTTCTTCCAGGGATGAGAAGCAGTTCTGATGGGCTCCGTGCCTTGTTCTTGCCCTTAAGGATTCAAGGAGTCTTACAGTACTGGTTCTTCATCCTCGGTGTCAGGGTTGGGGATTCTTTTTGATGCTGGGCATGATGCTGGATTCAGGTCCAGGTTCAGTGCCACGTCTGGTGCCATGTGGTGTGTTCCCAATTGCATGAGTTGGTAGGATTCTGCTCTTGGAAACAAGCAAAGGCAACCATCCGAAATGCGACCCCTGCACCTGGTGGAATGCCCATGGGGTCCAGAATGGCCAACGGGCTGGCATCTGCGATTGGGGAGGCCAAGGCATGGGGAAGATTGTGCTGCCTAAACCTTCTGGTGCCATCTGCCTGGACAATGCCAGTTCCTTCCTGAGCTGTACGACTGCCTTGGAGCGAGAGATGTACTGTTCACTTCCAGGTGACCAGGGCAGTGTGGTGCTGGGGAGCAGTGCCGCAAAGAGGGCAACTGCGGCATCATGGATGGTTTGCTGAATGTGGATCTTTTCTTGGCATAGGTTTCTTACAGACCCCATACAGCTTAAAAACAGGGGATTGAGGCATGCCCTGGCCCCGGGTGTAGAGGGAGAAGGCACTGATAAGCAGGATCCTAACTATGCTAACCTATGAACTATCACTACTAATGCTAAATCTTACCTATTTACAGGTACGTATGAACAAATCTACTGTGGAAGAGCTTGCTGAGCAAGAGAAGAGTGATGTTTCAGCAACTGTCATGGGTGATAAAAAGGAACTGAAGAGGCAGGGGGGTTGACAGGGCCCTACATACGGCATCCTGAGGGTATGACTCTGGAGGCACCAGAGCTGACCCTATGCATACCACAAGGGAAAAACCTTCTGCTGACTGTGCATGTGCACACACATACTTGGAATCGACATGGGCAAGCTACTTGAAGAACAACTCCAGTTACTAGACTAACTAGTTTTTATTCTTCTTTTTACCACCATATATCACCATACCAGGAAATCAATAAGCACTAACCATATGGGAAGATGGGTGAGAAGTACAGTTAGGGAAGTTAAAAAATAAAAATTGCAGAGCTACATTGCCTTAAGCTGCTACCTAGCCTCCAATCTAAAAATAATGCTGACAGATGGTGTAACTCTCAGCGGTTGATATAAGAATCTGGAAAAATGCTTTCTTTAGAAATTACCATGACTTTAGCAGAATGAGTTCCAGAAACTAGCAAAAGAATCTTATAACAACTACTTGCAATATAGTTTACTATCCACTCAAAAAGACAATTAACATATATGGGATCCTATTAGTCCTATATTCAAAGATGATGATGAAATTTCCAGAAAGTTCTCTCAATATAAATGTTGAAAGCACATATGATATATTGCATATGGACAATGCTGTCAGACTTAAAAGCAGTGACTATGAAGGAAGACTGGACAACATATACATTCATATAAAAATATATCTTCGGTAGATATATTCAACTCTTTGGGAAGGATTGAAAAACCATTTTAACTTTGTGAAAAAATTAAATGAGGACTAGACATGAAAGGGCTTGGAGTCAGTCCACTCACTCATCTGGAAAAGGCATAGGGCCCAAAGATAAGTCCAGCAGTTCAACATCAAGTTATTTATTAACTGTATAATGCTCACAACAACATATTAATTGAAGAAGCACATTGCTGTGGTATGGCTTGTCTAGGATGACAAAGACTAACCTTTAATCTTAGGAAGACAGCCTTTCAATGTCAGGAGAATTGTTTAGTTCAATTATGTCCATGTGAAATCTAATTTCTTCTGGTATCCATAGACCTTATATTCAAAGATGGCCTAGATGACTACTGTACTCTAAACTGGAAGCATCTATAATTATGTGATTCTTTAATGGGATGGCACAACTGAAATGGATGAAGGCATCATGGAAGTTGCAAGCCCTCTTAACCCCCACAACCCCTTTCCCCACAAAAAGCCTCTTGAACAATTAATATAAGCCAGGAATTTTGGATAAACCTTGCACTTGTTCCTGAGAATACAAAAATTAAATCCCTTCCCAAAAATGTTAGTGAAACCTTTTTTTGCTGCAAGAATGAATCAAAGAAGTCATTTCTGTCTATCTAGTTTTTCATAAGGCTGCATGTCAACATACCACTTGAGAGTGTTTAATGAGAAGTGACCACAAAAATATATTTTCGCCAGCCTACTGGCAGGAAGAACCATAAAGCAATTACTGGGATTTTTGTTTTATAAAAATATAAAGTGTGAATATACTGATGGTTTTTAAACGGTCACTGTAGGAAAGATAAGTTTAAAAGACAGGTGTGACAGTTACTGGACTAACTGCACCTGACTCCTCCAGGTCTCTGAGTTCAGCCTTTTCTCAATTCTCAAGCTGTCACCCATCTTGGGTGGAAATCACACATTTCTTCCATGCTCAGACAGGGCCTTGGGCTGCAGTCCTCTGGTACTAATCTGTGATTACCTCACCAGGTCTGATGTAGGCTCAGACCCTGCAGCTCTGTTTCCCTCAGGAGTGATGACATTGAAGTAAAGCTGTTTGATTATGGGATACCAAACTAGGTACTTATTTACATCAAAAGCATTATAGAGAAAATAGATTTTAAAACAATAAAACAGATTGTAACATCTATCCATCGTCCACATGGATACTGATAGGTCTAACTTTGCTATAGGACCCCGAATCCCATTAGGGCCTAGGTAAGTGTCTCTTTCTTAACTCCCCAACCAGTTCTCTCTTCAGTTTCTGGGAGATCATCTTTTGAAAGCTCCTCAATCGTTTTATTCAACTCCACTGTCTTTCAAGTGCAGGTCCTGAGGAGCCACTGTATTGCCTTTCTATTTGCTCTTCCAACAGCCCACACTGAGTTAAAGCAGTATAGGCATATAATAAACATTCCACTACCCCAATATGAGTTATATAGTCTATTTCAATAACTAGGTTATATATGAGTATTCTCTGATTATTACATAAAAGTTCCATGTGCATCATAATGGGTTTCGCCTCTGTATTTTCAGTAGATCCTTCTCAAAAGAAAGGGTGGGGAAAATGGGTTGGGGAGTCATGTGGAGTGGAATCGGATAGAGTTCCATTTTTTTATTTCTAGATTCCATCTCTTTGATGCAATTTAAAGCCTAACTGCAAGAAAATGGGACAGTGGATCCCCAAACAACAAAGGGAAAGACTTCAAAATTACGATCTGGTCTGTACTCCACATGCTCAAATCCTACAGACTCTGCTGCTTCCTTCTATTCCTAGATGTGAATGATTTGTTATATTGGCTTCAGATACCACCCCATCTTGATGCTGATGCACAAGGACATTAATTTTGAGCCTCAGCTGCTCAGAGATGCAGAGGCCTCCCCTGCATAAAAACTTGCTTGGGAAACAACATTGATGGTCCTTCAGATCAGAGCCAAGTCTAGGGACTCCACAGTCACAGAGAAGCAGACTGTTAGGACTTCCTCAACTAGCCTGCAGCAGTCCTCAAATCAGACACTCTCTTGTGGATCCATAAAGGTGTTGCAAAGTAGCCTCTAAATTATTATGCGGAGAACATAAGGACTTCTGGGTCAGTGCTTAAACACCCGGCATAGGTGCTGGAGGAGAAGTTAAGGGTCAAAGCTGATTTCATTAATGCAGCCTTTAGTTTTCATTCTCCTTCCCTCCCCACTTCTCTACCCTGATCCCAAGGAACACCAGACACTAAACTTGTTCCTCAGAACGTTTTGACACTGCAAGAGCTGCACCTCTTTAACTGCTGTTAGGATGTCATTGAAGTGAAGCAGCCCACTGAACCCCAAATCAGGAGTGGAACAATTGGTCCAGTTAAAAAGGAGCAGAAGGAGGCTGGAAATGTGTCTTCTTATTTGAATGTAAACACTCGGCTCTGTGAAGAAACGTAGAAGATACGTAGAAATGACTGCCACTTTCCAAGGGAGTTCAGTCTCTGCATTAAGGGAAATTTATATGCCCAATTCTGAAAAGAACAGTTTGATCTATTAGATTTGGAATACTTGCCCCACAGATTTGGTGGAAGCCCCACTGTTTGAGATATTGAAAGCTGAGCTCGACAAAGCCTGGAAAATATATTAAAGAGAACAGTCCCTCAACTGGAAGGAAAACGGACAAGACTACCTAGTTCTTCTTTTCCATCTAGATTATATCCATACCCACATAGTTGCTGACTGGCAATGCATTTCTGAATCAAATTAAGTTTCTGTATAGTATTAGAGAGGCAAGTTTCCTTTATTCTTCCTCTTACTCCATGATTGTTTGCAGATATAAATTAAGCTGAAAGGTAACGAATCTGGATACATACTCCCTATTCTTTTTATATATATATATATATATATATATATATATTATTCTCTATGTTTTAAAAGTAAGTCTACGATAACAAATCAAGTTCTTAAATTGTGCAAAAAGCCATTTAAAAATACATTTCAATCTTTTCCACCCTATACTATTCATTAATTTGTTTTCTCTTATAACTGTGTTGGGAGTATTGTGTGTTCATCCTTAAGACTCTGAGATGTGGACTTAAGTAATGCTGTTTGCTTTCTTGGAGTAAGTATACAACAGTAGTCAGATTATACATAACATATGATTCTGTTAAAAATTTCATCTGTATTGCTATCTATTGCTATCTAAAGCACTTAGAACCCACTGAACTGTGGTAATATAGACCCAAGCACATAGAAAGTAGGATAACGTTGGAAAAAAATAGAGGCGGGAGAAATGAGCATGTAATGATTTAGTACTCTGTCCTCAATAAGATAAACAAAACAGATTGGTTGAGATTTCTAGGCTATATTGAAGAATGTGCCATGGAAGAAAACCTAGGAGATGGAGTTCCCCATTGTTTTCCCCACCTTTTCCTGAGTTCAGACTGCATAGGTGAGAAAAGCTGGTATCTCTGGAGAGATTATGGGTGGAACTTTTCTTTTAGGGAAAGGAGTGTAAATTCCCAATGATTTCAGCATGTCCTCAAATCTTTGAGACTGCAGTGTTTTTCATTTGTCTACTGAGAGAAGAGGGAAGAATCTTTAATGGGGAGATTCTGGATAATCTGCTGGACTTCCTGCAGGAGACCTGACAACTGAAGCCATGAACACCTGTATTTAATTATTGTAGATGCCATGGGTCTCGCTACCAAATCTGCCCCATCTAAGACAGCTTTCAGAGGTCCTAGACACCACTTTGCCCCATTCCAAGAAGGAATGTTTGGATAATCAACCTTTGTTTTAAGTGTGTCTACTATGTACGTTTTATTGTTTTTATGGCTAGAAATGTTTTGCTGATAAGGAAAATAATGAATTGTTACTGGCTGCTGCTAGGGAAATTGTTAGCATATTAGAGGCTATTATGAGTTATGTGCTTTGTATGAAGAAAATGTACAGGAAGTTCAGTTAGAAAGTGTACTTGGAAGCAGTCTGAAGAAGCTTTCCTTTGAGCAAGGATTTGACACCTAAATTCCCCAGCAGTCAGACAGAACGAGGGGTCTCCTGGAAACCTAACTTTTGATTCCTCAAAACCATTTAAAACTTTGTAGGTAACTATAAATGTTTGGAATGCTCTGAACCTACTTTGACAGTAGTCTACTCTACACTTACCTGGAAATTCGGCGGCAGTCGATGGGAGTTATGCAAGCTATGCAGAGTAGCTTGCACAATTCCCGTAGACTTGGTAACTTCCCTTTAGAGTGCCATCTCCATTGTTCTGTGCTGACGGGAAACATGTTCCTGTTGATGCAGTGCTAAGCCTTTTGAGGTGGTGGATTAATTGGTTTAATTTTCTCCCACTCCAGGGAGGTTAGTAAGTCGTTACACACTCTTAATACAGATTCCAGGTGGTAAGAAGGAAGTGAAGGGTGTAGGGGGGGTGGCCCTGCCTACCATAATGCAGTGGTACAAGAGTGCTAAGGGCACATGTGTTGCCACAAGGTAAAACCCTCTGGTTGTGGTGCACTGAGCACACACAAACCTGAAGTGGAACGGACTCTAAGAACTTCATGAACACAAACTCTTTGGTCTCAGAGGCTTTATTTACAATGGGGGAGTTAAAATCCTATAGCACTCCTAAAACACATCTTGCATCCACAAACACAAAATTGTTCCCACTGGTGCACAGGTATTCACAGCCTTTTCAGATTATTGCATAATGAGTAATAACAATCTGATCAGATGTGGACATGTCCAATTACAGACAACAAGTGCTTCCCCAACAGTGACCACTACCATCGAACAGTGCTCTAACCACCACCTATCAAGTGATCTTTCTGGTCATGTTTTTGCATGTCTGGACCAAATCAACAATTCTCTGTATTCATATGAACACAGTCTTTCTCCTTGTGAAGAGGCCAATGAAGGCTCATGAGAACAGAAGTCCCACAAACACCTTATGCTACAAAGGCTATCATTTCAAAAAAAATAAAAAACTGCACAAAAGTTGGTTGAGCTATGCCATGTGGTGAGAGTAAAAAAGGGAGCCAAGCAGGGAGTTATCCCTTTAAAAGAAAGAGAAAGAAAGAAAGAAAGAAAGAGAAAGAAAGAAAGAGAAAGAGAGAAAGAAAAAGAAAAAGAAAAAGAAAAAGAAAGAAAAAAAGAAAAAGAAAGAAAGAAAAAGAAAGAAAATGACAAAACACACCATAAATGTAAAGCAGGGATCTGAAATTGTCTGAACTGGTCTTAAATTTCTCCTCCCACTCTACTGTGCTCATACTTGTTTTGAGCTTTAGGAAACTGACCCTTTTAAAGCATCAAGTATGTTACTGGTTTGGATTATATTGTTTGCACATAAATGAAATCAGGTTGTGATATGTTTATCTAGGCAACGCTCAATTTTTAGTTCTGTGAAAGATGTGACGTTACTGCATACACTGCCCAGCAACTTTTGTTGTTTGGCTGAAGCATGACATTGTGATGCCAGAGAAAGTTATGAGCTACTAGTGTCAGGTTTAGCAGAAAGCAGGTGAGGTTCAGAAGGAAAAGATGGGTAAAAATGTAAAGACTATATTCATATGACTTAATATTCTCTACCCTAAATTGAGGGAAATAAGGAATCCTTTGATATATGTCCTTTGCATGTTGCGTGAGCAAATGATTGAGGCATGATGCTGGGAGATTAAAACAAAAAAACAAAACAAAGTCTGTCAGTAAACACATGGGCAACATTGAGTTAGCTTGTCATAAATATTACAGGAATTGAAGTGAGGTGAAGAGATGTCAGACCAACCAGCAGTCTCACTAAGTACAATCCCGGAAGTCGCAGCCGAACACATTTTTAAAAATATAAAATAAACAGGCTTTATACTGTATACTCTTTAATTCAGTCACAACTACAGTCTATATAAAGTTCATCTGGAAATGTCTAAAATGACTACTAAAATATGACAGTCACTAAACTTTAGACTACCATAAACACACTAAAATACTTAACACACTTACAAAAAGGTGAAAGCTTACCCAGCAGGTTGCAAACGCAATCCCTAGAAGTGCCTTAAAATGTAAAAGATCATATGAAGCTTTTTATGAATAATTTTTCTCTTGAGAACTTTATTGTCTTTTTAGTATATTATAGATTTTCTATCCACTAACTTGACACTCATTACATGATATTCACAAGTAAACTGCAATGAAAAAAGTATACTAAAAATAGCAAAAACAAATAAAAAAATAAACTATGGGAAAATAATTGTATATAAAATCAACTACTGGATAATTTTTTCACGTATGTATATAACATCTCTTTTTCCAGAAAAAAGGAGGAAAAGAATACAATCTGTATTTAAAGTTAATGTACTGGAACATTAACATGGTTAAACACTATTTCCTAGAGTAAGTATACCTGCCATAGCAGTAAATTTTTAGAAATTGTGATGCAAATTATCAGTGTGCTTATATACTGAACTATTCAACTAGAGATTTGTTGCTTCTGTATTTCTGAAATGCTGCAGAAGTACTTTTATTATTTGTATTAACATAGTGCCTAAGAGCCCTAGTGATGGACCAGGACCATTGTGGTATGTGCTGTACGAATAAAAATACTTCACCATCTTCCTTTTTATTCTTCTGAACTTCAACTTTAATTTAACACAATCATGAACTCTTACTACTGTAACATTTGACTCCGTCCCTTTTAAATGTTCCATAGCAGTGGTGAAAAAAAAAACCATTTTCTTTAGCCTGTCTCCGTTTTCTAATTTTCATTGTAAAAACTTCATAAGTACTTGTTAATTATCTGTCTAGTTAAAAAAAATAAAGATATGTCCTCTATGACTGAGGGAAGCCATCTTGGATTTGTTAACTTACCCCATTTAGGCTGCCCAAATCCTTTACCAAGTGTTCATCTGTAGAAGCATCATAGTTAACTACAGCATGTTGCTTGTCCACACTACGTGACTGAAATATTAAAAAGATTAAAATTAATGCAAGGGGATAATATGAGAGCTACAGATGAAAAGAGAAGAAGCTACAGACAATCTTTTTCATAGTAACACAGGTAACAGTTATGTGCTTTCTATTGTTGTGTTCTGACTAAGTTTATCAAAAGTAACTGGGTTTGTTTGTGTGGTTTATTTTCTCTTAGACAGGCTGGATAACAAATCTTCCTTGTTTCACGGTCCTGAGTTATATTTTCTAGAATTCTGTCATTAGAAGCCTCTATAGTTTTACAACATTTCCAAGCACTTAAAACATAAAACTACCATACTGTTTCATATGGACTAGAATTACATTTTGTTATACCAGATTTTCCCCAAGGATTGCTAGTAGAGAGATGGTTTTATAACATGGAGCCAGTGAGAGGAGAGCAGCGGGCCACTTTGAAAGACCCCACAGGAGTCACAGGTTGGGAACCACTGATTTAAACTTTCCTTTTGATTCTGAAAGAGTATTAACCCATTACACTACAATAATACACTATGAAAGCATTACTTTACAAAGAAGCTTAGTAAGAAGTGTTTTGACCAGGGAAGCAACTTCCCTTCCATATCATTTAATAGCCTAAAAAAAACACATTTAAGGGAAATGTGTGTATTAGGTTTGGTTGTCTAACAAACAAATATGTTTGTCCCAAATATTTTGTTTACTAAAACTGATGTTTGTTAAATTAAGTTATATCCATCTCCCTGAAAGATATTTGCTAACCTGCCCTCTCGTAATGTATTCACTGAATATCAATTTTGAAACTAAAAAGGAAAGCTCAAACGCTAACAAATGATATTTGTGTTCACTGCTGCAAGAGAATATATATACATTTAGCTATACACATGCCTCCCAAAATGTAGAACGGGGGACATAATTCACTGAGGAAACCACATGATAAATTTAGGAGAGCACTGAGTGAGGTGGGTGAATCATCTTTTCTGGAGTTAAGTAGCATTTGCAAAGAAACAGAGGGAAAAGGCCATGTTTAATTTCCAGCTTCTGATTGGAAAGAGTCAGCATTACCAGATGTTTAAGTGCTGGTCATCAGAATGTCTGTTGGATGGAAAGTGTTCAAACGTCATTTTTTTGTACTGCAATTGCCATTGTTCTGGACTATAGGACAATATATATTTTTCCCAGACTGCTGTTTTTGTATTAGTACTAACATCAGCTGTTAAAGAAAAAAAATCAAAATGCTGAAACTCAAGTGTTTTTAGGTTACAATATTGCACATTGGATATTGCAAATATATATAGGTAAATAATGTATTTCTATAATTCACAAATATGTAACATTTTTAAAGAGCAGAACACTGTTGACTGTATTTTTACTATCATATGTGTGACTTGGACCTGTTATATTAACTGGGTCGTGTAATAAAAATCTGAGGTTAGTTATTTGACAGATATCTAGAGGTTGGAGACTATGCCTATTTTTAACACATTTATGTCTTTCAGAGAACAGAAATCTGACAACCAAAAAATTTCTCTCTCATGGCTATGGTATAAACTAAGGCCTGGTCAACACTTACCTGGAAATTTGGCGGCAGTCGACGGGAGTTATGCAAGTTATGCAGAATAGCTTGCGTAACTCCTGTTGACTACTGTACTTCCGTCCTGCATGATGTCTTCACGGCACTGAGCCGATGGGAACTGTGTTCCCGTCGACGCAGCGCTACGCCAATTGAGGAGGTGGTTTTACTAGGCTGACTTTCTGGATCGATTCAATGGTCAGTGAAGACCCGCTCAATCGATCAGTGTAGACATACCCTCAGTAAAGATGAAAAGCTCAATATACAGTATTCCATTACAAATCTCTTCCAAGCAAATCACTGTGCCACAATTATTTACCTAGAAGAAAATGTAGTTCCCTGCAGAAATAAAGTATTATGAAAAAAATATAAAAAATATTTGTTTGCAGCATTGCTATAGCCATGTTGGTGTCTCTTCAAAATTGTGAATTTTACATTTTTGGATACCTGTGATTTTCTAGTTATTTGCACAGTATATTCTGAACAAAAACACATACCTGACATAGACTTACACAATTACTCTTTTCAAAATCTGGTGATCTTACAGTGCGAAATGATCACGTAGTTCAAGTAATCTGATGCATATAATTATTATGCCTTTAAACTTAGTTGTTGATACAAAACTACAGAACACTCATCTCTCACACGAGATAACTAAGTATTACCTTAGCCTATTGCCTATAACATCTACATACAAGGCTTAGACAAGCTGCTGGTTGCCTTCATGTTCCAATTTTAAATCTCCAATGTACTTTCGTATTTTCTCTGATCCAAAAGAAATAAGTATGTAAGGATTGCAGGCCTTTTAATCATGAAAAGGTTTTAATTTTATTATTTAAATATGAGACCAAGAATTAACCTTCAACAGATTCTTCAGAGGTAGAGATACTTAAACTAAGGATTCTTCAAAGACTTCTTTTTCAAACAACTCAATGATATTTCCTGAATGTAAGTAAGAGTCTGGAATTTCTGTTGCTTTATGCCAAATTATACAGAGCTTTAAATTAAGAGCTTGACTTAATGACAATTTGTTTTGCTTTCATGTTTCCTCACAACTGCTTCCACTACCTTGCACAAAATGTTAGCATTAAACCTAAATTCAAAACGAGAAACATTAACTTATATATCTGTTATTAATATTTTTCATAGAGTAACAAAAATAAATTTCACAGTCCATGTTGACACAGTATAAATTAATTACTGCACCAACTTACTACACAGCTTCCAGGCTTCAAGATTGTAAAAAATTCTGCTAAGGTATGAAGAAATAGGGACGAACAATCAAGGGAAGGCACAGTATTTTTATTAAAACAAACGTTCAGTATGACAATACCAGTAAAGGTCCCACAGCTAAGGAGGAGCTAGCTCCCCAGTCCCAATTCTAAGTTCTGTTTTCTACCCTCTCTATCTTTGGATTGGAGTAACTAATTTATTAGAAATTGGTATGCTTAATATTGGATATGAAAAGGATCCTGAGAAAGTTGGGAAGTGTAGGATTAAATATTTTATATTAACTATAAAAATGGATTTTTAAAATAAATTTAAATTACACTTTTAAAAAAAGGTTCCCAATTTCTTGGAATATTTTAGCAAATTATCTTTTCTGCACTGGTAGGACTAACACTTCTCTCAGTCAGTGCCACTAGAACTCTAAGGTGTGGAATCTTTTCACCGTATTATGGCTGCCAATGTCTTATCCATCTCTCTCACTTCTTAATGGGCATATTCTTTTCTTTGCTGCTGCTGGTTTTAAGGAATCTAAATGCTGCCTGGATTCCAGATTGATATTTTCCATTTGGTGTTACTCGTGGTGTTCAATTCAAACTTGCAGCCTATCACTTTTCTCTTCTCTATGGGATTTTATTGATAGCACTCATTTTTGAATAGAGGAACAAATCAGTATCTGAGCCCAGCTGTGTTACAAGTTGTACAACCATATAGAAGACGACGGTGTCTGGTCAAAAAAGTTTATAATCTAGAGGCTCTTGAAAAGCCTCCCAATATCCAGTTCAATACAGATTAGTTTTAGAATGTGGTTATTTTGGAGGGTGGCAGTAAGGGGGAATATGCCATTTGAAACTGACTTTTATAGTAATAGCAGGACTTCATCCAGGACCTTAATGAGATTGTAATTAAAACAGAACACAGAGCTTAAAAAAATTCATGAACACCTACTAGCCATATCCGGATATAGAAATAAGGATAGGAGGCTTCAATGGCAACATCCTGATGAGAAGTCCAGCCCCTGCTCAAACTATCAGCTGCTGGAAAGGGAAGCTCCATCTTTTGAATCTTCTAACTAACAAGTGTCTGAAATGTAAAGCTCTGTACCCCCCACTTAGCTACTGGAAAGGAGAAAGAAGTGGTTACTTACTGTAACTGTGGTTCTTTGAGATGTGATGCAGTTGTGTATTCCACTTTGGTGTGTGCGCGCCCAATAAGCCAGATAAATTTGCCTAGAAGTATCTGAAGAAGGTTGGCGCTCATGTCTTGTGGCCATAGCCCCTCTCTGGTTATATGAGGTGGCACTGCCTTGACCCTCCCTCAGTTGCTTTGAACGGAACACAAGACTCCAATGCAGAGGAGACGGATGGTGGGTTCTTGACTACATGTCTGCATCACATTTCAAAGAACCATAGTTACAGTAAGCAGCCATTTCCTATTCTTTGAGTAGTTGCAGCTGTGTATTCTACTTAGGTGACTCACAAGCAGTACCCTCCCACAGGAGGCAAGGCTTGGAGTCTATCTAAACAAAGACAGCAGGACTGCTCTATTAAAGCTTGCATCCACCCTGGAAGATGAGGTTATAGTGTAATGGTTCATGAACGTAATATTGACAACCACACAGTAGCCCTGCAAACGTCCAATATGGAAATGTCACCGAGGAATGCTATGCATATTGCTTGAGCCCTTGTAGAATAAGCCTGCACCTGCTGAGGGGGCATAGCCTAGGCCATAGGTTGCCAACCTTTCAGAAGTGGCGTGCCAAGTCTTCATTCATTCAATGTAATTTAGGATTTTGCATGCCAGCAATATATTTTACAATTTATAAGATAATTCCCCTGGCCGTGCCCCGAACCCTCTCCCATGTGACATGGGCCCAGCATCCAGGCCAAGAGCAGCTCCCAGCACCACCAAAAATCTTAAACAACCCTCATGCCAATGTCAGTCAGAGTACCGTTCAAAATCATCTCATGTGCCACGTTTGGCACGCATGCCATAGATTGCTGACCCCTGGCCTAGGCTATTTCATATTCCATTTTGATGCAGGATGTTATCTGTTTGGAGATTGCCTGCAAAGAGACTGCTTCATCCTTCATGTGGTCTGCATATGACACAAACTAATAACGCAAAGTATGAAATGGTTTAGTCCTGTCCAGATAAAAGGTTAGACGTTGTCTGATATCTAAGGTATGGAGTTGCCACTCCTCCAGAGATGAATGTGGCTTAGGAAAAATAAACATATACCACCTGGTTCAAATGAATCTGAGAGACCACTTTGAACACAAAACTTTGGGTGTGGTCATAAAGTCACCTTGTTTTTGGACAATTGTTTATAAGGAGGCTTTGCCCTCAGAGCCTGCAATTCTCACAGTCTGCTTGCAGAAGTTATCCCTACTATTCTGACACCATAGCGGAAGGGGACAAGACACTAGGGGATCGAATGGAGGACCCATCATAGCTGCCAAGACCATGTTTAGGTTCCACTGGAGAAACTCTTTTCATTTACATTCCCTGGTCTGAGAAGTCCTTTTAAGAACTTGTTACCATGGCACTGGAGAAGACTAATCTTCCCTGAACAGGGGGAAGAAATGACAATATCACTGCCAAATGCACTTCCAATGAACTGAGCTCAAGCACCAACTTCTGAAGGTGTAAGCAGGTACTCCAAGATGTCATGGATAGAAGCCAGTGTCAGTTGGATTCTGTGGGTTAATGACCACACCGAAAACCACTTGCATTTCACTGAGCAGGCCATTCTGGTAGAGGACTTTCTACTGTTGAGCAGGACTTGCTGGACAGTCACCAAACACTGCTGTTCCCCCTCATTCAGCCATGTAGCAGTCATGCCATGAGATGCAGGGAGCTGAGCATGGGATGCCAGGTGTGGCTGTGATTCTGAGTGAGGTGGTCAGGATGGAGAGGAAGCGATATGGCAGCTGATTAGACAATGTGAGAAAGTTGGAGAAACAGCACTGTCTCAGCCATGCCGGGGCAACAAGAATAAGCTTGGCCCAATCCGCCTTGAGCTTGACGATAACCTGAAGGATGATCGGGATTGGAGTAAAGGCATAGAGAAAAGTGGACTGCCAACATCACTGGAAAGCATTTGACTGGAGCCTGAACAGCGCTCCCCTCAAGAACAGCACAGATGACATTTCCGGTTGTCCCCTGTAGCAAACAGGTTGATTTTCAGGATGGCCAAAGGAGTGAAGAGGACCTGGAGAACACTCGTTTTCAGGGACCATTCATGATTTAGGGAAAATACAAGCTGAGATGGTACAGAAGATGAATCGAAACCCAGGTAAGTAAATGGCTATCAGAGTAATGTTCTTCTCAATGCAGAACTGTCACTGGTTACCTCTAAGCAAAGAAACCTGGAGTATGCTCTTCCTTGTTTGTTGACATTTGTTGTGGTATTGTCATGTACCTGATATATTTGTGGATGCTGCAAAGGTCCAGGATGAATCTTACCCATATCCAAGGCAGGGGTGCCAGAGAGTACTGGGAGTAGAAGCCATGACCCTGGTCCTCCGACAGAACCTCCTCCCCAACTCCAAAGCCAGCAGAGAGCAGACCTGCTCGAGGAGCATTATCTTGTTACAGGGGTCCCTAAAGAGGAACAAGGAAGTAGGGTGGCAAGAGCTGTGGAGAGAACCTGGATGGCAGAAGCACCATCAGATCAGGTTAGGACCAAACCGTTGGTAGTGATTGAGCTCCAGGCATTGTGAAAGCGGGCCAGTCTGTCCTCAAAGATGGGAAGCTGAGGAGGGAGGAGTAACTATGGGAACAGTGTTCTGGATCGAGGAGCCAAAATAGGCTTTTGGAAGGAGACAATGGAGGGTATGTGGAGGGGTCAAACACCAAACCCAACTGCTGTCTCTTATAAGAGCTCTCTTTCTGGGGTAATCCTGTGGCTTTGAAGGAGGGAATGGCTGGCCAAACATGTGTCATGGATGATACTGCTGCTGGACAGTGTAATGGCACCTCTGCACTGCTGGCATGTACACACCCAAGACCAAAGGGTCGAACTAGAGTCCTTGAAGGAGTAACAGCATCTTGTCAGTTTTGTCCAAGAATAGAGTTTGGTCATTGAAGGGCAAATCCTCAATGGCTTGCTGGACATTCTACAGCCAGGAAGCCCTCCTCATGATGATCGCAGAGGCCATCACTATGGCTGAGGTGTCCATGACTCCAAGTGTGGACTGGAAGGATGTGTTAGCCACCATTCAGCCCTCATTGACAAATGCCCGAAATTCCTCACACGAGGCCTCAGACTGCTGGTTTGTGAACTCTAATATAGCTGTCCAACTAAAGTCATAATTGGACAGCGAGGCTTGATGGTTAGTAATTTGTACCTGCAAGGAAGAGGGGGTGTAAATCTTCTTGCCCAGAAGGTCCAATTGTTTAAAGTCCCTATTCTTTGGGGTGGAGTTAAACATGCTCTACCAGGCTTTATTGTTCTCTGCAGTTACAACTAGGAATTTAGTGCCGGACAGGAGTAAAATGCCTCAAATCCCTGAATGGGGATGAAATATAGTAGAACCTCAGAGTTACAAACACCACAGTTACAAACTGACTGGTCAACCACACACCTTAGTTGGAACTGGAAGTATGCAATCAGGCAGCAGCAGAGACCTAAAAAAAGCAGCAAATGCAGCACAGTGCTGTGTTAAACGTAAACTACTAAAAAGATAAAGTTAAAAGATTTGGCAAGGTAGGGAAACTGTTTCTGTGCTTGTTTTATTTAAATAGTTAAAAGCAGCATTTTTCTTCTGCATAGAAAAGTTTCAAAGCTGTATTAAGTCAATGTTCAGTTGTAAACTTTTGAAAGAACAACAATTTAGTTATGAACGACCTACATTCCTGAGGTGTTTGTAATTCTGAGGTTCTACTGTAGCGCTTTTCCATGTACTTAGCCACAGGTGGTACCAAAGCTGGTGTGTTCCAGAGGGCTGTAGCCAGTTCAAGGAGTGCATTGTTGATTGGGAGGGCAATTTTCCCAGGGGTATCCAGCTGTAAAATGTCCACCAATTTGTGGGTGTTCTCCTGCAAGATCTCCTCCTGGATACTGAGAGAAGCAAAGATACTCTGCCAAAGGTCTTACTACTCCTTAAAATCCTCCAGTACCAAAGGGGAGGATGAATCAGGCAGCACAGCATCATCTGGAGACAAAGACAAGGTTCATAACTGAGCCTGAGTCGGATCCTGCTGCAGGGATGACTCTGAAGGCTCAACAAGGCAAAACATCACTGGTGATTGGGCCTGCGGCAGATTGAAGGACACCACTGCAGACCCGATTGGCAATCTTGTCTTTGAATGAGATGAAGAGTGGACCTCTGCAACCCAGAAGCATCCAACAGATTCAATAGAAGCCATTGATATGGATAAGGAATTGGTGGCCAGTAGGCACTGGGCCAGGGACCTCTGTCCCAATCATGAGAAGCATGCCAAACCTTGTACCCATAACATTCCATAGATAGCCCTCGATGCTGCTCAGGCAATGGAGAATGGGAGGATGATGGCCCAGACACAGATGAGCCTTGGGATCCTCAGATATGGGTGGACCAAGACCAGAAGTAGCGAGTATGTGGCCTGACTCATCTGTCGCCCAGAACGAGACAGGAAGCAGCACTGCAGATGGAACTTGTATTTTCGGTATCGAGCATGCTGGTGTCAGTCCTGAAGTGAACAGCGGCACCAGAGTGTCTGATGATACTGACATCGAGGGCAGTGAAAGCCACCATGGAAGCATTTGCAGTGTCAAATGCAGCAATGCTGAGGAGATTCCCAGTACCAAAGTCACCCCATTCTGTTCCCAGAGCCTGTGGAAGGGGAATTTTGGGGTGCAGTTCCAACACCCGAGGGTTCAGTGCCTCATTAAATTGAAGGGGCTATAGTTTACACAGCACTGAGAAAGTCCTGAGCCAAAGAAGGGGTGGGGACTGAAAAAGAAGAGAGAGCTGTACCTGCCTGGTATGCTGCCAATGTAGAAACAATGTTCTCTGGCATCTCCTTCATCAGTACCAGACTTAATAGCTGCCCAGAGGCAGGAACGAGAGTCAACTATACAGGTGAGTCAATGTACAGGTTTTCTAACTTCCCTACTAGGTATTGGTGTAGGGTTAGAGGTACCCGCACCATCCTGAAGGGCGGCAGCAGCTCCGTGCTGGTCCACATTTTTCCTGGGGAAGGCGAAAGAGTCACCCCAAGTACTGCTAGGCAAGTCTCTCTGGCTCCAGCATGCTGATACACACACACACCAAAGTGGAATACACAGATGCATCTATTTGAAGAACAGCTTGCTTTGCCTTCTCCACCTTTCAGAGGCAAAGTCTTGCAATTCAATTCTGCAATGGTTTGCAGTGGCAGCAAGTCAAACTGTCAGGAACACCAATACAGGAGTCATGATTTCCCAACTGACACCACATATGCATTTTGTGACATAGTTTGCACTCTGGTGGTTCCCACCAGGAATTACACTCCTATTTCTTCACATCATGTTCATTAAGAGCTGCATGGAAGGAGTAGGAATCAGCTACAACAGCTCTATGGCTTCCAACTTTCTGCTCTCCTTGCACCACTTGAGGAGTACAAAGGGAGCAGAACAGAACATAAAATCTGCCCCAAAGTACTAACTGCAGCCTCTGGATCCTTTTGATATAACGTGGCTCTCAGGCTGAAAGGCTGGGCTTTGTTGGTATATGGGAATCCAATTAACTTGTTTTATTTGCCTTTGTGTGATCTTCAGAAAAAAGTTCTATTCAGTTGTAAATATCATCGAAGATTTTAAGTGAATCTGCATTGGAAAGGAAGTGTTCAGGATGTGCAAGCCTGAACAGTTCCAAAAATGTTTGCCCACAGAAAGTGGTAAAAATTGGTAGAAAAGAAAAATGTGTACACACGAAGTAAAAAAATTAATTTATTTTTGGCTAGAATAATGGATCTGAAATATAAGCACCAAAATTATCTCATATGGACAGTAATGTCAATAATTCAGAATTTTTCACCTTCTGGTTGATAGTTTATTCTACCAATGGGAAACAATGGCTTCTCTCACTATGCTAATTTATAAAAATAAATAATTTTAAAAATGCAGTATTTACAAAGGAGCAGATTTACATATTTCAGATAAATCTAATCTCAAATGCAAAGCTATGAACACTAGTGCTTTGGTATACCTTACATAAGAATCCACTGTAGGACAAATCTGCATCCATGGACTTGAATAAAACATCTGTTGAAACAACAGTGATTGGGCATATATTTAAAATTTAATCCTCTACTTAATTTCTTTGTGTTCCCTTTATAAAGTGTTTTTAGCAAGGCTTCTATAATATCCATGAATCATTACAGAGAAGATAAAGAAAGTGGCATTTAACAGTGGTTTTTATCATGCTTTCCCCACATTCTTTGCATTTAGAGAATAATGGAATCATCAGTGCAAAATGGAAGGACCTGCACAAAGAACTATATATGCAGAACAAAAAGCCATTAATAATTTTTTTTACCCATGGGCTACGATAGTCGTGCAGGAATGCAATCCATCTAAGTATACTAAATAGAACGTGCCTCAAACCATCTGTGCCCAGGTTTCTGCTTGCTTGCATTACAAAGTAAATATATGGAAGATGAAATCTGGGTAATAGTGGAATGTATTGCAAAATCCTAATTAAAGTTGAAAATTATTTTTAGGAGGCGTGAAAGTTTTGGCATGTAGAAACAATGCAATAGCAGTGTGAAGCTCTAACTCCCGTGCTCCTTGAAGGACTAAAACCTGAACTCTCACCATTTACCCATCAAAGAACTGCAAAATTACAAAAGTGTGTAGCAGATCTGCAACCTGGTGTGAGATATAAGAATAAAACACACTATGTGCAAATGATAGCAAAAGCCAAAGACAATGAAATACCAACTGTCTTGGTGGCACAACAAATTATAGCAATAACCAACAACCATCTTCCAACAGTTTTAAATGCTCCATTTGAGCAATTGGAGACAAAAATTATATTTCAGAAACAAAATTCAATTCACTCATCAAGGTAGTTCAGAATACAGAAAGCCAAAAATCTTACATAGTAGACTGGAGAGAGACAATGGTAAATCCTTACTAATGTTTTACTTTCACTGTGTACCACTGCAAATTAATATGAGGACTTTTGAAGACATTGGGCTTCCTGAAGGCATGGAACAGAAAAATCGTAAGAACATGAAACTTTGCAAGAACATTGTAAGAACATGAAACTCTTGAGAATGAACATGTCCACTGAAATATGGGATGGTATCAATAAGCTAACACACAATTCCACAAGCTATTGAAACAAACAAGGGATGTATAACTGAGGCCCACTGGTGATTCACTACTCCGTGTCAGCAACTCGTCAGGCCTGACATACTCCTACACCTAACTTACTGTTGTCATGATACATACACAATAGGCAGCATGTAAGATCTCACTGGAAAACTAACAACTCACTGATCATTAATATTTCTTGCATGATGTGTACAAAGACTTATGGATATCTGCTAGAATTATGTTCTTGAAATGTGTTTGGCAAGCAATGCCTAAATCCAGTCTGCCCTAGACAATGAAATGTGTATTTGCTTGGCTGACTAGCCTGGTTATCAGGCAGAGAGGATGACAAATTTACATCAAAGGTAAACCATTCAACCTAGTAAGTGGGGGAAGACAATCTTTGGGGAGGGCTGTGTGTGTGTGTGTGTGTGTGTGTGTGTGTGTGTGTGTGTGTGTGTAAATCTTAAGTGATAAGTAATTGAATCACTGATTGTATACAATGTTTCTGTATTATAAGAGTGTATTTAGTAAGGTCTTTTATGAAAGCTAATGTGCACTGGTGATTAACATCTGTGTTAAATGTATGTCTTAATCCTATATGAGGAATTATAAACAATCACTGATATTATGCTTTTAAGTCTGTGACCAAACAAAGGGAGCTATTTAAACAGGTTTTCTCCCAGATAGGAGGGAAGGCATCTATCTACCTGTCTTCAATTAAATTAAGCAAGGCATGACCAAAACCATTTTATGTAAAGACCTATTTACATAAAAATCAGTTGGATGGGAAATCCACAGCAATGGAAGAACAGCATGAGGTCATCCTGAGTCTAAGGACAAAACAGTGAGTTTGGAAGTTATAAGAAGAGACAGGAAGCCATTTTGTCATTGATCGTTGGACAGACAAAGGGCCAGAGCTCTTACAAGCTGAGAAAGATAGGTCCTTCAGTCAAGTAGGTTAAAGTCTCTGGGAACCGAATATAGGTGAGAAACCTGATTAGGCAAGATCTTTCACCTAAGATGACAAGGGATATTGACACTTTGTACTTCTGTGGGTGATCCCATCTAAAAGACAGTCAACTATGCCAGACAAAGAATAACTGGTGAGAGAAACCATCTTAAAGACCACCTTGCTTAAGTTTTAGAATTTTAGATGTGTGTTTTCACTTTTATGTGCTTGTAACTATCTTACCTTTATTTCTTGTACTTGGTATCACTTAACCTATGTATGTTTGTTAATAAACTTGCTTTACTTTTAATCTAAACCTATGGTTCTCAACTTGCAGCCCACTGGCAGCCCAACTTGCATCCCCACACAGCTGTGACAAATGACATCCTCAAGGCCATACAGATACTATATATGTGTTGTGTGGATGCAGCCCATAAACACAAAGAGTTGCATATGCAGTGCATAATGGTAAATAGGTTGAAAACTACTAATCTAGTAGTGATGTGTCTGAATTGAAGTAATTGTTAACTCCAATTAATGTGGCTAGAGGCTTTGAAAGATCAGATGAACCTTACTATTTCTCTGAATGGTTCAGGAGAGGGCTAGACACTTCAGGGCAAATGGTTTGGGGGAAATTCTAGATTTGCTGGGAATTAGCAAGTAGTAATCAAGGTTGGTGGAGATCAGAGGATCGCTGTGGTGTAACAACCAGGTTGCTGCCTAACACACAGCAACAGAGCATTTTAAAGCACTTAGGGTTACAAGAAAAGTGGTGATAACCCCTGGTCTGGACTGCACCACAAAACATGACAGGGTGTTTGCAAATTCAAGAATCCTTGAGAAACTGAAAGTGGATGCACCATATTTTTTCATTTTTCAAGGTATTCCTGTTGGAGCAAATTTTGCTTTTCTGTGCTTCAGTCTAAAAGGAACTATATGCTGAACTGTTGTGATTCTCCCTACTTTACACAACTATGAATATCATTTCAGCATTGCCAACCATAAGCATTAGAAAAACATGAGCCAGGCCTACCAAAATAAAAAAGAAATGGCTTAAAAGTCATGAGAAATTTTAAAAATAAATTTTGGATTCTAAATTTATTTATTTATTTTTTTCCAAGTCTATAGGATGCAATTGGGTCAATTTTTCTAATTTCTTCTCTGTAACCCTGAGGGCTCATAAACCTTTGTTAAGCTAAGGTTCTCATATAACAACTAGATTCCAAGAGCTGGTACTACAAAAAACAAAACAAAAATATTGCAAGAGTCATAATAAAATCATAAGTCAACAACATTACTATTTACAATGGAAATAATTCTTCTATAAGATATCTTAAGATCAGAGGTTCAGGAGTAATCAAACTATAAGGCCTTTGGAGAGTATACTTACCACAACGTCTAAATCTGTGTTGCAATGCTTTAATTTACAACCAGTTGAAATATACCCAGTTGTGTTCATATATGTGTATATAAACAAACATGCACACATGCATATTTATGTTATACAATACATAATTCCAGATTTTTTTGTCCATTTCCTCAAATTCTTCTTTACCTTCTCTCCCTCCTACCTAAGTGGCTATTATCTCCCCGTCCTTATAGACCATGATCCATTTCTATCACTTTCTTTGTTCAATTCTCTATCCTAGCAGAAGTGACTTTAAATTCAACATTGATGAACTATCCAATTCCACTGCCTCTCACTTTCTTAAATTTGACTTTTCATTTCTCGTTGGACCCCCCACATTCAACATGTATGTCACTTTTGATCTGATCTTCACAAAGAACAGTTGTGGCTTCACTTTTGTTATTTCCAAGTTCCCACTTTTCAAACTTCATCTTTTTCAACATTGCTCCTGCTTTCATTTCCCTTCCCCAGACTTCCTCCTTCTCTGGGTATTTGATGCTTGCCATCAACTGTAACTTCTCTTCTATTGATTTCTCCACTTGCTTCTGTTACTACTGTTTCTCCTCCTCATCCCTGGCTCTTCCCTACATCAGCTTCTCCAGTTCTGCTTTCTCTCTGGAAGAAGTCCTATGACTATTCAAATCTCAACTTTAAGTTTATCTAACACTTCAGCTGTGCTCAGTTTCCTAATGAATTATACTATTTCTCCTCTGTAATTAATTTCCTGGACTTCAACTGTGTGTTCATTCAAACAACTGTAAAGGTATTCTCTTATAATACAGAAAGCATAGAAAATACTGCATGAAAATAATCCATTACAATATTGTACAATCTACCTTTCCAGAGAAATAATTATTTTTCTAAACATGGAGAACCACTTTAGAAAACAGGCTTGTAAATAACTTCAGTGTCCTATGGTAACACTAAATTTAGCACATGCTTAGAGAGGACTACAGAACTATAATTTGTAATATCATATAACAGTTAATAGTCCGTAGACTGGCAAAAATGAAACGGTTTTATAAAATTTAAGGTTTGAGCAAGGTAAAAGTACCTTATTTTAGATAATAAGCAGTGCATATTTTTTTTTTTTAAAAAAAAAAGGCTGGCAAAATAGAGTTGACTCTCTTTCCACTCGAAATCTCAGTTTTCCTGCATGCTAGACTGCACAAGATAGTATGAATATGTTAACTGTCTACAGAGTTTCTGAAGAAAACAGCATATCCAGCTACTCTGACAGTTAACATCAGCAAAAAAGGTCACACTCCAATGCTTTTGGGTTTCACACTTTTCACTGTCTTTGCACATTGCTTTTTCAGTGTAATTCTTAAACTTGCTACCTAAGAGTCCCAACAGCAATGTGCCAGAACATACCCCGAATTAGCAGAAATCTGACCTTGAATTAACCAATCACCTGGTTAACCAATCATTTTTCTGCAACAAAGATATAATTCATGTCACATGACAAATAGCAAAAGAAGAAAACCTGACATACAAACACAATAGCAGTAATAATACAGAAATTGGCATTCATATATAAGTGACAGAACAGGTAATGAGGTAAAGCAGGAAGATATTCAGTCACTGTGCAGCAACAATTACATTGCCAAAAGGAGAGAGAAAGGAAAGGAGATAGAAGTGCTTTGAGCTACCATATCAAGTCTAACTCATTGTAACAAGACTTGATCATTAAAGTGACCTGTATGCCAATAAACAAGACAGCTAAAAAAATGGGTTTTTTTTAAAAACAGAAAAATGCATGGGGTCCATCGGCTCAACTTTAAGATCTTCCTGTTAGAAATGGAAACCTTTTATTCTGAATGTACTTTTCCAAAGTTTGCACGTGTTTCCAATCTCAGGACAAAAATCACAGCTACAGTACTAGTCAATCATGTTTCCTGATGCAAAACTGAAATAAAGAAAATTTTTATTTCAAGCAGTAATCTCAAATCTTAAAAAAGATTATAATTTTTCCTTTCAACTCTTTTTCTCTTCTCCTCAGAGATATAAAAAAAAACAAACCAATTTTATGCTAGCAAAGATACCACTCTGGAAAATCCTAGAGTCTTTAGCACTTTATCCATAGGAGCATCAGTACAAACTGCCTAGTTTTGTTCCACCAATGTGCCGATATGTCAATTAGGGAACTGGTTTGTGTGATGTTGAAGTTTCTCTGCGAGGAAAGGGAATGATTCCATCCAGGCACTTCATGAAGTCTACTAAATAGTCAGATAATGACTTTACTACTACCCACATAGACTGGATTGCAACTAGTGACCTCTAAATAAAAAGCTCCATAACCCCTCACCAATTCCCCTAGTTATAATCTGGAAGCAGCTACAGTTAATACAGACTGGTATTTTTAAGCAAAACGTAGTTTAAAACTGTTCTGTATTGAATATTGATTGCCATAAACAACCATACTCTGCAAAATTTTAACAAAAATGCTTTGCGCAAAAAATTGTGCCCATCTTTTTTAATCACAACCGTATTGAACATACTAGAGTAGCCTACAAAATTTCACTGCGAAGGTGAAGCAACCCTACAACTAGCAAGCAGCATTTACTATATATATTTCTAGTCTTCTTAAGCAAGTAAAAAATATAAAGCAACGTTTTCCAGACAATTTCTACCACTAAGGCTCCACTTTTAAATACAAAAAAAAAAAAAAAAAAAGGTAATAAGATATTTACAATTCTGTGATCAAAGAATAGGCTGCTGACTGACAGTCAAACTTCAGATTTAAGGCTGGTATTTTGCATCTTCAAATTGTAAAACAGAGAAAGCTGTGCAAGTCGTACTAACTTAAAAGTCTTATGAAACAAACAAAGCCTCCAATACATTAATGAAACAGAGGGGTGGGGGGAAAAGAGGGTAAGGAGTAGACAATAGAGAACAGTGCTCTTCTTTTGTATCTTGAAGGCATAATGGAAATTTCTTAGACTCAACCCTATGAACCAGTGGCTCTGATTGAAACCAAAGAAATATTATCCGTTCAGAGGATTGCACAGATACTTCAGACAATAAGCCTAATGGGTCTAATTATTGGTATGTGCTACAGTGTTCAACTAGCAAAATATAAAAATACATGTACCTTAATACAGTCCTTCAGCAAACTTTCTGCCACGTACAGCGTATTGGCTAAAAAAGTTTTGTTGCAAAGAAACCTCAGGCAGATCTAAATTTAATGCTGTCATCAAGGTGATTTATAAACAGACAATCAAAATGAACTTTGAATGGTTAGTAGTTATAGCAACTGTTGTGTCACACAGAGATGGACAGAGATACCTAGCAACAACAGAAGGCATACATAACAAGGAAAGTCAGATCTACAAGACAGACTGAAATAATCAGTGACAAAAAGGTTATTTTATATTGACCTCATGCTGAAAAGTGCTGGAGATCTCAGCACCTTGCAGGAGTGAGCGCTACCTCTCCTATTCACCTTTTAGAAAAGCATTAAAAGTTCTCCCCTCAGGTTTACTGCTAAACAAAACATTGAGATTTATGAATTAAGTGGTCTTCTACTGTGCAATAAAAATAATTTGTAAAGCTAGTGTAACTTATTTACTCACTATTATTCACAGTAATAAAAACCTTTACATTAAAAAGTACAAACAGATATGTATTTTGGTACAAAGTTACTAGAAATAAAAATGTGGCCTTATTCTATCAAGCTGCAACTCTATATTTTTCTTTGTTGGTATAATATACAAAGAACAAACATAAAACACTGCCCCCACAAGAGATAAAACACAAACCAATCCTCATCAGGTGCACACAGGAGACAGACAATTATTTGAAGGCCGCTGATATTTCTAAAAACTTTAAGTATTTTAGTTAGCCCACTTTTTTTTAGCAAAACATCCATATGAAACACTTGAATGATCTTCCTTGATTAAATACATTTTTCAGTAGACTAAAAAAACCTGATGAGCGGACTGAACTACTATAATATATGCAGGAACAACATTTACCACAGAAAGTTTTCAAGTGCCTGGACAACATAAGCTGGAAGGGGCAACTGTGAGTGATGAAGAATTATTTGGCAGAATGTCTATGTCTTAACTATTAATGTTCTTTGAAAATAGGTATAGGGCTATAAATGTTTCCACTGCAGTGAGCTTAAACTATTCACAACAACATTCTGGAATCAAAAAATGTTTTGTATTGATTTCCAGACACAGATAATTTGTTAGAGAATCAACTGTCCAGAAATCACTAATCACATTTAAAATGGAATCAATCTCGTTTTACAATCTTGTTTTGAATTTTTCACAGGATCAATTCACTCAGAAAATAAGAACAGCAGCAACAATATTATCTTCTCATGTAAATTAAGAATGACTAAACAAATATTTTTGGAACAT
>ML675604.1:3755454-3941124 GCA_007922155.1 Mesoclemmys tuberculata | reverse complement strand
GAACATTAAAGACAGAAAGCTTAAGTACTACACAACTGATAACGCAACTCAATAATGGTTCACCATAATAGTCCTTCAATGATCATTACGTATATTGCTTTAATCAGCTTCTTCCCAAATGTTAGAGAAAGACTTCCCCTAGGTGTGGGTAGAAACTCATGGAGAGCACCCTTCTTCCACCACCACCTCCTAGCTAAACCAGAACAAACGGCATAAGCCCCTCTTATGAACATAAATGGGGTAGTGATGTACTGAGAAGGAGGTGGTGTCTCAGCCACGTTCCAAATGCAGGTTAAATACCCCTAGGACACCTACCAGCTCAGATTATAAACATCTGTCCAACAGGTTCTCTGTGATCCTGCTTAATAAACGGATGACTGCATTTTGCACCAACTTTGCCTTCTCTATGGTTCCCAAGGTGTAAAGCCATGAAGAACATACTACAATAATCTAGGTCAACGTATAAGCAACTACAGATCACTTTTAAAAAAAAAAAGATCATATTTTCTTCTTCCTGAAAAAAAGCTGTGACCTGAGCATCTAACTGATCAGGTCCATTAAATAAATAAGCCTGTGTTACAAACGGTGGAGATGTTTCCTTAAACCAGGGTTCTGTAATAATCTCTGTTTATAATTCCAATTGCTTCTCCAAGTTTACTAGCATTACCTCACTTTTATCTTGGTTGACCTTCAGCCTCATTCAATCCCCAATTTCATTTAGACACTGGGTCATTCATTCTACTGCATCGAGGGTATCAAATTAAACAGCAAAGCAGTCAATATCAACACACTGAATATGCTGCACACTGCAGCCTGTGTGTCCTTACTAATTTATTACACTGTAAACTATCTAGATTGTACATTCTTCTAGGCAAGAATCTTATCCTTTTATTTGTCTTGTAAATCACCCAGGACCCGATCCTTTAAAATGTTTTAACATCCTCTCCCCCTCAAAAAAATCTATCCCGCTTTACAATAGCTTTCTATACAAGATGAAGTAGGGCACATATATCTGCCATTAGTCTACACAATGGGTTCTTTATGAGGTATGAGAAAGCCAAAACGTAACTTTTAACTTACTGGTAGTATTGCACAGTAATGACTAAACATGCAAGAGAGGTTTTCAAAAGTGCTTTTTCCATGGGAGATTTTGATATGGCCACTAATGACTGCATTAAAAAGGATTGTTTTATTGAATAAATACAAAACTCAAATAAATTCAGTCTAAACCACGTACATCCCTACTGTAATAGCTAGCCTTGCCTTATTTTGTTTTTGGATGACGTGTAGTAGAGAGATTAAGAGAGTAGATATTATAAATAAAAAGTAATATCTCTGCTTCATATTTTTAAAATGTTCTGACTAATAGCCTTTTAAATACTGTCATAAAGACCAAATAAGATACTCACAAAGTCGTCTCAGGCCATAATACTGAAAACACTTACACAGATGCTTGAACATTACTACCTTGAGTAATCCAACTGCTGCTAGTAGAACTATTCATAGTTGTAAAATTAAGCACATGTATGTTTGGAAGCACAAGGCCTAAGAGAGGAAGCCATTCAGACAGCAGCTGCAACACCCAAGAAGTTGATGGGGCTTCAGATGGTGCACTTCTGCTTGTTTTTGCCATTCCACTGAAATCATCCTGGTTATAATTTAAGTTATTCAACATATTTAAATGTACGTAAATACTGTTTTCTACTAACCAGTCATTGAATATTCTCTTTCCCTTTTTTGTCAAATTTTGGAGCTTTTTAAATTCCCACTAGTATTAAACTTTGCTTGATTTTAATACAAGAATGCCCAATACATTTCTTTTAACTATTGAAGAGTATGCCACTCATTTAAAATTTCCATTTTTACTTGGTTTAAGATTTAAAAGCTGTGAGGATCATATTTTTTCATACATGTACGAAGCAATCATTTGAGTAACTGTCAATAACACTAACAGTTTTATAGGTAATTTCTTCCCTTCTCATCAGCGAAAGGATAACTCCATTAGTTCACAATGGCTACAAAACTATGTTAAATCAAATAATTAGGTTGGATATGATATAATTATATGATATAATCAACACAATTTGAAAGCCCTCTCCAAAATCACCATACTACACTAATAACCAAGCTACCCAATATGAAGGATAAGTTTACTGACCAAATTGTAGAGGCATTATTAAAATGACGTTTCAACCCATTTGTCGTATCTTAATTTAACCTGTAGGATGATTTACATGAAAAAAACCTAATATTTTGCATTTTGAATATACAAGCACTATTCAAACGCTACAAACAGCAGTCCATTCATAGTAACTGTTTTTCTGCATGAGGAACACAAAAGATTAGATTCACTAAAACTGCTGGCAAAATCTAGAAATACAGAGTCCAAAAAAATGAACAGCTGGCAAATTTAATTCTCGAAAGGAATATAAATCTAGTGTATTAAATCCAAATTTTGAACAGTTGCACATGGAAGGCTGATGCAATTACCTGCAACATCAGCTCACAGTCATCTCTTCCAACAAAAATCATCTCTCGTGGCAGCCTGTGGCGGGTGCCTCCACTGCTCACCAAAAACCAGGATGTTAAGCTCATTTTCTGCTTAGCTGCTAAATCCTTGGCAAGGCTACGTCATCCTACAGCGAGACAGACAGAAAGGGAAAGAGAGAATTCATTTAGTTATTTTTAGCTATAGCTCCTACTCAGCAAGTGTCGTGAGCAGCATATATAAGGAGCCTGAAAAAAACAGTTCTCTAGAGCACGTATATTTCCTAATGGATTGAATCCAGATGTCATGGGAAGTGACACAGACTACTGGATTTACATAAAATCTGAGAGCTTTGGTTCATGTAACTAGACCCATTCAATTGAAGAGGAAGGCCTATTCAAAATAAATCAGTAGCTAGTTAAATAAGCAATGCCTGAGTGACGTTTTCAGAAAGCTTTTAACATTTATATGCTTATTACTAAAGAAATTAATATATTAATGTCACATTACCACCATCAGCAGACAAGATTAGATACATTCTCTTTCTGATGAAAAAAGAACATAAGTAGCTTGTATAAATCCACCTCTCTTAATATCAAAGAGTACAGTTTCTTCTCCATGTTCCCCCCCCAAAAAAAATTATAAAGAGAATTAAAAATGGAAAGAATTTGTACAAATATTTAACTATGCCCTCTCTGAGTAATCTGAAATTAAACTGTCCCAACAAAAATGTATTGGTTCTTTGCTCTTCATTTGAGAAATTTTAAAACAGTGATTACTAGAACTCATCTTTCAAATGCAACAATTTCATTTATAATGAATCCTCAAGGCACTTTATATAAAAAGGCAAGATGATTGTTATTAAAGACCAAACCAAATAAAAGTGTAAAAAGCGTTAACAGTCCTTAAGTATGGTTACTAATGGTCCTTTTGCCAATATTTTGTAATGACATTTGTTTCTTCAATGGACAATCGAAGATATTAAAAGTTTCTTCAGATGAAGAAAAATACAGTCATTAAATACCTTGAAAGTTTGAAAATTAATACACAATTTAATGGAGAGGAGGGCCGCGAAGTGTGCAGTTACTGGAAAACAGACAAAGACGTAATTAGGAACACCCACAAAAAAGCCATCGGTAGTTGAGACCTAGAAAAACTAAAGCATTTATCAAGCAGTGCAAGTCTTTTGTTAAAAAAAAATTAGTCACCAGACAATATTCCAGAAATGACAAGAAGATATTCTAGTTGTGAAACATGAGAATAAATGCACTGACAAAGATCTGTGTCAATATAACACCCACATTCCTTTCATTAGGAGAGGGTCTCAAAGGAGTTGCAGCCTGAAAGCCCCACTCAACAAGCAGACAACTGACAGTTTTAGGTTTGGTTCTAGATTTCATAAAAGTATGTAAAATGGGTATCTGTATCACATTTCAAATGAGCAAACACAACCTGACAAATGGATGAAATTTGCTGCAGCTCAGACCATCATCTGCTTAACAACAAAAATGTAGTGTAGCATGTAAAGACAAACATATAAACACAGAATAAGAATACAGTCCCAACAATGATCCAGGAGAACACAAAGGAGAGACAGACTTTGATCTAAATTGAGGCATGGTAATCTCTCATGTAAATAGGAATGAAGCAAGTCAAAGCTGTTTCTGACAGTCCTAAAACAGAGCATAAATGTATTGAAAGGATACCACAACAGATGCTTAAAAATTGAAAGAATCAGTTCGTTAGCTCTAAATCTAGATTGGAAGTTTTTTATGCAAGTCAAATCGAACAAATTAGGCAAAGGCTAAAATGTATACATGGCCTCCATTGCTGTAGGTTTTTTCATTTGCAAATGAACTAAATATATTTTTAATACAGTGATGAGTGTCCATACCAAGATATTCTTGTATACAGGAGATACAGGTCACAGAATGCAGAAGAATTATCTTTCCTTAGGTTCTACCCTATCAGATATTTTATAAATAAGATTGTTTCCAATGAATGTTCTTCCAGTGAATGTAAGTGGTATGGATAAACGTACCCTACTGCACAGAAAATATGAACAAAATTGTTTGTGTGACAAAATATATTGAACAGCTACACAGAAGATAATTTCATGAATAAAAACTAGCATAAATCACATTCAAATATTGCATTATTTTAGAAAATTGCTAACCAAAACAGAATAGTTTATTCAGCATTTTTTTGGAGAGACCTAAATTAACCTGATTTAACTTTCCAACCTTTAAAAGCTTACATTTTTGTATTGTTCAGACTACAAACGTGTGGAATTCATAATCCTGAAATACCCAGTTCAATGAATTTCTTGCTGCTTTTACTGTGCTCCTTTTAATCTTTCATCCACTTACTTACACAAAATATGGAGTTTTTTGTTCTCCTGCTGTAATTTGAATATGAATATCGAGCTCAAACTGGTGCCCTGTGAAGTTTTATTTGTAAAAAAAATTTCAATCCAAACGCCAGGAATTACTTTGCATATCTAGATTTTAAAACCAATAAGAAAAGTAGCAATTCTGATTTTTAGAATACAGACATTAACAATTAGGTCAGCAACAACCAGGTCACAAAAAACGCCAGCAAATTATAAATATTGACAATGCACAGAATAAATCAAGGTACTTGAAAAAGATCTTAAATATTTAGTTCTAAGCTATCACAGCACTGCTTGGCAGCACATTTATATTTAAGGACCCATTAGCATTACCATCAAACAATGCCGGAGTCGTTTCAAACAGTATTGGCTGAATTGTGACAAATCATCAATCCAGATGCATATTTTAATTTTAAAATATTCTTTAAGACAAACCAGTCTCTTTGATCAATAGGGCTATATATACAAATGTAGCATTTCAAAACTCACTGAAAATCTAGAAAGCAGCAGCAGCAGGTAACGTTTTAATAACTTTAGAGAACTGATGTTCCTATATGGTTTCAATTTCATACTCAAACATTTTTAATTAAGCACATAGGTATTTTGCATACAATTAAATTATGTACAGAAGGCACTGTGAAAGCTATTGGTATTTTTTACTCTGTTTTGTTCCTGTAATTTTACAACATTATACTAGATAATGCCTTGCCTGTAGTGTACAGACTATGATTTAAAAAGATCACTGGCAAAGTAAATGTAGAGTTAAAGTGGGCATTCCACCTTTAAATCACCACATTTTCCAGACACTACAATTCATCTGATTATTTTATCAGAGGCCACAGTAAACCTACTGTACATTCATTATCAGTTGCAATATCTAGCCATTGTGGTCACACTTCAAGATAGAATGGTAATTTAAATTTTGGATTTACTTGCTTTTGTAGATTCACATTAATCCATTTCTAACTGAGGTGCTGAAAAACAACTAAATCAGGCAAAATTGAATATAGACGAATTAATTTTACTGAGATTCTTACAATCTTATTAAGATTCTTTTACAATCAACATGTCAGTTCTATGAAGTGCAAACTGCACTTGGAATTTTAATTTTATTTGCATCTTACACTAATGAAAACTCCACTTTGCTAAAATAAAGTATACAGCAAAAATGTTTTCAACGTCAGCAAAACAAATTGTAAATACATAAGTTTCGTATTTCAACGTCAGCAAAACAAATTGTAAATACATAAGTTTCGATATATCCAGTAATCTTGCATTACATTCCTTACTTTAAATAAGTGGGTGAGCAATTCATAGTTGAAGACTTGCTCATGTTGGAAGGAAAGTTTAATTCTAGGTAGAGTATAAAACTGTAGTAAATTTAATCACAGCCAAGTTTTCAGACATTTGTTGTCGTTATGAAATGTTTTGTCTGCCTGGAGAGGAAATGGTGCTTTATAGTTCAAGAGCTATGAATTTTGGATATTTATTCTGTAGTGTGTAAGTATCAACAAATGTATTATACTCATACTTGTGTCAAACAGATGATGCACCAGCTGGAAAACTAGCTACATCATCTATATAATGTAATTAAATTCTAAGAACTGGAGCCCTGCTTTCTGCAGCCAAGAGGTGGGTGTAACCCAATTCAGATATATCTACAGATGCCGTGCCAAGATGATGATTTTGATATGCTAAAATGACATTACTGTAAGCAAAATCTTAATTTTAATAATTAAGTATTAATCTCAGACATTCGAGCAATTAGGAGCCTATATTTTTATAGTTGCTCAAGGATAGCAATAACCAATTGTTTTTTTGTAAGCAAGTAAGTGGTGAATGTAAGACGGGGGCCCTGGGGAGCAAACATTCTCATGTGCTTAGCTGTAAGCATTCAAGTAGTCCTACTCAATGATTTGCAGTGGGATTACTCATGTGCTTGAAATTAAAACATGAATAAAATGTTTGCAGGATCAAGGCCTATAATTTCACTCAGTAATACAATTTTGTAGAGAATTAAAAAAAAAGGTAAGAAAATATGCAACCAGTTAGCACCACTAATGAGTATCTTTAGATAACTCTGGTAATACTATCTATCCAACATTTCCCTCCTTTTAGACCTCATTTCCAGTCGCTTATAACTTGGCCAAACTGAAATTTTCCATGTCACATGTTTGCCTAAGGCTGAATTTTTTTTTAAAAAAAGTTTTAATTTCAGCAAAACTTGTTCAGCTATTTCTGAAAATGAGATTAGGGAAAATACATGGTTTTGCTCATCTTAAAGTTCTCACGTCTGTTTTATTGAGCTCTAGCACCACTATGCTTTGGAGCATGGAACTGAAATTTGTCAGGGGGCTTATTGTGTTAGGGATTTGGTCAAGTTATAAGCTTTTGAAAAATCTCTGCTTGCACATTCACAGTAGATATTTGTTCAACAGCTAAACTCTTCAGAGATTCTCTGCACTGAGCACACTTCAACCTAGGGCTGCTGTGGTTGAACAAGGCTATTCCTGCAATTGCTGCTCCTGGTTGCTGTGGTGCAAAAAAAATTGAGAAGAGGAAGACTGTCCCTCTTGTGTACTCAATGCCTGAACTGCAGCAATCCAGGCATCTTGGAGGAGAAAGCTGCCTGACTGAATACAGAGGGAACAAGAGCCAGACTGGAAGTGAAATTGGGTTAGGAGAATATAATGGACACAATCTCTTGAGCAGGAGGGCTAGAGACTGAGATCAAGGAGCTTGGGGCAAGGGGAAAAAAACCAGAACTGGAATGGAGACAGACTGGAAGGAACAGAGGAAGAAAGTCAGGTGCATTTCACCACTAGAGAGTGCTCACCTCAGAACCTGGATTTTAACGCAATTCCTGAATCTCAATATTTCTTTGCTTTCCTCTGTGAAATCCAACTGGAAAAGTGTGTCTCATCTCCCTGTATTAACTGGTCCACACAATACAATAGCACTTCTATTGCTATCAGTTCCTCAGTTAGCTCAGAAAGCTAAAGTCTGCGTTACACAGTTGCACAGTAACTCTGTTCATGAGCCACATGGATGCCCATGTGACTCCACTTGATGAATCCGCCCCCCCTATTTGTTTTTCTTTAGAAAAATCTAGGAACTTATACACACAAAATGAAGTTAAAAGGTTGCTAAGCTTTTGCAAACTACGTTTTTAAGGTTGCAAAGTCAAGCTCTCAAAAGTCAGGAAATGCCAGAATAAGATTTCCCTGTGCAACTGTAATTCAGTTCCTGGTGTGAATGTATCAGAATACAGACTTCTGACTTACATGATCACATACTATTTTTCCCACAAAAATCTTGGTAAAATTTGCTCAATTAATAAAAAATGATGAAAATGATTGATGAATGAACATCTTTTCAATATTTTGTTTTTTCCTCGTTCAGTGTGTGGCTCCATGTTTCACTTACTGGCCACTATTCAAACCCTACTCTGGATAGAGAATTATTAATTTCCCTATAGACACTTCTGTGGAGCTCATAATTACAGTGCTTGAATGCTTGACAAATAATGAATTTACCTTCATCTAGGATGTAGGAAATTCAAGCCCTGCTCCAATGACTATTTATTTATAAAAAGTGGAACAGCTTTCATAGGAAACACTGAGAAAGACCCACATAACAAAACCTTATAGTTCAGTGGATAGAGCACTCTCCTTCAATGTAAGTTTAAATTTCTTCTCCAAATCAGACAGAAGAGGAAACTGAACATGCATCTTCTACATCCCAAGTGTGTGCCCTAACCATGAGCTACAAGTCATATGGATGGCACTACCTTCACCTCTTCCTGTTCCCATTTTTGGAATCTAATCCTCCTTTGCTTTGTTAAAATGCCCAAAATCAAAATGAGAATTTTCAAGTCAGGCTGAATGAAATATTTTCTTTGATCCAAATCAAAATGTTTTCCGACTTTTTGATTTACTGAAAATTTCAAAAGAGTTTGTTTCTGATTGACCTGAAAACTTTTTTTTTATATTTTGGAATTGCCAGCAAAACCAAAAAATCCATTATTCACCCAGCTCTAGCTTTGAGTGCTCAGCACTTCTGCAAATCATACCCTAAGGTCCCAAGTCAGGCACCCAGAAAATGAGAAACATTGACCACCTGTGAAAAATTTGGTGTAAATGACTTGACCCGCATCTCTCAGGAATTCTATGACAGAGGTAAAGATAGAATCCAGTTCTCAAGGACAGCGTTCAACTGACATAAACATGACTGTGGTCTTTCTGTTCCTGCAGTTCCATCTCATTCACTCTATGCCTTCCAGCTTCTGCAACAAATGAGGCAGGGTTCCTACAGACAGACTCCACCACCCTGATTTATCCCCAGAGCAGGTTCATGCCATGCACTGAATAAAGAAGAGGTGCTATGGAAAAAAAGAGTATGTGACCATGTAAATAGAGCCTGTCATAATGCACTTGTATGGGGAGAAGAGGATGCAATTAAAAATGTATAGGCAGCCTTAATTCATTCATTTCCTAAATTTGGAGTGCTTGACTTTGCGATCTTAACATTCTTTTAACAAGTTTTTTGTGTGTACTATACAGTAAACATTTGAGTGGGAAAAATTGTTCTTTAATAGAAAATGAAGGAGAGAGAGAGTGATTAATATCTCTCTTCGACTGAACCCTCCTGACCATTTCTGATGTTAAAAAAATTAAAAATTTTTTTTTTCTTCTGGCCACCTCCCTTCTACCCCCAGAGAATTAGGTCGTTAGTTTTTAAAACTGCAGTGAATATAGGAGTGAAAAATTAACTATGATCATGTTTCCAATGTTTTAGATTTAAAATGTATTTTATAGTGTTGCTGTTTTAGAAGTATTCTGTATGTGCTTCCTTCAAATCAAAGTATCTTTACTCCTTATTAGCCATAACAAGAGAATGTTAATGTTTTAAGTTGGAGGGAAATTTCAGTTTATTACACTGCTGCCAAAAATACTCTGTTTTGTTTGAATAAAATACTTAGGATTTTCTTCTTGATGCCTCTATGATGTTACAGTCCCATTAGATCATTTGATCACTGCTCCTGAAAATGATGTTCAGCAGACAGGAAGTAGCAAATAGTTATAAGACTAATTCATTTTTAGTCTAAAAAACACTATGGGTTATGTACATACACAAATTTTTAAACAACATTTTTGCTTATATGCTTAATACAAAAGGTAATATTAATTCTATATATACAGGAAAAATACTTCAAAAATCAACCAAAACAGATTACTTTTCCTTACCTACGCCTATGTCCAAAAGAAGCCTCACTAACTGGCTCTCACAGAGGCAAGTCATCTAAGAGACATTACTTGGTAGCCTTCACATTCCTTGTGGCATTTCTAATGTTCCTTTCTAAAAGTCTTTCAAGTTGTTTCATGATGAGAGATTTAATTTGACACTACAACCTCGCTCAGATGATACAAGATGCCCGTTTATTCCTTATTCACTCCTTAAAACATGCAATGAGTCAGAAAACCAAACATTTGTTTGTTTGGGCTTCCAGGTCCCTACTGAGTTTGGGAGCACTCAATGTTGATATAAACAGTTCACAAACCATGCATCCATGTTTGTAGATACAATAGAACATGCATCTACATTTGGACAGGCCCAAACAAACCCATCCTTCAGGTTCTATAGCAACTGGAATTATCTTACATCACAAACTGGCTATAAGGAAGAGTCTCCAAAAGAGAAGGAATTTCTCATCTGACAGGGCTGTAGAGTTGGCAGGGGATAAAAATGCCTCAGAAATTAAGTGACATTTTAAGCTAATGATTACGCATTCTAAAATAATGCACCCTGAGACAACAGCGCTTAGAAGGGGAAATGTGGAACCTTTCACCTTGGCCCTCATGCACCAAGCAAATGAGGCCAGGTCTACACAAACACTGCAGCTACACTGCTGTACAGCTTCAATGAAGACAATACCTATGCTGACAGGAGGGCTTTTCCCATTGGCGTAGATATTCCATCTCCGAGAGGTAGTAGTTATATTGACAGGAGAAGCCCTCCCATTGACACTGCGCTGTATACACAGGAGGTTAGGTCAGTGTAACTATGTCGCTCAGTGGTGTGCATTTTTCATACATCTAAGTGATGTAGTTGTGTAAGTTTATAGTGTAGACCTGGCCTAAGAATACCCATAAAGAGTGAAGAAGTACACAAAATAATGGGAGTGTAAAGTCTATGGCATTATAAACCAAATAAGCTATGTTTGGAAACAGCAAAATTCCTTTTTTGCATAGCACAAAAGATGATTTTACCCATGTGAAAAAGTGATTACAATCCCAGGAGTTTTATACCAGACCAATCATTTGCCTTTATTCATAAACAAGATATCCCCCTGCTGTTTGTTTCATGCTGTAGATTTCCTCTCTTGTAGACTTCACAATTTCTCATTTGCACCTGGTTCAGATTACAAATAGGCATACAGCATGAAGTGTACAATACCCAATGCACAAATGGCCAGACAAGAAAATAGGTGCAAGTCACCTTCTGCCTGAAAGGAACATCTCTAAAGTATGTCACCACCAGGTGACCTGCCTTAACTGCAAGACCTTTAGATATGTAACTCTTTAAATATTATCCATATTTCAATTTACAATGATTATGATGACCAGTAGGCTACTGGCTCTTGGTAGAGACCTCACATGCCATGCTTTGGTGAACTATTATACAGATATCTGATCCAGGGGATCCATATAAAATCCTATGCACACCCTGTGCCCTCTGCCAGTTGGTACCACAGGGTCCCTGGGTCACAAGGGTGGTGAAAAACCAAAGATGATTCAGATTTCCCCAGCTCTCGGGCTCTGTGACAGAGATGGAGACCCTAAATTTACTTACTGGAGCAAAATGGTTTAATTGAAAAGTGAATAATGCATGCTTAACTTTTTTCCCCAGCTTTCTGAGCTGTTTTCAGTCAGTCCCATTCCTTTTACCCACCTGCATCTGTGAATCCAATTCTACTCATTAAAACCAGTGTAAATCTAACGTAACTCCCTAAACTTTAAAAGAATTTATGTTGGTGTAACTGAGAAAAATTACTGCATAATATGTTTATGCTCTTCCTGTTCAGGAATTTTCATGCCATTGGAACACTAGTTGAAGATTGTATTTGGCTGAATGCTCCATTCAGTTGGGTGTTCACTAATTTGCATGACAAAGCAAACTCCCTTTTTAACATGTGATCACAGATAACAGTGATTTCTTAGAGTACAAAGAGAAACATGGATTTTGAACGAACAATAATCCACTAGACATAAGACTATCTAAACTAAATCTAGGCTCTAAAATGCATATTATGATTTTATTTGATATGTAACCATCTGTTTCCAATACGTACCTGCTATTACTTGAATCTCTATGCTTTGTTAAATTACTTAATACCTGATTTCGTTACAAACAAATGTAAGTGCTATGTGTTAAGTGGAGAACTGGTATGAGGTGGAACTGGTAAGCTGGGGTGTTCTGTTTCTTCAGAAGCAGCAAATCTGTGAATATCCAGCGGACCAGGGGGTGGACACTCCAGGGAGATGCTCGGAAACTCAGATGTGCTTATTGTTAACATGCAGAGTGAGAGTGGGGCCTGAGAGGCCTAAAGGAGAGTGCTTGTGTTGCCAACGGAGTTGGGGAGCTGATGCACAGCATCTAAAGGCAAGATAGCAAGGTTCTTGAGAGCCCTGGAAGCATTGCACAACTCTAACTACAAAAAGGTGTGGGGAAACCAAAGAATAAATGGAACAAACTCTTTGGTATTATAGGCTGCTTATGAGAGCATGTGGTCTGCTGCAATTTCACAGCTCAGGGAGTTTGATAACTCTCCAGATTTAGCCAGGGCTCCATAAAGAGGGATCAAGCATACAAAGTACTTCCTTATATTTCTACCAAAACATACATCTTATCTGAACAATATTTTTCTATCCATTTGTCTCATTCAAAAACATAATATGGTAATGACTGATCACATCAAGCAAGGGAACCACAGAGAGTAAGAACCTTTTTTACTTACTACCCAGACCTGCAAAAGAAAAAGGCAAAACGTGAACTTTTCTCCCTTTGAGTATAGGTCTCAGCCTGTATTTTTAGTCTGTTAAGGACTGAAAACAGCTGAGAAAAATAGTTTATTTGGAGGATAGAGAACATCCAATGTTAACAAGAGAGCTTTTTCTCCTTACCCCTAGAAAATACAGAAATGTTGAAGTGCACTCACTGATGTCATTTTTCATAGAAGTGAGAATCTGGGCAAGTAAATAGCCAGTTATTTTCTTATATAATTTTGGGGCCCCCAACTGAGGCTCTTCTTCCTCTCGATAGAAACCCTACCCAGGTAGACCAGTAGATCTCCAGGAATGAGGCCAGATGGGATAGCAGAAGTTGCAGTGGCCCTAGGAAAAGAGGGAAGAAAGAGCAACTGACTCCCTGGGAATTCTCTCAGACTGGGGAAATTTGATCATCCAAAAATGAATACAGGAAAGGAAAAAAAAGGTACAGGAAAGAACAGGACAAAGCCACAACTCCTTCCCCCCTTCCAGTGGTGGATCAATGGACTGCCTGAAGTGTGCAATTTGTCCAGTCTGCAGGGAGCATCAGGAGAAGACTGTTCAGTGCTCAGGGACAGTTTTTAGACTCCTGTCTCACTTTCCCTTTCAAACTTTTGGGAGGGAGTATTTCTCCCCCATATTCCTATTAAAGGGCTATTACGACTGCCTCTCTCAACCCTTCTAGCTGTCAGTTCTGTTCTAAGGGGGGGGTGTTTCGCCTGGAGCACTGTGGCTGCAGGAAATTCAAACGGAGAGGGACTCAGGTGCTCCTCAGCTCCCCCTGTCGTCCTTTTTTTTTTTTTGGCTGAAGTTTAGGGAGTAGAAGATGTTTCTCCCCAGACTTCCCCCAAAACCAACAACGTTGAGAGGGATAGGGAGGAGAAAGGATAAAGAGGTGTCCCAACAAGCACCTTTCTCCTCACCCCTGATTTTCTTAGGGCTTCTGCAGCCTCTACTGTTCCAGCTGCCCTCACCCCTTGCTGAAAATGTACAAGTCTACATGGAAAAGACTTCCACCTGTACACAGGAAGAAAAACGACATTACTTGTGAACTCACAAATATCAAAAAAACACATAATGGAAAAAACATGTGTCCCATAGACTTGAAAATTTTATCTATTAATGATAATAGAGCACTTGTTCTATTAGTGGCTTTAATCTTTAAAATTTAATTATCTACAACCACAGGCCTTTTATGTGGACTGCTGTTGTATTATCAGAGGTACTGAGGTAGTGTGTGCGCTGTTCAGTGTTATTGTATTTAATTTTACAGCTGGGTATTCAGAGAATTCTCAAACTATAAAACCCTACTGTAAAAAAAGATAGTCCATACCACAGTTACCATGATAAAAGAAGGTTAAGGATTCATCAGAGGTTGTTTTTTTATTTTCCCCTTATCACAGACAAGACGACCATTTTGCAAATATTCAAGAATAAAAATCAACAGCAGCTAATTTTTACATTCATAAACTTAATGTTCATTAAAAAGTAATCAGTTCTCAGAGTCCCTGCTAATATACCCTATATGTGGAAAGGGCTAGCTATAAATGTATTTTTACTTTGGTCAACATTTTTATTTAGTCTAAATATTTTCAAAGTAATTCTCAATAAACTAAAAATTAGAAGACAACTCTGCTTTCAAATGACTTCAAGTACCCTTGCCTCATGACACTACAAAATATGACCACTAGATAATCTACCACCTCCTTTAAAAGTTCAGGGAAGTGAATCAAAGGTAGAAATTTTTTAACAATTGTTCCATATTTCAACTCATCCACATAATATTGTCTATGCAGCAACTGACAACAGTTTATTGAAAGTACCCACTGTGCATCTGGTCTTTAAGGAAATGTAATTTTTAAAAATAAGATTTTAAGTGTCTTTCTTCTGATAAGTGAACCTTGTGACTCTTGGTAATGATTATACCCAACCTGAAGTACCTGAGTAGGCACTAAGTAATACCTTGGTATAAAACATAAATCATCACTCAGCAGAAATTACATAGTTGATTTGGAGCCTAAATGTATCACACTGATTCATTTAAATGGAATTATACATGCATAAAACAAGAGTAACAGAGTGATGAATGAAATTAGATCCCTTTGGTGTCTTGGGCTACTCTTCCCCAGAAGAGCCATAATAAGTATTTAAAAATAAGGTTTAATATGAGTATCCTTTTTCCTTAAAAATCCAGTGGGGATGATCATTATGTTGGTGAAGCTCTTCAGACATGTGAAAAGATCAGAAGGGTGAGCCTTGTTTTGAAGTGCAGCATTTGGCAACAACCTCATGAACCCTGGATGAGAGGTGTGAGGAGAACATGAAGAAGATGCTTTAGTGCATTCCTTCCATCTTGAATCTGAACTTCTTGGGGCAATTTTATGTCCTACAATGAAGAGATCTTTTTATGTATTATAAGGAATAAGATCTACTCAAGAAAATCTCTCTTGTTCAGGAACTAGTCATTAGCATCTGTCCTTAAGAAGTGATACACAAAGAAGTCTGAGGAGAAGATATGTACAGGTGTTGTTCTTGGGGTTCTGGGAAATAATCTTTTTCTCTACTAAATATCTTGCCTAAATTATTTCCCAATTGGACCTACAGTTACAAAATTATTTTATGAGACAAAGTCTTTTCCAGATGAGTGTTTCAGTGATGGATAGGGAAAGTGGTGGAAGTAAGGAGTCATAATGATATATTTTGCTATCTTTCCTCTCTCGTTTAGACCATCTTTTGCTGTAGTTCTCATATGGTATCTAGAAGAAATGAAGCTATGAAAAGACTGTCTAGGTTTTTACTAGGCTGTAAAGTTCCTTTTCAGTTGTCTCAGTGACATTAGAGATTTTCTCTTTTCGTATGCAGTCTGGCAGGTGACAGATGTCTTTTTGAGACCATGTTGGCTGTCACAATCATGGTTGCAAAACTCAGGAAGTTAAGAGACATCCATCAGTGGCGTGCCGTGGATCTCCAGTGCCTGGGGGCTAATACTTACATTTGTACCCCCCTCCTGTTGGTGGCAGCGCTCCACAAGGGAGTGAGTCGCTGCGGGCCCATTTCCCACTCTCCCGCACTACCCTTTTGCTGTGGGGGTATAAAGGAGCATAAGTTGGGGGACAGCGGGAAACAGGCCCACCCCCCCCCATGGGGCATTGCCATGGCTGCCACCAACAGGAGGGGGCACAAATGTAAGCATGAGGGGGCTGCCTGGTGGCAGAGGTGCATGTGTGACAGGCTCTGCCTTGGAGCAACATCGTTGGCTGCCTGGATCCTGCACGGATGGGATCCTCATGGCTCTCTCTTTGCGCCCAGTGTGGTGATGAAGGGGCCAGGAGACAGAGAGGCCAGGTCAGTGTGGCCACTGGGTATGTCAGTGAAGGGTGGCTCCTCCAAGTATGGCCTGGCCAGCGCCTGACACCAGGCCAGTGCCCGGGGGCATGACTATGCTAAACAGACTTTTTGTAGAGCAGGTCTTGACTTCCATTGAGACTCTCATCTAAATTGTTTGTATGTGCAAACATGGCTCTACAAAAACACAAAGTTACTCAGTGCCGATGTGATCTTGGTAGAACTTCTCTGCCAAACTCTAACAAGTCAGTTATGCCTATATGTATTTGGCTGATGTCATCATCTTAGAATTCTGACAGCTCCTGACACTAATTAATGCTTGGGTCTGATGTCTGGACTATGAAATGTTGGTTAATTACATGGTTCACTATGTGAAATAGCTCTGGTGCATGTGATACTGCTGTATTGATTGTGGAGGGGTAGAAGGATAATTTTGCCTCCTTTGCTGTAGTGACATAATTTTGTAAGTTGTTTGAGTGGCTGGCTGATGGATTCAGGATGCGTTTTGTACCATAGGTGCTCTATCTTTCTGCCGCTGCACTATATCTGCATCTATCTACCATGGTAATCATGGAGGAGTGATCATGTAGGGGCCAAAGCATCAGTGATAGCAGACCTCAGATAACTGTACCGTTATACTGACTATTCAGCATCTTGGCCTTTTATTTTATTTGTTGGCTTGTTCTCCTAGCTAAAATGTAAATTTTATTTTTTGGTTTTATTGTCTATTTTAGCATAAGATAGTCAAGATTGATTCCATGACTTTTGTAAAGTGAATTCTTCTGACCCCAAAAGATTGTACTGTCTTCCGTATTTTTATCCCTGTATTTTCTAGTTCTACAAGTGAAGTTAATTTTTTTATTTAAGACTTAAACATCTGGCTTTCTAATTGTAATGCTAACGAAAGGTTGTGTTGAAAAAATAGGCTGTGATATAACTAGACTCATATTATAGTTTGTAGTGCAGTCATCTATTCAATATATTCAATTTACTTGATGCATCAGAGGTTTTGCAATATTAAAATAGCCTGAGCAAAAGCAAGCATCTGAACTGGCTGACTCATTCTGCCCTCAAGCTTTTATCGTGATAGTTAATTGGGGATTATATGGGATTTTCTGAGTGGTGCATATGTACACCAAATGACTCCAGGTTATACAACCTAGTAGTTGGGCCCTTTTGAGACACCAGTATACATACACTCATATATCTCTTTCACCACGGATATGATGATGTATTCAAGTGAATGATCACAAACTGAATAATTACACAAACTATTTTACTTTTAACAACTCAGATTTTATGTAATCTAACACATTCTACTGCTAGAATCAAATATGGTAGGTAATTCAGATATAGAAATGTATATTTCACAATCAGTGATGCTGGACAGAAAGGGGAAATGCTTTGAAGAATTTCTACCCCTGGATACGGTGCATTACATAATACTATACATTGTGGAAGCAACAGAAGTGGTGAATGAGGACAACTGCTGTGTGGGCATCACCACAGTACAGCCACTGACATAACACTATAATTCCGTCACCTTAAAAGTGTATAAAATTACAACAATTTACTTATAAGAGGAAACATATTAGCAGGTTTCAGCACAAGGTGAACTTCATAAAAAAGGGTTTGATATCTTCTGCTCTCTCTCTTATGGAGTAATTCGCAACTTTTTACAGTTAATCCTAACAGCCAAGTCCACAGATGTAATTTTTTTGGCTATATAACAAGATGTTTATTCCAAGCACAAGTGGAGCAAGCCTTATGTTAAATACAAATAATTTCAACTAAATTATATATATATTGCACAAAACCATTGGAGGCTCAAAACTTTATCTTGTTAAAATTGCAAATTTACCACAGATAATGATTCTGCACTGGCACAACGTGGACTAGTTGAGCAACTATTTCTTTTCCTTTACTAAATAATATGATAGTGAACTACATGGTTATTTTACAAGACACCGCTCTCCCTCCAAACACATTTTTTTACATTTGAGCTCACAGAAAAAAATAATGAAAACTTTTAGAAAATAAACATATAGCTATTTTAAAATCCTTTAAAAAATACTTATTGAACCAAGTGACAAGTATGAAGGGGATTTAATTTATATGAGAACTGTCATACTCACTAAGTGAAGAGGGTGGAATTACTATTTTAATTATGTTCCAGTCCAGGTGGCCACATATTACAGTCAGTTCTCAGCAGAGCTCCCAGTGATTATGTCAATAGGAGATTTGTACAAAGACAAAGGTAGAATATGGCCTTCAAGTCAATAAATTTTTATATATTATTCTCTTATAACTGCAGTCACACCCAGAATCACTCAGTGGGGGAAATCATCATAGCTTTTTAGAACTACAACTAATTTCTGTCCTTTGTTTCTCTTCTTCCCCATTCTCTCTTCTCTGTTTCTCTCCTCCCTATCCTGGTCTATCCTCCTTTCATCCCGTTGACTTTCCTCCTCTATGACATCTCTCTGTGGCATGAAACTGAAAGGTGGCAAATTCAAAAGTGATAGAGGGGAAACTCTTCCACATGACATGATTAGAGTGTGGAATGATTGTCAAAAGATACTGAGACCAAGAATTTAGCAAGATTCAAGTGGGACTGGACATCTTCATGGGTAATGAGATTATCCAGAGTTAACAGTAAATACTTAAAAAAAATAAATTTAGGAAGAGATAAATCTCATGATTCAGATTTTAAACTGATCTCCCAATTAGACATTAGGAAATGTTTTCCCTGGGAGCAAATTATCCCTCACCTGCCTACTGTACGGTTTTCTTGCACCTTACTCTCAGGCACCGGATGTTGACCACTGTCAAAGACAGGATACTAGACTAGATGCAGATTCAGGAAGACAACACTGCTTTGATATAAGGGCTTGTCTTACACACAGGGCTTGTCTACGCGGTGCATTAGTCTGCATTACAGGAGTGTAAATTTCAGTGTGCAACAAGTCAGTGCAAATTAACAGACCCATGTGGATCTTGATGGCACACCCTAACAGTTCTCTAATGCTGTTAATATGTCCTTAATATACACTAGGGAACCTTTAGTGCTCACCAACGGGGTCCACATAGGCCAGTTACTGTACAATATGTTAGTATGCACTAGAATTTACACCTCTCTCATGCAAACTAATACATCATGTACACAAGACCATAAATATTGCATCCATGCACCTAAATCAGTGTCCTAAATCAATTCTGTGTGCACATGCTCATATAAACTGGTTTAAGAGTGGCTAATATCAATTTAGCTTAATTTGGTTTGTTACAGAATTAACAACAGAGCAAGTTTTCTTGTGTGTTTGTGCAACACCTAATACAATTGAGCCTCAATCCTAATTGGGCCCACTGGATACTACCAAAAAACACATCTCTCAAAAATGGCAGTGTGACGTTCTGCTCTGTGATCTGGACTGGTGTATAGCTGTGTCGCTCCCATCCCTCAATCCTGAAACCCATCTTGTAGTTGCTCCGCTGTGTGAACCTCCACTCCTGGGTCAACCCATGCACAGCTTCCTGCAAGTAAATGGCCCTTAATTTAGTGCATGAGTGCTTCTGGCCAGCCACTCATGGGATTATGCAACAGAACAATCCCTGCAAACATCCCCAGTGCCAGATGCAACCCTAGGAATTTCCATCTTGCGATGTTCAGTGCTGTCCACTGAACAATGCAAGTTCATGATTAGTTTGTCAATTTATTAAAGAAATTGATATGTACCAGCGCTGCCACTTTAAATGAAGTCTAACAAACACTAAACCAGATGCATTGCTTTAGATAAAACAAACATTAAGTACAGAAAGATTTTAAGTGATTATAAATCAGAGGAATATAAATCAGATTTGATCAGGATGAAATAAAAACCTTCTAAACTAAGTTTAACCCTTTCACTAACCTTACAAGATAAGATAAAGCTCACCATATGCTGGCTGATTTCCTTCAGCTGGGCCCTCTGTACTTCAGTTGCTTGATGTTGTTGGAAGTGGGAAAGAGAGCTGCCAAAATGACCCCTTTTTTAAATTCTTCCTTCGCCCCTCCCTCTTCAGGGTCAGGTGACGAACGGTGTCTATACATGGATCCCTCCATGCCCTGAGTCACATGAGCAACCCCTTATGGATTCTTCAGCTAGTCCATTGTTCCTGGAAGAGCTGGGTTGTTTTGTGCATGTCTTAGTGAGGCATGAACGACTTCCTTGGTTTTAGTGTTTGCCTAAATCTGCCTCAAGCCATGTGAGCCACATATTTGGGAATATTACAAAGCAGAGCCATACATATAACACTGCAACAAACACACTACTATAACAATAATGTTCAGAATGTCATGAGCATTCAAAAAATCCCTTACATGACATACTTTGCATTAAGCAATACACAGTTACACTATACGGGTGAACGATACACAATCACAGCATAAGGGCGTACATGGGGTTCACTGTGTCACAGAGACATCCTACATTTTAATACTTATTATGGATTTGATTTAAGTAATTTGTCAATACCAGCATAGTTTTAAAAACACAGTTAAACTACTCTAGCCAGAGAAAAGCCTATAAATATTTATTTTAAAATTGTATTCATAGGTACCTGTATAATTTTGGTTGTTGTTTTTTAAAAAAAAGGACGGGGATGAAAAGGTTCAAAGTGTGGAGCCCTGACTTATACACACAGCATTTCAGATATGGATCCATAAACTTAATAGGAAATGGCAATATAAACTCATACTACAAAAGATCCCTCTGTATACATGCATCCCAGAATTGAGTTACCCTTCTCAAAACCTCATTGAACTCATTCAATTTATTATCCACTGTCATAACCAACACAGAGCCTGTTTTCAGGAATGTTCTCTATGAAATACTCCTTTATTTTATAGCTATGTAGTCATTTCACTTCAGTCATTCTATATTATCTAGATTCCTCTTGACAGACATGTTCAGTACAGTTTCTTTGATGTATTTTCCATATACTTGCAAGGTCCTACTTGATATCAAGTTCATGAATACATAGAATAAAACTTAATCCTCACACTGGACCCTGCAGTAACTCATTATATACAAAAATGCAGCAACATTAATAACTTTTTTCCCTATGTGTATAACAAATGTTTGTTCATACAATAGTCAATGGGAATCCAGGAAATTTTTTATATATATACATATATATGAGTTTAGGCTTAGTCTACACTACAGAGTTAGGTCAACAGAAGGCAGTTTATGGTGACCTAATTATGCTAGTGTACATACTACAGCCTTGGTCTTGCCAATTTAAGTGCCCTACTACATCGACATAACTCCACTTTCACAAGAAGCATTGGGCTAATGCTGGTGTAATTAGGGCGACAGTGTCCATGTAGACAATCCTCATTTTAACCCTTTAAGGATTTCTGTCTTCTTTTGATATATCATATAGCACCTATATGTAGTATTCAAACTTGGCATGCTCCATTTCTCAAAATAGGATTCAACAGGAAATGCTACGTATAGAATTTCTTGAAAAATGTTTGGATTGAAAGATCTATTAGATTTAAAGTTGTATTAAGAAGTTGGTTGGTTAGTACTTACTACAGAAACTGCAACTCCCTATGTAATAAAAACTTTACTCTTAACTATGATATTTTAAATAAAAATTTTACATACATGTGTGACACACTGTACCCTTATGTTCACTGCTTTTACAGACAATGATAAATTTTATACAAAGCATGCCTTGTGAGGTATCATTTGAAAACAATCTACTGAACATTATTGTCCTGGTAAAATGTGTGTAGCAACCCTGTATTTAAAAGATTCTACTGTATGACAAAAATTATACTGTATGAGACATGCACCAGTTAGGAAAAGTAGCCCAAACCAGTTCCTCAGAGACAAAAGATTAGGCAGCACCTCAGCCAGGTGTCAACATAATCAAGTGGGCTATTACTTGATTAAGCAGTCATTCCTTGGCAAGAAGGAATGTGAGTGAGAAATTTACATCTTGGCAGACAGACTTGCTATCGCCTAAACCCCAGTTGCAAATGATCCTCAGAGAGGAGAAAAAGATATTAAAATGAGGAACAGAAAACACAAATCACATCTCTCTTCTCATCTCTACTAATAGCCTCAACGTTTGAAAGACAAAAGAAGCATCATTAACCAGGGAAGTGGTCCTAACTGAGAGATCCAGCCAGACAGCTGTGAGCATGTGGTGAGAAAAACCTTTTTGTTTCAAGTTCACTTAGCTTGTTAAATTAGGTATTAGTTGGCATTTTACCTTCTATTTCTTTGTAGCCAGTTCTGACTTTTATGCTTCATTGCTTGTTAACCACTTAAAATCTCTCTTTCTGCAATTCATAAACTTGTTTTATCTAGACCAGTGTGTGTTTGGGTTGAAGTGTCTAAAAAATCCATTTGAGATAACAGTTTCTTCATATCATTTTCTATTAATGAAATGATGGACTTTCTATGAGCTTTTACTGCATAAAAGAAAAGAGCTGGGCAGTACAAGGTGCCCATTTCTGGGGACAAGTCTGGGACTGGGAATTTGCTGGTAGCAATCTGCAACATAATTCAGGAGTAGCTGACGGGAAGCACTCAGATAATTCAACTGGGTGTAATTGTGCATGCTGGAGGTTGTGTGTAAACAAATCAGGAATGATTGTGCTCACAGTGTAAAAGGCACCCCAATTGGAGAGTTGATGGGACACAGCTGTCCAACTGTCCAGATTGTATCCTGGGGAATGTCACCCATAGGTTTCAATATTCTGGGACAAATACTGGTTGATTGACAGCCAATAAATTTCAGTGAGATTGCAATAGGTACAACTCAATGCAGAATTTAGCGATAACGAATTAACCAATCATCATTAATATGGTCCTGGTAAAATAATTACAATCAGATATTTTAAAGGTTATTTTATTGCAGATAAGAAGACTTCTTCAGTGTAACTATGAAAACATTCAAATGAAGAACTGAAACAACATTTCACTTTTTTATGTCTATCACTGACAGCTGCAACATTTAGACAAATAGAAGTTAAACAACACAACAAAGAATGCCTTCTCATTAAAGTTGTGCCTCAGTAATTATGATTTTGGCCTATACATCATCCCAAAATAATAATTCTAAATACCAAATCCTACCTTCATATTATATCTGAATAACTTTATTGGAAACTATGCAATTGTGCAAGGGTAACTGAGAGAATTTGGACCCTCAATTAGAATATCATAAACAATTCTAAAGATGTCTGAGCAGGAATATAATCCAGCTCTCTCATTCAGATCTGTGCTGTCTTTGTAGTGCTAACAGGAATAAAAAAATTGTAGAATATTACTTCAGTCACAAAGATGAGATGTGAGCAGAGATTTGGAGAGTAAGAAGAGGCCATTTTTACAGAGACATTTTTTAGAGCATCCACAGAGAAGCACTGATAAGGTGAGAGTAATAACCTTTCAACTACAGTAGGGACTTCTGAATCTATCTGATAACACATTAGATGTCTGCAGAATAAAAGCTAGATTTCAACACAGCTTCTTTAGTAGCATAGTGATCTTGTTTCTTCATCAGACATGGAAGTTGCTGGAAAAAGCTTAAAATGACTAAGGCAAAAAATTATCCCTTTCTGTACTTCCCTGCTAATAAACTAGAGTACTACACAACTACAGTGATATACATTCTTCACCGCTGCAGCTCTATTTGTCAGAATAATCATCCAGGTCATCTAAAGGTGACAATGGATTTAAAAAAAAAAAAACCCTCAGGGATAACAAACAGGGGAGGAAACCTTTCTGTCTTTTAGTAACCTGCAAAACTTTCCTCCTGAACATGGAAGATACTTGACAATAAAATTGTTAGACCATAAAAACCAAATAGCAAGAACCAAAGAGAACTTTTGTTTAGAAACATGAAAAGATTTGTATACTTTTATGGCTGACTATCTCCATTTGTGGTCTTAGTTGGCAAGTCAGAAGTTATTTAATGGTGTCATTTTAATTAGATTTTCTTAATTTACATTAGGGTTAATACATTAGTACTTGGGAGTCTTGGTGGATGACCAGCTAACCATGAGCTCCAAGTGTGATGCTGTGGCTAAGAAGATTAGCACATTACTGGGATGTATAAATGGGAATATTAAGCAGCAGTAATGATATGGTATTATCACTGAACATGGCACTGATAAGATCATTACTAGATTACAGTATCTAGTTCTGGTGTCCACTCTTCAAAACAAGGAAACTGAAGAATTAAACAGAGTTCAGATGAGCAATAACAATGACTTGAGGTATTTAAAACCTACCTTACAATGAGATTTATGAAGCTTAATCTCTATCTAAGAGAAGGGTATGTTGTGATCTGATCTTGGTCTAAGAATACTATATGATTCTGATAAAAGACAGCTCTTTAACATAGCAGAAAAAGGTATAACAAGATCTAATTGTTGGAAACTGAAGCTATATGTGTTCAAACAGGAAAAAAGATACAAATTTTAATAGTGAAAGTAAAGAACCACTGGAACAACTTAAGAGATGAGAGGTATTCCTCCATCATTTGGGCATGTCTCCAGTACAGCTCTAAATCGACCTATGTTACATCCATTTAAAACCACCACGGTAATTACTGTGGTGGCTGATGTCTACACTACCCTCCTTCTGTCACTGGTGCGCATCCTCACCAGGAGCACTTCCAGCGACTAAAGAGAGGCAGTGTGGGGGGCTGAGAGCCATCTGCACAGCTCCTCACTGGGAGCCTATCTGCCCCCTCCAGCTCTTGGCTCCATAATGACCTGGCTGGGGGGGGGGGGGGGGAGGAGCGGGGGAGGAAGCTGACTGGGTTTCTTGACTCTTTGCTGGGAGTGGGGGGACAGCCAACTGAGTTTCTTGGCTCCTCAACCAAGGAACCTCCAGGAAGAAGCCTGGCTTGGGGCGGGGAGTCGGGGGCAGCTGGGATGTAGCTGCCTGGCTTTGTCAATTTCACAGCTCCACCATGGAGCCATGAAATTAACAAGACAGCTAAAAGTGGATGTAAGTAACACAGTGTCTACACAGACATTGCATCCTCCTAACAACACTGACAAACTCTATACCTCTTGAGGAGGTGGAGTTATTATGTTGGTATAGCAGGGCACTTACATCAGAGGGACAAGGCTGTAGTGTATACCCTGACATAATTAGGTCAATGTAAACTGCCTTACATCCACATGCGTAGTGTAGACCAGACCTTACAGACTTTAAATCAAGATTGGATGTGTTTCTAAAAATTATGCTCTTACTCAATAAGAGGTTACAGAGTTGATACAGGAATTACTGAAATTCTACGTCCTATATTATTTCAGAGGTCAGATTAGATTATATAAAGGGACCCATCTGATTTCAAACTCCATGAATATATATTATAAACAAGAAAACAGTATTTGGCGATCATGCTGAAAGTTAATATTTTTCTGCAACTCACATAAAAACCCAAATATCTAAGTATAACAGAATTAACTTTTACAAGTAAGTATTTACATTTTAGGTTTCATTAAACCTGATAGCATACTTGTGATAATGGTCTGTAATTCTTACAGAGTGATTTTTATTTTCAAAGTGTTTTATAAATATTAGCTACATTAGTCTATTCAAAAAACATTGTGAATTTGTTACAATCAATCTGAATAGCCTGCAGGGTCTTTTACCATATGAGAATTTGGCAAATGGCAAAAAGTAAGTGTCACAAGAGCAAGTGTTTAATTTAGATATTAATCTTAAATCCAGTAGTTATTTTTCTTCCTATTAAGGGGTTGTGTTTATTTCTATTTTCCTAAACCTATAATATACTTGATTTTACAGTGATAGGTGAATGAAAAATGCTCTCATGTTAACTGGAAGTTCTTTTAATCTATGTAAGAGCTTTCCTTAAATTTCTGTACAATAAGAATGCACTTAAATTAGTATATCACAATCTAAACAGAGTAACTAGTGACAAAGGAAGATTTTCTCGAGTGAGACATATATGGAAGAGATCTTGTAAAACAAAAAACTTTCTTTGCCAGCATTTTTCTCCATTTTCCCTACTATTATTGAAGAAGATGAGTATATTACACAACTCAGTTTCTTCTCCTTGACCCTAGGCACAAATAATAACCCTGTGTTTATGACAACCATGTATTAAAGGAGAAGTGATTGAGGTTACAAATTTAGTCTTGTGACCTCAGTATAGGAACAGAAAATGAAATGTTAAGGAGAAAGACTATTTAAACACACCAGTATTTTAAGCATTACCAAAAGAAGAAAAGTAGACATTGTGGCGAACGGCCAGCTTCACTCTAGTGGGTCTCGCACTTTTGCCTCTCGTAGTGGGCCAGGGCGTCAGCAGTTACCCCTGTCTGCCCAGGAAGGGGGGTAGGGACCCGGGCCCACCCACTCCTCCAGTTCCCAGCCCAGGGTCCCTACGAGCAGCAGCTATGTGCTGCTTGCACTGTACTTGCAACTGCAGTCTTTTCCCCTGGGCTATTTCCCCCCCCCCAATCCTTCTGGCTTCTTGAGCCCAGTAACTTCTTCAGGACTCCACCTCTCTTCCACACAACATTGTACTCTGTTCAGCTCCTCCTCACAACTCAACACACTCCTCTGCTGAGTAGCACTGCACACCTACTCCTCCAGTTTGTGCACTGTCTCTCAGGAGTAGAGGGTTTTTAATCAGGCACCCGGCTGGGGCCTTAATTGTTGTCAGCTGACCCTAATTACCCTTTAATGGCTGACTACTTTACAGGGAATAAAGCCTGGAACAGTCTGGCACTTACATAACACCCTTCTACTACTCTCCTACTGCCCTGTGCCCTCACTATACCACAACACGTAGAAGGTGACTAGATTGTTTTATTGAGCATGATATACTTGTATACAGGCCTAGAAGCAGGAATTGCTGGGTGAAATTCTATGGCCTATGTCATGCAAGTAGTCAGACTAGATGATTACAATGGCCCTTCTTTCGGCCTTAAAAATCTATTAATTTTTAGCCCAATGTTAAAGTCACTCTTATGCATATCAACCATGTTTTAAAATCTAATAATGATTCATTGACAAAGCAGAAAAAGCATTTTTGATGATGGTGTTCACTTAATATTTTTTCCAATACCCAAAATAGTTCAAAATAACCAAACCTGACTAAAGGACAAAAGTGACTCAATCACAGGCTCTGTCAACATTTGGTAATCAATATCTCGAACATAAAGTATATTGTTACAGACAAAAAATTGTTTAAACTGCAGTTAAGGTTGAAAATACATATCAGTAAGATAAGGGCACAAAAACATTATAGTACCTAAACAATTATTTTGACTTATGTTTCTAAAGGTAACAAAGGTATTTGACATGATAAGTCACAGTTAAGATAACCAAACATTAGCTCTGCCCAGAGCAACGCCTCCCTCCCATCTTTCAGTCTTCATTCTTTTATTATCTAATTTATAAAAAGATACATTTGTATTAGGACTTATTCTAAGGGCTTTAAGAGATCCACAGCCACAGATGACACACATCTTACATGTGGAGAAGATGCTGTACTTGGACTGAGTTGCAGACCATATTCACTCTGATACCAAGTGTTATTTTCCACTGCAGACTGAATGTGCAGATGCTAAGAAATTCCAGGCTTTCTTTGTGCTATTCTACAGCAAAATATCACTCCCAAGAGTGGCTCAGCTGTATGCACATCCTCAGCAGGATGAAACCATGTATATAACAGGTACCATGAGACTGGGCAATCTACCCTAACTAACAGTTCTGTCCAACGTTACCCCTCTGAATATTAGGCCTTGCAGAATTTGCTCCTTAAGGTGAAAGACATGTCACATATACCCTGTTTAAAGATGTGTTTTATATGAGCCATTATCTTAGCTCAAGGCATTCCATCTGGACAATTTCCCTAAGGAACCTTGACATTACAGCCACATGGCAAGAACTAGCATTAAACATAGCCAAATGCCTGTCATGACAGATCCAAGAGTCCATCCCCCTGGTTTTGACATCTGATGTCATCTTTGGGTAAACCTCAATAGCTTCAGATGTGGAATGATCATATGTACTGCAAGTGACGATAAGTGGGGCCTTTGTGACCCCCACCTTCGCAACTGTGACCAGTTAGAAAATGTAGGCTACAATGCTTGTACAATGCTCCTCTCTCAACTAGCCAGTGGTTAAGACACTTAGTCTAACACACTTAATTTGACTGTTTATTTAGATAGTATACATACACTGCAATTGTAACTAACTTCATCAGTCATTTGACATTCTCTTAAAAGGAACTCTAAGCCTGATGGGACACTCTGACTTCACTAATACAGCAGTGAGTATCTTGCCAAATATGCCTTTCCTGATCTCAAAACCTATACTGTTTGCAGGCCATTGCAGGATGTTGAGATTAAACCTTATTAAGTTTTTAGGACAAGTTGCTTTTGACATAAGACAAGACAAAAAAGAATTACATGAATTTTAAAGAATATTATTAACTATTTTTCCTAAGTTCTATCTGTCAAAAACAGTTTGTACAAATCACCTCTATTTTGCATTAAAAATATCTTCTAGACACAGGCAGATTTAGTGTGGAACTGGCCTTTTGCAGATTTAAAGTGGAAATGGTCTTTTGAGGATTTTTGAAAACTAGGTGGGTGAATTTGAGTTTATAATGGAAAACAAGCTTCACCTCTACAAGTTGAGTCTACAATTCTACACACATTCAAAAATTACATTAAAAGAAAATTAATGATGCAAAGTCAAACAGTCAAAAGTTAGGAAACGTCAGAATTAGGTTGTCTGGGCAATCTTAATTTGGCCTCATTGCACATGTGCATTCACAGAATCAAAGAAATATAGGACTGGAAGGGTCCTGGATAGGACATCTGGTTGAGTCCCTTGCACTGAGGCATGACTAATTATTATCTAGACAATGCCTGATAAGTATTTGTCTAACCTGTTCCTAAAAACCTAGGACAGAGATTCCTCAGTCTCTAAGTAATTTGTTCCAATGCTTAACTATCCTTGCAGTAAGGAAGTTTTTCTTAATGTCTACCCTAAATCTCCCTGCTGCAATTTAAGCCCAATACTTCTTGTCCTGTTCTCAGAGGACAATTTATCACCCTCCTCTTTATAACAACCTTTTATGTACTTGAAGACTATCATGTCCTCTCTCAATCTTCTCTTCTACAGACTAAGCAAACCCAATTTTTTTCCATTTGTCCTCATACGTCAGTTTCTAGTTCTTTTTGTTGCTTTCCTCTGGACTTTCTCAAATTTATCCACATCACTCCTGAAGTGTGGTGCCCAAAACTGGACACAATATGCCACTTGTGGCCTTATCAGTGGTGAGCAGAATGGCAGAATTACTTCTTGTGTCTTATGTACAACTCTCCTGCTAATACATCCCAGAATGATGTTGGCTTTTTACTGTAGTATTACATTAATGACTCATATTTAGTTTGTGATCCACTATAACCTCCAGTTCCTTTTCTCCAGTGATCCTTCGTGGGCAGTCATTTCCCATTTTGTATTTGTGTAACTGATTATTTCTTCCTAAATGTAGTACTTTGCCTTTGTCCTTTCTGAATTTCATCCTATTTAAATCAGACCATTTCCCCAGTCTGTCAAGATCATTCTGAACTCTAGTTCTGTCCTCCAAAGCACTTGCAACCCCTCCCAACTTCATATGGTCTGCAAATTTTATATATACACTCTATGCCATTATCTAAATCATTTGTGAAGATATTAAGTAGAACTGGATTCATGTCAGATTGCTTAGGGACCCAACTCGATGTGCCCTTCCACCTCAATTGTGAACCACTGATAACTACTCTAGTACAGTTTTCCAGCCAGCTGCGCACCTTATATTAGGTTCATCTAGGCTATATTTCTCTAGTTTGTTTATGAAAAGGTTATGTGAGACAGTATCAAAAGCCTTTCTAAAGACGAGACATGATACAGTCTTTAATTACATGATCACATATTATTTCCCCCCCACAGGATATCTGCCACATTGAGCACAAAGGATGGGCTGTGTTCTGCTGATGATTCACTGTAGCACAGTGAAGAAGGCCGCTGCCTATAGGATCCTGACCTGATTTGATGAAGGAATGTACTGAATGAGGCAGAAGGAGAAATGCTGGTCAATACAGCTACAGGATGAGGGTCAGGTTTAAAAATGTACCAGAATCTTACTAGCCAGAGGCTAGTACAAAAGATGGAAAGAAGCTCTACAAAAATCAAGGGACAAAGTTTGGCAACATCACTACAAAAACCATTGCTGCTAGGAAAGGGGAGGATGATGGAATTCCTAACAGGTGCTGTACTTGAACATTTCTTGGGTGCTATTATTTCCAACTTCTGATTAACGAGGATCTCTCTCTTCTCCTTTTTCCTCGACAGTCTCTTGATTACTGGAAAACGTGAGGGTTTCCACTGCTCCACACAACAGCTTCTACAAAGGGGGATTCTTTGCTATTATGTTCTTCTAAAAATCCCATGGCTGTTGAGAAGAAGGGGTAAGGGTTTCTGCAACTTTTCATTCTCCTGATTCATGAACAGGTGCAATGCCTGTCTCTACTGTTAATAGATTTGTGAATAGTAACTGAGAGAGAGAGAGATGAATCTGGTCAGTTTTGCCACTTCTCATAGGGTTCGGAACAAGAGTGAAACTAATCAGATTCACCTCAATTTCATTCTGCTTGCCAAAGCTAAGAGGAACAACTGTGGCACTGGAACAATCTGTTTAGAGAATCGGGGATCTAGCACTGCATTAAAAAAGTAAGTTAAATTTGCATCCGTAAGGGCTAGAAACAATATTTTAAATGAAAGATCATATTCTGCAGATTATTTAGGCCTTATTCCAGTTGCTATGGGAAGCATCCTACTTCCAAACCACAAGTGAGCAAGTAGACTTTTCAAGATTTAAGGAAGTTAAGTGGATTATTTTCTGGTCTATATATCATCAGAATTGATAGATTCTGCAATTGGAATGTAGTTATTACTAGTGATGAAACACAAGAAACAAAGAAAACCCATCTTGGCTTTCAGATCCCAAACTGAGTGTGCAATGTTGGCAGCTTTAAAAACAAATGAAAAATGTACTTGTAAATGCAGCATGTTCAATACAGAAATCAGACACAAGGATGGAATTTGCAATAAAGTTTGTACAGAGATGACAGTTTGGCTTCTAACACTGTCTAAAAATATTTTACCTACTATCAAGTAACTTCTAGATAACTTCAAGATTAGAGAAAAATAAATTTATCTTTTCCAGCTTGATTACTTTGAATTTTTAACATTTTATGCATACTCAGTGTCACTATTTTTCCCCTGGTTAGTCAGTTTCCCCTGTTTCTGTGAGCCTTTCACAGAGCAACAGAGGGGAAAAAAAATTAAAAACAGGAAAGTGCAACTGCATTAATACAAATATTGGTAGAAAAAACTCAGAAGTACTGTTTTTAACTCATTTTTTAAAAAGCAAGTAGGTTTTACATTAACAGTGTCCCTTTTGGGTAACATATGTTCTTCAACACCTAGGCACAATTAATACTTGGAAATAAGTCATGGGAAAACATGAGACAAGGTGGGTGAGGTAATATCTTTTATTGGTCTAACTTTGATTGATGAAAGAGAAACGCATTCGAGCTCCACAGAGCTCTTCTTCGACCATGGGAAACAGTTTTATTTAGTCACAAACTCTTAATTTTGTTGCTGTTTATATTAATTTGTTACAACTGTTAGGTCCGATTGTGCATACTGTTTTACATGGGCAAATCCTGCACCAGTGCAAAGTTCCAGTCACTTGAATGGGACTCCATGAAGGCACATGATCAATGTAGCTGAATACTTTATGAACACAGTACCTTTAATTTCACTGTGATTGAGAAAAGAGTGGTTAACACACAATGAGCTTATATATTTTGGTGGATAGTCTCCATAACTTTGCCTTTTGGCTAAGGGTCCCTAAGAGAGCCAGCCATCCTGTACCTTCAATTCACCTAAGTAATAAACAAACAATCTTCTCCAGCTTCCCCCTTAAATACATACAGAATGGGTGGCCTGTTGTCAACTGATTTAAAAAATATTTAAGACAGTGCCCAATAAACCAACAAATAGTTCATGCTTTCAACTATCTCTCACTGAGAGTCAGCTTCCTAATGTTCACACACCTATTACTACACTGAATGAAAGGCTGTGGTTTGTTCTTCATGCGTTTGGCATTTCCCTGATTGGACTCAGAAACACAAGAGTAGTCCCGCCTGATGCCAATGAATAGACTGAATTTACTGAATACTAAATATACCAGAATACAATTTTGAACAGAATCCTTCCTCCTCCTCCTCCTTCCCCCCACCCTCAGTGCAGAACCACTAGCATCCGGCTCCAAGCAGTGTGTGGATGAGATCACAGAATAAGGCTCATCCATAGAATTGTCATCTGCTTCTCTGTAGTCAGCTTCCTCCTCTACAGAATGCTTTATATTTGAAAAGCGCCATCAGCTTTGTGTTATATTAGTAACCCATTCATTTCCACTCCAACATTTTCTTCCACAAAAGGCAAATCATTTTTCCTTTTCCTGATAAACATCTGCTAAGAACTCATGTGTATCAAATATCAGGGGAGTGGGGGATTTTGTTACCCATTAGAAAGAGCTTATTAAAAGACTCAGGACAGAGGGAAGGAGAGAAAGGAAGGAGACAAATAAGAGGGAAAATAACAGGTTCTCTCATTTCCCTTTCCACATACATTAAAGAAAGAGTTTCATTCTTCTAATTATGGGAAGGGGGCTACTGGACCCCATCCAACTGTGGGGGAATTTTGAAACGGGAGAGGATTCAAACATAAAAAGGACACAATAAAACCCGTCAGACCCTGATGTATAGCCAGACCCTGGCTATAAATAAGCCCACACTCCGCGTCCCAGGTGAGTGAGGACGGGGAAGGGTGGCTGTGTCGGGGGGCTGGAGCTGAACAGGGAAGTGTTTCCTCCCTCCCCTCCCCCCAACCGCCGCGAGGCAGGTCCGAGCCGGGGAGGGGAAGGCATCAAAGGAAACTGATTTAGCGGCTTCCTCTGCACCCAGCGTGGGCCGGGGGCTCGGCCTTGCCCGGGAGCTGCTGGGCGGCGGCGGCCGCCGCGTGGGAGCAGGCAGAGGAGCCAGCACCCGGGGAGGGGGTCGCTGGGAGCAAGCCGGACCCACCCGGCGCCGGCGAACAGCTCGGGAGCCCCCCCTCCCCGCCCCCTTCGGCGATACGGCAGAGGGGGCGGTGGCCATGGACGCGCCCGGCAGGAGAGGGGCAACCCGCCCCAGCTCAGAGCGGGAGGGGACGGTCGGGGGCAGGAGCATCATCACTTACCCCCCCCGAAGGAGCCTCGCTAGTGTCGAAGGTGCCGCCGCTCACTGACCCGCCATCGCCGGCTCGTTAGGGGGGCGGGGCGCTCCGGGTCCGTCCGTCCCCGTCGGTTTCACGCTAGCAACGGCTTCAGTCTAACGTTATTCCCTGCACATAGCGGCTAACGGCACAGAGCGGGGCGCGGGCACTGCGCAAGCGCCGCCCTGCCACTCACACAATGCGCGGGGGGAGGGAGGGCAGAACGGAGTCCAAGTCCCAAGGGAGAGTCACTGCGCAGGCGCTACCACGACTGAGGGCTCCCCAGCGAGCTTTCAATGCGCGTGCGCCACATCCAGACAATGAAGGCTCAAACGCTCCTCGGAGCGAGGGCACTCTACGCATGCGCCAACTGGCGCAAGGCGAAGCAGGGAAACACGGATCTCGCCCTTCCCCCTTGCCCGGAATTACTACGCGTGCGCTATACCCAGCTACTGCGGGGAAAGAAAGAGACGCGCTGGAGCGGAACAGTTGCGCAGCGCGCAGGCGCGATCTGACCGCATACAAAGGGGCCGGAGGCGTGGCCTCTGGGGACGCTGACCCCCAAGGCTCAGAGGATAGCGTGCTGCATGCTGGGAGATGTAGTCTTTGGGGGGCACAACGTGAACACGCGATGTGCTATGGGCGGGGCTGTGAGGCTGACCCGCTCTCCGTCGGGGGCCGAGGCGGAGACGCTGTCCCTAGTTGATTAGCAACAGGTTTCCAAACCGCTGGAGGGCCGGAAGGGAGGTTAGTGCCACAAAGCCTTCTGGGAATTGTAGTTCGGCCAACAGGCCCCGGCCGCTGGGTGGGATTGGGCGGGGCGGCGAGAGAACTACACTTCCCGAGGGCTGTGGGGGGAGGCGAAGCGGGGAGGGTTCGGGAGCGGGAGGCTCCCAAGCCTAGCGCACGCTGACCGGCTTACAGCCGGGAGCGGAGAGACCCCCGGCGCCGAGCCCAGCGCGCGAGCCGGCGTCGCCTCAGAGTGAGGCGCGGATCCCGCCGCTATGCGGGAGGCCCGCGAAGAGTCTGACCTGGAGCGGTACCAGCGAAGCCTGCGAGGTGAGTGGGGGTCGAGCCCGAGCTAGCCTCCGCCTCGCGGCCCCTTGCCCCGCCGGTGCCGGGCCGGTCCCATGGCCGCGGTCGGGGCCGTCCTTTGCTCCCGGGTGGGTGCAGCGCTGAGCGTGCCCGCGCCGCGGCTCCCGCCTCCGGGCAGTGCCCACGCTCCCGCTGCTTGAGTCGTGGCCCGCCGTACCCGGGCCGGCTGCCGCCGCTGTGCCTGCCGCTGCCCCCCGCAGTTCGCTACGTGGCTCCTTCGCTCCGCGCCTTCCCCGCCTCTCCGCTCCCGAAGTTTCTTCTGTGGTGGAATTGCCGGGCTGGGCCCCCCTGTGGCGTCTCAACGATCCCAGGCAAACGAATCCGGGGAACCCGGCTAAGGGCTTCATGTGCCTGGGCCCGCTGCTTTGAGATGGTGCTGCGTGCTCTGCATCGCTGCGTGCCAGACCGCCGCAGCCCTGTTGCTCTCCAGCTCGCTGGGCTAAAGGGGTAGGGTAGCTCCAAACCGACTGCTTCGCCCCCGTTTCTTTCACACTCTAAAAGATCCAGTAACACCAAACCACAGATCAACACCGCAGTTTAGGGTGGATTCAGCCGTGCATTTGATCCAACTCCCTCAGGGGGTTGGTTGCACAACTGCAAGCCTGAATACCAGAATACAGTTAGGGAAGAAAAGTTTATCGTGTGGTTTGGGGAGGAAAGCAAAGATTTCAATTTTTTCCCTCCTAAAATGGGAAATTTTGAAAAAATACAATCAGCTCTGAATGCAATACCATGCCACTGAAATGAAACACTTAATGTTAGTGTAACAGTTGCAGTGGGAGGCCTTATTGTATACATACACAAGTTTTACCACTTTAAGTGTAGCCATGTAATTAAAGCGATGTGACTCCTCTAGTGTGGACAGTGATGGCATAAAAGCACTAGCAGAAGAACAGCTTGTGTAGGTACCCAGGTGTCTACGCAACTGAGAGGGCCAGGCTGTGGTGCTGCTGGAGTGTTTGGGAGTGGTACTCCTGCACCTGAAGTCCAGCCCAGAATGGCGCTATAGCACTTGGTGTGTAAGTCACAAGGCCTCTGAAATATGGCCCATCTGTGCCTCCATGTTGCTAGAAGGAAGGACAGCTGGGCCAAATTTCAGGGGCATTGTGGCCACCTGTGTCAGATAACAGTGCAGTCCACTTTGGCCTGGCCACTTTGTGCCCTTTGTGCTGCACACACATGCAGCTAATGCAGCAGCAACTACCTGACAGCTGGGACCACAGCCAGCAACTGGATCCTGTTCTGCCTGCCAGGCCCTCCTTCTGGATTCCATTAGCTCCTCTCTGGGCCTCAGGAAGATCTGAATCAAGGGATAAGGAGCGGGATTGAGGGAAGCAGGGGCTCCTGTAAGGAGGGAATGTGGTTGGGTTCCACTCCTCTTGCTGGAACCCACAGCTGCTCCTCTTGTTATGAGGAATAGACAGAAAGTCTCAAGTAAAGAGAGGGTGTAGAGGTTCATGATCCCACCTGTGGATGCATGGAGCTTGCTGCAGAGAGGCTGGTCCCTGCTTCTAGCAGCAGCTTCTAGGGGCTGATGGTGCTGAAATGAACTCCCAGCAGGCTGGACAGGCAGGGAGCTGTGGCATGATGTCAGGGGAGAGAGCCTTTGCTGCTGCTGAGGCAGGAATGCCTGGTCCTTGAATGCCAGGCTGCAATGGCAACTCCCTCTCGGGGCAGTGATGTATGTTGAGGACAGATAGGGGAGTTGGATGATGACTGAACAGTGGAATTGTCATGTTCAATGTGTATACACAAGTATTACTCATTAATCTTTGAGTAAGGGACCTGTACTGCGGTCAGTCTGTCCATTCTTTCAAGGCTATATAAAAGTGCTTATACTTGTACAGCTTGTTCCCTTATGGGATGGCAATTAAGCTACACTTGTATAAGGCACCTTTCTACCAGCATAACTGCATCCATGCTAGGTGTTGCATCAGTATAACTATTTCGGTTTACAAACAAAAGCATACCCTTAAAATAAAACAAAATCTGTGTGTAGATCAGACTTGAGAGCAAGATGTTGTGCTGGAAAATGATTTGGAGATCTGTGAACTTCCCACAGCCTTATTTTGTTGTAAGCTTCTAAAGTTTGAACTATGGTGGGATTAGAGTTGGAGTTCCAATGTTCAGTATCTTTCAAATAGTGCCTGTGAACTGCCTCCCCTATTAAAATTTAAATGAACCTGGAAATACTATAATGAGTGGCAAATCTTAACATACCCAAATGAATGGGAGGCAGCGCCAAGCAGAATTGCCAACTCGCATGGTGTTTTTTTGGTTTTTCTTCAAGCCTCTGTTCCTGTGATTATGCAAAAATCTTTTTTTCTTTCTTGTCAGTTTTTAATGCTGATAGGTGTGGAGAAAAGCTGGAAAATGTAACCCAAATAAACCATCTCCCCTCTGCCCTCTTCAAAAGGAAAATAACTCCAAAACTTTAAATTTACCTGGGGTATGCATCCTCTTTTTTTCTGTTTTGTAACTGTGGAGAACTGGGGAATGGCTGTGTTGTTTTTTTATTTAATATTGTGCATGCTTCTTTTTATAATGGATTATTTCTTACGTAGTTAGATCAAAAGGGGAAACCAAGCCATAAAGTCAGCATAATGGCACAGATATGGTGCATTCTAACAAACTTTCCACACCATATCCAGGTTAATAGCGAGTCCTTGTGTCCCACTCTAATTCCATAGCTGTTTTGTCAAAGCTGAGAACCTGGAGATCAAGGCACTGGTCAGACCTGCACTGCAGAAAAGGAGGGGGAATTTGTCAGCTGCTATAGGCTGACTGAGCGTTAGGGTCCTGCATCAAGCAGACTGCAGCTTGGTCCCTAAGAGAACAGGAACTGCAATTCTGTATCTATCTAAGGACTAGCTGGTAATGCCAAACGTAGGTAAGACTATATGTATATAGGTCTCATGGTTGTCGTAATTGCATTTCTTTGAGGGCTGTGTACTTTCTTGGCAAATAAATTATACTTTGTTTTGAAGAAATTGCTTTTCAGTCACTGCATACTATTTCTGTCCACAGCCTCCTGAAGATAGACTCTTACAGGTGCCAAAATTATTGTGCTTGCTAGGTATCACGGTTGGCAAAGAGGAGGGTGTAACCTGGAGAGAGAGAGAGAGAGAGAGTGGATTACAGGGTCCAATCCTAAAGAGAAGTGGATGCACAGGTTTGTCACTTGAAAAGTGGTGCACATGGGAGTGGAGAAGAGTCTCAAAGGCCAGCTTACCTAAAACTGTTGCAGTAATATAAGAGGTACTAGCCTGCTCAAAATAATTCTATCCGTCTTACGGCTTGTCTATGTGGGAAACTAGTGCAGAAAAGCTAGGGTCTGAATATAAAGGAAATATATAGCTGCTCAGCACTGATTCTTCATGTGGGCCCTTATTCCACCTTAAGGGCTTGTCTACATGAAGAATTTAAACCAGACTAAGTTAAATTAAACTGGTTTGAAAAAACTTGTGTATGTACCGTGTGATTCATTATAACACTAAACTGGATATTTAACTCTGCCTCTGGAATTCTCTTTCAAAGAGAACTAAGTGTGATATGAATGAGTAGGATCCTTTTGTTTCTGTGCCCTTCAAGCGACTGCACACTACTTTGGCAGTCCTACAGCTGCTATTCCCCATTGTGTTGTGGGTGACCAGATCTGTCTATTTACCTGTGTGCCCTCCACTGCTCTGGTATCAAGTTGACCACGTGTCCCTTCCCCCGTTTTAAAAACTGGCACAGGACCAGAATTTGCTCATCTGCTCCTGGCTTTGAGTGTATCAGAATTGCTGCAGTGTTACTCTAGAAATCTTACAACATGTCTCAAACAGCCACTTGAAGCTGTGCTGAGAACCTGGATCTCACCACTGTCTGGGGAAAAGCATCGGTGCAGGAAGCTCTTGTGGTTGGCCACTAGATTAAAGACCTTTTCATGGTCACTGCTGACAAATGACTGTGAGGGGGAATAATTAAGATGCTGATCAGCTCAGGATAAAGAGCAAACTGCTCAAGAAGACATGTTCAAACCGAGGATGCCAGGCAAAGTCTCCCTAATATCCTGGGACCAACATGACTACAGCACTGAATACAGGAAAAATTCCGGCTGTGGAAATGTAGGCTATCCTATTTTTGAGCAGTTGGACACGATTTTGAACTACCCAGCCCAGGAGGATAGACCCTGCTCTGTTCCTCCCTTTCCCACAAAAAGACCATCAAGAGTCACTGGTGGATGAGTGAGGAGCCCAGAAGACTTGCTGCCAGAAAGTCAAGATCTCTTTGTGATTTAGGAGCCTGACAAGTGCCAGGTAGAAGATGAGCCCAGTTCTTGTTGAGCAGCAGCTGAGCCTGATTGCTAGTCAGAAACCCACAGAGGGACTGAGGAAGCAGATCCTCCCAAGGGAATCTCAGCATGTAAATATCTGTCACTGCTGGCAAAGAGGAGGGTACATCTTCATGATGTATTATTATTATTGTGATATATTGCTATGCTGCCTTCTGTTTTGCTTATGAATGTGAGCTAGAAGCCTTTCTGAGTCTTCAGCCCATGCCTTCTTGGCTCACATTGTCCATTTGCGCCGTTCCCACTTCACAGCATGCATATGTATTTTCAATGTGGCGACTGTTCTGGTTAAGCAATCAGCCTCTGTCTCATGCTAAAGTCCGAACTATTGACTGTTGTGAAGCCTGCATCACCGAGGGCACGCGCCTATCTACCTATTTTCCTTCCTCTACCTTCATTTTTCTTGTCTTTCTTCATCCCATGCATTTTCCTCCCCCCCAAAAAAACATTTGTAAGCTTAAAATGGTGGTTGGCAGCACAGTGCAGCTACAGCCTGCACTCCCCCCCGTCCTTCCACAGCAGATTCAAATAATGAAGACAATCATTTGTGTAAAATTAGAGTTTACTGAGACAGTGATTACAGGAAAGTAAAGTTTGTTAGTATTCTGAGTTTGTGATGTAGACATGGGCATTGTGAGCCCCTACAGATACAAAGACTACATCTCCTCACTGAAGTATAAATGCCCTGTAAAGTGAATGCTTCAGATAATTGCAAAACCCTAACTGTTTTCCTCTGCACTTTCATTGTATCTGCAAGCGAGATAAAGCAGAAACTTAGACTGAGAAATTGCTCTTCTGGCCCGGATGTTATGGGGGATAGCTGCATGGTCGTTCCCCCAGTATTGCTCGCAACTCCCATGTACTCTTAAAGGACTTCTTGGGGGGGACTATCTGGGTGAATAACTTCACTGTGCATAACTCTTGTCTGCCCTTTGTCTTTTTGAATAAGGCCATTCTTTGCCTTCTGATCAGCCACCTCTGTGTAACAAAATCAAGAGTCAGGACACCCTTGAGGAGATGTAAAGGGGATTTTTATCCTGCTTGTCCACAGAGGGCTTCTGCTTACACCTTGGATAACATTATGAGCAAAACTGCAAACTCAAACTGGGAATATAATTTCCATTTCAGCCTCCAAAGCAAACCCAAACAGCATATACTTCAGACAAAAATTTGAATACAGCCCACTTCATGCACACAACACTTACCTCTGAGGTTCCCCCAAGACTGGGAAGAATCTCAGAGAGGAAAAATCAGAAATGCATATTGGGAGAGGGAGGAAGGAGTGCTTATATTGTCTCTTTGGAAAATGAACAATAACGGCCCTGCCCACATTAACATTGAAACTTGCCATTCAATGCCAGAAAACCCAAAACCAAGAAGAGGTAAAGGTAAAACATCTGCTTGCTTGAGACTTGAATCTCCCTCTGGAGTGGTATGGTGTGTCCTCCTGTGCACTGTGTCACTTTGAACTTTTTTGTTGTTGTTCTAATGAAAGACTTATTTCTGTTTGCTATATAATACATTGTTTAATAATAACATCAAACATTCATTTATAAACGTTATCAGTGCATTTTACACAGAAAATCTATAAATTGTAAACAATTCACATGAGACCTCCCTCCTGTGACACTCTTTGGTGAACTAGAATGTAAATACAAGACCAACAGATTCCTGTAACCCTTAAGCTTTCTGCCAGTTGGCATCAAGAGGTCCCTGCATCACACACACCTTCATGACAGTGGCCCAGTGGTTCTTCAGGGATTGGAAGCTTTTGGGTATGGCCAGCTTCCAGAAAGCAATGATGATTTGTTTCTCTATGGGTATGGGCACATTGTTATGTTGCTCCAGAGCTAGTTCAGCACATATATCCAGAAAGGTGCCTTTTCACCATCCTGAAACTCTCTCATCTCTGCTGGTCATCCCAGGCCTGAAGAATGATCCTTTCCCACCAATCCATGCTGCTTTTCCAAGCCCAGAAATGGCACTAGAGTGTGGAACTGCTCCAGGGACCACTCGTGGTATCGCTCAGTGTCTTCCTTGACATCATCCCACTTCCTCTGCCAATGTTGAAGCTGCTGGAGGAGCTGCTGTTGCTACATCATCTGCCCAATGGTGTGGCAGGTGAAGTAAAAAACTGAATTCATCCAGCTTTGAGTGCTGAAATACCGCCTGAGCAGCCTCTGCATATTTGCAGTTGACAGCATAGTAGAGTGGAGCATGGTTGGGTGCATGCTGGCTAGCAGCAATTTGAAAATGGAACTAGCTCATTCAGAAAAGCATAAGGCAGAACTAGAAGGGAGCACAGAATGTAGAGGAAACATGGAATTAAAAAAAAAACCCTTAAATCTACCTGGCTCTGTGAGAAAAGTCCCAGAATGCATACTATTTAACAGTGAAGCAAAAGACCATAGGATATGCTCCAAGAATGCTATCTTAATATGCACCAAGCCACTATGTGTACGCAATTATAGAAATGAAAGACACAGAGCTATCCCATGTGCATGCTATTAGTTTGGTTTACATACTGTGAGTTAAATGATTAACTGGATTGATTTGCTATGCAATACTGCTTCACCCCTGCCCCTGTTTAGACAAGTCCTAGGAGCATCTTTGGACTAAGCTAAACCGCACAAAGGTACTCTTAGTGCAGAGTAAGTGTGGCCACAGTGGGAGCTAGTGCTGAATAGCTGTTGTGCTTTATGCTCACATCCTAACTTATTCTGCACTAACTTCCCTGTGTAGATGAGTCTTTAGGCTAGGAATTCCTTGTCTCAAAACCTCCACGCTTATAAGGATGCGTGTCCTTTCCAAACCCTCCAACAGACATTTGTCAACATGTGACTCCTCCTCCTCCTCCTCCTCCTCCTCATTAGCCTTGCCTTTCTGATATCCTTCTGCTGCACACTGGTTTACTCTTGGTCATTACTTCTGGTTGAACCTTTGACAAGGTTTGGATGTGCCTACCTTTGTTTACATGGATTTCTTTTCCGAGCTTGCCTAAAAATATTACTGAAATCAACTTTTGTAATCTATCCCTCTTTTTTTGGAGGGCATAGAAGTGGGATTCTTACCTGTTGCCTTTTGACACCACAACGAAGGGTCAAGTGTAATTCAACCACACACACACACACACGTAGGTATCTGGTGTCTCAATAGATACTCTTGAAATGGAAAAATAATTTTGTTTTCAAAACTTTGCTAGCTTAAACATTGCTTTTCTCTCTCCCTGGGATTTTTTCTTTTTTTCTTTTCTGCATTTCTGGGTCTTGAGCTGTATTACCTTATTCATATCTGCACTTGTTCACATTTGGTGTCATTACAAACAATGGAAATCTAGAACTAATTACTTCTAGATATCTCACAGATCTTGTGAAGTAGTTTTTATTACCACTCTCATGGACATCACTGGCCTACAACTTGTTCTACAAAACCATAATATTCAGGTGCCTAACTTTCTTCCAGATATTCAGTTTGTTCAGATTGATGGGGTTTGCTTTGTGAAATTGAACTGTAGGTTTCTTTAGAGTAGGAATATTTTATAGCTAGTATGGTGAATTTAGCGGACGCTGCCTTAAACCGTGTGAAAGTCTTTGCACAGTAAAAATAGGCATATGCTCCATTTTCCCACTGTCTCCCCTCTTCTGTTGCCTCTTTGCCTTCCTAGCATTGCACGTTGCTGCTGCCATTTACAATCTCTGTGGGCCAAATAAAAGTCCTGTGCTAACGCTTGATCTTTTGCTGCTGACTGGTCAATGCAGATTTTGAATGCAGGTTTTCATTTTCGTATGGAAAACATGGAGACCGGTTCATTTGGAAGCAGTTAAATCATCTTATACACATCTTGCTCAGAAAATTAGTACATAATATAAAGGAAAATATATGATATAAAGTGTTTTTATTCTATTTTCCTTTTGAATAACTTTTAAATTCTACTTTTGAGTCTTCTTTTAGATTTGGTATTAAATACTTAGTCCATGTAAAACTCCATCAGGTATAGCAATTTAAACATGATAGTCAATACAGTTTGGTTATCAGAAATTAACAGCATGAGCTCAGATTGCTTAATTTTTCAGCTGAAGTTGTTGTCTTTTTCCCCAATTTTTTGAGGTGTGAGAAAGAATAAAGACTATCTAGGAAACCTAAAAGTCCTTTTAAAGGTGCTGCTCAAGAAAATAATTACAGAAAAGAATAGTTTCTTACTTTTCAGGTTATACTTGAAATAATGAAGTGTTACCTTTTTAAAATAAATGTCTGAAGTTCTGTTTTAATACTGATACACTAAATCATTATTCCTGTGAACATGTATACATCACATTTTCAATGATAAATAGGCAATCAGGCACTAAAATCCTAACTCAGTTGAATGGTATTTTTGATCCTTCTTTTTTAAACCTATGTCTGGCTGAAACAGTATTCCAGAAGATACATATTATGTACTATTTTGACTGTCTAAATGTGTCTGGACTGAAGTCTGTATATTTTTGCTCAGTAAATCTTTCTTTAGTTGTCAGGGTTTTTTTTTTTTTTTTTCCCTCCTGTTTTCAGTGAGTGGGTTTAAATGGAAAAAGATCATTTGTTTCCCTTTCAGGCCAGTTACTTGTTGCACATGACTCACTTTTCTATGCTCCTGCATATCTGCTGTTTATGATTCCAGTGTCTCCAACCTGCTAACAGACTTTTTTCCTATTAGGACTCATGTGACCTCTGTCTCTATTAAGTGGATCATCCTTTGTATTTATAGCCAAAAATTGCCACCAATTTTCCTGTAAAAGCTTTCAGTCCAGGCCCTTCACCGCAGTTGGTATCATAGTAATATGTAGCCATTTAATACAAATGTGGTTATTTTCTCTCAAATTATGTTACTTAACAACTATGTCCTTTTAAATTATCACTTCCTCTGTCATCATACTGTTACCTTCTGACTTCTGGGCAGCTCACTCTTTAACTTTTGTCTTTATTGTGGTGAGTGATTCTTTTGCTTTGCATCTCTATTAGCTCTCAAAGAGCTCTTGTGGTATATCTGAATTCATGAATGAGGAGGCTTTGGAGCCTCAGTAGAGGAGGGCCTTTTGGATAGCCGTACAACCTCTGAAAAAAATCTTTTCTTTGAGCATTGCGAACACTGCTTTTTTTTCATTTCAACAGCAAATTGTTATCCCAATAATTTTTTTTCTGTCAAAGTTCATTACCATCATTCTTGAATTATAGTAAGCTCTTCAGCATCACAGGTTGCTGGCTCCAACTTTTAACTTTTTTTTTAATTAACAAGTTGAGTACATCAGTAAAATTTCTCTATAGCACCATATGTTTTGTTGCTCACACTGCTGCAATAAAATTTCAATATTAAAATTAATATTAAATTATTAATATTCAATATTAAAATGTGTCCAGGAATAACCCTTATTCGGTTTGCTCCAGGTATCAAAAGTCTGATCAAAGTAATATTCTGGAAAAGGACACTTGAATACCTATTAAAAGAATGAGAATCTTCAGTACATTCTGCAGTTGCACTAGTTAGGAAAAAATTTCAGGGAGAATCTGCCTTCACATCTGATGAATTGATCTTTAGCTGGTGCTTGGAAGATATTTTTCCCTATGCTGTTTAATGGTAAACTCCTTGGGGCAGGGCCCTGTCAATTTTATTTCTCTAAAGCTCTATGCATAGCTATGAAGATAAATAAGTCCACTATTGCATGTTTAGGTGCATTGTGGAGTAGGTAAAGTGTATTCAAATAGTTGTACAGTGCCCAGATGTGATTCTCATTTAAATACTAAATAACGCACACTTTTCTCTGAGACATCCAGTGTTGGCTGCTGTCAGCAATAAGATACTGGAGTAGATGTACCACTTGTTCATCCCATTATGGCGATTGCCTTGCGACTGCGATATTAGATCAGTGGATAATGACAGTGTTCCTTAAAGGGCATTTACTTATTTTCTTGTAATGTGCATTGTCAGGTTTGGTGGCCTTTCTGCCATTTTCCGTCATTGATTCAGTGTTTAAAAGAGCTCAGACAAAGAGCTTTATCTATAAATAAATTATTTTTTGAAGTTCTTAGTCCAGATTAGTGTTGTACTGTAAGAATCAGTTAGGTGAGAGTCTGACGTAACAAGACCCTTTAATGTGTCTCTCTATTAGCAGCCTCATCCCATATTTCAGCACCATCTATTAGAAAATGATGCTGTCACACTGATAGGCCAGCTCAAGTCAGAGCAGAAGGCCTGTTAACTTGTGTGTGAATGTCAAAGGAATGTTAAGTGTACTATTCAGTGGAGGGTTAAGTTAGTTCAAAAGAAATGTAAATTATATTGTCTTCGCTTGTCTGTAAGCTGTTGATTGCTATTGATTTACATTATGTATGTCCCTATACTTACTTAGCCGTAGGTCAGATTGTTAGTATTAAAATGTGAATGTTCTTGATGTGTTATCTTAATGAAAACTAATGAAGGATTGTTTCTGGCTACACATTATGGTTACATTACGTTTACCCATCCCATGAGATTGAAGCCTTGGAAATGTAAAAGGTCGCTAACTTCAAAGCATGGGTCATTGTGTTCAACAGTGGAAATTCACAGACTCTGTCTGCATTTAATCAACAAATGAAGAGTCCATGCTGTAAGTGAAAATACTGTTTGGATTATCTTCTGTGAGCAGGATCTATAAATACTGGTTCAAGAGAATGATCCTGCATCTCTGAACTGTTCTGGGTTCTAACAGGGTGGAATACTGAACAAATGGGCAGAAATTCCCCACAATTATTTTGGGTACCTCAGAAATTTATGGAAAACAGGTAGATTACTACATCTTTGTTGTCACTTTGGAGTTAGAAACTTGGACTCACCTGTTAATGTATTTTACCTGCTTTAACCTCTCAATAACTCATGTCTTTTTCTTAGCTAATAACCTTTAGTTAGTGTGCTAGAGAAATTGGCTTCCGCGTTGTCTTTGGTGAGATCCAGAGTACCAATTTAACCTTGAGGTAAGTCGTCAGTCCTTTGGGATTGGAAGTAACCTAATGTAAGGTGCTTTTTGGTTTTAATAACTTTTCATCACAAAGTCCAGTTTGGCTGGAGAGCCTAAAGGGATTGTCTGTGACTCCATGATAAGGCTAATATAGTGATCCAGAAGTTCTTATTTGTTACTGGCTTGGTGAAATCGAATGATAGACTTCCCCATCAGTTTGGGGTGTCTGCCCTGTTTTCTGATGGTCTGACCTCAAGACTGGCACTCACCTGTGAGCTGCTCTAGAGAGTGTGACAGATGTATTAACATAATCTTATGCACCAGAAACATATGTTCAGATTGTTTGCTCATAGTGGTTATAATATAAAAACCAAAGAATAAATTACATTTAAACTTCATACATACAAATTACAGTACTGTATACAAGCAATTTTACCACATCATTCAGGAGATTTTTACTGGAGGCTAGATTTTGTAAACCCTAATTAGAGGAGTAGTCTCAGTGACGTCAATGGGACTAATTGTATGAGACATGACAAACTGGGTGAATAAAATTTTGTGGGGTCAGGTGCTGAAGTAGCACTATTTTGAATTACCATATGAAATTACCATATTACATTAAGTAATGGCTCCAATGCCCATTTGCCTTCCATATAAGACTTCTCATTGTAATTCAGTTTTAAAAAATGATTCTAATTTGGCAGAAGCAGTGGCAATATATCTAATCCTACTCCATGACATGTATCCTGTGATCTTACCATCTTGAATTAATTTTCCATCTATATGTAAAATATGTTGTGATTGTTACATCCTTTTAGAGTTTCAATGGGAGTCGTTTAATTTAGTCCCTAGTTCTCAGTTTGCCAGGCCCTCAAGATTGTTATGTATGGAAACAGTTACTATAATTTGAAAATCAAGTGTTTAAGAAGCTCTGGCAAGGAAATGTCTGTTGCCACGTTATTTTTTCTGAAGCCTGCATTACTCCAGTGTCCTAAAAAGTAGACTGTCATGCCCCCTACCTCTCTAAGGAGGCAGAAAAGACTAGTCAGAGAGGAGTGGATAGCCCCCTGAATTGTTCCTCAGAGCCTTCACTTCCATTAAATAAAATAAAACTTAAATAAATAAATCCAGGCAAAACAAAAACCTCTCTAGCTGTTACGGTTGTGACAAAAACTTTCAAAATCTGAAGTGAGTGTAACTGATGCAGAGATGGTTGTAGAGAACGTGGACCAATAGCTCTGAGGTGTGAACTGTCTCATTCATTTCACTGGGTGCCAGTGCAGGATGCTGACTGTCCTATGCATCTTAAATCTGAGTCAGCCATACATGATACAGCAGACAGACTGAATCACCAAGAAACTCATGGTAAAGTTAGAGAAAGCAGATGAACAGATATGAATTTACATTCCTGAATGTGAAGCAATTTCTGGAGTGGTTAATTGTTAACCGTTCATAAAATGTCAGAAGGATGATTATGGAGGGTTCTAACTACTGATCTCACACCACTATATCTTTAATTTGGAGGGATGTATGAAAAAATTGTTTGCAATACTTTCTTGCATTCCTGCCTAAGCGGCAGTGAATTGATGGGGGAACTCTAAATGAGAATATAGGCTGCTTGAAGAAGACCTAGACCTCTCCCACTGCAACTTGAGACCATTGCTCCTTGTTCTGTCATCTACTACCCTTGAGAACAGCCTAGCTCCATCCTCCCTGTAACCCCCTTTCGGGTAGGTAAAGGCTGCTATCAAATCATCCCTCATTCTTTTCTTCTGCAGATTAAACAAGCCTAGTTTCCTCAGTCTCTTCTCATAAGTCGTGTTGTGCTCCAGCCCCTTTATCATTTTTGTTGCCCTCCACTGGACTCTCTCCAACTTGTCCCCATCCTTTTTGTAGTGGGGGTCCAAAACTGGACACAATACTCCAAATGTGGCTTCACCAATGCTGAGTAGAGGGAATAATCACTTCCACGATCCGCTGTCAGTGCTCCTAATAATGCAGTCCAATATGCCATTAGCTTTCTTGGCAACCAGGGCACACCACTGACTCATATCCAGCTTCTTATCCACTGTAACCCCCAAATCCTTTTCTGTAGAACTGCTGCCTAGCTTGTTGGTCCCCAGTCTGTAGCTGTGCGTGGAATTCTTCCATCCTAAGTGCAGGGCTCTGCACTTGTCCTTGCTGAACTCATCAGATTTCTTTTGGCCCAATCCTCCAATTTGTTTAGATCATTTTGTATCCTATCCCTACCCTCCAGGGTATCTACCCCATCCTCCAGATCATTAATGAAGATGAACAGAACTGGCCCCAGGACCGACCCATGGGACACTCTGCTTGTTACCGGTTGCCAGCTAGACATCGAGCCCGATGATCTAGCCAGCTCTCTATCCATTTTATAGTCCATTCATCCAACCCCTAGTTCCTTAACTTGCTGATAAGAATGCTGTGGGAGACTGTATCAGAAGCTTTGCTAAAGTCAAGGTATATCATGTCCACTGCTTTCCCGACAACCGCAGAACCAGTCACCTCTTCATAGAAGACAATCAAGTTCGTAAGGCATGACTTGCCCTTGGTGAATCCATGGTGACTGTTCCTGATCACCTTCTTCTCTTCCAAGTGCCTTAAAATGGATTCCTTGAGGACCTGCTCCATGATTTTTCTAGGGATTGAGGTGAGGCTGACCAGTCTGTAGTTCCCTGGATCCTCTCTTCCTTTTCTTGAAGATGGGCACTGTTTGCCTTTTTCCAATCATCTGGGACCTCCCCCAATTGCTACGAGCTTTCAAAGATAATGGCCAATGGCTCTGAAATCACATCAGCTAACTCCCTCAGCACCCTTGGATGCATTGCATCTGGCCCCAAAGACTTGTGTATGTCCAATCTTTCTAACTAGTCCTGAACCTGTTCCTTCAGCACTGCGGGATGTTCACCTCCTCCCCATTCTGTGCCACCCAATGCAGTAGTCTGGGCGCTGACCTTGTCTGTGAAGACAGAGGCAAAAAAGGCATTGAGTACCTCAGCTTTTTCCACATCCTTTGTCACTAAGCTGCCTCCCCCATTGTGTAAGGGGCCCACACTTTCCCTAATCTTCCTCTTGTTGCTAACATACCTGTAGAAACCCTTCTTGTTCCCCTTCACGCCCCTTGCGAGCTGCAACTCCAGTTGCGCTTTGGCCTTCCTGATTTCATTCCTGCATGTTCGAGCAGTATTTTTTATAATCCCCCATGGATCACTTTCTTAAATTATTTATATTATAGTAGCATCTAGAGGCCTGAATGTAATAGGTATTGTGCAAACCTATAGTAAAAGACTGTCCTTGTCCTAAAGATCTTACAGTCTAAATAGACAAGGTGGACAAACTTATTTACCCAAGGCCATGTAGTCTATGTGTGACAAGGTGGGGCGGGGAAGAAAGCGGTATCTTGCCCTTGTGGGTCTTGCGCTCTCCTGGGCTGGCCGGTGGTGCAGCTGGGGGAAGGTCCTGGGAGGGGTCAGGGCCCGCTCTGCCCCTGAGTACTGCTACCTTCCCTGGGGTCAGTCTGTGGTCCACTCCCTGCTTCCCCAGCCGGGGAAGTTGCAAGCCTCTGCAGACTGCTGGCTGCAACTACAGGCCGCAGCCTGCCAGCTCCAAGTCGCCAACTCCAAACTGCAGGCCTCAAGCTGCCAATCTCCAAGCTGTAAACCATAAACTCCAACCTCCTTCCTCCACACCTTCTCTCTCCAAACTCCTCACTCTACTACCCACAACTGCCTGCTTGCACTGGAGGCTTTTAAGTGTTTGGGGCGGGGCTCCTTGATTGGCCTAATTGCCTAAATGGCCTCAGGTGGCCTAATTGCCTAAACGGCCCCAGGTGAATTACCCAGGGAATAGGGCTTTGCTGAGCCTGGGGCTAACATACATGCCTTCAGGCCCCCTTGCTTAGCCCCCTGGTCTGGCCCTAGCCCCCCTTCTTTTCCTTCTGCAGCTGCTTTTCTTCTTTTGGGGGACCCTGCTGCTGCTCTTGCTGCCCCTGCTTCAGGGCTTTGCTGGGGAGCCTTCCTCCAAGCTGGGAGGGAGGGGTGAGTGTGTCTGGCCTTCCACCTTTTCCACACCACCCCCCCAGCTACTATCTCCACCCGCCCCCTGCTTCTGCTTCCAGGGCCAGAACCAGCTGGGCCCCTTCCCTTTCATTGGCTGGCTGCCTCTTCCCCCTTCCGCTGCCACGAGCCCCTTTCCCCTGTTGCTGCTGCCCCTTGCTGTGCCCCCTGTGTTTGGGGGCTCCCCTGCCCCTCCCCTGTTGCTCCCCCCTGCCCTGGCCCCCACATTTGGGGGACCCTGACCCTCCCCTTCCCCTCCCCCACCGCTGTAGCTCCCCCCTGCCCTGGCCCCCACATTTGGGGGACCCTGACCCTCCCCTCCCCCACCGCTGTAGCTCCCCCTTCCTCTGGCCCATGTGCTCTGGCAGCACCCATGGCCCTCCCCTCCCCTAATTGACTCCCCTGGTTTTGTTACCCCCCCTTCATACACTGCACCCCCCTTCCTGAGTTCATTTCACCCCAGCCCCCCGCCCCTCCCAGTGCAGCCGGAGGAGCTGCCGACTTTCCATCCTGGGCTGGTGAGTGCTTTTCCCCCTGCGCCCCTGCCTGGCTTGACCCCCTGTCTTTTCCCCTCTGCTGTTGCCCTCCTCCCCTGCTTCCAGCCTAGCTGGGAGGAGCGGTCACTCCCCTCCTTCCCCTTCTTACCCCATCCCTTCCCTTCCCTTTTCCACTCCCCTCCCCCCATACTCTCCCTCCCTTTCCTTTACTCCCCACCCCCAACGAACCGTTCCCACCCCTTCCCAAGATGGCGGGTGTGCCTGGGACTGGGACCCCCCCATAGACACTCCTGCCCCTCCCTACCACCCTGAAGCCCCATCCCTGCCCTCAACAACGGGTCCTGCTGCCCCCGCTGAGCCGCCAGGAGTCATTCCCCAGGTGCGGGCGGAGGACGACTCTGGTGGGGACGCCAGGGACTCTGCTGCTGCCACGGCTCCTGCCCCCCTAATTTGGGGGGTGCTCCCTCAGTCGGGAGGAAAAATCAGGGGGGTAAAAAGAAGGGCAAAGGCCCGGAAGACAACACCTCCTGTGGCTGGGGCCCCTCCTCCTCTCCCGCTGTCCCTTCCACCAGCTCTGGGGGCGGCGGCGCCCCCAGGGCGTACACCCAGGTGGCCGTGGGCCCTCCCCCTGCCGCTGCCAAGACACCTGCCCTGACCACCGCCTCCAGCACCATCCCAGGTGGCTGGGGCCCCTTCCCCACCCTTACCAGGAGGCATGGGGTCCGGTGCCTCCTGGTGCCTGCCTCGCCCCATGCGGAAACCTAAGTGCGGGCGATGGCGCGAGTGGTGGGGCCCACGGCTGTGGTGGCAGCCTCCTGTATGTATGGCAAGGTGGTCTTCTTCCTTGCCTTGGAGGCCGCTGCCCAGGAGGCGATGGAGACGGGCCTGGCGGTGGGGGGCATCCACGTCCCCGTGGAGCCCCTGGAGGACCTGGGCATACGGGTGGTCTTGTCCTCTGTTCCACCCTTCCTCCCCAATGCCGCCCTTCTGCCTTTCCTTGCCTCCCTGTGGAAGCCCCTCTCCACCATCAGCCCGCTTCCCCTCGGCTGCAAGGACCCCACCCTCCGCCACGTCCTCTCATTCTGCTGGCAGGTGCAGCTGCTGCCGGCGGTGGCGCGTGGCGGAGAGGCGCTCGAGGGGTCGTTCCTGGTGCCCCATCAAGGGGCCCAGTACCGGGTTCACTACACCTCGGGGGAGGCCCGGTGCTACCTCTGCCGGGCGGCGGGGCACATTCGGAGGGACTGCTCCCTGGCCCGGCAAGGAGGGAGGCCCGGGACCCCCGGGACCCAGGAGGGCGCCAGCCAGACCATCGGCGGCGCCCCCAGCAGCCGGCCGGTCCCTGTGGCCGCCCCCCCTCTGCCGGCGGTTGTCACCTGCGCTCGGGCCCCGGGGGCGCCCCCTCCGGCTCGCCCGGGCGAGCTGACGGGCCCTGCTGATGCCCAGAGCAGTCCAGCGGGGCCCGCGGAGGGGAGGGAGCCAGGGCCGGCAGTGTCGGGCATCGGAGAGTGCATGCCCCGGGGGGAGGCCTCTCCTTCCCTTGCTGTCCCACCTACGCTTCCCCACACCCTGACTCCTGTCCTCTTGCCCCCTGCCCTTGTCCCCGCTGCCCGACCCTCCACCTTGGAGGGCTGGGTGCTCGTGCAGGGTAGGCGCGGCAATTGCAAGGCCGGAACCCAGCCCCCCCTCCAGCCCACAGCCAAGGGGAGTGAGAGCCCCCATAAGGCCAAGCGGAGGGGGGCTCCTGGGGCCGGGCCTGCCACCGCGCCCCCTGCCGGAGCCCAGCGGGTGGCACTGACCGAGGAAGTCGTGGTGGCAGATGTGGGCAACACCATCGCCCCCCTGGAGTCCTTACTGGAGGAGTCCTTGTCCGGAGCCCCCCCAGCCCCAATGCCACCCAACCCGCCCGCTGGTGCTGGAGAGGACTCGGGATGGCAGGGGGGGCTTTCTTCTCCTCCTTAATGGAGGAGATTGACTCCCTGGGGTTGACCCCGGCCTGTCCAGGGGAGGACGACCCCGTCCCCTGTACGGGGGGCCTAGGGCAGGGCACCCTTGAACTGCTTTTCCTCTCCCCCTCCCCCCTGTCCTCAGTTGCCTCCCCTGCCCCCACCACCGAGGCCCCCCCTTGTCCCTCTGTCCTCCACGCTGGCGAGGGGGGACCCATTCCCACTGCCACAGCCCCCGAGGAGCCAGCGGGGGCCGAAAGGTCAAGCCCCGGGCCACCGGATGCCCCGCTCCTTGTTCTGGGCCAGCTGGTCTCCCTCCTCCCTGAAGCCTGCTCAGCCGCCCTCTCACAGGGCCCTGATACTGGGGGTGCTGTGACCCTAGAGTCTGGCCCCCTGGACAACATCCGACCCATACCCACCCCCTCAGCTCCCGACCCCAGCCAAGAGGCTGCATACCCCACCGACCCGGCCGTCTTGGTTGCAGACCCCACCCCCAAGTCTGACCCTAACCCCCTTCCTGTTCCTTCCCCCGACCCCTCCTTTACCCCAACTCCTGATCCCTTCCCCGCTCTCAACCTCTCCCCTGCCCTCACCCCTCCCGTCCCCGTACCTTCTCCCCCCCACCCCTCTGCCTATACATCTGCCGCCCCTGGGGTTGTCTCCTTCCCCCTAAAGAGCTCCCAGGAGACGGCTTTTGATTTCAACACTCCCAGCCCACTTGGGGCTGCTGTCTTCCCTCAGCCGCTGCCGTCCCCCCCAGCCCCCGTCCCAAAGGACCAGGGGGCCGCTGCGGGGGCCGAGCCGGAGGACGACCCCCCTCAGGCGCTGCATGAGGAGCTGCGCATCTTTCTCCGGGACACGCGTGGTGCCTGGAACCGGGTGCAGCTCGCTCTGCAGCGCTGGGGGGACTTCCACCGTGTCCTCCGGGCCGTGAGGGCCACTATGAAGGAGGGGAAAGGGACCAGGCGGCAGGGCGCGGCGGCCTACCAACGGGCCCGCAGCTTTCGCGATGCCCTTAAAATCTACGGCACCAGCCACGGGCTGCTGCGGAGCCCGACAAGGACCGCTAGCGCTCCTGCCCACCAGGATCCACCCCAGCCCTCCTCGTAATGCCTTTTACCATCTGCACATTAAACACGAGGGGCTGCAGGACGGGTCTCCGCAGGAACCAGGTGCTCTCCTTCCTTCGGGAGGGGGGATATTCTGTTGCATTCCTGCAGGATACCCACACGGACCCAGCCGCCGAGGCCAGCTGGCAGCTGGAGCGGGGAGACGGGGTGCACCTTAGTCATCTCTCTGCCCACGCGGGCGGAGTGGCCACCCTGTTCTCCCCTGACCTGCAGCCCGAGGTGCTGGGGATTGCAGAGGTCATGCCGGGCTGCCTGCTGCACCTCCGGGTCCGCGTGGAGGGGCTGGCGTTGAATCTTGTCAACGTCTACGCCCCGACCGCCGGCCCGGAGCGGGTGCGGTTCTTCCAGCAGGCAGCTGCCTTCCTCGGCACACTGGATCCGCAAGAATGCCTGGTCCTGGGCGGGGATTTTAACACCACCCTCGAGGAGCGGGACCGCACAGGGACCGAGCAGTGCCAGGCCGCCAGGGACGTCCTCAGGGAGATTGTCAACCATCACTCCCTGGTGGATGTCTGGCGCGACCACCACCCGGATGACGACGTCACCTTTACTTTTGTCCGGGTGGGGGGAGATCGGTCGCGCCACTCCCAGTTGGACCGTATTTACATCTCTAGGCACCACCTTGCACGGGCCCAGTCTTCCAGCGTCCGGCCAGCCCCGTTCTCGGATCACCACATGGTGACCGTGACGGCCTCTCTCACTGTGTAGAGGCCGGGGCCGGCCTACTGGCATTTTAACAAGAGCCTGCTGGAGGACGTGGGCTTCGTGGCGTCCTTCCGGGAGTTCTGGCTGGCCTGGCGGGGGCAGAGGGGCGCCTTTCCCTCGGCGCGGCGATGGTGGGACGTGGGGAAGGTGCGCGCCCGGCTCTTCTGCCGTGACTACACTCGGGGGGCCAATCGGCGGCGGGATGTGGGGATAGAGCAGCTGGAGAGGGAGGTTTTGGAGCTGGAGAGGCGACTGGCCACCAGCCCCGATGATCCGTCCCTCTGCGGAGCGTGCCGGGAGAAGCGGGAGGAGCTTAGAGCCCTCGAGGACCTTCGAGCCCGAGGTGCCTTTGTCCGGTCCCGCACCCATCTCCTTCGGGAGATGGATCACGGCTCCCGCTTCTTCTATGCCCTGGAGAAAAGGAGGGGGGCCCGGAAGCATGTCATCTGCCTTTTGGCTGCCGATGGCACCCCCCTCACGGACCCGGAGGAGATGCGTGGAAGGGCCAGGGCCTTCTACGCAGACCTTTTCTCCCCGGAGCCGACCGACGTCGCCGCCTGTAGGGTGCTTTGGAACGAACTTCCCGCGGTCAGCGCGGGCGACCGGGACCGGCTGGAGAAACCTCTCACTCTGGCCGAGTTCTCGGAAGCCCTCCGCCTCATGCCTACCAATAAATCCCCGGGCATGGACGGGCTGACTGCGGAGTTCTACCGCGTGTATTGGGACGTCCTCGGCCCGGACCTCGTCACCGTCTGGGCCGAGTCCGAGGTTAGCGGAGTGCTCCCCCTGTCATGCAGGCGGGCAGTGCTCACCCTACTGCCGAAGAAGGGGGACCTCCGCGACCTCCGGAACTGGCGTCCCCTCTCGCTCCTCGGCATGGACTACAAAATAGTGGCTAGGGCCGTCTCGCTGCGGCTGAAGTCCGTGCTGCAGGATGTGGTCCACCCCGACCAGAGCTACACTGTCCCGGGCCGCACCATCTTCAATAATCTGTATCTGGTCCGGGACCTCTTAGAACTTGTGTGTAGGGATGGTCTGTCGTTCGCCCTCCTGTCCCTGGACCAGGAGAAGGCGTTCGACCGGATAGACCACGGGTATCTCCTGGGCACCCTGCAGGCGTTCGGCTTCGGGCCCCATTTTGTGGGATTTCTCCGGGTGCTGTACGCCTCCGCAGAGTGCTTGGTCAAGCTCAACTGGACCCTGACCGAACCGGTAAGCTTCGGGCATGGAGTACGCCAAGGCTGTCCGCTGTCCGGCCAGCTGTATGCTCTGGCCATTGAGCTCTTTCTCCGTCTCCTTTGCTGGAGGCTGACGGGCTTGGTGCTCCGTGAGCCAGAGTTGAGGCTGGTGCTGTCGGCCTACGCCGATGACATGCTCCTTGTGGTCCAGGACCCGGGCGACCTGGTGTGGCTGGAGGACTGCCTAGCTGTCTACTCGGCAGCCTCCTCCGCCCGGGTCAACTGGGCCAAGAGCTCTGCCCTGACGGTAGGAGCCGGGTGGCAGGCGAGCTCCCTCCCACCCGCGCTTCAAGCTATCCGGTGGAGCGCGGGTCCACTGCTCTATCTGGGTGTTTACTTCTCCGCCACCTATCCCTCCCCGGCGGAGAACTGGCAGGATTTGGAGGGCAGGGTGTTTGGGCGGCTGCGGAGATGGACAGGACTGCTCCGGTGCCTCTCCCTCCGGGGGAGGGCACTGGTGATCAACCAGCTCGTCCTGTCCATGCTCTGGCACCGGCTCAACACCCTGGTCCCGACCCCGAGTTTCCTGGCCTACCTCCAGAATACAGTTCTGGAGTTCTTTTGGCCAGGACTGCAATGGGTCTCTGCAGGGATTCTGAGTCTTCCCCTGGAGGAGGGCGGGCAGGGCCTGTGCTGCATCCGCAGCCAGGTCCACACCTTCCGCCTCCAGGCCCTGCAGAGACTCCTCTGTGGTGCAGGTAGTCCAGCATGGAGCCACTTGGCGTGCGTCTTCCTCCGCCGCTTCCGAGGGCTCCGATACAACCGGCTGCCGGTCTTCTACCAGGACCTCCTCCGGACCTGGAGGCTCGTCTCGGCCTCCAGGCCCCTTGCGGTCACCAAGGGGGAGGATCTCCTCGCGGAACCCCTGCTACACAATCCCCAGTTGCGTGTGCAGGTGGCGGAGGCCCCCTCGGTGCGATGGCGGTTGGTCCTGGCAGGAGTCACCAGGGTCGGAGACCTTCTGGACTATGCCCGGGGGGGCCTGGGTGGACCCCCATGCGCTAGCTCGGCGTATGGGGCTCTCCACCCCTCGAACTCCTCGACGTGTACTCCAGGAGGTGAAGGCAGCCTTGCCCCCTACTGCTTTGACATACCTTGAGCAGGTCTTGCAGGAGGGTGCTCCCCGCCCCCCCCCTCAGCCCCGGCCCTCTGGTGCTTACCATTGGGCCTCGGCCCCGCAAACCCCCTCAGCCCCGCCATCCTTATGCCCCAAGCCGGCTGCTCGACCTGCAGCCGGCCCTTTTCCAGACCGCGCCTAGGGACCATCTGTACGCGCTCGTGCTCCACACCCTTCACTTACTCGCCCTCGCGTCCCGCCCAGACACCAAGTGGCGGGACCTCTTAACACCCTTGGAGGGCGAGGATCCCCAGTGGGCTAGTCTGTTTTCCACCTTGACCCCACGGCCCGCCGGGGACATCAGTTGGCGGCTCCTTCACGGAGCCGTGAGCACGGGCGTGTACTTGGCGCGGTTCACCTCCCACTCTGACACCTGTTCCTTCTGCGGCGTGAGGGAGACCCTGGCGCACGTGTACCTAGAGTGCGCCAGGTTGCAGCCCCTCTTCCGGCTCCTCCAGAACCTCTTGTTGAAGTTCTGGCTGCACTTCTCCCCGCACCTGTTCATCCACGCACACCCCATCCGTGGCCCCACGAAGTCACGGGACCTCCTCGTCAACCTCCTCCTAGCCCTGGCCAAACTAACCATCTACAGGACCAGGGAGAGGAGGTTGGCAGGGGGGGCTCCCTGCGACTGTGGGGCCTATTTCCGTTCCCTGGTCAACTCACGTCTCTGGGCGGCGTCCGCTGGCTGCCTGGACACCTTTGAGGAGCAGTGGGCGCTGTCCGGGGTTCTCTGCTCGGTGTCCCCTTCTGGTTCTCTTCTTCTTAACCTGTGACCCCCACGCCCTTTCCTGTTTTTTCATCTGTTGTCCCCCGTAATTAGTTGGATCCGGGTCCTAGGCTGGGGGGGGAGCCTTTAGCGGTGGGTGGGCTCGCGCCCATCCACCTACCCCGGATTCCAAATAGGAGTACCCTTGCATAGCTGTCTGGCCTGACCCTGTCACACATGATAGAGCCTGGAACTAAACCCTGTCTCCTGAGTTCCAGGCCAGATGTTTTAACCACAAGAACATCCTTTCTCTCCAATTAATTTAAAAAATCTAACTACTTTTCAGTGGAAGCAGGTTGCATAAGTTTTGTCAGGAAATGATCATTGTGTACTCATGAAGACAGTTCAGAAAATACTATAAATGGTCAACTCAACTTGAGGTGGTGTCTTACCTCGATAGACATTCCAGAAGGTGTGTGTCTCTCTGTCTCTCTGTCTCTGTCTCTCTGTCTCTCTCGTAAGGGTAGAAGGGAAGGAGAACATAGTGTATTAGAGCTTGAATGAGGAAGAAGGTATCTTTATAGCTTATTCCTCTTAGTTATAACAAAGTTTACTGATGAATACTGAACTTTCACCAAAGCATCTATGCCAAACAACTTGGCAACACATGCGAGAGATGACCACAGCCTACTAATGATATAAAATTACAAATAAGGCCAAAGAAAAGGTACTATGTGCATTCAGTTAAACTTTTGGTGCTACGTGAAAGGTGGAAAATTAAAAGTAAAAGATTAAGATCAGCAGTGGTCACATAAATTAAGACACACTAATTTATTTTTCTCTACTGAATGTCTATCACAAAGCATTGTACTACTTGAATTACAAGACTTATGAAATAAGCAATTGGGAAGGTGAGGGTGGGATGTTCACAGTAGTTTTAGAACAACTTGAACTGTGAGGGTGTAAGCCCCAGGTTAGTGGGACTCAAGCCAGTTGACCCATGTTAAAGAATTCTGGGCTTGAGTGTCTACGCTGATTCTTAACCCTACATTAAGACTTTTCTAACCCAGGCTCAAATATGGGGCTCTGACATCTACACTGCAGCATGCAGACCTGAGTCAAACTAGCCATATCCCAGAATGTGACCACTCTAGCCATTTGACTGTGATGCACTGTGGGAAAAATTTACTGCCCATCCTGCAAATTACAGGAAGTCTGAAAAACCCTCTCACACAGCCTGCTGAGGACTCATTTTTGTCTATGTGCTCCCAGCTACCAGAGTGAGCAACATGCAGGAGGCACACTGTAAAGAACTCTTGGTTGCACTTTGCTCCCATGTCAGGAAACAGGCAGCGCATCCGTGAGGTACTGGTGAACATTTTGGTGGTGTTTTCTGACTCACCAGAGGTACCTGATAGATTTCATCGTGGAGGAGGAGGAGGAGGAGGAGGAGATGGCCAAGAAGGAAGAGTTCCCTGGCATGGCAGACTCACTAGAAGATGCTGCTCAGTACACTTGGCATAGCTACTGATGTCCCCTATGTAAACAGGTACTTCTGGCCAGTGGGGTCTCATCGTTATGCAGAACTGAGAGGACCAGCATTGGGTCCAGAACTTTTGCATGAAGAAAGCTACATTTCTGGAGCTTTGTGAGAGGCTTGCCCTAACCCTCCAGTGTGAAGACATACACATTAGGGGACACACTTACCAATCCAGAAGCGGGATGTAATAATGGTCTGGAAGCTGGCTATTCCTGATTATTACAGGTCTGTTGCCAACTAGTTTGTTGGAAAGCTGACTGTGGGGAACGTGGTGGCCAAGGTTTGAGGCAATCAGGCCATGTGGTTTACCCCAAGGTGACATTGAAGGTGTTTCTGAGGTAATTTCTGGTTTTGTGAGAATAGGGTTTCTTAACTGCACTGGGGCCATTGATGGGACTTGTGCCCACAATTTACCCTCCTCAAGGAGCACATGTGTAGTACCCTCTGTAGTTTATGAACTCCATTGTTATGCAGGCCTCCATGGACCTCAAAGGTTGATTTATGAGAGTGAATGTGGGCTACACTGGAAAAATTCATGCCAATTTTTTTGTCAATTGGTAGTCTACATTCATGGGTAGGCTGGGAAACTATTCCCACCAGATGGCATTGTTGTAAATGGATTTACTGTTCTCACTCTTACTCTGAGAGACCCTGCAAATCCCCTTTTGCCTTGGCTTATGAAACCTTACCCTGGTGTAAGAGCCCTGGTAAAAGAAGGTTTAATTACTGTCTCAGCAGGTGTTGAATGTAGTTTTGGCAGATGAAAAAAATCTTGTTGGATGTGTTTACAGACCTATTTTGGTGCCAGTACTTCAGTATTGTCTGCATTACTGTGGTTTGTTGTGCTATTTACAATTTTTTTTTTAAGCCAGAGGTGAGCCATTTCCCCCCTGAATGACAATGAGGGGCCGCTGAATCAGCCAGAAAGTTCACCTATCACAGCTGGAGCTGCTGTACCTGGGCAACAGAAGTCAGGGATGCTTTGTGTTTTCACATTATGGACTTGCATGTGTTCTGCTAATTGAAGGGGTTGATAGAAAGGACACAGACACCAGTAGAAAGAACAAGGTTGCTTTACTATCTCTTTCTAAATATTACAGAAAATGAAATGATATATATATACATAACAGAATAAACTTATTATACTATAATTTCAAGCAATAGAAAGAATAAGTAAGGTAATGCACCTGATGATTACTACATAAAATCAACTATAGTGATTAAGAAAGATACATCACCAATTGCCCTAATAATACTTTACCATCATCCAGATCCACAGTCGCTGGGGAGTCCCGGTTGCAGCAAGGATTTGGAGAGCCTGTCCTGGCAATTGGGAAGTCCTACGTGGTGCGTCCACTCGTAGGTGAGGTCCCCAAATTTGCTACAAGTGGGTCCAGCTTTTATAGAGTGGAACAAACAAGTATACATGACTGTGTGCAGATCACCTTGATGGATATCTGGTTCTCATGCAGGGGGCTTTGACGGGAACCTGGCCAGGGCTCCCATTCCAGGCCCTGCATGTTCTGTTCTTATCTTTTTAGGGCTTCAATAGCAGATAGAAACTTCTTACAAAGGGAAACTTCTTACTTTAGCAACAAAGGGAAAGACCCCTCTCATATGTTAAAACACTCTCACTCTATCAGCAGAGGGAGAGGCTCCTTTCATGTGTTAAACATAGTAACCTATCATTATAAATTTATACATTTGGAGTGAACAAGCATATACAATAGTAACCTTTATGATACAAAGATTCACTGGCATAAACAAATATGACTCCCACGATACAGAGGCCGATCCAACTAGATACATATAATCCTTTCATATCAGCATGGCACAATGGAAGAGGGGGAATATTACCTGTAAGCATGTGCTTGGGGGCATTGGAGGAATGTGGCTTGATTGCCATGCTATAATGACATGAATAATGGAATGGGGAGGATGAATCACAATATGGATTCATATAAGGAATTTATTGAAGTATGAATGGCTGTAACTAACTTCATAGAGGAATAGTGTTTGCTTAGTAACATATAATTGTTCCTGATCATGTTTTTAGCGTTTTTATCTCAAATCATGCTTGTAATAGCAACAAACTGCCTTGATGACATACAAAGCTTTATTTGTAAATGTGTTAAAACAGTACAACAGTCACCCAATGCTAGGCAAGTCAGCTTCCGTTACAACATCCCCAAATGGCTAATAGAAGAACATTTCCAAAATACAAAACCCAGTGCTAATACGACACACATCCCCATGCCCCACATTCTCGTTTCCCTTTTATTCCCATTTTCCATGCACTGGGATTTGGAATGTTGAGGTAGCCACAGGAGGGGGGTTCAAGAAGGATGGCTGTAGTGGGTGTAGCTGTCCTGGTCAGCCGCTCATGGGACCTGAATGCATAGGCAGCCTCCACTTGCAGTTGTCCAAGCTACTTCTGGGCTGACGGTATGTTGAAGGGGAATCAAGCGGTGTGGTGAGCAAGCCTGTAGCAGCGAGTGTTCTTTCAGCTATGATGAAGATGTTGAGCTCTGTCCTCTTTCCTTAGCCGCTGTTCCTATCCCACAAGCTGAGTTGCAAATGCTTGGTCCATTGTTGAAACTCTGTCCTCCAGCTATGCAGCGAGCCTCAGCCTTTCCTCCTGCCTGTTAGCATGCCAGTGTTCTAGTCTCACATCTCTCTGCCTCTTATACTGGACCTGTTTGACAGCCCTCTCAGGAACTTTGACCATAATTTCATCATGGAAATGCTTCCTCTTGGAACAGTCCATGAAGGTATGCTGGACTAGCAGTTGAGTTCTGGATGTACAACTGCCAGTGGAGGTCAAGGGGCCTGAAGTAGAACAAGAAACAAAGGGTTCTTGTCTAAAGTAGGTCAGTGGAGGGGCACTGAGCTAGTTCTTGTGCAATCTCAAGGACATGAAATGTTACATTTCAAAACGGAATCAAAATATATTGTGAAAGGGATGCTTCAATCTATGGAATCTCTCTGGATGCAGCCTGTTAATCAGATTCATGGTTACAGAAATGCAGAGACAATGGTAAATTTAAAATTACAAGTATTTTTTTATTTTATAAAAATTGCATAAGTGAGAGTTTAATTTTTAACTAAAGCAGCATTAATACCCCCAAACAGATTTTCACCTTTCATTTTAAGCTTTTTGCTCTCATGTTTCCTTTTTTCTAATTCCCCAAGGCTGATCTCTAACTTTGATGACCTGATTAAAATCACCCGCTTAGGAGAAAAAAAAATTTATTTGTTTAATTTCTTCAATCGTAAATTTAACTTTCTAAAGATGCATATTCTACACTCTAATGGAAGTAGGATCAAACTGTGCCTGTGGTGTGTGTATATATGTATTTGTGTGTATCTCTGCTCCTCCCCCAGTTCTGCTAGGTTAGTAGTTTCCCTTCTGTAAAAATAATGGCTGTCAGAAGCATGTCCTCCTTTATTTCATCTTGCTTTATTAGAATGAAGCGATATAATGTGGCTTGTGTAATCTAATGTCACATAAGATTATTTCCCAAGTAACTCTTTTATCCACTTGACTTTAGCCACTTGACTGCTTATATTAGTCAAAAGTCATGCAAGTTTAGCTCTTTAGTGCAGGGCTAGAGAAGTCATTCAACAGATTTGAAAAACCCACCAAAAACTTTCAGTATCAGGCATGCTATTTATTATTTGCCATTTGAAGTAGTGTGGCCTTGGTTAAATGACTTGTTCTGAAGCACATTTGGGACCTTTTCAGTTTAATTGATCTTTCTAGGACATATTTTTTATTGAAATAGACGCACTACTTCAAAGATTAACTGTAAACTCAATTTAATAAATGGAAGATTCTTACTCTGTTTTTATTCAGTTTACTGTACAATTTATGGAGAAGGTATAATGGAAAGTGGCATTGTAAATTAACAGAAGATAAATTTCTAGTTAAATTTGTTTAGAGTTGTTAGCTATGTTGTGAAATGTTATAGTTGGGAAGTCCAAGTATCATTGCTTTCAGTTTCAAAGTTATTGGCTTTTTGTGTATAATAGTTAAACTGGAAAATGTGGCATACTGAGAGGTTGAATAATTCATATACTTAATTGTAAGCATTGAATCTGTGATGTTCATGACAAGTCAACATCAGTAATTGAAATTGCTACTTATACAGAAGTATGGCGATGGAGATGTATTTCCCCTCCTGACTTATTTTGGAGCAGCATTAGATTTTTGTTGTGATGAAAGTCTTTGGATGTACGTTATTATATTTTCTGTGTGTTTAATTATGCAACATACCTGGAGCTTTGAATAGGCCCTTAATACATTTGAAGAAAAATATAAAAAATGTCAGGATGGAAAGTTGTTGGTGAGAAAATATTTCCCCCTCCACTAGTATATTACTATTTTCTCAAAGAAACTTGGAAAAATCATATCTTAAGTTCTTGAATGATGAATGACTAGAATACCACAGTATTAGCAGTACTTATGCAAATGTCTGAGAAATAGGTTCAGTGAAAAGACTTGGATTCTTAGATGTATTGTAACAGGATAGACTTGTTGAGGATATATGTTCAGTCTGTGATACAGCACTTAATTTGCTGTTGCGTCGTAGGCCTTGATCCTGAAAGCTTCCACATGGAACTTCCTTGATTTCAGTGAGACTGCTTTTAGGATCAGAGACATGGCTTAGTATTTTTGAAAGTTGCAGTGGAAAAACACCTCATTTCATCTGGCTTGAAAAAGGTAGAAATAGAGTTAATATACATTTGGAGATATTTTACAAGTACTTTGTCTGATCTGAAAATCTCAACTTTGAAAACAATTTTGTAAAGTATGTAATGGTCATGGAGAAGTAACATTCCCATGCACTTAATTGCAACAGCTGGTCTTAGTCACAGCCTTTGTGTACTTCAGTTTAGCAGCAGAAGTGAAGATGAGAATTCTAGCGTATTAAAAGTGTTGGAAGAATTTAGATAGGCAACCATGTAACTGCTTGAACTACAGTTTGTCCAGCACATCATGAGCTGACAGTTCTATACATACAAACAGTGCTCTTGGTTTTTTTAATGACCACCAGTAGTAATTACCTTGGGTTTACATCTCAAACAAAAGACAATACCATTAAACAGAGTGAAGTCACTATTGGTAACTATGTTTTTATTATACTACAGTGGAATGTAAAATTTGCAATAACCATTCTAAACCTATCAAACAGTTGAAATACAAATTTCATAATTAAAGCAACTCCAGGTAATACTTAAAAGGCTTTGAATACACTAAAGACCATAGTTTTGAAACTGCCTTGTTTATCTGAAAACGTCCATTGTAAGGTTAAAAGGTTGTGGTGATCCGTCCTAGCTAACAGGACATTCATTTCAATCATGTCTTTACATTTTTGGCTAAGTTAAAGAAAGTTGGCTCTCTAAACAAGGCAAGCTTAGCAAAAAAATTAAAACAAGAAAAAAGCAAAGACATTGTACCACAAAACCTACATTGAAAATGAAAGGAAAATATTATTGTTACCATTGTGTAATTGGATTGGTTCATTCTGGAAAGACTTTTTAAAATATTATAAATTGTTTCCTGTTTCTTCCCAAGCACTCCGTGGAAGTATCTGTTTTTAATTAACTTCCAAGTCTGTTCAGAATTCCTCTTACTTTGATTTAATTGCACTTATAAATTGACAAACCTGTTTGCTGAGGTTTAAGCCAATATTTAACAATTCTGCTGAATAATGCTTTATCTTGTATTTGTCATAAGAATCGCAAATACTCCACTTATGGACTGGTCCGGCACACTGCATCGAGCATAGCTCTTAAAACTATTAGCAGTCCTTTTAAACTCAATGAGGTTGTCTGTGGTAGTGTTTGCTGATTCAAGTCCATAATTAGTGACAGAAGCCTTGTCTCCCCCTGGGAATTTTAGTGAGCAGCCAAACATTAGTGTACCTGCACCAATACAGCCCTCTAGTGTGGATAGCTACATTGCCATTTGCACTAGTGTGGTTTACGCCTGCTTGACACTGCATTACTGTAAATTGTTGTTTACAGGGGCCTGTCTATTAGGCAGTTCCTGGTAGCTACTCATCAATGGCTGAGATGAGGTTACATCCTCAGTGTGGGCAAGGCCTGAATATATTTCACCCTACTGTCTTCGTACAGGGTTAAAATATTAGTTTTGTAAATTAATTTAGCTTTGAGTTGCTTTTGCATCAGAAAGGAAAGACTCTGTTTTTGATTGCTAATACATGTTGTTGTTTGCAGACCGTGCTAGTAAAAGTATCCATCAGCTGAAATATGCGTTGGGAGAAAGAGATCCCACAGTGGGAGACAGTGAAGTTGCGTTTGACCAGTCCTCCACAGGTAATGATGAGAGTGGGGAAACAGCCTGGCAGGAACTACAGCACAGCCATGCAGGTAAATGTCACTCTAATGGCGGCAAGTTTCAGAACTTCAGGGCAAAATTATTGAATTATTTCTGTCAAGTATGATTGTTAAGCAGTGGTTTATCTTTGTTCCTTAGTTAATCAGCTTAAAGCTTTATTGCGAGAGCAAGAAGGACTAGAAAGTGAAGTATCTCCGTCAAGGAGGAGGAGGATGTCACCCTCAGTATGTATTTACTCCTAGTTTTTTCATGTAACTGAATGAATAATGACATTCCTATTGGAACATGTTACCTGCTATCCATGAAGAATAAGAGGCCCCAAATCTCCCTAATCATCCTATACTACGTTGGCCTCCTCTCAGTAGGGAGAGAGTATTTGACTAATTCTCCTTTGTAAAACGCTCTGACAACTAAAGATGAAAAGCGCTATGTATGAGTTGTGTTTGTTTGTTATGACTACAGCAGAAGAGCCAGAAATCTCTTCAGATGGAATCCAGGCCTTCACTTACCCTCAGCAGTACAGACCCATGTTGTGTTACCATTGGCCCCTTCATCTAGGCTGCTTCTTTCTCCACCAGAAGTTAGCACTTTGGTTCAGAAATAGAGTCTGTGTTGATGGTTTTGCCAGTGAGGGTGGTTCTGTAAGGACAGGTAATAAAAGGGATCCTGGTTTCCTATGTGGCTGCTTACTATAGCCTTGAGGCTTCTAATATTGTATATCCTGCTTTTTGTCAGTGTACAATTGCCAGTTGATCAGTATAACATCAGACCTGATAGCTGCTGCTTAGGGACACAAAAGCGGTTTGTTCTGAAAATGAGCTTTCAGGTGTGGAAAGGTCAACCCCTGTGGAATCTCCTTAAATCCATCCCTCTTGCAGTGGAACTGCACTCTGCATTGGGATATATGGAAAGCCTTTCACCTTCATGTGGCGAGTTCAGATCAGTTGGTTGTTCAGTATAGAAGGGGAAATGAGGTGGGTGATATGCTCCAGTCCTACCTTGTGATAACCTCCAGTAACTATCCTATCCTTACACCTGCTAAACAATCATAATAAAAAAAAATCCTTTCACTCCTGAAGATGATCCCTCTGTCAAGATTGAAGCATGGTGGTAGGACCATGTGTTGAATCCTGCACAAATGCTGCCTGTTGCTTGCAACAGTATTTTAGATAAAGAACTTCAGTTTCCAAAGCTTTCCTAACCATTATAATCACATAATTTTCAGTATTTAAAAACAAATGTAGAAGCATGAACAATGTTTCAGAGAGAGTGTTAATATTAAGTAAGGTTACCTTAAAATGCAAAAACATTGCTTAACAATACTAGTTGTCAAAAGACACCAGAAAAATTGTTAATAAAGAAGTTATACAGACAATGACAGTTTTACCAGAAATATTTAATTTTAAGTTTTTTCTTCCATTTGTCTAAGGAGATGGTGATTTTTGGAAGAAAGTCCAGTTAGATTGAATTGATGCGCTTTTAGAAAATATGTTGTTAATCCCTTTCATTTAATCAGTTTTTTTGCTGTCATTGAATTCCTGTTAGTTTTTCATGTTAGATGTTAGTACTATTTTTCATACAATGAAGAAAATTATTAAAATGTAGGTAGATATTTTTTCCATTTTCAAACCCTTTGTTGTGCATTGTTACAGAAATGCAAATGTAGCTGTCAAATCAATGGTGCTGTTTTTTACAAAATTTAGTGATCTAGAACTGGGAGCTAGAGAAGCAGAGAGCAAATGAGTTTTTTCAATTGCTTAATTTAAAATATTGTATATTGCACAAGTTCATGGAGATATAATTATGATCAAATTAAGATACTTTGTCTTCTAAAATTGGACAGTAAACTAATTGCTTTGGAAAATTAGTGACTAATAGTAATGTCTAGAGCCAAGCAAATCCTGAATCTAGTCTCCCTTATTCAATGGATTGACGTGTCAGTAAATGTTGTGGAATCTACAGTACCTGCACAGATGCAGGGGAGAATAAACTGTGAATTGTGGAATGGCTTGCTAATTTTTTCAGATGGTTCTGCCAGTGCTCCTCAATCCAGACTTATGATAGCCAGCTATTGTACTTTTAAGTCTTTCAAGAGCTAGTCCTAGTGGGAGAATGGATAATTTTATGGTAATGCACAGATTGGAATTCAAAAGACCCAGATACTATTTGTGGCTCTTCCATAAATTTCCTGTGATGCCGAGCAAGTCTGTCTGCTGAATCTGTTGCCTTATATGTTAGATAGATATGATACCTGCTTATTTCACAGTGGTGATGAGGCAAAATTCATGAATGTTTGTAAAATACTTTGAGATGCTCAGATTGAAGACCTTCTGAAATTATAAATTATTTTTAAGCTACTTAGAGAAGATGGGATATTTTCTGTTAGTTGGGAGGATGATTTATTTTTGTTGTGAGAATTAGCCAGGGGATTTAGTTTTTTGTTTTTGTTTGCTGTATGGTTTGTGGGTTTTTTAACTGTGGGAAAGAAATGCCTTTTTAGAATCTAAAATAAAATTAAGCAGATATTGCTAATTATGCTTCATTGAGTGTACTTTATGATATGTGCAAACGTCTGTTCAGGACACCAAACCTGTTTTTTATTTTTGACATATTAATCCAGATCTTTGGAGATGTAAGGTTGGCATGCTAACCCACTGTAACATTTAACCTCTTCTGAGGCATAGAATTCAAACTTTAAAGTAAAAGAACTAATCTAAAAAAATTGTGCTCCTTTCATTAAATCAAATGCAACTAATGTGACTTAAAATCTCAGTTTGGTGTAGTGACTGCTATAGTTGGCTAGAAAAGATGTCATTTGGTGTTTTTGATTGTATTGACAAATCTGTTCGTTTGGAATCAATTACTAACCCAAGTGGATTAGGGAAGCACGTGAGAATCATTGTGCGGGGAAGCAATATTATTGTGCCTCATTCAAAAGCTGTAGATGTAATCACTACTTGTTGTATCTAGCTGTTAGTAACTTGAATTTGAGTAATTTTTGGTAAAATTTTAAAAAGCATCTAAGTCCTATTTTCAGAGGCCACTTAAGGGCCTAAGTCTCATGGAAAATCTAGGGAACATAGGTGCCTAATTCACTTAAATTGCATCTGCTCTACTGTTACTACAGTGTCACAGTTATGGTGCTGCTAGATGCTTCCTGCAGCAACAGAAGGGGTTTTTCCATTGCTGTAACTAGTCTATCTCTGCAAGTGGCAGCTGACAGGTTGATGAAAAATTCTTTCATTGACCTAGTATTATCTACATCAGGGATTAGTTCAGCCTAACTATGGCACTCCAGGAGCTCAATCTACTTAGTTTAACAAAGAGAAGGGTTAAGGGGTGATTCATTTCATTCTGTAAATACAACCATGTGAAAATAAAAATTGATAATGGGCTCTTTAATCTAGCAGAGAAGTGTGTAACACAATCCAGTAGCTGGAAATTGAAGCTAGACAAGTTTAGGCTGCAAATAGGGTGTAATTTTTTAGTGGTGAGAGTAATTAACTATTGGAACAATTTGCCAACAGAGTTTGTGGTGGATTCTCCATCACTGGTAATTTTTAAAACCAAGATGAGATGTTTTTCCAAAAGATATGCTCTAGGGAAGTGCTATGGTGTGATACAGGTCAGATTAAGTGATCACTTGTGTCCTTGGAATTTTATGACTCAGTGTTGTACGGTGACAGGGTTTTTTACATAAACAGTTTTAAACAGTGGTTGAGGTTCTGAGTACAGAGACTTCAGCCTGCTTAGTTTAAAGGAAAACACACCATTAAAATCTTTGTAACTTATTAAAGATGCAGAAAAGAAGGAAAAATAGTTGGTTATCTGACATGTCAAGTATTTTATTGTTAAAATAGAAATATTGTCCTTGTTTCCTTTCCCTTCTTTAGCTGTAGAGTCTTTAGATGGAGGAAAACAAAACAAACACAAAAAAACCACTGACACAACAATCTTACTATCATTTGACAGTCTCTTAGATGGTGATAACTGTCATTCTGTGGGGGGGGGGATTGGTTGAGGTGGACTGAAGCTGTGTTGCTGTAGTTAGTCCTGTCCCATTTCAAAACAAGACACAAACACACGAGGAGAAAAAAGAACAGCAAAGATAGAAAATGCATATTGTGGTTTGGGTGTTGACTCTTACTTGCAACCTCACTGCTTGAAAAACATAGGCACAACACACAGTCTTCTCAGCCATTGTCCGGCTATGCTAGAAGGAGAGGAGATACTGGATGTGGTTTAATCAGGATACAACTTTATTAAACAACTGTCTGGGAGTACCTGGCAGACAAAAGTATACAGTGGAGTTAATTCCATGATTATTTAATATATACCCAGGGAGCTTCTGTCAGCCACCCCCCTTTTACATCCTGGTCCCTAGCTCATCCACCGCTGGAACCTTCCCTTCCCCGTGCCCTCGAATCCGGGTGAAGATGGGCTATAAGAAGAGGGGGGAGGTTGGTTCCTTGCAGTGCTGGTCATAGGAGATCTCTCCTCCCCCTGTTCCCGCTCCTTTAACAAATACCTCCTTTAAAATCTTTTACCAATCCATTTATCTAATCACTGGATTCTTTCCCTATGGAATACCTGTTCTGGACATCTGCCCTATGCCAACTAATGAATTGCAAAATCATAGCTTAACTCCTGTTCCATGTTTGCCACCAACTAATTACACTCTTTCTCCCTCCCACCCCCCCCACCTGCTGTGGGGAAGGTGAATAAAATCCCGCTTCACCTAGGCCAATCTGGCAGTAATGGGAAAATTCCTTCCAGGTCCCCACAGCAGATACTGATCACATCTGGTATTTTGCCATTTCCGTAGGTGGGAGGGTGGGTGCTGCTCTGCCTGGTCCAAGTAAAACAGGGCTTCTCCTGCCCAGCGTGTACTTGCAGCTTCCCCTCTCTTCTGATCACCTGGGAGGCATGGGGCAGCATTCCCATGCTGATCTGTTCTGTGGCTGCTGCAAAACCACTCTGTGTCTCAGTCTCTTGAAAAGGTACACACCTTCCTCCAGCAGGCCAGACAAAGCCCATTAAGCGAGGGGGGAGTGAGACCTGGCAAGTGTACCAGCATTGAGCTATTTATGGCATTGCTTTTAGCTTCCTTTTTGGTCACAGGCTTACAGCTATGTTGTAAAAGAAACAGTCTTGGCAGGCTTGTCATGGTTGCCACACCTGCCTTCTCCTGGAATCCCAGAATCCATTGACACCATTGGGCCTTTGTTGTCCTCATCCTGACATGTGTCCTGATCAAACTAGACAGAAAGAGAGGAACCCAGATAACATTGCCACCTCCACTGATTCTGTCTGAAACCTGAACATAATCTGGGATGTCACACTTTGGTTCCTGCCGTTACTCTGTCCCTTGTGATAGTGTTTTTGTGTTTTTTTTTTTAAAAACACCCCATTGTATTTTTCTTTTTTAATCCTTCTCCTTTTGTTTGAGAAGAGTAATGCTCCCTCCTTCCTGTTTTCCTATTTCTTAGTCAGCCTCCCCCCCCAAGTCTCTTTTTAAGGACCCCAAATGGGGAATAATGGGCAAAAAACCCCTCCAGTATTTTGTGCACCAGTTAAGTCTAATGTCCAACTCGTTAAGTTTGCTCTATTAATTTGTTCTAATGACAAATCTGCATGATGACAAAAATATTACTCAGTGACAAGACTCAATGAAAAGACATTGGGACTCTTTTAATAAACATGGTCTCTAGTATAAGTTTCACTATATTACTACAGTACTATATTGTATATAGTTCACTATATTACTACAGTGAATAATGCATCAAAGTTTTTGTACAATTGATTTTCTCTTTTACCCTTTGCAAAACTGTTAGGTATGAACAGGATTTTGTGAGTGGAAACAACTTTCTGTGTTGCAAAAATTAGAAGAGAAAAATTCTGATTGTAAAATATTTATTAGGCTTAATTTACTTATTTCCTCCAGAGAACTTCAAAAGCTGCAGATCAGAGTTTGCCTGTGCTTTGTGATCTCGTTCCTATTATTAACGACCAGTCCCAGTACATTCACCACTTAGAAGCTGAAGTGAAGTTTTGCAAGGTATGCTACATGTCTCATCCATTAAGACTCTGATCCCACAAGTGTTCTGCTCATGAAATTTCTATTGAGTTTAATAAGAGTTCTGTATGCAAAGTGCTAACAGACTCAGATCTTGAGATTCCAAATATGACACCAGCCAAAATGGAAGCAAATAGAGTTCAGTATGTGTCTGTGTTTTAAGATACGTCATGACATCTGTATAGTTCTTAAAATGCATCTCAACCGGAGGCTTTTTTTCTTGATAAAATGTGTCTGAAATAGAAAGCTGTGTATCTATTTATTTAAATGAAACAGTTGTGTAACTTTTCCTACTCAAATAACCATCTAACCAGCATTAACATGCAACTTCAATTACCACCAAACATGCTTATTGTGCCTATAATAGGGTTAAAAATGAGAGAATCTTTTGCTAATATCTTGAGATCTGTACTCCTGACTAGAGCTGGGTGAAAATTTTTTCATTAAACTTTTTATGACTGAAGAATGCAGATTTGGATCAACTAAAACATTGCATAAACTTGTGTTGATATTGGTGCATTGTTTTGGCTGAAATGGTGGGAAAAAATATGTCGAAACAAACAGTTTCAGCATTCTCAAACCAAAACATTTCAGTTTTGAGTAAGCTAGATTCATCAGGAGATTTAGGCCTCGTTCACAAAAACAGGTGAAAAGTGGTGGTGGGGCCTTCCAGCCCAGTAGTTAGGGCACTCACATGGAAGGGGTTGATGCAAATTAAAATCCCCATTCTGGAGAAGGAACTTGAACACAGGTCTGCCCCATTTCAGGTGAGTGCCCTGAGCACCAGGTTATGGGCTATTCTGGAGTGTGTGTGTGTGTCTGTCTGTCTCTCTCTCTCTCTCTCTCCTGTTTTAAAGCTGTTCATTTTGTTCGAAATGCTTGACTAGTCATAGGGTCAGAGAGAGAGAGAAACTCTATAGCCCAGTAGTTAGGAAACTCACCTGGGTTCCAGTCTCTGCTCAAATGAACATGTAAGTACTTATATAGAGTAGAACAGCTTTGATAGGAGAGACTGAGAGAGACTCACCCCAGAATAACCCCATTGCCTGGTGGTTATGGCACTCGAGTGGGAGATCTAGGCTCAAGTCCCTGCTTTAGAGCAACAATTCAAACCTGGGTTTTCCACGTCTCAGGTGCTAACCAATGGACTTTATAAGTATAAAAGGGGGGAGCACAACTTCTACCATTGCCACCTCCTTTTTTGTGATTCTAGCCTTTCATTTCCTTTGCTGTTAAAAATTCCTGAAACTTTTCATTTTGGGTTGAATGAAACATTTGGTTTGAACAGAAAATATTTTTCCAACTTTCTAGATTTGCTAAAAATTCTGAAAAATTTTGGTTTTGGTTCAACCCAAACTGAATTTTTTTCAATTTTTTGGCGCTGCCAGCAAATAGAAAAATCATTCATTTGTATAACTCTACTTGTAACATCAAGATGTATTTAAATGACTATAACTATTTCCATGTACAGTATTTATATTCTGTCTCATAGGAGGAGTTGTCTGGGATGAAAGATCGGATACGAGTAGTTGTGCTTGAAAATGAGAAACTCCATGAGGAACTGAAATCTCTAACTGTAGAGAAGACTTTAAGGGAACAAACTCTTTTGGATGCTTCCGTAAGTTTGATGCTTTTTTATTTAGGGTGGGTGAATTGGTTCATTTAAAATAAGAACTACCCAAACTCACTCTTGTCTCAAACTGAACCTTAGCCAAAGCTGTATGAAAAATTGAAAATGCTTGATTAGAGATCGCAACATTAAGATCTTCCCAGAAAGGAACTACATTAAATTCTGCACAGATTCTTCCATTTAAAGGATTTTAACAGTAATATTCAATATTTTTTCTTTATTTAGCAATAATTAATATTTTTACTTAAACCACTATTGTGATTAAATTGTGAAGCATTACCATTGTTTTTCAGGCAAATACTCGGAACTCCTTGACTGTAGGAGGTGATGATTCTAATTTATGTAAACCTGCCAAATTGTCACCATTACATAACAAAGAACAGGTCTTGGCCACGACAGCCACTGCAGAAACAGAAAAATGGCAACTGGAATTGGTTAGTATTGAAATAATTTCCTTGTGTTATATCTTGGCAGAAGATTTTAATGCTCCTTCTTCTTGGTGGCATTTTTTAGGATGATTAATTTCCTGAGACTTTTGGAGGAGGAGATTTGTGCTGTGGAGATTCTTGACTATGCTAATGCCTGCAGGCAGCCGAGAACAGGCTACTGTAACATAGACAGCCATCCAGTACTGTGGGCTTCTGTAGTCTCTGGAGCAGCCTAACATCCAGATGGTGCAAAAGTGGCTTCATCCCACCTTAATCCCCAACCCTTGGGCTACAACTTCTGTATTTTTCTTTGAGTAGTGTCGCTGTTGTTCCTCCACTGTAGGTGAGTCTGCGTTCCTGTGCTGCTGGTCGGAGAACTTCGGTAGCACTCCATCCCACCTGCTCATGCACTGCTCCCCACATGCCACAAGGCTAGCCAGCATGCTTTGGCAGTCCCTCCTCAGTTCCTTCTCAACCACCCCTGACTAGAGACTGAGTTAGTTATCCGCTGATTGTTACCTCTCTCTTAGAATTGAAATTTTAGCTTCTTTTGAAGCCCTTTTTTCCGTTCTTTGCTTCATTTGCATTTTATTTTGGCCATTATGTAGAAAAACAAAAAAGGAATTTTGTCTTCCATCAAACCTCTATAAGGGCAAGGGAAACCCCTGAACAAGAATATGTTCTGCTCCCTGGGCTTCAAAAAGTGCCTCAGGTATAAGGAATTTAGTCCAGTGACTGACAGACACTCACCTACCTGGGAGAGACGCACATTCCACAGAAGTGTGGCTTGTGTCAGCAACTAAGCCCAGATCCAGGAAAGACAGAGAATTGAGGCTCAAACTCCTACTTGTGGAGTCAGCCCTTCAACCTTCAGAATCCCAGCGGGAGCCCTCACTACAGCCGTCCACTTAGAAGGGAGGTGAGCTCAGAGAAATGCCTGCGAGCCACTCATACAAGGCCTCTAAGAAAAGGTCGCTGAGTCCCCATAGTGAGCCCCAATCGAGCTGAAAATGGATCCCCAGTTTGGTTAGTATCATAGGTACTGACGGCACCTAATCTATGTGAATCTGGTACCCAGAGCACTCCCAGTACCAAACTAACTGGACAAGTCGGAATGCCTACAGACCCGGTAGGTGCAGGCAAAGAAGCAGCAGTACCGTGGGGCATGATAAACATAGAAGATCCGCCCTTGGGAAGGCTCTGTCAGGATGGTCAATATTGGTACTGCCGATGATATTCCAGGCACCAAAGGGTCCTGCTATCAGGTCGACATCTCCAACACTGTCGGTACTGACACCCTTTGCTCTTGCAGATTTCCAGTGTGCAATCGATCTGTCAGTGTCCAAAGCACTGTACTCTCCTCTGCTCAGTGCCGGGGCCCTGGTACCAAGTTCACCCAGAGACAAAAGTCAACTTTAACACTGGTACAGAGGCTAGAATTCATAGGAACTGCCCTCAACTCCATTCAAGTAAAAGCGCTCCTCCCACGTCACAAATTTCTTAGTCTTTCCTCATTGACAGAGACCGTACAATCCAGCCCCCAAATTTTGGCATTGCTTCCAGCTGTTGTGGCACATGGCTGTGGGCACTTTGGTTATGGTGGATTCCTTATGAGATGCCACCAAGCATGGTTTGGTTTGGTTTACAGGCCGAACAGAGACAATATAAGCAAACTACTATTGATTCCCAGCAAGGTCAAGTAATCCTTGGACTGGTGAAAGAACCCAGTAAACATCTGTATGGGAATCCAGTTTGTTCAGACTTCCCCATCTCTACTCCTGACCAACGATGCATCCCTCATAGAATGGGGTGTGCTTCTCAATGGTCACACAATACTGGGCAAATGGTCTCCAGCAGATACATGCCTCTACATCAACCTGCTTGAACTCAGCAGTAGAAACGCATGCGCTCACTTTCTTCTGCTAATCAAAGACATGCACACACGGGTCATGATGGACAATGTGGTTTGCATGTATTACATAAACTGCTGGGCAGGCGCCAGGTCTCTCACTCTGTGCATAGAAGCACTAAACCTATGGAACTGGTGCATCTCCTACAATATCTAATAATAGCAGTCTACTTGCCAGAAATACACAGCATGACTGGACAGTCTGACACGGAGTCCCACACAACAACAAATGGAAGATGGAATATGTTGTGGAGTACCACCAAATCTGACAATGGGGAATACCATACTTACCAGAACAAAAAATGTCTATGGTACTGTTTGAGAGCAGGGATCAGATTACACTCCATAGAAAATGCTCTCCTCCTTCTATGGACCAGGGCTTTCTTTATGCCTTCCCCCCATTTTCTCTGATACTGAAAATCCTGTTGAAAGTGAAAAAAAGAGCAAATATCATATTGATTGCTCCCTCTTATCCCAGACAGACATGGTATGCTTACCTGTCACTGCTGGCACTATGTCCACTAATGGCTCTTTCAGTCACTCCTTACCTTCTGTTGCAGAATGGAAGACACTCTCTCCATTTCAACTTGAGGATTCTACTGCTCAAAGCCTGCTCTGAAGACATGCAAGAAGTGTTATTGCACAAATAAGAAAGGAGCTACTTACCATATTTATCTACAGAGATGGAAGACACTTTTAAGTTGGCATTGGATCTGAAATATCATCCCTAATACATCCACCCTACTGATGATCCTAGACTACCTCAAGATACTGGAACACTCTATCAGTTTGCTGAAAGTTCATCTAGCAGTAATTGCAACCTTCCATGGGCAGGTTGAAGGATACTCAGTCTTTTCATATCCAATTACAAAGAGGTTTCTCAAAGGCATAGCAAACCTCTTCCCACAACCGAGACTTCCCACTCCTCAATGGGATCGCAACCTAATATTAAAAAGCCTGACTAGGCCACCATTTGTATCCATGGCCACTTGTCCATTAACTCACTTTTCCATGAAGACAGTGTTTCCTCATTGACATCACCTCTGCAAGAAGGTGTTGGGAAATAGTGGTTCTGATGGTGCAACCCTCTTTCACACAGTTCTTCCTGGACAAGGTCATACTTAAACCACATCCAAAGTTCGCTTCCAAGGTGACTACTGCATTTCACTGAAATCAGTTTATTCGGCTTCTGTCCTTTTATCCCAAAATGCATTAGGTTAATAAGGAAGCCATCTTCCACATGCTTGACAGGAGGAGAGCTTCATTTGGACAGAACAAGAGCCTTCAGGAAATCTGCAAGACTCTTCCTCTTAGTTGCAGCTAAGTCAAAAGGTACAATTATTTCAGGTCAGAGACTATCCGAGTGGCTTTTGTGCTGTATTAAACTCTGTTACCAATTGTGTAACTTAACATCCCATCTTCAATACACATGAATTCTACAGGTCAGTCTCCTTGTCCGTCGCCTTCTCCAAGGGTATCCCTATATCAGAAATATGCAGAGCAGCAACTTGGGCATCTGCACACACCTTCGCAGAGCACTGCCATCTTGGGGGATTCTGCTGCAGATGCCAAATTGGGTGCCAATGTATTATCATCCATATCAGACTCAATTCCATTCTCAAGCCCCAAACTCCAGTGGTGGGCACTGCTCAGGAGTCACCTACAGTGGAGCATCCATAGGAACACTACTCAAAAAAGAGGAAGAAGTTACTCACCCTATACAATAACAATGGTTCTTCAAGCTGTGTGTCTGTATGGTTGCTCCACAACCCACCCTCGTCCCCTCTAATTTGGAGTTCTAGTAGTTGATTCTGCAGTACAGAAGGAACTGAGGAGGGATTGTCCATGTACACTGGCTAGTCTTGTGGCAGGTAGGTAGCAGCACCATGCGCCAGTGGGACAGACCTACCAAAGTTCTCTGATCAGCAGTGCAGGGATACAGACACACCTACAGTGGATTACCCCTTAGGGACACACATCTTGAAGAACCATCATTACTGCACAAGATGAGTAACTTCTTTTTGTGCCTCTAAGATATGCAGCACAGAAGACCCCCCAGTATCTTGGAGATGCTCCATTTGGGAAAGTCCTTGCCCTGTCATCTCAGCTTGACAAAGTATTTTTCAATTTCTAATCTACACTAGTGTAGCATTTCTGTCACTGCTACTTAATTCACTCTACCAACAGTTGTGGTGAGTGAATTAATTTATTTGTGTATGTATGAGTTATGTTGATTTTAAAGGGCATTTGGCTGCTTCAGGATTATTATTCCTTTGTGCCCGGGATATACAATAAATGCTATATATCAGGGGTGGCCAAACTTACTGACCCTCCTGAAATCCCCCTCTCTCTGCTTGGCAGAATCTTCTAGCACCACCACACTGTCACAGGGCAGAAGCTCCAAGCTCCCCACCACACTGTTAGGTGGAGAATGGGGGGCATCGGTGGCTGCACGAGCTGCACCTTAGCTATAAAAGAGCTGCATGCAACTCACGAGCCAGATATTGGCCATCCCGATGTATATAAAAGATTATATTCATTGGTGTGTCTGTCTACAGAGCCAGAAATCTTTGTGATGACATCTAAGCTTACAGCATCTTAAATCCTGTGACAGTTCGTCTCCACAGTAGTTGCCTCATTTATTTCCTCTTATTTGTCCGTATGACATTTGCAATAGGACAGACGTATCGGTTGGTCAGTCATGGTGACTGGAAAGAATCTCTCATTGTTGCTTCTATCTAAGGAATTATTAGAGCTCCATATCACCAGGGTATTTAAACATTGCATATACATCTGCTTTTCACATCCAGCTTTTTTTGCAAAAAATAGGACTAAACTACCAAATACCTCATATAGTTGCAATGAGAGAGTTTACAAGGTTCTTTATAAGGGCTCCAAATCTTCTCTATTTACAAGTATTTCTATTGACTTCTATGGGAGCAAAGGCAGGCCTGTCATAGGGCGGCTGGCCCCTTTAAGGGAAAATGGGGCCTCAGCCCTAACTGTGACAAGATCAGGTCACTTCCTCGGGTAGGTGGTTATAGATGAGGTCATGTGACTAATTCAGGCCAGACATAGTGAGCTAAGGTAAGAAAGGACAGATACCTGAGGAAGGCACTGGGGAAGACTTCTCAAATGAGAGCCTAACAATCTAGCTAAGGGAGTTGGAAGAGTCAGGACAGAAGCCTTGGAAGCTGTATGTGAGGAAGCAGCTGCAGGGAATAAAAGGAATGTTTGAACTGAACCCTGCTTCAGAAAGGAAGGCTTGAGGTTTCCCGAGTCAAGGCAAGAGATGCTGAAATAGAGTTTGGGTCCGGAGGGTCAGTGTGGAAGGACTAAAAATACTCAACCCCAGAAGGGGAGTGTTTTAATTACCATTGTATTATGATGTGGTATTCTTAAGGGACCCTGAGTTAAAGGGGAAATTAAGGCAGGGTACTACAGAGCCACTCCAGGCCACAAACAAGTGCTTTGGCAGTGGCTCACCCTGTTAAAAGGCCCAATGGGCTTAACCTGCATAAATCATGGTAGCTCAACTGAAATCAATGGATTGATGGCAATTTATGTGAGGTAAGGATGTGGCTCAATTTGTAGAAATAAGTAAACAACAATGAGAGTATTCCATTCACTATCTAGGCTTTCCAAAAAACAGTAAGGAAAGTTAGTTGTTCTGAATCTAATGGTTTGGGTTGAAAAAAATCTGATTATCTTCAGGGGAAATTAGTGCTTTATAGATATTTCCAAAATTAGCAATAAGAGGAGATAATTGTGCGGAAAAAGGAAGACACTTACAGTTTTCTTTGATCTTTTCCTAAAGGAAAAGCTAAAACTTCTCTATCAAGAAAGGGCCGAAACACTTGAAGCTCAAGTACGGTCTTTAAGGTAAATTGAAATTATAATTTTTCTTTAAATTATTTGTCAAAATAATTTTTTTCTATGGTTTGCACTCTTATCAAAAATGAAATTTTAAAAACAGACACAACAAACATTTACATTTTTTAGTATAAACAATTCTTCCTGAAATATAATTTAAAACATGATTTTAAAACAAGTTAATTACATGACACTTATGGAAAAGGTTTGACAAATTGCCAGTGTTTCTATAGAAATTCCTTGTAGAAGACTTATAGAATTTAATAGAGAACAGGATCCTTTATATAGACTTTTTTACTTCTGTAGGATAGTTCTGTAGAAGGAATAAAACTGTTTAAATTTTTGTAAGCTGATCCAAAAGAAAAGGGGGGGTGGGGAGAAACTTGTAGAAAAGTTGCAATTTTCTGTTAAATTCGATTGGGTATCCCATAAGAATCTTATGCCACAAGTTTCAGATCTTAAATGCACTCTGTCAAATAATTTAGAACATGTTTTACTGTGGGTTTAAGTGTTTTAATAAGTATTTTTCATTATTTTGTTTAGGGGGAGCACTGGTAGAGAGGCTAAATTTAAATAAACCTCTTGCAATGCTGGAAACCTGAATGCAGGATAAGAGTAGAAGGGGCCTTCTCAGTCATTAAGTCTAATCCCCTGCTATAGTAGGTAGCCCCGTTGAATAATCCCATTTATAAATTTATCAAGCTCCATTTTAGAACTAGTTAGGCTGTTTGCCCCACTACTCCTTTTGGGTGGCTGTTCCAGAACCACACACCTCTGGTGGCCAGAAATTGTACTTTAATGTCCACTCTATATTTATTTATGGCCAGTTTATACCCATTTTTTGTTGTGCCACCATTGTCTTTGAGCTTAAATAGCTCTTCTTTCTCCTTATTGGTTCCTCCTCTCCATATATTTATATAGCGTAATCATATATACTCTCAGCCTTCATTTTCCTATGCTAAAAATATAAAGCTCTTCTAGTCTCTTCTCATCACATAGGTCCTCCATTTCCCTGGTCATCCTGTTAGTCTTTCTCTGTCTCTGCCCCTGTTTGAATTAATCTTTCTTGAACATGGGTGATCAGAATTTTACATAATATTCCAGATGAGGTCTTACCAGTGTCTTGTACAGTGGTATTAATACTTTTCTATGTCTACTGGAAATAACTTGTCTAATACATCCTAGGATCAGATTTGTTTTTTTATGGCTGGATTACATCAGTGGCTCATAGTCATCCTGTGATGGACTAATATACCCTAAGGTCTTTCTTCTTCTCTCTTGTTTCCAGGTGAGGAGCCCTCAGTTTATAGTAGAAATGCTTATTAATCACCAAGTGCATGATCTGAATACAGTACTATTAAATTTTACCTCATTCTATTACTCCAGTTCTCCAGGACTACTGGAGTATTTATACATACAAACCTTCTTGTAAAATATTCTGATCCTCCTCTAGATTAACGATGCCTTCCAATTTTGCATAATAGCAAATTTCATTAGTATGCTGCTCCTTTCTGTGCCAACGTCATTAATGAAAATATTAAATCAAAATAGTCCTAAGACCGATTTTTGAGGGAACTCCACTAGTAACCGCCCCCCGGCCCAAGAGCTTTCCTTTTCAGCACAACCTTGTCTTCTCCCCTTTAGCCAGTTCTTTATTCACCTTACAATTCTTGTACTAGTCCCCATATTCTTCATCTTAAATAATAATTAAATAATACACATAACAGCTAGTTGTGCTAGTGTAGTGAATGATCCTGAAGCACAAAACATGCACAAACAGCATAATCAGAGTAAATCATAGTATTCGGATTCTTTGAACGCTTCAGCCAGTGCAAAATGCAGCCACCTGCTTAATGGTGTGGGGGGCTTGATCTTGCAAGGTGCTGAGGACTCTGACCTTGATCCTCAAAGCGCACAAACATTTGCTTAACTTTACGTATATTGAAAATTGCTTTGAATCCAGTGGGATTGTTCAAATGCTTAAATTTAATCATGAGCTTAAGTCCTTTGGTGGATCAGAGTCCAATTGCTCAGCACTTTGCAGCATCAGGTCCAGGATCCTATGGCACCTTTATCTTATACTAGCAATTGTGGCAGATTAATTTCCAGAGGTAAGGCACAGGCCAGGAGGTAGTGACAACACTACAGAGATGAATACAGAATAAGCACAAAATCACTGGCCTTCAGTGCAAGTGCATGGATATTCAATGGATCTGCGACCCCCCCCCCCTTGCAGCTTGGGATGTCCTTTACTGTTGATGGGCTATGTACCTTGCCCCTTCCATGTGTCAGCAAACACTCATGTTCTAATAAGACAGTACTCTGAAAGGCCACATGTTTTAACTGATGATTTTCTGCATAAGTTCTTCATCCTGTAGGATTTTATATGGGGGGAGGGGAGGAGTAGTGGGAGTGATTTACTTTTGTTCTCTTCATTATTCATAGATTTAACTGAGACACACATTTCAGTAAATATCTGGCTTGCAGTATTGAATAGTAAAATTTATTAACAATGACATGTTTCCTACATCATTCTATTTAGGATTTTTAAAAATTATTTGTTTTGTTCAAGCACATACCAAACATGAGCACTGTAATTATTTTAATAAACTTGGAAACATTTGTTTATTGCTTTCAAGAACATGTTCTCTTCATCCTAGAAAAGACTTATCTGAATCTGAGAAGAATTGTGAAGAGCTGAAAGGAAGATTAAAGCATCAAGATGCACTTATTGCAACAAGTAATTCCAACCGGGTTGGTGGTCTTTGTCTGAAATGTGCACAACATGAAGCTGTTCTTTCTCAGACTCATTCCAATGTCCACATGCAGACCATTGAAAGATTAACAAAGTAGGTGTATGGATATTTACAGTGGAATTAAAAGTTCAATTGCTTATAATAGGGAATACTGATGTTTAATAGTTTTGTTTGTTAACACTTAACACAGGAGTACAGCATTTCCCCAAAATTGAGTGATTTTTCTGTGTTCAGGTTGTAGTGCTGCAGGAAATTTGTGTTGAAAGTTCTGTTTAAAAATCAGTGGTAATTAGTGTGAAATTCTGACGCTATTGAAGACCCTGGGAGTTTTGCCTTTGACTTTAATGGGAACGAGATTTCAGTGATCTTCCTGCAGTCAGGATTCCTTCAGATGTCTTTGTTACACTACATGCAACAATTTTCTTTGATCTGTTTGCAGACTCTTCGAGAGCTGTATAAAAATTGAGGTCCAAAAACAAAGTGTGTGCATGTCATTGTTTTTGTCTTGTCTCTGTAAATAATATTTCAGGTCTGGTGTTTTTTTTTCTGGTTTGTACCTTTTAATCTATTACTGGTCCAGGACGTATTATGCTTCCTGCATCACAAACTAGTATACTTTAAGGGAGTAATTCCATATGTGGGTAAAAAGAAGGTAACATTTTTGTGGCAGTCTTTAAAAAAAATAATCCCAGCTGTTTCTTTAGTTAGATTTAAATAATAAAATCTATACAAGATATTAGGCACCCTAACATGTACCTTTATAATACAACAAAATACTGGTTCAAGTAGAACTCAGATAGCTAACCAGTCATCTACAAAAATCTCCTTTCTGCCCCTTCATCAATTTGGGAAACATACCCTTAACCCTCTTCAAAAACCTTATCAAACAGATGTCTATCTGTTGTCAGATGTCTGAGGCTGCTCACGGGGTTGTGGAGTAATGAAATTGGTCTCAGTAGAGATAAATTAGTGGGTAGAGTACAGGTGAGATGGTTGAAAGTGTGTGGTAAATTCACTTTATCAAATGGACATTGACACCATGTATGTCATAGATATAGACTGGTTCCCAATGTATTTCCTGATTCTAAAGCCATGAAATTTGCCAAGGAATCCATCCATTGCTGCAGAATTGTGCTCCAGACTCCATTATTTTTAGAAAATGTATGGCTCTTATTTTTATGAAGAAAACTTTGAAAATATAAGCAGAATATAAATCAATGCACTGTGGTCTTCCTGAGTTTGTGAACTGCTTGAAACCAGAGATGTGGGCTGATCCATTCATCTCAATGGATTGTTAAATCTGAAACTTAGAGGTCACAATTTTAAGTCTATGGACCAGATCCTTAGGTGGTACAAATCAGCATATTCCACTGAAATCTCATCGAATACAATAGACTATTTCACTACTTTGTAGAAATATTTCAGCAGAAATATTTAAGCTCATATCGTCAAAGGAACTAAAGAAAGCTAAGTGCCCAAATCTCTCTGAAAATAATTAGTGAAATCTGAGCACCTATCTATCTTAGGCACCTTGGAAAAGCTCAGTCTTAGCCAGTATGATTATTCCATAATCTAGGCTGCTTCCTAACCTTCCAAGGTGTCAGAAGAGCCAGCTGCCAAAACTTGTAGCTGCAGTCAAGACAACTATATGTTAACAATATAAAACTCTTGTGCATATCAAAAACTGAAAATGTGGAGATGGCAAAGGAAAAACACAGGAGCGACTATACTATTGTGGTAGTCAGTTTCCTGTTCGTTTAAATTAAGAAATGCAAGTTGTTAATCAAAGAGGTGACAGAGTGCAGAATCCAGAAATCTTGTAGCAGAGCTTTGCTGCAGAGTACAAATGGCCTTGGATATATATATTAGCTATCTGATATACTATAATGAATCAGTGCAGTTTTCCTTTAAATATAATGCAGGAAAATATATAGTTAATTATTCATTACTGTCAGAATATCCCATTTTGTCTGGACCTACTTGTTTCTGAAGTTTGTGTTTGACCTTATACTTTTTACAAGGTCATACTTGTACTATCCATCTTGGATAAATTCCTGACATGAACCCTGCCACTGTTATTGGCAGCTTCATTAACAACCTACTGCTTTTAAGAACAAGAGGTCATTATGCTTTAGTATGTGCTGAGATGGCACCACTCTGTCTTTAAATCTTAATACATATTAATGCTGATTTTTGTCTTACTTTACATATGACCCTGATGTTTTCAGTCCATGAATGTTTTATATTTCTTGGCTTTGAATTTTCTTTTGCTGATGCAGAGAAAGAGATGACTTAATGGGTGCACTTGTTTCAGTAAGAAGGAACTTGAGTGAGATGCAGCAAAGGGAATCTAGTGCCTATGAACAAGTGAAACAAGCCGTGCAAATGACAGAAGAAGCCAATTTAGAAAAAATTAAGGTAAATTGAGTAAGAGGATAGTATAATTGTTCAGTATTCTTAACTATCTTAAATGTTAATTAGCTTTGTTTCCACATCAATGAGAGAATAAGTCACACAAGCTGTTAGAATTGTGTGTAAAACACAATTTCATACTCAGGTCATGTTGCTATCTTGAAACAAAGGGTCATTTAAAGTTCTTGATATTGTGATGGTTTTGAGAAGTCTGTTAAGAGAAGTTGCATGATCCTGGAGAGGAAACTTTATCTTAGTGGTCTGAATGTAGAACTTGACTTTCTTCTTCCAGTGCTGGTCTCTAGGTGGATTCAAGACATGGGTGCGCATGTACACCATGCATCAGAGTAGGAATAATATCGAATGTCTGTCAACCCGCACGCCATCCGCATGATGCATCCAAGGTTTTATGTGGCTGCGCAAGTTGATGCCATTTCAGTTTTCTTTCCCTCTTTTCTTCTCCTTTGAGAAAGTTACATAGCACCAAAAAAAAAAAAAAGTTTGTTTAATAATAGATAGTATAGTTAATGGTTTTATAGTTGTTTGCAGTCAGTGTGTTAAAATGAATGGTTTCCAAGTTCTCCCTTCCAGAGGTAGTCCATCCTGTGCAGGAAATTATGCCCAGACAAGTTGGGTTCAAGAACTGCATCACATGCCCACAATTGTTCTGGGTGAGTGATGAGCACCAATGCTGTCTTTACCGCTTTGGTGGGACCCACATCATTGCGTGGTGCTCTGTCTGCTGTTTTTTCCTTTCAAGAACCCGCAAGGCAAGAGAATTGAGGCTGAAGAAACACCTTATGGAAGAGGCAATACATCCACGTGTGCACCCTAAGGTTGCACTGACAGACGCGCTGGAATTGCCCAGTCAGAGCAACACTGGTGGGTGACACACACATGCAGCTATTTGTTGCCCCTACCCCCTACAGCAGAACTTTTGTTGCCATTGGAGGGACCTCCCCACCATTGTGGGGCACCGGGCACCCTGCAGCCTCCGTCTCCAGTCAACAAACTTTCTGCTATATTACCTTTCCATGATATGGCCAGAAGAGCCACGTGACACCTGCCCATGCCACTCCACCTGCTCCGACAGCACTGCTCTTACAGGACCAATCAGAGTCTGACTGGTCCTCAGAGCTTGAACCACATTTCTCCACAGAATGCCCACATAGTCCACACCTGCACTGATACGCACCAACACAAGTACTACCACAGGAACAGTGGTTCAGGTACCACCAGGTCCTCCAATGAGAGTAGATTGGAGGCTTTACTGGTATAGGTGGGACCCCTATTACCGGCATGGAGCTCCACTACTCCTCTTTCGGAGTACACCACCTCTGTCAGTGTATGACAAAGCACCACGGGTACTGATGGAACTGTCAGAGCCAGCGCATCCACTTCTTCCAACCAGTGCATCATCATCCCCAGATGAAGCGATAATCCCATCAACGCTCTCCCCCTTCCCCCCCAAATGATCATGGCCAATACCAAGACCTTTGGAGGTGTATGGCAGCTGCCCTCAATTTACGGGCAGATGATGTCAATGACTCCCAACATGAGCTTTACATCCTCCAACCAACAGGTCCATCATGGATTCTGTTGCCTATCCTTAATGCCATTCTACAGCTGGCCCAGGCAATCTGACATACCTCGGCTTCCTGCATCCCGATGCCTAACCATGCACCCACCACCAAACTCACTAGCAGTGCAAGCAGCCATTCAGTGGGCCAGACAACAGCGCATCTCGAAGAACCATCAATTACAGTAAATAACTTCCCTGTTTTCGAGGTCTAATTCAGGTTCTTAGACTGATATTTATTGTGTCCTCAGGCAAATAACTTAGCCCCGGTCTACACTTACCTTTGCGATTTGGCAGCAGTTGATGGGAGATATGCAAGTGACACAAATCACTTGCGTATCTCCCGTCGACTTTGCAGCTTATCCTCTGCGCACCATCCACACTGCGCTGTGTCAAAGGGAACAGTGTTCCTTTGACGCAGCGCTACGCCACTTATCGGGGTGGTTTTCTTGCGTCGCTTGCTGGGTCGTCTATACAGAGCAGTTGATCTGACGACGTTGAATTTGCTGCCGTCAGTGTAGGCCCAGCCTTAATCTCTCTGGGTATAGCTACACTGTAGTAACATACCTGTGACTGGCCTGAGTCAGCTGACTTGTGCTCGCTGAGATCGGGTTGTAGGACTAAAAATATCAGTGTAGGTGTGCAGGCTGGAGCCTGAGCGCTGAGACCCGGTATTTGTGAGGATTGTTTAAAATGCATATAATTGTTTGAAGATATAAAGTGTTACATATAATCACATTTATATATTTATTACACTTTTTGGCACTGTAGAAATGATAATTGTAAAATCAAATTTCTGATAGAATGCTTATGTTAAAACTAATTACTTTGTCTAGGTGTCAGTTTCAACTGACATAGATTAAATCATTATCTTGATATGTAATGCCATCTACTGTGTAATTAGTGAATTACTACTAAATCAGAATATTTTAATTAAATGACTTTGTTACTAACAAAGGACAAGGTTAACATAATACTCCCATTGGTTACTGAGCATCAGTTACTGGTATTTATGGGACGCTATACTGTGCATGTATTCTTAAAAAAGAAGAAACTAGTTTCAAAGTTAATAGTGGGGAAGTGATGATGGGAGAGGAAAATACTACATATTGAATAATTACAGATATATTTAAAGAAATTAACCACATTAACAGCCAATAACGATTAGTGACCAGGGGGCAGATTTTTAAAGGTATCTACTTGCCTGAAGATACAGCTATGCACCTAAATCCCACTGAAATCAATGAGAGGTAAGCACCAAGATGCCTTTGAAAATTCCATTAGGAATACCATAAGATATTGAGGCATCTTTAGGTTTCTCAATACCTTATCAGATTTTAAAAATTGTTAATACATGTGTAGCAGGAATCAGTGACAGTCATTCATCAGTATGTGTGATACCCTAATAGACATCTAAACTCTTAGTTTTATTCCTTGCTCACAACATTAAAATTTTACATAGATTTTTGGTTTCCTTATTTATGCATCTACAATATCATCTGTGATTTGTGATGCCATTGCAGCTCTGGGAATAATGTATGTTAGCAACCTGCTTCTGCTAAAGATAGCACGAAACAGGTTTTTGCTCAAGCCACCTATAAAATGACAATAGTTAATTTTTCCTTGGTTTTATTTTCTGTCTGAGACTTCACTTTTATTTTAATATTAAAAATATAGAAGATGTTCCCCACCAGATCATATTCAATTTAACATAGGTCAGAAATGTGGACGACTATGATATGAACCTGATAAGGCAAATCATTAGGGATCTAGGTAAGATAAAACTAATGAGATCTGACTGCATGTTATGTTTCTGACAGTCTAGTGAAAAGAAAGTAACTAAATGCATGGTATGTTCTCTGTGCGGTCTTCACTACTGCTTGTGTGGAGTTCCACCTGTGCATAGGGAACTAACTGTGACAGCAGCATGGGTACTGCTACAGGGCTCAGCCCATACTTCCAAGCCCATACCCAAGGTTGTATGTATGTGTTGCTAGCTTCCCGACCCTTTATCTTAGAAAACTGTTTTTCTCTTTTTTCCCTGGCTACGTGAATGCAACTTAAATTTGGGTACTTTACCTGCCTGGGTAAATGTAGGAAAGTAAACTTGGACCTCCCAGTCGTCTTTCTCTCATAGGGCCAAGTCCTATTTTTTTTAATGCAAGTCTCTTTGGATCCAATTGGAGTATTCATGTGGGCAAGCAGGATTTACTTTTGTAGGCCAAAAGTATTACTGATAACTGACAGTTACATCTGGTTTGTGAAAGGTATGGTCTTAGGTTCTCAGTCTTTGGAAACATGTACCTTTTCTGTCCTTTGGTAATTTCTGTTACTTATGGCCCCTTGACCTGTTAGTTATATTTATTCTTAACGGGACAAAGATAATCTTTCAGGGTTGAAGCAAATCTGAGTTATGGATTTTAAAAATAGAATTGATAGAAGAAGAATGGTTTGAGCGTCTTATCTGTTTAAGGGCAGCAGGGGATTTGTCAAGTACAAACTTTTTCTTGCAACATATTTTAGTCCCCACATATTTTAGGTGGTTTTATTTTGCTTTTTTGGCTCTCTCATTCAAATGGTGAAGAAGTTGTGGAGAAAGAAGTTACTAATGCGTATGATTTAGAGCTGCCCAAGGCTCAGATTTCTAAAGTAAATGATGGTAGTGATGATGATAGCATTAATTAATTTAATCACAGATCACTGTTCTCTAGATGTGGGATAGATGCTACCAGAGGTCTAGATTTCCACATAGTGGGCTTGTGGAAGACTCAGCCAGAACCCTCTTTAAAGATCATTAAATGGTGTAGTTTTCCTCCCTCTTCCTCAACCCAACACACAGGGAGCATAGTGGATAGAGGTTTTTATCTCTTACTCATAGACTCATTTGAAAATCTAATTTAAAAGGCAAAGGAAATAAAGTCCATTTAGGGCTTCTTGATTCCTTGAAGTAGGATATTAAAAAAACTGAAGAACAGAATGTTAGTGAAATAAGACATAGTTTAATCCCAGGCAAAATGCTGTTTCAGGTGCCTTGAATATCTTAATTTAGCTGAAAAAGGACCTATCTATGAATAAATGAGACCGACTTAAAATAATTGTTATTTTCCAACCCTTTGAGAGACTATTCCTGTCCCAGAGAGACTTAATCACAAAATGTAGTTTTTTCTGACTGGTTTGCTTACATAGTACCTTATCTGTGGAATCATGTCTGTGCTTGTGCAAAATTCTGTTGTCCATCATCTCTGGGAAGTTACTTGCTGCCCACTTATGATTTGCTCCTCAGTCAGTTAACCCAGAATTTTAATCAGCATATATGTCCTGAAGCTGGAAATTCATAAATCACCTCCTTCCTCAGCATCGTTTGAGAAATCTGAACAGCAGAAGAATAAATAATTTGCCTATTCAGCCCTCTGCTTTGCCAAATTCCTTCTGTGGCTCCACTCAGCCTTTTACACCCAATACTTCAGTTTAGGAAGAGAGGAGACCTCTGTAATACGCTGTCCTCTCATGCAGTATGGAATGCAAATACAGTTTATTGGTGTCTACAAAAAACTAGATATTGGAAGCCAGTTTTCCTTGACAATCTTGGGTGAAACGTACACAGAATTCTTAAGTACAGGTCATATCAGCAGTAGACTTTTGAGAGGGACATATTTCTATAAAACCCAAATTAATCTGGAAAATCCCATCAACTTCATTATGGTTTCTAAACACAATTAGCATGGCTCTATTTTTTTGTTGGACAACCAAGTTTGAGAACTCACATTTTCCTTGGACAAGTAGTCTTTTAAAGATCAAATACTGTCCGTGTCTGTGTCTTAAGTGTGCATGATCTCATTTTGTCAATCTTTTTTTGTATTCCATTATACATATAGAGGCATCTGTATTCAGCCATGAAACTTTGTGCTAATAGCAAATTAGTTCTTCCAAAAGCATTAGACTAGAATGTCAGGCTTGTTCTACTTAATGCCTTGCTTTGGCAGGATGTTTATTTCCTGTCCTATGTTTAAATCATGGAATGCATTATAAATATCATAACATATTCTTTCCTTAGGCTCTGGTCCAGTGTGAACAGCTGAAAAGTGAGATGGAAAGACAGAAAGATCGCCTTGAAAGGGAGCTAATTGCCCAACTAGATAAGAGGGCTGGTGAAAAAGAAGCACTGCGAGGAGAAATGAAGAGAGAGAGAGAGGACTTGGCATCAACGGTAACAATAGTTTTGTTTTTTTTTCTTACCCATATGTAGCTAAGGAGCATTCAGTGGTTTTCTAGCTATAAGCAGTGGCGTTTAATTAAATAAAATTATTGTATGGATTTGAAACCCCAGTAAACACTTATTTTGCACTCAGCATTAAAGTGGTGGTAGGGAGATTTCTTATGTGATCTTTTAAATTTGAATCATTAATACGGATGATATGTTATTGGACACAAACTAGGTTGTTGCTAAATTAATGCATTAGATAAGGTACAGTACAACTTTAATTTGTATAGCATCTTCCATACACACATTTTCAAAATAGTCTATAGAATAAAGTAATACAGGAAAGACAATATATGACATTATATACAAGAAACTATCTTAATAGAACATTATTAAATTTGAAAGTAAAGCACTGAAAAATTTGGAAATGCCAGAATTAAGGTTGCCCGTGCAACTCTCTTGTGTGTATGAATGATGATACTGTCTTAATTACATGATTACATATTTTTGTCTATCACAGAATCCTTGCCTCTTCAAGTTCATAGAATGGATGGTCTCATCTAATTGGCAGATATTCACTATTTTTGTTTTATCCTCATTGTTCAATGTGATATGTCAGTCTTTATTTACTGCATGCTATTCAAACCCTGAAGATAGAATTTTAATTTCCTCATCGGCTTTTCAGTGGTACTCATCACGATAGCATCTGAGTGCTTCACAATATTAATGAATTTATTTTCACAACACCCTTGTGTGGCAAATTGGTATTTTTATTCCAATTTGACAGATGGGAAATTAAGCACAGAGAAGTTAAGGGCAAAAGTGCCCACTGTTTTGGGTGCCAAATTTGAGATGCTTAGGACCTAAATTTTCATCATACTGTAGCATTATATAACACTTTATATGTTCAAAACAACTCCCATTGACTTCAGTTATAGCTGTGAGTGGTGTTACCACTTCTGCAGATCAGACCCCAGGGTCTCAAGTCAGGCAACCAGAAAATGAGAAACATAGAATTAGTTACCTGTGAAAATTTGGTTTAAGGGTATATCTGTACAGCAACTGGTGGGTGTTTACCAGAGCATGTAGACAGACACGCCCTAGCTCCTTTCAAGCAGGTGTGCTAAATTATAGCATTGTGTCCTCTGTGACATGGGTAGTGGGTTAGGCTAAGCACCCAAGTACAGTCTTGCCCGACCCCCCGGAGTACATACTTAGGCAGTTAGCCCGAGCCACTGTCTGTGCAGCCATGGCTAAGCTGCTACTTCTAACATGCTAGCTCAAGCAGAGCTAATGTGTGTCTGTCTATCCATGCTGGTGGACATGCTCCAAGTAACTTGCCCAGCATCCCCCATGAACTCTTTGACAGGGTCTAGGATTGAATCTAGTTCTCCAGGGCAGCTTTCCATCTGCTTTAACCATAAAACTCTCCTTTCTCTTCCTGCAAACCCTTGCCTAATTCACTACACGCCTTCTGAACTTCTGTAACAAATAAGAGAGGGATCCTCCCAACAACAGACATCTTCACTGCATGTCCATAAGGGCAGGTCTACACTACCAACTTGCATCTCCGCAGCTGCACCAATACAACTGTGCCCCTCTAGCACTTCTGGTGAAGATGCTGTAAGCCAACAGGAGAGCTCACCCATTAGCTTAATAACTCCATCTCCATGAGAGGCATAGTTATGTTGGAAAGAGAAGCTCTCCTGCCAACGTAGCACTATCTACACAGGGGGTTAAAGTTGGTCTAACTACGTTGCTCAGAAATGCGGATTTTTCACATTCCTGTGTGACATGGTTATACCGAAGTAAGTGTGTAGTGTTGACCTGGCCTTATTCACTCCCCAGAGCAGATTCATCTTGTGCACTGAGTGAGGTAGGATCCAGTGGAAAAAATAGCACGTGCTCATGTAATAAGACTGTATCATAATTACAGCTGTAAGAAAATTGTGGGCTGCAATTTTGTTGCGGAAACAGTAACTTTAACACAGGCTGCAACTTGTTATTGTTGCTGCAAATTTTGGTGGTATTGCAACCCCGTGCACCAGATTACAATACCGCTCCCTCATATTTAGCCCGGTTGCCTCTCCACCGTGAGTGAATTGTTTTGCAACACCATTTACATCTGGGAAGGGGGTTTATGGTGGGTTTTTCTTTTATGGTACTTGAACTGACCACAGCAAAACACCAACTTTAACAAACTGAACACAACTTTTGAACAAAAAAAAATCAGGTTTTTTTACAGCCATAATCATAGTGCATATGGCCAAATGGGCAGAATTAAGGTGGACAGACTACATTAATTCTGGCATTTCTCAACTTTTCAGTGCTTGATTTTAATCGGCTTTATAATTGTTGTTTTGCTATATTTTTTGTGTATAATTTCCTAAGTGTTTTTTTTTAAAAAAAAAACCTGATTCAGCTATGTGGCATCAGATTGACCATCCACTTGGGTCATCTTTAGATCCACCACAATAATACGCCACCTGAGCTAATAGAGTAACTGCTAAGCATAGTAGGTTGCCATCCTCTTATTCCAGGCTATGTGCCAGGCCCTCCAACCTGTTTTGTCCCAGGCCTATCTTTTCCCCAACCCCAGCTCCTTGTCCCAGTACAAGTTCCCAGACATAAACCTGGGAGGCATGGTTCACAGTAGTCCAGAATTGCAATTTCAAGGACAGTCCTTCTCAGCCCCAGGTTGGAGCATGCCAGTGTGGACAGAATCTTCTGGGGATTTGGCAGGTAAAATCACAATCTCCACTGAGCATGTGCAAACTGATTCTTCAATGGCTTATAATTTGGCCAAATTTGAGTAGATTTTCCTAGGAATGGGAGAAGGCATACTTTTGACAGAAAAAGTGCCCTACTGCCAAATTTCAAGTCACTGTTCCAAAGCATGGAGGTGTTAGAGTTGATCAAAGAATAGGTTGCCACAATCTTTTTTTTTTTTTTTTTTTTTTAAACTATGGGCAGAACAATATATTTTATCCCTAGCTTTGTTCTTGGAAATGGCTGAACCATTTTGGCCAAAGCTTTCTAAAAGTATTCAGCCAGAGGTACACTGGAAAATTCAGCCCTAGTGGTTACAATTTGGCAAAGTTACAATCAACTGAAAACAGGGCCTTATAATGGGAAGTGTCGAGCAACCTTAACAATTGGTAGTGCTACCAGCCCCACCTACAATTTTAGAAAATAATTATGTAAAAACTTCACGTATATAGTGAATAAATTAAATCATTCTTTCATAAAACCAGTAACAAGGCCAGAGTAATTTAAGATGTACAGAATATAAGAGATTTTGAGAACAGCTGATGCTGTGGTGAGTAGGGAGTTGAAATTTAGGGGTGAGGTCACAGAACATGTATTAAATACATGATGCTACAGTCAGTTAAGTACAGTGAACCTGTTTTAAGTGGCCAGCTGATCATAAAAAATCGGTTGCCTAGCCAAGCTGTATCAAAAGGTAGATTAACGTTGTATTAGAAATACTGAGGTATTTGAAGTGCTTGAGAGAGGTTTATCTTTTGCAAGTAATAGATTTCACTGTGTACTTACGACTTTAGAACCACAGAACATGCACTCAGGACTGTCAAGAGAAATTTGGGTTTCTGGTACATTTGGGTTTCTTTGGGGCCCCATCTCCCATTTCACTACAGTTACAGACATTTTGGGAGCCTCCCCCTTAGCTCATGATCCAGGAACAAGTGTCCCTCCTTTTCTACCCTTATCCATGCTTTATGCATGCCAACATAAATATCTCCTTATAAACAAGCACTTCATAATTTTCACTATTATTGCAATTTAGCTTCTTGTGACACTGTATATATCACTGTAAATTGTCACCTCCCACTGAGTTGTCTTATTTAGACTGAGCTCCACACTGAGGAATTGGCAATCTTCTAATATCTTTTTGAAGAGCTATGCATACCTAAAACAATATATAATAACAATACTGTGATTTTAGAGTTAGTAATTAGGATTAGTCACAGGGTGTCTTTATAGAAAAGTATGATTATACATTTGTATTAATGATAACTGAAATGGAAGATTTCTTTTGAAAAATAGAAATTAAGTGCCAGGAATATACTTCTATTTGCGTACTATGCATTAAATTGGTCTTCTCTTGAATTTGTTGTATTAGTTCCTTAACAAGTGATTTGTTACAGGAACTATCTGGCATAGGTCCATAAATCAGATGGCTATATAATGGCTGAAGCGTAGTGGTGAATACACCACCTTTTAAGTCCAGCTTTTGACTTCCTATAAAGTTTATCTAGAACTGTCAGGCCCTATTATTTCCAGTTACATTAGGTAACTTCAGGACTAAACTGCTGAAGGGCAGACATCTTTGTTTTATTGTTATGATGTTAATTATCCTTCAGCAAAATATTAACTCAGCTATATTGTTTAAAAATATGAAATTGTAATTTTTCAACATACTAAGTTACAGTTTGTTTACTGCTACACAGTAACTGCTTTGAGGTATAATGAGATTTTTGCCTCATTTTAGGAATTAATTTAAGTATATTTGTAGTTACAGGGTGAGTTTCTGTAACTCTTTCTCTCTCTGGGACATAAGATGGTTTCCCTTGCTAACAATTGGTCAAAATCAGAGTCTAAGTGAGTGATAGGTAAGCAGATGTTCTCCTTCGAGTGGTTGCTCATATGCATTCCACTTAGGTGTGTGCACGCCCTCGTGCATGGCCAGTTGGAGAACTTTTACTAGCAGTCCCTGCAGGGGCCGGTCCAGCGACCCCGTAGTGTCGCCGCCATGCGGCGGCACAACCGTTGCTGCCGGCCCCTCCCCTCTTCAGTTCCTTCTTTCCGCCCATGACTGTCGGTCGAGAACTAACCCTGCTCTTCTCAGGTTTTTGTTTCGCCTTAAAAGTGAGTATTTAGTTAGTAGTTCGCCTCGAACTAAGTTAGTTTTCAGTTAGAGAGGTTTTTGTAGTTTAGTTATGGAGCCTTCGGGCTCAGACGCCCGCGGCCATGCCCGGCACATCCAGCTGCAAGCCATGCGCTAGCTGCGGGAAGGCTTTCCCAGCTAGTGACCCCCACGACAGTTGCCTACGGTGTCTGGGGGAACAACATCGGCGAGACCGATGTAAAATTTGCAAGTCCTTCAAGCCTCGGACGCAAAAGGACCGAGAAGTGAGGCTGAAGGCATTCCTAATGGAGACTGCGCTCAGCCCGGCGTCCGAGCCCACGCGGTCCACCACGGCACCGAGTGTGTCCTCGGTGCGGAGCGCACCTCTGGCACCGGGAAGCACGGTGCCGAAGAAGAAGAAAAAGCGCCGCCCGCTGGTGGAGAGCTCCCCCGCACCGCAGGAGCGGCCGGGGTCGAGTACAGAGGTGCGTTCCCTGGACCGGCCCCCAACCCCGGCACCGGGTCCGACACCATCCAAGGAGGTCTCCCCGACTTGCGTGAGCGAGGGACCTACCGTACAGACTCCTTCGACACCGGAGGCGTTCGAGGCGGCACGAGTCTTGATGACCTTGCCCACGCCTCCGGCACCCCCTCGCATGAGGGGCCCGGAGCCTGTTTTCTGGGGCAAACCCGTGCTGGGTGTCCCCGAAGGGTGGGCGGCACGGCACTGGACGTCCAGCCGCCTGCCATCGCCATCGCCCAACGCCGAGGAACCGAGCCTGGAGGCTCCTCTCCCCCTTCGTCGTCAGAGGACTCCCGCCGCCGCTCCAGCTCCAGCCCGGCACCGAGCCGGCGCGCTCGGCACCGTTCCCCGGCACCGAGGAAGAGGCTGCGAAAGGCCTCCCCGCCCCGGCGCAGATCGTCTTCGTCCTCGGGATCGTCCCGCAGACGACGTCGCTCCTCCGACTCTTCCTCGAGTGAGCCACGGAGTGTCTCCTCCCGGCACCGCCGTCGCCTTCCCCTGGCTCGGGATCCCGAACCCGCCACCAGGAGCAGGAGCCCTCGCCGGTACCGCAACCGGCACCGGCACAGCCGGCACCGCTACCCCCGGTACCGCAGACCCCGGTGCCGCAGGTACCTCTTCCTGCGGTGCCGGCACCGACACCGCCTGCAGCAGGGCCGGCATTGCCCTCGGCACCGGCGCTGCCTCTGAGCTGGACCCAAGGGCCCTGGCAGTGGCCAAAGTGGGCCCAATGGGTGGCCCAGATGGGGCAGGGAACTATGCCGGCCCCTGCCTCGGTCACCCATTCCCAACAGGCACCCTCGGTGCAGGAGGGTGACCAATCCTTTTCCTCCCAGGAGGAGGACCCCGGGGAGGGCCCCTCCACAGGACCCCGCAACCCCTTGTACTCATCGTCCCCAGACGAGGCAGCCATAAGGGACCAAGGGGCCCCACTCATTGACTTTAAGGCCCACCAAGAACTCCTGAAACGGGTGGCCTTGAACCTGGACTTACAGGTCAAGGTCCTAGAGGAAGAGGTGGACCCCCTCTTCGGCCGAGTGGGGACCCAAGGCCCTTCTAGAGTAGCCCTCCCCATTCACGAAAGGGTCCTATGCCTAGCCAAGGCTGTATGGCAGACCCCTGCCTCGGTCGCCCCCACGTCTAAGGGCGCCGAGAAGAAGTATTATGTGCCAGCCGAGGGGCACGAATACTTATACGCGCACCCTGCCGCGGGCATCTTGGTGGTAGAGGCTGCCAACCAGAAAGACAGGCAGGGTGCACAGAGCGCCTCCCCTAAAAACAGAGGGCAGGAGACTAGACCTTTTCGGCAAGAAGGTCTACTCCACAGGGGCGCTCCAGCTCAGGGTAGCCAACCATCAGGCTCTCCTGGGCAGATATAATCTAAACTTATGGGACTCCTTGAAAAGGTTCTCGGAGTCTCTGCCTCCAGACCAGGCCGCCGACTTTGCCATGGTCCTGGAGGAAGGGGTGACAGTAGCCAGTGCGGCCTTACAAACTGCTTCTGACGCTGCAGACACGGCCAGCAGGGATATGGCCTCCGCTGTCGCTATGCGGCGGGCAGCGTGGCTGCAATCTACTGAACTGTCCCAGGAGGTGCAGCACTCCATTCAAGACCTGCCGTTTAATGGAGCCGCCCTCTTCTCGGAGAGGACAGACGAGAAGCTGCACGCCCTAAAAGACTCAAGGACGACGCTACGCTCCTTGGGCCTTTACACACCCCAGGCGGCAAGACTGCAAGCACGCCAACAGCCGCATCAACCGCCACAGCGGCACCAGCAGCAGACTAGGCCACCGCCTAGGCCCTACCCCCCTCCCAGGGGTCGGGACAGAAACAGGGGCGCAGGACGGCGCGACCAACTTGCGACCCCCTCGTCTTCCTTCAAAGGTCCCTCCCGGGGCCCCAAGGGCAAAAGACAATTTTGACATTGCGCCCGAGGGTGGCACCCCTTTACGTTCCTTGGACCACCCCCCGCCTTTCCGGGACAGGCTAAGACCATACATCAGCCTGTGGCGGGAGATAACATCGGACCAATGGGTCCTCCGCACCATCCGCTGGGGCTATGCCCTCCAGCTGCTGGCTTCCCCCCCCCCGTCCCTTTTCAGGGACCCATCTCACGAGCATGTACTCCGCCAGGAGGTTCACACCCTCCTTCTCAAAGGTGCCATAGAAATGGTTCCACCACTCGAGGTGGGGAGGGGATTCTACTCCAGGTATTTCCTCGTCCCCAAGGCAAAAGGAGGCCTCAGACCCATACTGGACCTGCGCAAATTCAACAGGTTCATAAAAAAGCTCAAATTCCGCATGGTCTCCCTAGCGTCCATCATCCCAATACTGAACCCAGGGGACTGGTTCGCCGCCCTCGACCTGAAGGATGCGTACTTTCACGTCTCCATCCTTCCCGCCCACAGGAAATTCCTAAGGTTTACGGTAGCTGGTGGCCACTACCAATTTACGGTCCTCCCCTTTGGCTTGGCCTCATCCCCCAGGGTGTTCACGAAGTGTATGGCAGTGGTGGCGGCCTCCCTGAGGCGCAAGGGGGTCCAAATCTTCCCATATCTGGACGATTGGCTGATAAGGGGCAAGACCAAGTCGCAGGTGCGCGAGGCGGTCTCCCTCGTCCAGACCTCCTGCCGTACCCTGGGGCTGCTCATAAACGAGCAGAAGTCAACACTATATCCAGTGCAGGACATGGAGTTCATAGGGGCTCACCTGGACTCGGTGCGGGCCAAAGCCTCCCTCCCACGCTCGAGGTTCGAGGCCATGGCGGCGATAATATCGCAACTCCAGAGGTGTCCCACGACAACAGCCAGGCAGTGCCTACGGCTGTTAGGCCACATGGCCTCCTGCACTTATGTAGTGGGGCTGGCCCGCCTCAGACTCAGGCCCCTCCAGAGCTGGTTAAAGAAAGTGTACATGCCCAGCAGGCATGCCCTGAACAGGGTGGTAACAGTCCCCCCTGCGGTGTTGGGGTCACTGAACTGGTGGCTGGACCCCAGAATCGTGTTGAAGGGAATTCCCTTCAGGGCACCCACCCCCTCGATCACTCTGATCACGGACGCCTCAGACCTGGGGTGGGGAGCCCATATCACTGGTGGTCTGACCACACAGGGCCTCTGGTCCCGGAGGGAGACTGCCCTCCATATCAATGTAAAGGAACTGAGGGCAGTCAGACTAGCTTGCGAAGTGTTTCGCCACGCTTTATTCAGGAAAATGGTACAGGTGTTGACAGACAATACCACTGCAATGTACTACATCAACAAGCAAGGGGGAGCGCACTCCTCGCTACTGTGCCAGGAGGCGCTTCGACTTTGGGACCTGGCGGTGAGACGCAACTTCTGTTTAACCGCCTCTCACCTCCCGGGGGCCAGGAACGACGAGGCAGATCGCCTCAGCAGGTCGTTTCTTCCCCAACACGACTGGTCTCTTCACCCGGAGGTGGTCGCCATGATCTTCCGCGAGTGGGATGTTCCCCACATGGACCTGTTCGCATCAGCCTGGAATGCGAAGTGCCCGAGGTTTTGCTCGCTCAGGGGTCACGAGCCGGGCTCCGTCTCCGACGCGTTCCTGATCGAATGGACGGGGGGCCTCCTGTACGCATTTCCCCCCCTCCCGCTCCTGCCCAGGGTCCTCTTGAAAATCAAGAGGGACAGAGCGGACATCATCCTGATTGCCCCAGCGTGGCCGAGATAGTACTGGTTTTGCCTGCTCCAAGACCTGTCCGTCGCTCCCCCGATCGAGCTCCCGAAGAATCCGGACCTTCTCTCCCAGGACAACGATCGCCTGCTGCACCCCAACCTGGACTCCCTACACCTGACGGCCTGGAGACTCTCTGGCTAACGGAGGAGGAGAGAACCTGCTCGGAGCAGGTCCAACATGTGCTCCTGGGAAGCAGGAGGCCCTCCACCCAGAGCGCCTACAAGGCCAAGTGGAGGAGGTTCACCTGCTGGTCGGAATCGCGGGGCATAACCCCCGGTATGTCTTCCGTGCAGGCGGTCCTGGACTACCTGCTGCACCTCAAACAACAGGGGTTGGCGTTGGCTTCCCTAAGGGTCCACTTGGCAGCCATCTCTGCTATCCACCAGCCGGTGGAGGGGAGGTCCCTATTCTCTCACCCCATGTCGGTGAGGTTCCTCAGGGGAATCGAGAGGCTGTATCCGCAGGTCCGTGACCCGGTGCCTCCCTGGGACCTGAACCTAGTCCTTGACAGACTGACGGGGCCCCCCTTTGAGCCCTTGGCCACTTTCCCCCCGCTAGTCTTGTCCTGGAAGGTGGCCTTCCTTGTGGCCATCACTTCCGCCAGGAGGGTCTCCGAGCTGAGAGCCCTGACCTCGGAACGCCCCTATACGGTGTTCTTCCGGGATAAGGTACAACTTAGGCCTCACCCAGCCTTTCTACCTAAGGTAGTCTCTAGGTTCCATTGTAACCAAGATATTTTCCTCCCTGTGTTTTTCCCAAAACCGCACGGGTCCGCGGACGAGAGGAGATTACACACCCTTGACGTGAGGAGGGCTCTGGCGTTGTACCTCGATAAAACAAAGCCGCTCCGCAAGACCACCCAGCTCTTCGTCGCGGTGGCAGAAAGGATGAGAGGCTCCCCACTGTCATCACAGGGCATCGCCAAGTGGATCACCGCCTGTATCCGGCTGTGCTACGAGAGTGCGGGTGTCCAGCTTCCCGGACCAGTGACAGCACACTCGACAAGGGCCCAGGCCGCGTCGGTGGCCTTCCTGGAGAGGGTTCCCCTGGAAGACATCTGCAAGGCTGCCACTTGGTCTTCTGTGCACACCTTTGCCACGCACTACGCTATCGTCCAGCAGTCCAGGGACGATGCTCGCGTGGGCGGTGCAGTGCTGAGGGCAGCCCGACGTTGACTCCTACCCGCCTCCAGGTAAGGCTTGTTATTCACCTAAGTGGAATGCATATGAGCAACCACTCAAAGGAGAAAACATAGTTACTTACCAGTAACTGTTGTTCTTTGAGATGTGTTGCTCATATCCAGTCCACACCCACCCTCCGTCCCCACTGTCGGAGTCGGCAGAAAGAAGGGACTGAAGAGGGGAGGGGCCGGCAGCGACGGTTGTGCCGCCGCATGGCGGCGACACTACAGGGTCGCTGGACCGGCCCCTGCAGGGACTGCTAGTAAAAGTTCTCTGATTGGCCGTGCACGAGGGCGTGCACACACCTAAGTGGAATGGATATGAGCAACACATCTCGAAGAACAACAGTTACTGTAAGTAACTATGTTTTATCTAGGCTGCCGGATAGGGGAACCTGTTGCTGTTTCTTTGAGTAGATGCAGCCATGTATTCCACTTAGGTGTAATCCTGCGCAGCACATTGTCACTGGAGAATATTTCCTAGAAGTACCCATAAAGGGGTGGCACATGTGCCTTGTAGCCAAAGCCCCTCCCCTGACTACATGAGGTGGTATCACCCTGACCCTGCTCAATTCCTTCTTACTGCCCATGACGGGAGTCAGAGATCTCTATGATCTTAACCTCATGATTTCTCACTACTTCAGTGTTTTTTCTTGTTGTGTCTAGTCAGTAGTACCCTTAATGTTAGTTAGATTGGTGTTAGTTGTATTTATTTAAGTATTCCTCTGTAATGCCTTCCCCAAGGTTTAAACATTGTCTGTTGTGTAGGGGAGTGATTCCCCCAACCTATGATCCCCACACGTGGTGCATGCTTTGCTTGAGTTAGGACCATGTTGAGGAGCAGTGTTCAGTGTGTATATTGTTCATGAAATGGACTCAGGTGGCTAGAGACTTCTGCCTAAGCAGCACCTGCTTGAAGAAGCCATGAGTCCTGTGTCATTGAGGTCCTCATCAGATTGCCCTCAGGTTCCAAGAGTGCTGCTGGAGTATTCACCTCTTTGAAGATATGCAGGAGCTGTTCCCTGTCAAGTGTGCTGAGAAAAAAGTCACATAAGACCAATCAAGACCACTTCAGATTTTGTGGGTACACTTCCATCTTCTCCAGGAAGAGCTTGGACCAGCACAGGATTCATGCAGGTGCCTCTAACCATTGCCCAGTAATAAGTAGGGAGCTTAGAGACCTTGTACCATCAACTCTGGTTCTGGCCCCAGGATGTTCGTTGAGTCTGGTACCAATGAGGGTGATGCCATCACTGACTGTTTCTGTTGGTGGCGTGCCAGGTGGCTACAAACTTCTCCCTTTCCATCTCGACTTCTCCTTTGGTCCAGGACTTTGCCAGGGCTGCATCCTTTGTAGCACCATTGGGTGAAGAGGCCATGAACCCTTAGGGCTGTTGGCACTACACCCTGATGTTCTCCTTTCACAGCCTGAGGAAGCAGGTCTGGTACTGGGCTAATTGCAAGAGACCTCAGCACTGGGAAACTCATCAGTTGCAGTCAGCTTGGCAGATTAACTCATAGACTTTAAGACCAGAAGAGACCATCATGATCATCTAGTCTGATCTTCTGCACATTGCAGGCCACAGAACTTCATCCACCCACACGTGTAATAGACCCGTAGCCTCTGGCTGAGTTACTGAAGTCCTCAAATCATGATTTAAAGACTTCAAGGTGCAGAAAATTCATCATTTACACTAATTTAAACCTGCAAGTGACCCATTCCTTATGCTGGAGAGGAAGGTGAAAAACCCAAGGTTTCTGCCAATCTGACCCATGGGAAAATTCCTTCCCTAATATGGCAATCAGTTACTGTGAGCTGTGGGTAAGACTCACCATCCAGATACTCAGGAAAGAATGTCACCGTGGCAGCTCAAATTCAGCACCATCAGCTGCTTTGGTACCACTGATGACTTCCAGGTCGACATTGCTTCCAGCCCCAGCATACGTGGAGCAAGCAGTACCACTTCCATCATGGGTGCTGGTCCCTGCCTTGTTCTGAGCGATGGGTGAGTCAGACTGGTTTCTTGCTCCTCAAGAGTGGCTCCACTTTTATACCCAGAATCCCGAGGCTCCTCAGTATTGAGGTCGGGATTTTCCTTCTCTTGCTTTCCATCACCCAACCCGCATCGGGGATATGTTTATAAAGCAGTACGGGCACCAGGAGATTAACACTTATCTCACAGTCATGATGGGATGCCTGACTGAGCATCTACTAACCACCAGCTTGGAATCTGTGGGATGCTCCTCAGTCACGGAGGTGAGGTCACTGGGCAAATTGGTGGTGGGAACTGTGAACCCACTACAGGGTCAGGCACCAGTGAGCCTTCCCCATGTGCAGTCCATGGAGCTGCCCCTTCAAGCTCGACCAGTCCAGAAATGGAAATCTACCTTGATGCAGTTAACAGCCTGCTCTTCATCCCTTGATGATTCAGCAGTGTCTGGCTTTTCCTGTCATCCAATACCTGAGGGATTTGAAGGCCTATCAGGACATTTTGTGGATTGTGGCTGCTTTCTGGGTATTTAAGTTGAATTCCTGCAGCAGAACACCCATAAGTTAGTGGATATCCTGTAGCTGTCTGGTCCTGGAAAAGTAGTCCTCTCTATCAACAATGCACTTGGAGAGCCTGCAGACGTCCTCTAGAACACAAGGAGCTTATGACATAAGGGATTTAAGGGCTTTTACTCCCATCAGGCTCTAAACTCCCTAGTTGTAACTGCAGTGAATAATAGAGCCTGGCAGGGCGGGTTTAAGACCACTCCTAGGGATAAGGATTCCAAAAGGACAGATTTAATGGGCAGCTTTCCTGTTTGCTTTCCCTCCAATCCTGATCATTCCACAGTTCATCCTCAAGCTGAAAGTGGATTGAGCCAAGTTCATCCTCGCTGCTCCAGCACAGCTGAGGCACTGCTGGTTTTCCAACCTTTTCTTGTTGTTAATTCAGCCTCCCATATCCCTTTCTCTCCATCCAAACCTGTTCACACAGAATCACTCTGCTTCCCACACTCAGTTCCCTACATCTCACAACGTTGTTGCTCTGTGATTGAACAGGGAGGATGAGCATTGTTCAGCGGCTGTTCAACAGGTCCTACAAAATAATAGAAAACCTATCAGAATGTCTTATTCGGCAAAGTGGAAGTATTTTTCAAATGGTCATTGGTCCACAGAGTTCAGCCAACATTGGTTAGTATACTAGACACCTTGGAATATTTATGGCATCTTCAATTGCTGGGCCTTACACTTAGCTCATTGAGGGCTCATATAGTGGCGATCTCAGCCTTTCATCCACCCATTCATGGAAGATTGGTGTTTTCCAGTGTCATCATGGTGAGATTCTTTAAAGAAATCCTTTGTCTCCATGTGCTGGAGCGAGAACGGGTTCCCATGTCAGACCTTAACACAGTTATAGCAGCTATCATGGGATCTCCATTTCAGCCTCTGGTATCTTGCCCCTTTTCTCCCTTACATAAAAAATCTGCATTCCTTATGGCAATAACATCTCTGGAAAGAATTGCAAGCTTTACTGGCAGAGCCTCCTCCCATGCCATTCTCCAAAGACAAAGGGATGTTGTGGACACACCTAAAATTTGTCTGAAGTAGTCTCTCAGGAAAATATACCGCCTGGTTTAAATTAAACTGTGTTTTTCCTGAGCCACATTCATTTCCAGGGGAGTAGCATCTTCACGTATTGGACACCAGACATCGTCTGATCTTTTATCTGGACAATACTAAACCCCATATGCAGTCTTCCTGCACCAAGTCTGCATACAGAACGGCTTCAGCTATACCCCCTCTTTGGATGCAGGCTCATTCTGTGCGAGTGCAAGCTACATCAGTAATGTTCTTAAGTGACATCTCTATAAAGGATATGTGCAGGGCTGTCATATCATTCCATTACCACAACAACCAAAGCACATTCAAAGTTTGGGAAGGCTGTCCTTGTTTACATAGACTCTGAGACGCTTCCCGTAGTGATACAACTTGCATCACCATTGTGGAATACGTGGCTGCATCTACTCAAAGAAGAAAAAAACGGTTACTTACCATAGTTGTTTCTTTGAGATCGGATGCAGAAATGTATTTCATGACCCACCCTCGGTTGCCTCCGCATCAGAGTCTAGTTTCTGGGCATTTGATGTGAAGGCACTGAGAAGGGCTGGGGCAGTGCTACCTCGTATGGTCGGGGGGGCTATAACCATGAGATGGGAGCACCGCCCCCCTATAGGTACAAATAGGCAAAATTCTACAGTTCCAATGTGCTGGGAGCTCATACGCCTTAAGTAGAATAGGCGTCTGCATCACATCTTGAAGAAAGACTGTTACAGTAGGTAACCAGTTCTTCTGACATCATTACACATATTGGGGAGTCCTGGAGAGTAGTTTGGCTGACTGAAAATCTTTCAAATGGTTATTGCAAATTGGATCACTTTAAAATAATGACTTTGCTGTTCTAATCACAATTTTGAAGCCAACATTCAAGATCTGCATTTTTTGCTCACTCAAAATTCCTCTTGCCTTAAAATCAAGTTTTAGATGCGCAAAGAATGTGACATTGGGTATTCAGTACTTACTTAAGCAAAACTCCCATTGCTTTCAAGTCATAAGGACTGCAGGACTTAGCCCTGCATTAAGTTTCTGGTTAATTCTCTTCACTTTCCGCAGGTGATGGTTTTGTCTCAAAATGTAGCGACACTCGAGGCTCAGTTAGAGAGAATTACAAGAGAGAAGAACTCAATAGCTAACCAGCTAGAGGAAGCCCAAAACCAACTTACTTCTCGTGAGATGGAAGTTAATAAGGTAGAGACATTCTCAATGAGTGTTTGCATATTATAGTGGTTTGAAAGATCACATGGTGAGAAATGCTTCTTATTTTGTTTTCTATAAAGTATATTTAAAAAGAAGGTATTGATAAACTTGGCTGTCTGAAAACAAATGCTTGTATAAACCTGGTGCATGATATTGATTTACAATATCATGTATTGGTAAACAAATGCTTGTATAAACCTGGTGCATGACATTGTAAATCAATACATTGCACCAGGTTTATACAAGCATTTGTTTTCAGACAGCCAAATTAATCAATACCTTTTTTGTTTGTAAATCAGTGTTCCTTCCTCTTTAATATAGTATAAGTTAAATAATCAAATATTTAACATTAAAATTGTCATTGTGGGGTTCCATGTTTAATTGTCTCAAATTTTCAGATAACATTTAGAACCTTACAAATAAATAAATGGGGGAGGAGGTGAGGTTTAACTGCCAAATCACACTGGAATCTGAGAATCAAGCTTTTCTTTTCCGGCCTATGCAAAATCACTGTTAAAAACTGTGCAATCAACATTTAATTAATAATTCTGTTGATGGTGCCGGGGACAGAACAGGATTCAACTCTCCCTCACATATCTGTTTTGTCTCTGCAATGGTAAAATGAGGAAAGTGTAGTACAAATTTTATTTTGTGGCTAGAATTCAAAACACTAATTTTTTATTTTCTCTAGACTTTTTGTTCAGTTTAGTTTTGTGATATTAGGGCTAATTTTATGCACTTTAAGAAGGCCTCTTTCTCTATTTAGGTTGAATTTATATATATATAATCCTGATTTAACTGAAATCCCTTGTTTGGGTGGTCCTAATCACCTACATACTTTGTCTTCTCAGGTTCAAATGTGGGATTCATTGTATGTCCCAGAATTAGAGAGAGAGACACAAAAATAGTCAAAAAAATAAATTATTATAGGATTCATTACTTGTGTTAATTATTCCATTAGTTTCAACTTCATTATTCTTTAATTTTTATGTAAAAAGTTTTCAGCAATAAAGGTGAGGGGACACCAAATTTTTGTGGAATATAGATGACTTTAGTACTAAAATGAGTGAGGTCTGTTGAAATGGACATTTGAAATGTGTGCCTGCTTTCTAAACCAAAAGGCCAGAGGGGGCTTCTCTAGCTGCACTTTCTTGGAGCAATTTGCTGTGTTGGCCACTAAGGGGCACTGTACCATGAGGTTCTGGTCAGCTCACTTCCCATTCCTTTAGCTACCCCCACTGATTCCTCAGCTCTATCTGCTGCATAATGAGAGCAGAGGGATGGGATGGGAGGCACGTTTTTTTCCCCTCCTCGGATGTGGAGTGGAGAAAGAAGCCTATCTTAGCGTCTCCCTTCTGATGAAGAAGAGGAGGCAGAAAGGCAGAGTTGGCAACTCTACACTGTATTGAATTTCAGTATTATTTAAAAAAAAATTCTCATCTCTGTGTTTGGCATTCAGCTCAGGCGCTTTTGCCCATATTTTTTTTAAAGACCATCTCCCATTACTTTAAATGTGACTGAATTCTCAGATTGTCCTTGGTGAACATGGCCACCATTTCCCTAAATACTTTTCATGAGGAAGGGAGGTTGCTTTTTGTAAAGAGGGCCACCATGTCTCATTGTTCGCAGGAGAACTGAAGCCAATTGGCCCTCAGAGAAATTAGTTTTCTGTATGCTATTTTTTTTTAAAAAAAGCAGCAGCAGCCTGCACAGAACACGGGGACAAGATACCAATATGATCAGTTGGGGAATTTGGGTGGTGGAGGGAGAATGTGAGGAAATTAGGGGAAAATATAAAGGGCAACTGAGGAACAGGAGGCTGTGCATGTGGGAGGGAGTACAGAGAAAAATGTGAGTGGGTGAACCACACTACTTGGCCAGTTAGTGTGATTTCACACTCATAAACATACAACAGGTGGTTATCTTCTACCAAGTTGTTCTTCACCATTTATTCTTTTCTTACATAGTAACAGTATACTGCAAGCTTACAGCCAGGGGAGGCTTCCCTGCAGCCCTTATTCCTCGGCCCAGGCTCAAACTGTGAGCTTCCTTTTAGAGCCTCATTTTGAGTCCCTTGCTTCCTGTTCCTTCCACTTATAGTCTCCCAATTACCTCATTAGCCCAGTGATTACCACCCAGGTGCTTACAAAAGTGTATAATAGCTGCAGGTCCAGCTGGGAGACATTGTTCAGGCTGTAGCACTGTCAGTGATCAAGGTACTGCAGGTAGTGCCCTGTTGTAGTGGGTTACAAAAGGAATGAGGAGGAGAAAGGTCGATTGGCAACTCCCACCCCTGAAGTGTTAGGAGAGGCTAAGTGGAATTCCCAGGAAGGAGCCCGGAGGGTGGGGGGGAAGTTGCATCTTTGTGTGTGCATTTAAGGGTGAATTGTTGATCTGAAATGATCACACAAATTGGGGGTCATTGTCTTGGATGGGGAAGGAGAGGCAGAGATCCTGTCCAAAAATTCTGCTTTTCGACATCAGTGGTAGGTAGGCAAATAGGGCCCACTAAACCTTTGCAGTGTGAATGTGGAAGAAGACAGACCTGCTCCCAAAATGTAGAGAGGGGAAGAACAAACACCTCTTAACTGACCCTGAACCTGGCTCTGAGTTTGTTATAGACTGAGGTGGAAGGAACACAGAGAAGAACATCAAATGTTTTGATCTGGAAGAGGTCAGGATCCAGAATGGAATGTAAGTTACCTTTCTGGAAATTAATTCTGTCTCCACACCCAAAATAAGTCCTTTTGGTGCTTCTTTGTTGGCTTTTTTCAGTGTCAATGTGTGCATTTGAATAAGTTGTTGCTGTTAAGGAATTAAGCTCAATCTAGTAATGAGAATGTAGTGTTTCAGTACAACTCTGAGAATAATTACAGTGTACTTTCAAGGTTTTCATTCCTACCTGAAGAAAAAATGGCAAAACAGGAAAATATGCTGTGGAAATGTAACACATCCTTTAATTTTAGCATTTGAAAGTGTTGTCCTACAATATCTTGGGATTTTAAAAGAAGAATGGGAAAAAGTTAATAACCAGCAATTGTGTGTATTTATAGTACATATATTGACAGCATATTAACAGCTTAACAAAATCTTGATTCATATATAGTTGAATCTAGCAGTCACTGCATATTTCAAAGTTAATGACAATACATGGAATCCAGATCCACCTTTTTATATAAAAATTTTTTTAATATGTGTAGTCTTAAAATATCTGTAAATAAAAATGTTTGATTCAAATGATCTCTAGGGGGCACCAAAAGATCTAATTACAAATATTCAACTGTGAGTTCCATAAGCTACAAGATTCTGTTGTCTGTGTAATCTAACAGGTGTGTGGAGAAATGCGCTTTCAGTTGAATCAAACCAAAATGAAGAAGGATGAGGCAGAAAAGGAGCACAGAGAGTACAGAACAAAAACTATAAGAGAGCTTGAAATTAAGGACCAGGTAAGAGATGATACTGCTATAACTTCGCAGTTATTTGAAACATAAGTAGGGTTATTTCTGAAGTTGGACTGATTCATTTTTCTGGTACTGGTCATTTATTACTGTTATGTAGGTTCTAAACTAATGGCAAAAAGCCAGCTATTACTATTAAATAAATGCCTTTTGCCTGTCATCCTTGTTTTCAGTCCTAAAAAGGTGCATTATATATTACTCATCACATACAGTGTATGAATGCATAAGATAGATTTCATACATATTGAACCTATCTACTATATACATATGGTTATACATCTCACTTGTAAATAAACACATACCATGAGTATGCATACAAAGCAAGACAAAATAGAAACAAGGATAAAGTCTGAAGTATATAAAGCAAAGTATCATTTCTTTACCAATTTCTCTAAAAATTCAAGTTCAATTGATTTTTGTGATTCATAGAAAAGTTTAAAATAAAGGAAGAAAAAAATTATGCAAATATGCCACAAGAAATTAATTGTTGATAATTTAAAGGTGAGTTTTGTCTGCTTACAAAACCAGTATATGCCTTGCAGGTAGACTGAGAAGACATCCCTTATTAACAAACATTAATATTAGTGTGTGCTGCAGTTTACTTCACTACTAGTTCAAACAGATGTTATGTTGCATTTTTTGAAATTCCCTCTTAGCAATGTGATGTACTAGTTTAAATTTCCAGTGTTCAAACTTCCAGTTATTTCATGAGACATGACGTATACATGACTGAAGACTGGTGATATGTTCTGAATATGCAGGAAAATGTGTAGTAATATGTATATTATATTTGTGTGTGTGTGTAAATTTTAAGTACTACTTACAGATGTTTATCCAGCATTTTTTAAACCACATTCTTTTCTTTTCAACAAGTGAACAAATCAGTCCATCTGCAAGGAATATATGCAGGAAAAACATAATATTATGGTTTTAAAAGATATTTTATTTAGTAGCTCTACAAAACCGTAATGGGTAACCACAGCAAATTTGTAACTATTAACGTTTTTAAAGATGTATCTTAACTCAAAATTGAAACAATGTTAAATTGAACTATAATCAAGACAAGTTGTGTATTCAGTTCTATATTTACTAGTTAAAATAATTATTTTAAAGATATCGACTGTATCTGATTATACAGCACAGCAATACAGGGGCCTTGTAAGTTTTTTTTTCACTAGACCTTTATGGCCTAAGAACACTTTAAAAACACAAATACAGGCTCATCTTCTGTCTTCACAGATACCTCAAGTAAGAGCGTTGGCATAATCTCTGCATGCTAATGAACTTGAAAGTGTATAATAGTGTTCAAAGCAGTAATTCACATTGGTCTTGTTCTGCTGCCTTCTCCAAGGTTAACTTTTTTGACAAACTAGACAATGTAACAAAATTTAAGTTTGCATTTAGGATTACTTGCGCTTTACAGTTACGGGAATAATTGAATGCTAAAAATTATAATTGGCAGTCTGGTACATTTTAAAAGGAGCAGATTTTGCTTGAAGCATAACATATCTCATTCAGGTATTCAAAGATTTTTTTTTTGCGATTGTTGGATTCTAGCAGAAAAATGTGCGTTTGAATAATCATTTTTCTTGGTACTGACTTATTTACTAGATTAGGCTTTTAATAAGAACACTAGTAATCAGCAAAGCTCCATATGCTGAATAATATTAGGAACTACATACAGCAATCTATGATAGTGAGATAAGGGTTGCTATTTTACTCTGACAAAAATATAAGAAGTCCTTAAAATTCTTAGTGTAAGTATTTAAGCTGCTGGTCTTATTTTACGTTTAGCTTCATGTTTAAAAAAGAAAAAAGTAACGTCTCATCCTATGGATGATAGTGTGCTTTGGTTTCTCAGCCATGAGACCTGTCTTTCTAGCTAAGAGATAGAATTGATACCTTCCTTGGCCGCCATCTGTTCATAATAAATATATATTTAATTTTAAAAGTGGACAGTGGGTCATTTAGCTGATGTACTAGTAACATAATTAATACCCTATTTTAGTCTATAATGTTTTCTTTAAACTTTTAAAGAAAGTTGTAATGTTCCAAGTAAGCCTCCCTTATTGAAAATTGGTTTAACATTCCATCCAAACGTAGCTTGTTGATTACATTGTAGGGAAATTTAAATTTTTATGAAAAAGAGTTTTTAAAGAGTTGTCTTAATTTACCTACATATGGGAGGAAAGACATAATCTCTATACAGACAAATAGGAACATGAGGCTATTCAATATATTCTCTTTTGACCAATGTCAGCATTTCTAATGGCTTCTTTATGAGAAATTAAGAAGAATTTAGAAAGAGGAAAACATGACTCCATTTTCTTTCTTTCTTCCTCCCTCTGTTGGGATTTAGTTCCTGTCTAGGCACTTTATTTTATAAATCTATATGTATTTTATAAATATATATTACATTCATGTAGTGTTAACATAGTAAAATATACAATGAAGACACATTCGTTTTGTCTACGAACCTGGTGTTGTAGCATGAACATTGTGATCCTATTAGATTTTAGGGTTCTGAAAAAATAGAATTATGGCAAGTATACCTGAGGGCATGTCTGCACACACAAGTCATACTATTTTAATTTTACCAGTATAGCTAAAGCCCAACCTCCTTCCTAGGGTACAGTTATAATGGTAAACCAGTATAGCTTTGTCCTTTAAGGGACCTTTATGTCGGTGTAACTGGGTCCACACTGGGGGTTGTACCAGTATAACTATATCAGTAAAATATAAGGCTGGGCCTTGGCGTATGGCAGAAGCATTTTGCATACTTAATGCAATACAGACTTCACTTTTTAGTACCTTCCATTGAAACTGGGCATTGTACAAGACATTTAATAATACAACAATTTGTACACAGCTAACACAATATCATGGAAAAAGTACTTTTGACACACTGTGAATTCAGTGTTTCCTCAAATCAGCATATCTTGATCACAGTCAGTGTATAAAAATAAAATGAACAGCTAGTATGGTTTAAAAATCACTTTTATTTTGTATCTCAAGCTTAAGAATCATAGAATCTAGAGTTTAAAAAGACCTACAATATTGGGTCATTTAGTCCATCTCCCTGCCAATTTGAGATTGTTCCTTGTTGTACATAGTTTTCACTAGTACATTTACACTACTGGGAACAGCTACCTCATTCTTCTCTGTAATAAAACAAGGAACATGGTAAATCTTATTTGCGAAATCTATGCCAAATGATTTTCACTTTTACTTTTTATTTATTGGAAAATTGAATAAGCAAAGTCAGATCCTTACTGAGACTGATAACCTATAGCAAAACATTCTCTTAGGATTAGCTTTAAAATTAAACGTAGCATTGTCCTGAGAGAAAATAAAGAAATGAGTTCCAGATCTGAGGCAGAATGAAAGGTTCAAGATCTGAAGGCCTTAAACTAAGGAATATAGAAGGCGAATTCATCTAGGCTTCAGAGCCCAAAACTATATAAAGGAATTGGGAGTTCATTGACATGCATGTGCTAGACTAGTTGAAAGATATACATGTTTCATCTTTTTTGTATTTCATACAAAAGTACCTGTATTATGTAGGTATAGATTATTCAGCATGAATCTAGGATGAGGAATGGAACTGTGTAGGAAATATAATACAAAAGCATTTTGCAGAATATATTTATAGAACATTTTACCTGGTAGGCAGCATAAGCAATCACTTAATGTAATCTAGTTTAAAAAGTATGACTGCAAGGACTACTAACTTCACCTTGGCCAGAGCTGAACCATCAGACGAGTTCATGAAATGCTAGAGGAGGATCTGATTTAAGGACTAATTGTAACTTTCCAATAACAAACCAAGATCAAGGACTGATTAACTGAAAATCATTTTTATGAAGCAGTATTACCAACTTCTATGTTCAAAAAAATTCACTAGGTCTTAAAATAATATATTTCATGCTTTTATTTACCTTCTGATTTTTGAGCCTGTAGGAGTCATGTTTTTAAGCTTTTCTCTGAAACTCTGAGGGCTAGAAACTTCTCACTCTCTCCCCCTCTCTTCTTTCCCTCCCCTTCGCCCCCCCCCCCAGAAGCTGAGATTCCCATGTAACCACTTGACTCTACAAGATGGGCTTTATGAAAATCACCAGACATTGAGAACCTCAATAAAATTGCAAGAGTTGATTAAGATAGGCGAGTACTATGTTTGTATGTATGTGCTTAAAAGCCGGTATTGCTATTGTGGTTTTAGCCAGAGATATGATGACTCCATTAGCTGGGCAGACAAGAGAACATAGGAAAGTATTTTTTTTCTCCAAAATAAGCTAAGGCAAATGTATAATTACAATTGTACAAAATGTGCCATTTTGACACTTACTTCATCTTGAATGACAAAAGGACTGAGACATCTAGGAGCGGAGAATATGATAATATGTATAACTCTTTTCTGATTTCCTGTGTTGTTTTATATAGCTGAAAGCTATCACAAGATTTTTTAAAAACAATATATTAAAGTTATGTACAAAATATACAAGCTAATTTTTTTTAACAAGAGTCTGTTAGATGAACACCCCTCCCTCTTCACCCCCCCAATCTCTTGAGGAATGGTTTTAAATTTACAGGGCCCAATTTTCAAATATGGCTTGGGTTCAGGAACTATGAAGCCTAACTGCTCTTAAACAAGAAATTTATAAGAATCATTGGTGATAGTTTCTTCTTCTTACCACCTCTGGAAAAAATAAATCCATGACAAGTCATGTTAACTTATAATGTAAAGTCGGACGGTTAAATAGTCAAGATAGGAAATGTGAAAATTAGGATTCAACAAAACCCAAAGTGGATTATTTTTATCGATTATAGTAAAGTCTTTGTGTTCTCACAATTGTGTTCATACCACCAACCAAAGAAGGAAAATGCTTGACTGGTGAAGAATGTGCACAACTCTGTTCTACTCCAATCATCAGAACCAGACTTAGCACAAATAGTAAGTCCTTGCCAAGTTTTTCCTGAAGGTGCTCAATAGTCCTCTACACCCACTCACAGCAAGTCTCCACGCATATGGCCTTGACTCCTGCAGTCCAGCACCATTATACATCGAGCCTCCTACAGTGCACAAATGTTGTCTTGCTGTTTAGAGGTTATGGTTTTTACCCTGATGACTTATGGTTTTTGCTCTTTTTGAAGCCTTTCCAAAACAGGTGTAATTTTGGTAATATTGAATCTGTTACAATTAATACATCTGTTATAATATGCAAGACTGATATACCATAAGTGAGTGAAATCACATGGGTATTTTTTATGCAAGAAAATGTACACATACACAAGAGTAATACCCAAACATCATTAAACAAAATTTTAAATTGCATCCCCCAATGTGATCATATAGATAGGAAAGTTGTTTGCTTAAATAGTCTGGCAAAAATGTCCTCACTTCCCTTAGATGCTTTGCTTAAAATCTTCCAACAAAGATAGAATGTGCTCACTACAAATGAATGTGGTGAATTTTTGTCCAGGCAGCAGGGGTATAAGGGATGGGGCTTCTTTTAGTGTTCCATCTGCATTTGGGTCATGAGGGAGGGGAAATAGGATGAACTTACCTGAATGGAGCCAAGAGGGGAACAGGAAGTGGCCAGACCAGGTGGGGGCACTGACCCACCATGTGCACCTATACCCTATGCATTCTAGAACTGCATCTCTGATCAGCTCGTGGTAGAAAGATTTTGTGCTTGGCCCATTGTAACCCCACAGTCACAAACTGACCTTTGGCTCGTTGGTTGTAATGGATTGGCTTTATTACCCTCTACCACAATCTAGCAGAACAGATGTATTCCATCTTTGTGGTCCTGCATAACTGTAATGTGCTAACACACCTCAGCCTCCTGCAGCTGCATCTTCTAAGAACCGAGCTGGACCTTACAGCTTTCTGGACCCTCTACCATGGTGCCCAGTTGGAGTCTGCTTTGAGGTCCGTAACTAACTGGCCTGGTAAGGTTTGCTCCTGAACATTTGTATGATTCAAATACAAGAATTCTTTCAAAACTGGTGAGGAAATATCACTTCCAGACTAGGAATTAAATTGCAATTAAACTGCAATTAAATATGAACAGAACCTTTAATTATAGTGGTGTTGTCACTTCCAGTCTTATATCATTTTTGAAAAATTCATTAGAGTTCATGAGCATTAAAAATTGTATGAAATGCTATCTTTAATGGTTTTTGCTATAGAAGAGGCCCATAATTTGTGTTTTTTATCTGACAGCAATAGGAGGTGATATAAAAATAGTTAAACAGATCAGAAAAAAAAAGATGGTTATATCAGTCTTCCCATTAATATTGTGCCTGCCTGCTCCTGCCACCAGACTCTGTACTGAGCCAGAACAGCAGTGCTACTGTATCTGTCACAGATGCCCTCAGTGCCCTGACCCCTTTTCCTTTAACTGTCTGCTGCCTCTCTCTGGGAAGCAGGACAGACATCAATGTCCTCCCAACTCTATCCTGGTGCAGGCTGTGGGGAGAGGCAATCCTACTTCACTCCCTCAACTGCCTCTTTTTGGGGATAAAAGAAGAATTGCTTCGCTTCCTCTCATGTCTTGATAAAGGGATAGGAACAACTATCTTTCTTTCTTTCTTTCCTTCCTTCCTTCAAAACAAACAAAAAAAACACAACCATAACTGCCCCCCCCCCAATATCTTGCTCCAGTGTGAATTTTTTCTTTTAAACCCATTATTTTGCTTATCTTTACTGGTTGTTGCTGAGCTAATCTCTGGTGCTCCAGTGCTGGCTGTTACATAAATTTCTGTGGAGATATTTTATGTACTGGGGCTGGAAGTGCTGCTCCAAAAAAAGTTATTGCAATTCAGGCATATTGGCACCATGAATAACAGTATTTTCAGGAAAGTAATATAGTCAAAATCCCATCAATTTTACAACATGTTCTGTCTGTTTTCCCCATGTCCATCTATCTAGGTATTCATCCTATAGTCATCTTTGTAGTATCGGAATACCAGATTGTTCTTATGAGGGTTACCCAGGAAAAGGGCACAGGGGAGTTGACTAGTATTGCCAACCCCAACAGTTTGAATATAATGAAACGGGGGGGGGGAGAAAGTAGGGGGGTATTTTTAATGCTAAAATCTTGTCACAAGCCTGTCTTTTGACTCTTTAACTCCTGCTACCCACTCCCAGTGTCTGTGACAATTACAAATTGAAAATTCTACCTTAATTGCATAGGAAATGTGCCCCACACATGCAGACCCCTGCTTTCAATTCCTGGCTCTTCATTGATAGGTTCCCCCGGCAGGTCCCCCTACAGCAGGCTCTTGTGGTGCCCCACAACAGTTCCCTCCACAGCAGCCTGCAGCTGGGCTCCTATCTCCATTCACGCTCTATCACTGCACTGTGGTAGTGGAAGAGGGGCTGGTCAGGTCACGATTGCTAACTTTGGGAAGGGCGCAGTTTTGCTATGCTGCTCCTGTTTCAGTGCTTTGGCCCTGTGAGCATAAAGGAAGCCATTGCTACAGTTGCCTGGAGCACAAATGGCCCAGTGGCGTCTGAGCTGCATGTGTTTTGTCACACAGTTGAAAGAGCCTCTAAAATGGCACAAATCACAATAATATGAGTGTTGACAACACAGAATTACAGCCAACACTGTTTCAGTGGGTTGCAGCATTGTTTGTCCCTTGGGTCTTCAGATGGCCTATTGATTTGTGTTCTGGCCACAAGACTTAAATCCCTAAATGTGGCTGGGTACAAAGCAGGGGTCTATTTTGCTCCTTTGCTTCCTTTCCCTTAACTGATTTCCCATCCACTCATAGACTGGAATTGACTTCTACCCCAAAGTTTGGTTTTATGTTTTCATCTAGCAACAATTGTGTACCAATCTGGTTTTGTTTTAATTATATAGTTACATGAAACGTTTTTTGTCATATGTAAATTTTAGGGGCTCTCTTGAGGCACATACATTTTTAATCAAGTTTTTCCTATTTGTTTGTACCTCCTCACAATTTATCACGTGTTCATAGTATTGAAAGAAGGTTTAAATTTTGAGGCCAAATTTAGGCTTCATGTGTGCTTGAGTCCCATCCTGGTTTGAATAGAAGGCAGGGATAATTTACACAGCAGATTTAAACAACTTCACCACATGTACTATTAAGGACTGTTGGGGCTTAACCTGGTGATGTCTCTAACTCCCTTCACAAAGGTGGATAGTTCTTCTGATGCAATCTGCTGTGTCAGATGGCTGTGTCTGGGAGGCCTGAAGTTTAGAGACTGTTCCGAACATAGGGCTGCCTGATTGATATCAGAATTAGTATGGGGCTCGTCACAGTTGGGAGGAGTGGCTGCAGTTGACTCTTACTGCAAGGAATATCTGCATGTGCCCTGAGGGTTTTTTTGTTATGTTCAGAATAAAATATTTTGAATTCTTACTACAGACATGCAAAAATATCTTTTCATTAGCTTGAATATATACCATAATATGAATGATTTATTATCTGAAAAATGATGTAATATAAGATCGCAATAAAACTTACTGTGTGGAACAAAATTGTTAAACACATCAGACATTTATAATTGCTTTTAAATACTGTATTTAAGTACGCTTGAATACCTTATACTGAAGGCAACAATAAGTGTTGAAGTATAGCCCCAGTCCTGCAAAGATTTACACACATACTTAACTTTATGTACAATGAGTATTTCCATTGATGTAAATGGGGCTACTTACATTGAGGAAAGTTAAACGTGAGCATCTGAACCTACATGTTTAGGAAATAGGTAATAAAGTGTCATGTTGAGATGGTCATGATTTTTAAGTAGTCTGCTGCCTCTGGTAATAGGGTGACTAAATGTTCTGATTTTATAGGGACAGTCCTGATATTCAATAGATGCCTTTTACTCCCCCCATCCTTGTCCCCAGTTTTCAAACTTGCTATCTAGCCACGTTATCTGGTCATCACATGTTCTTCTCAGAAAGGCAGTCATCACTGAGTTATACTTTTTAATAATCTTTGCTTTTTACTTTGTATCTTCATTTTCATAATTATTAAAGATACCACAAGACTGAAATATCAAATGGAAAAATACTGTAGATTCATGACGATGGATGTCTGTCTGGCTAATATACACACACTGTTTTGCTGAATTCATGTAGCAGTATTTTGTGTGTACAGAACTGGTTTTGTTAATTTTGTTTATCTTTGCACCTCAAATCAAAGGAGATTGGTTTAAGAATTAATGTCATTGGCTTTTAAAAATCATTTGGCTTTTAGCCTATACTTGGTTTATTAAAGGCTTCCAAAGTACTTTTCTGAATTTAGTTCAATATAAGATTTTATCTTTTATCAGTGGTTAATCATTTTCATTTGAGAAAGATTTCTTTGCTTTTTCTGTCAGCTCTGTAGTTATTCTATGAAAAACATCTGCTAGCTTAGAAATTTAAAGTTGCAGTTTTCTGCATACAATAAAGTCTGCATTAATATAGACAAGAATTAAAGAATTATTTTAATTTTGTAATTAGACCTGTTTCAACAAAAATATTGTTTAATCCTAAAATTTTGTAGAGGTAAAGAGAGAGTTAAATGGAGAATTTTCACAAAACACTTCAGCATGGTTAAATGAAGATGGTTGGATTTAATTTGAGAAGAGGCTGCTTCAAAAAAACTCAGTATTGATGAGATTACATTTTGAAAATATTCTTTCATTTTTTATGAAGTTGCATTTAGTTTACTTTGAGTCAGTCCGCAGTAATGAATGAGAAATAAAATGCTTGTTTGCTTCTTAATATTACAAGAAAAAGACTGCAAAAGGTACTTTTTTCCTACAAAAATAGAGCTTTAAAATATAAGTGCCTGTTGATTAGGACTTTCAAAAGAAATAATTTACTGAGGCTATCAATTTATTGTAGTTTCTTATATTTTCCTAATAAGTTGATTTTATCTAGTAAAACTAGATCCTTCTGTGTTTGAAATTACAGTTCTGTTAGGTTTTGTCCTGCTGTCTTTATACAGGGAAAGTTTCTGTTTGTCAATAGGAATTTTAACAATTGAGATGGAAGACAAGATTACACCTTATGTATTTTTAAGTTACATACAAAAATATTAAAATAATGCTGAAGTTGCAAAGTCAAAACTCAAAAGCTGCCTGTGCACTTTAATGTGGATATGCATTGTGAATATGCATTATGAGTGTTGCCCAGCTTCACATAGGAAGTCTGTGATAGAGCCATGGTACACGAGGATGTACTTTGTGTTCTTAGAACTCTCTGCCTTTGCTTCTTTCAGTGCACAGGATAGACAGAGTAAGATATCCTGAAGAAGAAATAATACATGATCATGTAATTAAAAATGGTGCCATGATACATATGCACAATTGGGTCAAATTAAGGTTTCATAGACAGGATTGACATCAAATAATGCCACAGATCTTTCACATCTGGATTGCTTCTGACTCCATATTACTATGTGAGTGAGCCCAAATAGCAATCATAGAGTAGATCTGCTTCCAGTTCCATGAATTGGAGAGGGGAAAACTGCCTTCCTCTGCTTCCATAGAGTTCTCTTGTGCTTAAGTTACTCAAAATGGTCTTGGGAACCAAGATTTAACCCTGAAAGAAAAAAGCACACAGTCTCATGATGTCTCTGTTTACAGTCACATTTATGGTTATAACTGCACTTCCTGATAATCAAATAAGATTTTATTTTGTAAAGGAATATATTTTTGTACTACACTAGTACACTTTGACCTCTGCTAAAATACTTAGTCATCATCATCCCATGACTTCATACCTTGACTTGTTTGGTTTAATGTCCTTTTAAGCCCATCAAGTTCCTTGACCTTTAGAGTTCTACAAAATGTCATCCCCACCTACATCTGCTTTCAGTTCTCCCTTGCTCTCCTCCCATACCTTTCTCTTCATGTTTCCTTGTGTCAGGGCTTGCCTATACGTATGGTAAGGTAGTGAATGGCAAGCCAGGGTTTGAATCAACAGTGCAATAGCATGCCACACATTAACTTACGTGGAACCTGCTACCATGCACTAACAGTTCCATAATGTGTTTTGACATACTGCTATTTGAAACAGGACTACGACATTGTGCTAGGGAACTTGTAGTGTGCATCAGCATGGTCTGTATAGACACTTTGTGCATGACACACCGGCATGCACTAGAATTTAAACACCAGCTGATGTACACAAACACAACATGTAGACAAGCTCTTAGGCTGTAAATTCTTTGGGGCATGCAATGTGTCTTATTTGGGTGCCTGTCATACACTTGGATCCATGTGTATGGACATTTGCACCTTTGTAGAGCCCTCTTGAAGCTTATGGACCTCTATGCTATCTCATTAGGCCATCTGTACATCTGACTGTAAGGTCGGAGTCTGTTTGTAAATTTCAAGAACCATAGAAGTTACTTTTGTTCTTTATATTTACAGTGTCTTGCTCCGTGGCTTTACATATTAAAGGTTTGCAATTTCAGAACCAAATACTGGGGTCAGGAGTCTGTGGTCACTTTTAACGTGGCTAGTTTTAGCAGCTACAGAATCGTCTTCATATTCTGAGAGAGAAACTAACCCCTCTGGCACTTGAGATGGTTTATGTGGCTACCATCCCGTCGTTGAGGGCTACCATTCTTGTCTCATTGCCATTTTTGCTACTTTGTCCTTTGGGTTTGATGTCAGGAGAAACACTGAGTATGTGCAGCACTTCCTCTGGTATCCCTACAGTGGTGAATTTCTTCATCATTTGCCCACCATATGTACTGTTAATCAGCTGCCAGGAATCTTAGAAGGGCCCTGTTGTCTGTCTGTCAGGTCACCCATCTGATAGATCAGAAATGGGAGCCAAGGAAGATTGATAGGATTAACAAATGAAATTCCTGACAAATGGTAGTAAGGGGAACAGTATGTCATTCACCCCTCTCCATTCCCAAAAAAACACCCCATACAGAAGTAACCTGGGGAAGTCCAACCTTTTCTGTAACTCCCTGCTGTCCCATGTGTGAAGTAACTCTTGAGTTCCCCAGGTAGGGGGAGGAGGTGGCACTGGGACTGTAACTTGGAGGGGAGGGGAAGACCATTTATAGGAGTTGCCCAGACCTAAACAAATCACAACCTTTAGATAAAGGTTCTCTCTAGATCCCCTTCATACACTGGACCAAGTTTCCTTCAGTATTGGTTGGACTGATGCACAGCCAGTTTATAAAGCAGACTGAAACAAATATCTTTCATCACTGTATAAACTGGCCTCAAGATGTGTAATATACTTTGATGCAGGAATAGTACCAAAAACTACTGACTAAATTATCAGACCAAACCAATTAATAGTAATTGTGGTTTGCATTGTAGTTATTCTAGGGTGCTGATGATACACAGGAGTAAATCAGGTTGCTTGTTTTTTGTTAGTTAATCAAGCCTTCATTGTTTTTGGATGAGAACAAGCTCATTGAGACATAATCCAAATAAATTCGGGGATAATTTTGGATCCCTAATTGCGTGGGTGCTGTTGGTGTGTAGGGGCACCTTTTTATTTCTTTTTGGTGTGATGATTGTAACTGTTTCTGATGTGGACTTTTGATTTATCCATTTCTTTGTGAGTTCTCAGTTGGGCTACTACAATGCTGCCTACCTGGAGTTCTTGGAAGCCCTCTTGGAAATTACAGCTGACACAGAATGCTGTAGTCACCTGCTTAATGATGAATATTATGGGGAGAATATTATATCAGTATTTAAGACTATACTGGCTTCCTGACTACTTCTGGGTGAAAGTCCTGGGCACATACTAATCTTTAAAGCCCCTGCCAGAGGTACATTGTTTGGGTCCCAGGTACTTTGGGAGACTGCTTTTTTTCCTCTGTGCAGCGTCATGACAATTGAGATCAGTTGATGGATTCTTGCCTTCAATCCCTGGATTTGAACATCTGGCAGATGGAGGCAGGGCATTTTCAACAGAGATCCCTTTACTTTTGAATTTGTTTCTTCCTTTGAGCCTATTTACCTTCAGGAGACAGTGTAAAGCCCATCTGTTCACTTAGGCTTTTCCCTGAGGGGGTGGTGATAGGGTGTATTTATGTTTATAGTTAGAAAATAGAGGGTTTCAAATATTTAGTTGACATTTATCAACTAAATTTTCCACTTTTTTAATTTTTAAAATGCAGCCATTGATGAATGGCTTTTTAAAAATTGTTCTAAATTTTGTATGTTGCAGGAGTGTTGCTTACCTCCAAAGATGGTAAAGAACTCAGACAAAAAAATAAATCGGATTAGGGAAACAAACATTAATGAACTGCTGCAACTGATTAGAGTAGGGTGAAGTTAATCTCTTCAGACTTTATCATTCTGTTAAACTTATATATGATACCCTCTGGAAATCAGAAAATTTTTTAAAATTTAAAATGCATACTTACCATGTAAAAATGACTATTACAATACATTGAATTAATTTCTTACGATTTAACAAATAGTTTCTGCATCTTTGTGTTAACAGTAAAACTTATCACTAGTTTATTTTGTATTCTATGAGGAAATTTTATATATATATATATATATATATATATATATATATATATAATTTATTTATATTTATAAAATATAAAAAATACTGCATAGAAACATTTATACAGCTTCTAATCTGTTTTTTCCTCCATGGAACATTACTGGAACACTTAAAAATATGTAATTTCAACAAACTAGAATGTAACTCCTAACCCGACAGTAATGTTTTATTAGAAATGCAAAAGAACTGGTTTTTGCAGGGGGGAATGCTTTATACACTGATACCTTTTGTTAAATGTGGATACTGAATTTGTTTGTGGTATCATGACTTACTATAAATGATTTGGGCTAATGCTTTGATGAAGGAGCAGGGACAACATAATTATGAAGATGTTTCAAGAATACATATTAAAATTGGAATACATTCATTTTTTAAAGATAATTGAATGAATATTTAAGTAAACCAAAGAAGAATGTTAGTGGGAAGTGTAATAGTGTGGCATTAAAGCAGATGCATATGTGTTTAAATACCTTTTGCAGCAAAACTTCGTTCAGTTATTTTCTGTTTTGGAGGAAGGGATAGTTCTTTTAGCATTTTTGAGATAGTTAATGTAGGAAATGTATTTCTCTTTGAAATTTTTATGTGCCTAGAGACACTCGAAAGGCTCACAGTATATAAACTGGTAAAAAAGACCCCCAATCCTGCAAAACATTCACATGCTAAATTTAAGCATATCAGTATTCTGACTTTAACAGGGCTATTAATGTACTTAACATTAAGTAGGCTTGTATGTCCTACTTACGTGAAAAAGGCAACAAGATTTGACAGTGGTCAGCATCTTGCATGATCAGGCCACAAATAAGAGAGAAATGAATACAAAATGTAAAACATCTTAATGCCTTTTAAATTGTATTATGAAGTGAATGTTCAATCAACTAGTTAAGACAATCTCCATTTGATTATAAAGAGAGAGCACATGAAAACTAAAATTTTACAAATGTCATAGGGAACATTTTGTACACGAATATTATCAATGTTAGTGTTGACATACCTGTTGTCTGCATAAGTTTAATAACATTTTAATAAGAAAAATAATAAAATGGTGAAATAAGATATAAATAAAAGAGTTTTGATAGTTCAAATTATTTCCCTTCATTTCCCTTAATTTTGTTTGTTAGTTATTTTTGCAAACTGAAGAACTCATTCCTTTATTAAATTAAATCATGCTTTGCTTTTCTAATAACTTTTGATCACGTAAAATAGATTGTCTTAAAATTAATCTCTGTATATTTTTAAAATTTATTTTCTTGTTCTATGTACATATACACACACTTTTTAAAGGAAATAGAGAAATTGGGATTAGAGCTGAATGAAAACAAGCTGCGTTTGGAGCAAGCACAGCAGGATGCAGCAAGAGCCAAAGACGAATGCCTAAAACTGACAGAACTGCTGGGTAAATCTGAGCACCAACTGCACCTCGCCAGGTACCCCTTATCCTATTACATGCCATTGCACAAGTTTCATCCTGCTAGTTTTTGCCACAGGCTTCCCCACAGTTGTTGCAGATATTCATAATTATTCACTTGCTTTCAGGCATTTTAGAAGTGAAGATGTGATAAGTAAAGCATCCACATACCTAAATGACGTCCTTTCAGAAAGCTGAAATACATTAGAATTGGTCTTATTTAAGTAAAGTAAAAAGTAAGCACCTAATTACAGCATCTATTGATTTAGAAATTCTAATGCTTCATATTTATGAATTTAGGATGTTGCAACATAATGATGTAAATACTTACTGATGTCAATTCTGAAGCTATACTTCATCCGAGATTAAACAGTCTACATAATTTAACACTCTAGAAATGGAGGGAGAAATTCAGGACAGGTCCATGAGAATAGCATTTCTATCATTTGCCTCAGTGCAAATAACAAGATTGTGTGACACAAACATGATTCTGTCAATCTTGGCTCTTCATAGGCTTATTCCATGACTGAATATAAACTGCCAACCTACACTTAACTCTTACTATTAGGCATGTAGAGAAAATTTCAAAGTGGTAAGTTGCTGATTATTAATTCCACCTTGAGTTTCAGTAACGGTTAAAATTTCTCTTTTTGCCAAATACACAGCTGCTTCTTTTAATCTTTTGTATCACTTTTGTGTGTGGGTAAACATCCACTGCCTGTTCTTGAGGCTCTTACTCAGTCCTTAGTTAGGCAGAAACTCTTATTGAAATCAATATAAACTTGCCTGAATAACAGCTTCAAGTTTTGGCTAATTGACAGTAGAGTATTCACACACCTAGTCTAATCTTGCACCCGTAGAATTTAGTAAGAATTTTATCATTGATTTCAATGAGAGCAGAATTGGGCCCAGTGTTAACTTTCTAAATTCATTTAATCAGTCTTTTACTCAGATAAATTACAATGTAATTCAGAGCATGGTAGTTTAACAGATGGAAGAAAGCACCACTGTAACAGCCTGTATTCAGAGAAAAATATGCTAGAGGTTGATGAACTTGAAAAAAGTTTTGGGTGAGTTGCTAAGATATCTAAAGTTTGGATTTTGCAAAACTTCCTTAATAATGATTTGTTGTGATAGTTAACCAAATGGTTTCCCAAGCTCCATTTAGCAAAAGACTGATCATGCATTATAAAGCTGTGGTACCTTGGAGAAAATCCTAATAAAATAGATCTTTTGTGAAAATCTTTGTCTCTTGATGCATATTAATAACCATAAATTTAACATGGTTCAACATTTCAATCCAGATGCATAATGTCAAAATGATTCAGGTAGTTGTTTAATTACAGACGTTTTAGAATCTGACTTAGTGTGTACACTATGGCCTTTGTTTACAAAATAAAAATTACGCTTATGCTGATTTAGTTCTAACTTCATTATAACAAATGAGAAATAGGAGCCAAATCTTCCCTTTAAAAGTCACCAAATTCTATAATGCTGTGTTGTTAGGATGATCATACGTCCTGTTTTAGATGAGACATTCCCTTTTTTTAAGCCCTGTCCTGGCCATCCCAACCTTTTTGGCAAAGCTTTTTTTGTCCTGTTTGCTTTTGCCAACTGATCATGGTGTCCTGTTTTTCCTTTTGGGAAATATGGTTACCCTATATATTCTATATAGGTTTTTACCACCGCCATCACTATAGCCTCTGACCACCTTCCAGTAGTGCAGAGTGATGTTACTAATGTTTGCCAGGTGTGGAAAAGAAAAAGGAGCCTCTCTTTCTTCCTCTGAGCTGTACCTGCTCTCAGTGCCACTCTGTTTCTCTCCCTTGAGCATCACATCCTGCCAGAACAGGTCTCTTAATAAGTGAAGGGGCAAATACTGCAGTAAAGGTCCTGGCTTTCAAATCTTTCATTGAAGACACTCTTATGGAGTTCTCATTTTGAGTACAGTAACTGTTTCTATTAATGTGGTACGCACAATGTTGTTAAATACTGTGAGCCTTGCTCACCTCAGGCCATGGAGAAAGGTAAATTGCATTCCTCTTCAGCCACAGGAATTGCCATGCCAGCAGAGGCATCATCCCAGGTGGAGTTAGCAATATTGATGCTATCCTTCCCTGGGCGTTCTGGCAAGGAGAGTAGCTTTGGAAGGATGTTGAGAAGATGCACTGATTTAGTGCATCTCTTAGGTGTTCTGGCCTTGCCCTTTTGTAGCTGTCTCCACTCACTTTCTGGATTAAATTAGCTAGCCAGCTCTATTCTTCGTAGTAGAACTGTAGATGTGGGTGGCTTTTTACCACTGTGCTTCTAGTGTGGGTAGACTTTCTGCTGCCATGGGTCCACAGCCCAGTTTCTTCTGGCAGAAACTAGAGGTATCCAAAGAGTTAATTGGGCCCAGTGGTCGTCTTTTATCACTTTATTGCTAAAATAACACATTACTGAACAGAAGATTAGTGAAGTACTAAATCAAATCAGTCTAGGTATTTAGAATGTAAAAAAGAGTAAAATCAGTACAAAATGTCTAATTTAAATATTTGAAAATTAGAAAGGTCAAGTTGGATTAACTGAGACTATACCTGAAGGGGAGGGAAAGAGAATTATCCAGGAGCTATGTTTCTATTTTTGCAGGGGAAACTTCTAGTCCACTTCCCTACCCCCACCAGTTTGATACAGATCAATTAAACTGCCTGTCAGTTAAAGAAATGTTAGAGAAACCTTTTTAAAATGGCAATTCTGAACTATTTTCACCGAGGTTTTATTTGGTCTCTTGCATATCACCTTTGCTTCTGGATCACTGGAATGCGTGTTTACCTACATTGGAAGTACAACTTTTTTAGAAATCGTTGATGTTTAGTTAATGCACATTTGTGTTCCTTGAATCCAGTTCAGAATTCCAACTTCTGTATTTAGAAAAGACAGGGAAAAAATGTGGCATTATTGCTGACCTTGAACAATAACAAGTAATCTTGCATACAGTATTAGTCGTCTTCTCCTTGGATTTGCAGGCTCCATCATAATGTGATTTTAACAAATTTGTTTCAAGCTGTATGTGATTTTGAAATAGTAGTTAAGGTCCAATATCTCATCCTTTTACCCTTGTTGAATTACAATCTGAGTTTCATGGCCACTAATGTGAGAACTGCTACAGAAAGAAAACATGGGCCTAATGTTGCCACACTGAAATCACTGGTAAAATATACATTAACTTTATGTGGGCAGGATTGGACCCTGCACCATGCAGCATACTATTTGAATGTTTGATTCACAGCTCTCAAAAGGCATGAAACATTCAGGCCTGTTAGCAGTTTGTGAGAGAATTATTTCAAAATCATATTGATAGTATAGTGGTGGGGATTAAACAGGAGATGAGAGATGATAATCAGAATGATCTGATTTTAAAATGTCATTAATTTATTGAAATAATCTTTTCACTTGTTTAACTGAAAGCTGAGTATGAAATCTATCATTACACAAATTAACTGAAAGTTAGTATTCGTGTTTCAGTAGCAGTTCTGTCTTTTAAGAAGTGGTTCCCATATCTCTATCCAAGAGAAGCTACATCAATTCAAGGAAGTGAAGTGAAGAAAATATTAAGCTTTGCTCTCTTTTGTTTTTAAGTCAGATATTTCCTTCACTTTGTTGGGCCATTTCAAACATGGAGATCGGAAATGACAGTATCAGAATAGACTCATAAGTCATCTCAAATTTTTTTGGGAGAGGGAATTAAAGAGGAGGCTCATAATTACTTTTTTTTTTTTTGGTGGTCATTGCAAGTAATGTTGAATGGCAACTTTTGTAAATGGGGAAAATGTTACTTGAACAATAGAAGTGTCACCCAGACTTTTAAGTCTAATAATGTGTGACCTCCCAGGCCAATTTGAATTCCTGAGTTGATCTTCAAAGATCATATATTTGTAGAAGTTTATACCAGAGTGATGACGTTGGCTGTTGGCAACCTCTCTGTACTTTTCTGAGGAAAAATGTACATAATTGATTGAAATATCACCAAAATATTTTATGACAAAATATCTTCAGAAAACAATGCATTTGAAGAAGACATCTTTCAGGGCATACAGGGGTTTTCAGCAGTGCTATGGCCTTTGTGGCTTCAAATAGCTGCAGTATATCAATCAATGCTTCTAGTAGCCTCTAGCGAGTTCTCAACAGCTCTATTGGCATTAATTGCAATCCATGTATAATAAATAAGGTACATAAATTAAACCTATCATTCTACCTCTGGGTTTTTGTGGCATTATTAAATTGTTGGAGTTTTGCTGTCAGTTTGTCACCAGAAAAGTTTGCTAGTATTACAGCCTGTTTACAATCTATTTTTAGGATATAATATTCTTTATAGCATAAAATATAAACTGACTTCTCTATTTACAGCAGAAGTCTCATGCTGCTACTCTCAATTCCTTATTAAAGCTATACAAAATCTAGTGTCAGCTGTGTTGTTTTCAAAGTAATATCTGTTAGTTAGCAGCAGAATTTAGGATGTTGCTTTTTTCAGAAATTTTAGCACATCAGAAGCAATCTCCTATTGAAGATAGATGAGGAATTCTAATGAGATTTCTTTTTAGTATTAATGGACAGTACTAATTAGTAGCAGTGGACAGTGCATCATTTTATATAGCCTACTGATTAATGAATATAGCAAAAATACCAATATATGGAAAAATAGAAGAGAGCATAACTAAAGATTAATTTTAAACATTTGTATACACTGTTCTGCAGGAACAGCTTCATCTACAAAAATAGTGCAGGAAGGAGTGACAACATGAAACAACTCATATAACTAATAAACTTTTAAAATTCTGTTTCATATGTTTAATGTTCATTACATTTAGAGATGGTTGTGACTGTGGTGTTGTGATTCAGTGAACATTTATTTCTATCTGTTTTTCATATACAAAGGCATTGGGATGCCAGAAAATAAACTGTTAACGGAGAATTAACTTCTTTGGCATGCTTTCATACTTATCTTCCAAATTAAAGAAAATGAAATGGGCAGAAGCAGAGTGTAGATTACCTCCTTTTTGTCAAAAATGGTGGGAATTTGAAAATTAATAATAAAAAAGGGAACAGATGCAGTAACATGCCAGAGGGAGATTAATGTGGAGAGTAAAATCTGTGAGCAACAAAACTGAAGCAAACTGAATCAGTGGGAGGTGGTTGTACAATCAAAATCAGGATAAAAGAGAAATTACAAACAACCCTGCACTTGTCAAAGTAGTAGTAATGAAATCCTGACTCTGCCAGCAGTGAGAACCTGTGTTAGCACTTTGGGGTAAGGATGGTAGCTGGGTGCCAGGTAGGAGGGCAGTGTTAGGTTGCTGGGCAGCAGCCATCTTGTGTAGAACAGATGGCACTGAAAGCTGGCAGGGGAGGGGCTCCTTAGCAGAACTAATCAGACAGTAACAGATAGGGCAGCTGGGAAGACTGACCACAGAGAGGGAAGCTGCAGGGTAGCTGCAGAGCTCCATGATGTTTACAGTGGTGTGCCCATTGGTCTGAGATAAGACCTTGCAATGTCATTTTACTGCAGAAAGTGCACTAACTTTTGTTAAATAAAGAGTTTATCTGATCATTCTACAATAAAAGGAATGAATTAACTCATTGCTGAGCCAATTTTGTGACATATTGCATTTTGAACCCTTGCTATGGAGAAGTTTTGTGTGGCATGACCCTTGCAAAAATAAAAATTTACTATCAGGCATGCCATGCACAATCCTGAGTGTATGTTCCATATTTTATTAATATACAGAATGAAATAATTAGAGATTAATATACAGTATCCAAACATTTTGTTGTTGGTATTCAATGCCTCACAAGATTGGGTTCTTCAGTTGAATGAAATATTTTGTTGTTTTTACCATGTGTTTTGTTTTGTTTAGGGGTAGCCATTTCCTTCCTCATAAGTGATAGCCGAAGGGAATTAAATTGAGATCCCAGTCCTGTAATTTTCAGTCACATGAGTAAATTTTACTTAAGTAAGTAGTACCAGTAGCATCAGTAGAACTACTCATATGAGTAAGAATTATTCCTATGCATAAGATTTGCAAGATTAGGCCCTTGGAATAGTAACTGTCAACTTGAAAGAAAAATGGAAACAGAATTGTAACAAGGAGTAGAAAATAACCGAAGCATAATAAAAAAAAGAACTGACTGACTTATTAAATAGTATTATTAATTAGTTTAGCTGATCAGATATACAGTGAAAAACATTTCAGATATACAATTTGGTTGTGGATGCTGAGACTCATCTTTTAACAAAGAAATCTACCTCTCTTACATCTGTTTTTGAACTTGTATATCTCTCTTTTACAGAAGGTTTATAGCTTGGCTCAATTATTCGTTTTGAGTGGGGAGGGGAGGAAACATTACAGGGATTTGAAATAGGTGGTATAACATAGCCATATGCTATTTATGCAGCAGTTTCTGCAATAAATCTAATTTGGTGCTGTCAAAAAAAATTAGACTTATTTGATATAGCAGCACATTAGTAAATGATTGTGGTAGATTTGAAAGTTGTCATTCACTCTGCTTACTTGTAACAGAACCTTGCAAAGCCTTTTTTTTTTTTCCCTTTTTCCCCGAGCAACTCTATGAAAATGTTTCAGTTTTGTCCTGCAGCTGTAGAAACTTCAAATATTTCTACAACTGAAAAGAAGGTCTTGCTTTAAGGTAATTGTGGAAGGGGGTGGAAAAATGAATAACCTCTCTTAGCAACTATGAATGTATAGGCAGAAAAATCAATAAAACAGAGGGAGGAAAGAGATCTTTCCCTTGCCTACAGCTTTTCCTAGTGTAGCTGAAATTTTCTCATTATACAGTACGTAGATAAATTAGCTGCTCTGAGTTATTATAGAAGGTAAAACATTTTACCTGCCATCATAAGACCATATGCTGCGTTATAAAGACTGACATTGAATAATTTGAAATAAATCAACTATCTTCTTCTGGCAGTCTTTTTTAGAAATTGCATTGCCAGTGTATTTAATAAACAGTCAAGATAATATATGATTGTTTAAATACCTTTCTGTTTAATCATGTAAAAATACTTTAAAAAAAGGTATATGTTTTGAGTGTTCAAAGGTTATTAACAAAGTTGTAAGAGAAAACAAAGTCAATATAAGCAAGGGGTGAGTGAGGTTTCCAACATCATGTCAGTTAATTAGGGATAAGAAAGGCTTTATAATATTACCGATTTTCCTTTTCTCTTCATTTTTAAAAATGGATTTAAAAACCTTGCTGATTGTTATTTAATTTGATTTGTCATTCTATAATACAAGTTTTGTAAAAGAAAGGCAGTGATATGTTTTCAGATTCCCATTTTAATTACTTTGAAAATTTACTGAGTATTTAAACAGACACAGATCAAAAGGGAATTTTATCAGTGATTTCATCTTTTATGCAACGAATCGGGCTGTTGAAGTAGCCAAATTGTTTCTGCACATAGAATGCATTTACAAGGGTAGCAGTTAATATTTACAATGCTTCTGAGCAAGCCAAGTAAGTCAGAAATAATACAAAAGAGATTATCCAATGATTACAAGAAAATCCAATTTTTTTTCAGGTCTTTTTTTTTTTTAAAAGAAATTTATCATTTAGAACTACTCTATTAAGGAAGTTTGTAGATTAATATCAGTAAACATTTACTTTGAACTAATTAAAAAGGGATATTTTGTATGACTATTAGGAAGGGATAATATGCTTTTTTTATTTAAACAGTCTTTCATATGCATGTATCCCAAGTCAGTTAGATTTCATACTAATTTTTAAATTAACTCATTCTGATTTGTGTTAGGGACACAGCATTTGTTTTCTCTAGTACATGTGAAAGACTATATTTTAAGGAAGTCGCCAATGTGTTCCTCTATCAACATTTGATTTTCTAATGCTAATTTTAACCATTTTGAAAGCTGAACTGTGCTTTTTAAAATACAACCAGTTATTTTCTTTCTGGACTGTAACAATACTACTTTTTCTCTCCAATGTAAGGATCCAATCCTTAAATCCTTATTTAATAAGGGCTTCAGCACTGGACCCAAAGGGTCTGCCACTCACTGAAGTGGCAAAACTCTTACTCACTTGAATGGGTGCAAGATTGGGCATATAGTTTTGTGGGCACAAAGCTTCCACGGGGGAAGAATTACCTGGAAATGTCTACAGCTTTGGCTTTCTAACTGGTTTTATGACATTCCACAGTTTAAGACAGTGTGACTAGGGAGCAAGTGTGAACCTGCAGAACTCAACCAACATGCTGCTATTGGTTGTCCCTCTACTTCTGGCATTCTGAAATTCTAAGAGCATTTTTGCACAAGTTAGGAGGAGCAGTTCTCTGACTTCTTCCCCTGGCTGGCCATGACAATTGTCCTGCAGAGCTTGAATCACAAAATAGGGGGCAGGAAGGAATAAAAGAGGCTATGCAATTGGGTGGGATGTGCTGTATGCTCCCCTTGCCCCTCAGGTCCCTTTCTGCAAATTTTGAACATTTTTTGTTCCCCTCCCTGTAACACTCTAGAGGAGAAAATAAGGGCCACAGAAATAAGATGGAAAAAGAATCATTAGATTGCAGAGAACAGAGTAGTCCTCCACCAGAGGATGTATCTGATATTAAAATACTATTCAGCTAACTATGTTTAGTATTCGTTTGTCAAAATATTGTATAAGACTTAAATTTTAAACTTTAAGAGTCAAATTCAGACCTAATGTAAACAGTTGTAACTCCATATCTACTAATGAAGTCTTATTTTCTTACATAGCTCCTGAAATTATCCCTGGAAGTTTAACACTTGGTTTCTTTTTCTGTAGGATGCTGAATAAAATGTTTGGTTCATTATAATTACGGGTGTTAAAATGCTTTTTAAAAACTATTTTTGACACAGTTTTTCCTTTTGTAGAATGAATTTTTTTGTTTCTTAAAGGACACCTGAATTACACGTTGTGAAATTGAAGGATATTTCTTATTCCAGAAGAATGAGCTATCTAAGAGGCTAGTTAATAATTCAGTAGTATGTGGTTAGCAGAATCCATTTATGAAAAGAGGGATGAGTGCATTAATAGCTACACATAATGGATCCTTTTGACAATATGATGTTTATCTCAGTCCTCAGCACATTTTTTTACAATTTATCTAATTTTATGTACAGACAGTATTTTAATAGAGATGGATATGCATCTTGCACAAGGACAGAGTGGGAAAATTGTTTTCAGGCTTTAGTTTAATAAAAAAATTATTTTTAAAAAGTGTTATTTTTTTAACAATGTTATATGAGCTTAAAAACTATTATTTCAAAGAAACAATGGTGCTATAATTTTTAAAGTAATATAACAATTGATGTGGGCCACTTTTGGATACTTAAAATAATTTGATTGTAAACTTACTTGTTCTGCCATTCCTTTTTCCCTTACTCAGTTTTAGAAAATACTTTTACCTCATATTTTATGCTCTACAGCACAAATTTTCTTTTAAGATGGAATTAAGTATTTTTGGTTTAATTGTAAATATTTTAGTTATTAAGCCTTCACTATTTTGTTTTTTGCATAACTAGAAAATAGTTCAAGCATTGTACCAATTTTTGTGTTAATAAAAGGGGGTACAGACATGTATGAAGAAAGACATTAGCTATTAGAATGAATATGATTGTTAAAATACCATTTTATTTTACCTCCACGTTATGGTCTTCCTACACCCAAAAGTAATTTTCAGAAATACATTACTATACAGAACTTCATATTCTGCTGGTTAGCAGAAGTAGATTTAAATCCACACCGACAGTTCATTTGACAATGACCTTGAGGGGCTTTGCTTCTTGAAGAAGAAAGCAGAAGCTTGCAGTAAACAAAGTTCACTTCTGACAGATGGATTGAATGACAGAAAGGTTGCGAGTGCCAGAATAGCCCTGGCAGAGGAGGAAATGTTCAGTGGAATCCAACAGGAGAGGAGGTGTGAACAGGTGCAGGGTTGCTGACGGAAGGGGAACCAGATGGAAGGAGCCAGAGCCAGTTTATTTAAAGGAAAAGGCAGAAAACACTGAAAGGCTGTGCGATCAGTGGCTAAAAGTGTGCATGGAAGAAGGTAAAAATTCACAAAGCAAAGCTGCACAGTGGGATATCTAGCACTTAGCATAATGGTACTAATTTGTGAGTTTAGTTTGAAAGTTGCTATTGAAATACATAATACCTTGCTCTTGACAGCATGAAGTAGTGATATTTGAAATCTATTTTTTTGAAAGATGTTTGACATAGATGTTGCCTGTCCAGTATTTGTAATATTTGATACATACACAAGTTATGATTATAGGGTAATGTTAAGGTTGTGCCACAAACTAACCAAAGCAAGAAAATATAGAATGATGGGGCTAGATTTCCATTCTTAACTCGCCACACTGGTATGCCAGTGTGTCTGGGTCTTGGAACAAATAGTAGGTAATTCATCTACTGTTGGGAGCCTTCTGAAGTACCCAAGCACAGTGTTAGCGCTCAGGTGCAGTGTGAGTTTTGTCTTTGCATTTCTCTGCTTTTATTGGTTTTAGTCCCATCCTCGATGTCAGCTTGCAATGGTATTCGGTAACTTATTTCAGAACAAGAGAAGGATTTTGACTTATCCCTGCCCAGAAAAATAAATTCATTCTCCACCCAAAAACAATAGCATTATCCTTTGTCCTGTCACACAACTCCATGTCAGCTCATGGGTTTGATCCTATGAGGTGCTGAGCTTGTTCAGTTCCTCTTGTCTTTAATGGTAGTTGAGGACAATTAGCACCATCCAGGAGCCACTCTAAGCACCTTCCAGGATATCAGGTCTTTGAATAGTTACTGGCATTTAAACCCCAGCCAGAAGTTATTCACGTAAGCTCTGTCCCAATTTAACATGTTAGAAGTCCAAGAAACACTAGCACCAACCACTCAAACCATCACATATCAAGAAAAAGCCTCACAAAACTTGTTTTAATGTTGTAGATGGAGATAGTTATGTACATAGTACTGGAGTACAAATAGTAAATGGCTTCTACAGTAATCAAACACTTCAACATTTAATCATTTGTAAAAGATTTTAACTTGCTTGCTCATAATTCTTACAATGGAATGTGCTTTTTTGCATATCTGTATTTAAAAAATAAAGAAAAGTGACGGAAGGGGGAAAAATCCCTACAGAATAGAAAGCATGCTACAATAATTGGGGCTATATTTCATTACTTCACCAACCCACCTGTTCCAAACTGCCTATACCAGCAAGTTTATCAAATCTTCACATCATTCTTAGTACTCTGCTGCCACCGGCTTACATGTTCTCTTACTGTACCATTTTACAATGTTGTCCATTTTTGTATGTTGCAAAGTTTATATGAATGATGCAATCTAAAAGTAACTTGTATTGTAAGGCATGCTACCAACTACACTTTTACCAGAATTTAGACCTATATAAATGTATTTGATCTAATATAAATACTGATTATTAATCTGAAAATATTTGTTATAAACCACTGAAAAAGAGAGCAATTAATTGAATGCTGATATTTAAATGTGCATTGATATATATCCAAATAAAAAGTAGGAGTTATGTTCTGTGTACGGTAGCCAATTTTCAATATTAAAATCTTGGGGAGGAAATGCCAGAAGAGCTAGATCATATTATGTATGCATTGTTTATAGATACATTTTTATGTTGAATTAGGGGGGTTTGTTTCAATTTTTATTTTATAAGTGAATCTAGTGCTTAAAAAAACTCTATTGATGGAAATGTATAGAAAGAACTAGTACTGCCCAAGTAACATATGTTAAGGCTTCCGCGTGCTGCCCATTCAATATACCTAAAACTTGACCTTTAAGGAGCTCCTGTTTGGATGAAAAGGTGATTCAGATACTATGACCATACACTATTTCAACTCTCTGAGAACATCACCAAGATTTCCATTTAATAATAACCGTTAAGTTGCTGTTCTGTTGTGTAGAACTCTCTTCTTGGACAGTGGTTTTCAACCTTTTTTCATTTGTGGACCCCTAAAAAATTTCATATTTAGGAACAGACCCCTTTGGAAATCTTAGACAATCTAGGCTGAAAACCACTGTACTGAGAAGTATAGCAAGATCTCAAATTCATTTCATATCACAGCTGTCATATTGTAATATCTGCTTTCCACCAGTCACTCGGGCTGGATTTAAAAAGGTGACCTGGCCATTATAGGCTTGTGTTGCACGTTACCAAGCCTTCAAATTGTCCAATTTCCCATTAAATGAATTAAATTTAGACAAATACAAAAACATTTTAAAGCCATAAGCTTAGTTTTAATTTTGTTATACTGTTAGCCAAAATTATTTTCTTTAGTTATTTATTTACTTTTTAGTTAGTTGCGTAAGTATAAGAGTTTGTGAAATAAAGTTTGGCAGTGAGCTGTGAAATTACGTATGAACTTTCAGCTTTGGATGAATTACATAGGGCAAGTTGAAACTCCCCAAAAATATAGGATTTTATCATAAAATTGCTGAACACTAGCTGAACTCTAGTGGAGTAAGTATATGGTACAGTCATATCCTTCATTAGTTATGGTTGTATTGTTTGCTTTAACATGAGAAGGGCATTGTAGGATAATTTGTTAGGTAGCTTGAGGGTAATCAGTTGTCTAAATTAGGAAGTTTGTCAAAATTTAACTCTGATTGCTGTGAATAAGGTATTAGCTTTGCGATGTTTCTGAGAAGTACTGGCATCTTGGGGGAGAGATTTCAATGCTGCTAGTTAAGAGGTTTTGTTCTGTTTTTTGTCTCATTTCAAAGGCAATTTTTACAGTATATTTGAACATTTTAAATGGGCCTGAAACGCATAGAAAGTACAGGAGCAACTGGAATACCTTATTTAGGTCCTGAATGTAATCCCACACCAGTTTTAGACTAGTGTAACTTCATTGACTTCACTGGTATTATTCCTGATTCTCATTGGTATGAGATCAAAATCATGTCAAGTATTTATTATTATATAAAGCTACATCTGCTAAAACGCCTGGTTGTTGTACATCAATAAGAAGAATAATTTATAAAATAACAAAATAGCCTCTAAGCATAAGTGCTCTGTAATCAAACCTTCTGCATATTAATGATGACACAATAACCTAAACACACCTAATAACTTAATCCATACATTCACAGATCAATTACAAATTTGACCAAGTAAGTAAATGTTTACTTGTGTCTTGAAGCTCATCAGGCACAGTCTGCTGCTTCTGGTTGGTTCCAAAAGCTTGTGCCTTCTGTTGAGAACACCTTGCAACCAACTGTACAGAGTCCATGGCCAGTTTGCTCCCAGAAACTGAGAGCGCAAATAGCCCAGGATGTTACTGCCATGAAGGGCAATCTTTCAGATCCCCATGAGGTTTAAAAAAGTAATGATCTGTTAATAATGGCTTGTATGAATTGGTAATTTTATACAGTTCTAATACACACACACATGAATTTGTCTTCCCCGCTCCCATAGAGTTCAATTAATTAGAAAAATAGATATAATACTTATTTTATGCTAAACTTTTCCTACTTTGAAGTGGTATAGTGGTCTCACCACTGAAACTCAGTATTTACCTAGTTACCACACAGTGATATCTTAAGGTCCCACAGGTATTTTCTATTCTAAACAGAGAGATACTGTGGGATCTAAGATAATACTGTGTGGAAACTATGGATAGATCTGGTCATCTTTAAAAAGAACTGTATGGCATTAAGCAGAATGGAATGGGATGACAGACTTGAAAGTGAATGTAGGGTTTTTAGATTAACAGAGGGAACAAATTAAGTCCATGCCAAGAATGAATGACTTCCTGGTTCATGGTAAATTCCTTTTAATTTTTGAAAATCCAACTCGCAGTGCTTTAGCATCAGAATAAATAGTGAAGAAGCTGCATGCTTGCCCTTCTAGTTGTAAAATAACTAATATGAACATGAATTAGTGAAGGCTGGAGGGGATAAATTTGTGGGAAATTCTGTCCAAAAACTTCTATTTTATATAGGTTCTTTTACCGCACTCATCACCGCACTAATTGAGCATCTTCTGGTAGTTGATTAAGTTTGTGTGATTAATATCTCTCTCATTTTCTCCCCAAGGAGAGAATAGTGTATTCAGTGAGGGGTTTTGTTTTGGTAGGATTCTGTTTTAAGGATTTTTATTTTATTTTATTTTTTTAATGTATGTGCTGCTATGTGTTAGAAAAGTCAAGATCAAAGAAGAGGGCTTTGTCTTTGGAGTAGAAGATACTGAAGTTTGTCCCATATTTAATTGTTCTGTATGTGGAATAATATGTTTGAGACAAGACCTGTGGGCTCATAGTCTCCATCCAGCATGGGATTGTTTCTTAATAATTAATTTCCAGTGCTTTGAACTGATTTGATGCTGCAGTTACTCATGCAGAATCCTCACTGGGTACAGTGGGAATTCTATCTGCAGAGTGACTGCAGTAAAATGCAGTTTGACCAGCAAATACAAACTTTTTCAAATTATGAATATCGATTGCAATCTCCTAATCACAATTTGTTACCCATACGGTTGGGCTATGTTCATACCATTATCTGGCTTTAGAACAAAAATTCCCAAACTGCGGTATGTGGAGCACATGCTGATGGTTCACAGAAAACTAGCTGGTTGTATTCTGTTTTTCCTCCCTATTTCCAGTTGCTAAATTGAATTAAGACACTAAAATACATTAAATACCTTCTGAACATATTTGCTTCTGTGTAACCAAATGTGATAATTGCCACAAAGTTGTCTATATGATTCTGAATGGGAGGAGAAGTGGTCTGTGGTACTTTGAATGGGAAGACAAGAGATCCATGAGACAATCTGCATTAAATCTTTATTAGCATTAGGCTCAGCCTTTAATTTCTTTCCTATTGTGTGTGACAAGGAAGAAATGTCTTTGATTTGCAGTTTTTTTCCTTAAGACTCATTGCTCTTAATGTTGTTTTGGTTACTGAGAGGACAGTTCAGAAACAACTTTTCAATTCAAGTCCTCACAAAGATTATACTATGGAAGTGATGCAAAGTACAATGGAAAAGATGGGTCTGTGTACTGGTAGCTGCTTATAGAAATATTTGGTGTGATTTTCAAAAGTGTCTTAGACATTTAAGAGCTCAAATATTATTGAAAATCAATGGGAATTAGGTTCCCTAAGTGCCTAAGTCACTTTAGAAAATGGGACATAGTAGCCTAAGTAACTTCAGTTTTTGGAAAATTTTCCCCATTGCATATGAGGAAGAGAGACAATCCTTCCAGGGAACCACAGGACTGATTGCCCTTACTCCTTTTGGGGGATCATTGTTCAATCTCTCAGCATGCGTGGACATCTCTGTTGGCCATTTTGTAGAGAGGTATGTGCACCCCTCTTGACCAGTTTTGTGCAACTGTCAGTGTTGGACTTCCCTGGTCTTTGCTAGGAGCATGAGAAGTGATGTGCCTGTGTCTGGCCCCCCTGAAGTGCCCAATCTAATCTAGGCACAATCTAGTCTAAATGTGATTTTTTTTAAAAAAAGATTTCTGCTTTCAAAACAAGGGTTGTGAATGATATGAAGCACATTTTATTTTGTAATGTTTCCTTAAGACATTTTATTCTTCAAACCACCACCACCCCGCCCCTCCCCCCCACCCACCCCCGCCCCGTGTCAACATGAATTCTTTGTATCATCTCAGGCCCTGTCCTACTTCAGGCAAAGCTCGACTGAATTCAAGGGGAGTTTTGCCTGAGGTCAGACTGCAATGTCAGGGCCAGGAATTAGAGTATAATATAACCCACCTACCATTTATATTACTTTGGCATAAATGTAAGCAAGAAGATGTAACATAGTGTGTGTCATTCTGAGAGATTGTAATATCTCAGTTGGATTATTAGGCGCAAAGCCAAAGGTAAATGCAGGAGCCACATGAGGTGTGGCACTATTCTTATGTGACCTATACCCAGAATTGTCATCTTATTGATCACTCAGAATGTTAAAAAGATTTATTAAATTGTAACTTTCAAGGTATTCGTAAGCCAATAAAGTAATTACATTAGGATCATGTAATTTTGGTAAACCTAGAATCAGACCCATATACCTGAGTGAACACAAATTTTGGGTTAGGTTAGATCTAGATCCAAACTTTTCAGTGGTTCATAGCAGAGCAAGACCCCGCTGCAGTTCAGGACCTTATCTAATATATGCATATCTTTTCCTTTCTTGTTATCCATGCTCTCTTTGCTTGATCTATGTCAAATAAAATGTTTAAATGGCATGTGGTAACTTGACATTTATTTTGACTCTGTAGTGATTGTCACATCTTGTATGTTCAGTCAAGTAAATTGATAGTAAACTTATACCTTCAGTCCTGAGTATTGTGACTGGCAGTTAGTCACTTGCATACAGCCTTAATGGATAAGCCCCTAATGTGTAGAGCCATAGGGTGCTGATCCTGTGTGATGTTAACTTTCTCCGGTGTGGTACTGGCTGCCCTCATCTAGAACCCTGTGAAATGCTTTTCATTTTAGGAGAATTTAATTAATTACATTTTATTCTGGGAGGATGTAAAATGGGTTGAATCCTGCCCCTAGGGAGATGTGTGGGAGGCCTGGGGATGGATGTCAGGTCAGGTCCTACCCTCTGTCTGTGTGCATGCATGAGAACCTTGGGAGGTGAGAAGGGTCAGCTCCTGTCTCTGGATTGTGCGTGGGAGGCCTGGCGGGGTGGGAGCAATCAAGTCCTGATCCCAGGGTACTGTGGGGGTGGGTCCTGCCCACAGTCTGTGTGAGAGAGTGTCCCAGGGAGGGGTTGGGGTCATGACCCTCCAAAGGAGAGGTTGCCAAGCAATCCTGCCATGTGCTCACCACACAGCAGCCTCTCCTGTGTTGAGGGGCTAGACCCAGCTCCCTCCTCCAGAGTGCCAGGTCTCAAGGCCACTTACACAAATTTGCCCCTTCACCTCCTGTTATGAGGCAAGTGTGAATGGAAGTGGAACTGTGACCCTGTGCATCAGATCGCAGGGTCCAGGCCTAACCCTACAGGACAGGCGCTGCTGCTGCAGGGAAATTTTTTTTGTTCTATTTAGTTATACAAGTTACTCCTTTTGTTTTATTTCATTTTATTTTGCATTTATGAAACCTGCAAGACTCTACCCTCATCTCCTATTGACTTAAATTAATGACTGAAGCTTATCTCCTGTTTGGATGCTTAAGCAAGCTCATGATGCTTTTAGAATAGCTGTAATCTGAGCACAGCGGAAACTGTTGCCATTGACTCAACTCCCATTGATTTCACTGGGAGTTTACTTTGTCAGCATCAGGTCCCTAAACATCACTAGATTAAATATATAACATTTACAAGAGAACAGAAAAAATGCACAAGGCCAACTGGATCTTAAGAAAGGCTTCCTAATAGCAGAGGACACATTTAATATTATAAAGTAATACAAGAATACATGGATTATGAATTCTTTTTCATTCAGTAAATAGGTCATGCTTTCATCCATTTTCTACTAGCCACTGGGGTATGTTTGTCATCGTACGAGAGAGGTCGGCATGCTCAACTTCAAATATGTATGTGGGGAGAGAGGGTGTCTGTTTTATGTGAAAACCTAGACCAGCTTTTTTAATGTATCAGTCAAACAAAACATTCTGGTTAAAGTGGTATGCTATTTTGCATTTCTCTGTTTCCTGTTTTGTTTTTATAGGTTGGAGAAAGAAAGTATTCAGCACAGTTTTAGCAATGAAGCAAAGGCCCGAGCCCTTCAGGCGGAGCAGAGAGAGCAGGAGCTGACACAGAAGATGCAGCAAATGGAGGCCCAGCATGATAAAACTGGTAGGTGGTAGGGAAAGATTAGAGCCTGGGCATTCACTCACAAGTCAGGCCCACGCCTTACTGTGAAATGACATCAGGAACACCTGTAACCTTTGGCTGGCCGAAGGGAGCAGATGCTAACTACACCGGAGATTCTGAATTACATATTAGTTAGCGTTTAAAAGAGAAAATGGAAAGTATTGCCCACTGTCTGTTGATTTCAGAGTGCTGCTCTCACATCTGTTGCACCATCTGGATTATGAGTTTATTTACCTGTGTTCAAGAAACGTAAAGCTGAGAGAGACCACAACAAAGTAGAAAAACAAAGGGCTTGTTTTTGGCTGGATTTTCAGGCACACATGTTATATAAAGAAAATAGCATCAGAAGCTCTGCGGGAAATGCTCTGAGCTTACAGTTAAAGTCTCCTGAATAGCATTGAACAGTTCCCACAGTACACACATTATAGCTACTCTAAAAGCTTAATGAGTTTGCTTCAGCATCCAAACTGGAGAAAAGCTTTAGCCATTAATCGGTTCTTAATTCACTGTCGCAGCTGGATGTAATTCACTGGCTGCAAATTGATATGTTCCTTTATTTAATCTTTGCAGTCTCAAACATTTTTAGCATTAGTATGTTTTTTCCCCAGTCTAGAACAAGGATGTTTAATCCTTTGCATTCTTCAGGTTCTCACAACTGCAGTTTAAATTTACTAATAAAAGGCATTGACCATAGCTGGCAGCTTGGCTGGAAGCTGACTTCTTTCATCGCACTGGCTCAGCTGACCTATAACTTTTTACCTTTAATCTGAAAAGGAATTTCAGAATATGCACTTTCATTTGTTCACAGTCAAAATATTTTGCCGATCCTTTTACCATTGCAATGCTCCATGTTTATCACTGGTATTAGGCAAAATAAGGATGTGTTAACTCCACGTTTAATACTTACCCAATTACATTATTAACAAAGTCCCAAACTGTAGCTCTTAGAGCTGTTGGAATATTAGAATGGGGGAATCTGTAACATCTGTGCAATGGTGGAGGAAGGTGCTATAACTTTCCAGAGCATGCCTACCATGGTTCTGGGGGAAAACACATTCACCTGCTACCCCTGTAACACATCTAGAAAAGAGGTAGCTGGCATTCCTTCCCAACCAGTGCTAGCTGGTACAAGAGGTGGTGAGCCCACATCCACCCTCCGTCCTATGCAGACATGCTTCCTGCAGCATTGTCATTGGTACTAGTGGATTTGATTTGTGTTAAGGGAATACAAGCAGCTGCATTACAACACTCTTCTACACTGAGGTGGTAAAGGGAAAGGAGCTCTCCCTGTCTTCTTTTTCCACTCTGTCTAGCACATCTGCATATGGGCAGCTGTAATTTGGTAAAAATTAAGGAAAACTGCCTCTCCTAGTCCATAAGATATTGCTTAATTTTAGTGTATTGGGACAAGATTGGGATTGAATGTGTCAGTAAGAGTAGGAAAAAATGGTCATTCTGTATATAAAGACCTCAGATATTATGACCTTTGTTTGTTTGGGGATGTTATGTTATATACTATTACTGTAAATTGGAAACAGATGAAAGGACTAAAATATTCTAGTCGTATAAAATGTATTTCATTACATATTTGTTAAATATGAAGGAATCTGGTAACAATACAAACAGAAGCGGTGTACTGTTTCAGGGATGTTCTTAAGACTAGAAATTTAGGGAATACAGGGTCGTCTTGCTCGAATATTAAAGACATTTGATTTCTACATAATACATTTTAGCCTATCTTAGGTCAATAGTAACAGAAATTAATCAGTATAAAATGGTGGTCTCAGTGCAGTTCCCACTGGGCATAGGTCTGTGTCTACATCATATATGTCGAATGCTAGTTGTCACACTCAATAGAAAGACCAAAAACTAAATCAAATGATTTCTTCAAAGATGGATAAGATACCTTGGTGGGCCCAGTATGGACACTACCACTTTGATCCTATACCTGTTGGGTAGTTGGAGGACATCAAACCCAGTGTTTTCCAGTCCGATGCCTCTCTCAAACATAAAAATCACTCTCAAATTTAAGAAAAACGAATGAGTGAATATGGCATTTATGGTAGTTTATCACAAAGGCTTTGGTTCGTTACCACCTCAGATAGCCTCTTTGTTTAGTTGCCTGCACGTCTGTTGTGGATGAGACTGCTTGCTCATTCTACGAAAAAGATGCGGTAAGGACAACTGTTCAGGGGTCTGGTAGTACTAAGTGGTGCTTACACTCCATTTATAATTTCAACAGAAGTAGAGGGCGCTCTGCACCTTACAGGATTATGCCCTAATGGAGAATTGCAGGAAAGATTAAGATGATGTTTATGTGCATGTCTGAGAGAAGAGGTGGCTTAAATTTTTTTCCATTCAGAAATTCTGAAGTTGAGCCGTTCTTCTGTAAATCGTGATTACATCATTATCTCATGTTCAGATGCCTGAAATTTAAACCATATTTTAAAAAATGAGGGGATGGGAGGGAATAAGAATATTTTAAATCATTGTATCCAAGTCTTAACTTTATAAATATAAAAATATAATTTCTAGTGAATGAACTGGATTCTTTGCTGACCTCCCAGAATACGTTCATAGCAAAATTAAAGGAAGAATGTTGCATGTTGGCAAGGAAGCTTGAACACATGACAGAAAAAAACAGGTAGGTGTCATTTTTTTACACTAGTCGTGGTTCTTAGAAGTGAGATACTGTATTTATTATTTTTATTTATATTGTTCATGTCCTCTAAAACTTTCATCCATACCTATTCCAGATCTGCTCAATATAAATACATCTGCTACTTGAGAAACCAGAGATGGGTATTTCTAATTTTCCACTTTGCAATTGGTGTTTCCGTTTAAATTACTTGGACTATTCAGATGTGAGAAATCACATATTATATTCTTATCACCATTAGTATTCAAATAAAAATTAGTAAATTAAGTCAAATTGCCACAATTCTATGTTGTTTATTTGAAATTATGCTAAAAATACAGAATATTTGGTTAAGGATTTTCATGTCACATGAAGAAGCAGAATTCTGTTGAGTATCTGGGAGTTAAATTAGAATATTTTAAATAAGTCATTTAGTTTACACTAGCACACACTATCTAGTTTGGGAAGATTGCTCCATCATATCTCCCCTCTCAACAAAGTCTTGTGGAAATTGCTGCTCAGTTAGGGTATGAGTCTATAACCTCCACTCATGTGGTGTTCCCATTGAAGAAAATGGCAGTTCTATATGTGGATCAACTAAACGTTAGACTTGCTTTTAAGTTAAATTTGAGTAAAACTAGCAGTTTAGACCTGCATTGTTTCCATAAATAGTGTATTGTATCCATAAACAGTTAGCTCTTAGGCTATATGAAGTTTCTCTTGCAAAGAATTGGGAAACTTTGTGGTTCTAGCACTGAGTTTCTGTGTTCATAGGTGATATGAATAAAACAAGCCATTTGATTTTGTATTCCAAATAGTGAAATTCACTTCTTTGCAGAGAGCCTCCTCAAGCCTATCCACTATTAAATCTTACTTGCAAGACTAAGTGGGTATTGAGTGTTTTGTGTCCTTAATGCATGCTTAAGGTGAATTTCACCTAAAGTGAATTTGGTAAGCAAAGAGTTTGGAGAAGGGATTAAAAATGGAGGAAATGTAAAAAGGCTCATTTTAAAAATAAACTCCCTCATTGTAAATGTCATGCCACATCTTCAGGAGGCAGACAAATAACACTTTTGCCAGCCAGTCTGCTTTTCAGATTGTCCAACACTGAAAGAGCAAAATAAAACTTAGTAAAATAGGAAGGATCCAGAGAGCTGGGGAAGCTTGAAGCCAGAACTGGCAGCAGACGAAGTAATAATTTAAAATAATTGAAATAAGATTTACAAACAAGGTATATTATTATTCCACCAGTTCACATAACATACTAAGTGCTTCTGACATGCACAAAGACCTTGTCAAGTAACACATGAAGTACGGGGGCAAAGATTGAAAATATATACTTTTTTGTGTAAATAAATATCAACAATTCCCTAGACCCCTCACTTTAGCCAATATTGGCTGACTAAAGTCTTGTAAGTGTCGAGGAATGTGTAGCACCCTTATCGATCCCTAATGATGGGTATTCAGGGCATAGGGAGCAGTGTGGAAGACAATTATGAGAAGTGGACATATGGTAGGTTGAGTCTGGCATCGTTTGAATGGAGGGAATGGGGGTTGATTCAATCTGAAAACAAGAATGGATAAATTGGGTGAGGCAGAATTGTGAAGGCCCTTGAAGGTAAGGAGACAGACTGAAATAAAGATAGTGGAAAATGGGACACTAGTAAAGGGATTTGGTGAGACTTGGTCAGAATTGCAGACAAGAAAGATGATCTTACTAGCTGTGGTTTAAATGACCAGAGGAAGTAATGTGTCAGAGTGCTCAGTAAGCCATTGACTTTCATATCCTCTCAACTCAAGAGGAGTTATTGCACGATCACTACGTGTGCAGCTACAATTCCAGGGGTCAATGGAGAAGGCGTATTCTTTTAAAATAGAATTCTTTTGCAGATTTCATAATATCATGCCTGTATGTATTACTTGAAACAGATTCAGTTTATTCAGTGTGCCCTATTTGTCTGAATGGAGGGTATTTTTGCTGCATTCTGTTATGGGGGGGCCAGACCATAGGCTTCAGTTACTGCCATAATCTTGGATTCTACACAGCCCATTAGAGTGTCTAGTCTAATGGTTAGAGCAGAGGCCTGGGTCTAGAACATATGATTTCTGTTCCTAGATATGTTGTTTGCCATGCTATGTTGGATTTCTTTGGCTCAGTTTCCCCATCAGTAAAATATAGATAATACTTAACAGGAGTGATATGATGCTATATTAATTAATGTGTGTAAAAACACTTAAGCTGTTGCAATAAGAGATCAATTAGAAGTGTAGAGTATTTATTAAATGCACGTTAGATATTTGAGACATGTTTAGAGGAAGCAGACTAAGTTTATTTTACAAATGCATTTGTACATGAAGTGTGTTACCCCCAGCTGTGTATCTACTTAGCTACATTTCATACATGCATCTGTATGAAATCTGTAATACCTGTTTTCTTAGGTAAAACCTTTTATTGTGACTAACCTCTAGCTAGGGTTAGGTAGATCTCTGAAGGACAGAATACTGAACAGATTATCCACGCTACAAGATGCATTGAAGATAAATAGTATATGTTAAGGTACTGAATACACATGCAAGTGTAAAAAAAACCAACGTGGTTCTTTGCTGGTGTCTTCTGTGTTATTTTGTTAGTTTTTTCTCTGATTGTTACTGTCTAAGTTCCTCGACTGTGGATTGATGCTTATCACTGCCCATTGTGTATGTGTGATTTGCGTTTTGTAATTAAGGGGAACAATGGGAGTCCATTGGGTCTCATTATATATAATGGTTGGTTTAATTTGTTTCACTTCTATCTTGTTAATTGTAAATTGATCATTAAGATTTGAATTCTAATCTGTCACCAGGGTTGTGAGTATTGAAGCTAGAGCAATGATCCTGGTTTTAATCACTGATGATGAGAAACAAATTTTACAATTTTGGTACATATTGCAGTTCATATATTTTAACACTGTATTTTATGGTGTTATAAATATTGTTAAATGACTTTTAGTGTAGTTTTACTGTTTGGACTATAATGTATAAATTATATTACTGTTTTGGCAACAGTAGGTGTCCAACTGTGAGTTTAATTGAAGTAAAGAACACACACCCGGTTGAACTATTTTTCTGCATGTTTGGTTCATGTTCTGTTGAGAGACTACATTCAACATGTGGAGTAGCTTGCCTGAGCTAGTGGTACAAGGATGTGAAATCTGTCTACAAAACCAAATCATTAAGATATGCTGTCCATTTAAAGAAGAATTAGCCCTATTTGAATTATGTCAACAAAAATGTTACTTTATAGAACTTGTCCTTGTAATACAATAAAATTAACTGGTTTTCTGATGTGCAAGAACAGACACTGCTGAATTAAACAGCTAAACTCTGATTCTGTGCTGTGGCTTCAAAAATACAGTGCAAAACACAGTATAGAGGGAAGAAGGGCAACATGCATGTTACCAACCTCCAGTGTTAAAAAACCATGAATCAGGGCTCAAAAAATTGAGTAACTTAAAAATCATGGGATTTAAAAAAAAATGTTGAATATGTATTTGCCTCCTGGATTTTCAATTTTACAGCACGCTTAGGTCATATTTTCAAAACTTGCACAGCAACCATTCAGGATAGAAACTAGCCTTTGTTTTAAATGAAGGCTGAGAGTCACCTAAATCTTGGAACTGGGGCTGTAAGAAAACCACCAAATATCTCGAAACTTGAAATAAAATTGTGTGAGTGGTCAGCATTACAGGATGGTATATTATAAGCTATCTTTCTGCTACACAAGTTCTGGGCTTCTTCAGGGGCTAATGCAGCCAGTGATATAAATTGGGGCTACGATGGGCTGCTCAGACTTACGATACACCTCTCAGGAGGCTGCTGTAACCCAGAATCCTCAGTGTTGCCCCCTCCCATTCCCAACGCATTCCTTTCCCTTCCATTCCCAGCACACCAGGGTTTGTGAGGAGAGCAGTGGAGAACCAATTACAGTAGACCGATGATGCTTTCTCCCTCATTCTAGTGCAGTGTTTTTATATCTCATATATGCCACTGGAGTGGCACATGGGTACCACAGAATCCCTCCTCTAGAATTCAGTCTTTCCACTAGGGTAAATTCATAACTCTTGCATTTAGTTTCACTAGTTACAATAGTTATGCTGTGCCGTGGATATGTGATGATGATGATTTGCACTTACACAATGACTCTTCTGCAGATATGACTCAAGATACTTAATATATCTGTGACCTGTCTGTGCCTCGGGTAGCCACTTGAAAATGCCAAAGTCAGGGCATGCTGCACAAGGAGAGCAGATTCTCCCAACACTGGTGGGTGACACAGAAGTCAGACTTCCTAACCAGCCACAAACAATGGTTCTGATTCCCCACATTGGTTATCAAGATACTAAAACAAAAATATACATGGCCCCCTCTACTGTATTTCAGTCTCTGACTCCCAATCAGCCACTAGGTCCAGAAAGAGATAAGTTATTTAAAATTCTGTGTTCTTTACCAAAAAGGTTCTCCTGACGCCAAAGTGTCAGCCACAGTACCAGATCAATATAAGTTTGGCTCTTACTCGAAATACCACACTGCCAGCCCATCCTTTAGTAACTAAAACTAAAGGTTTATTTTAAAAGGAAAGAAACTATAAGAGAATGAATAAAGAAACTATCAGAGAATGATTAAAGCAATCCTACATATAAATGATTGGAAAGTCCATTTACATCAGGTTTCTAGTAGAAATGTGGAGTTTGCAGGCTTGGATAGTCCCTCTGGTGTTCATCCAGTACCTGGATGGATCTCAGTCCTTTGATTCACAGCTTCAGTTGTAGATGAATTGATCCAGAGGAATGAAGACTAAATAGTCCATGCACAGAGTTTGTTCAAATTCCCCCATGAGAATTAGCAGGGTGATTCCAGGCTGGTGCTGGGATTTCAATCTTGCAATCCAAACTTTCCTGACAAGCTTGGTCAGATTTGAGATAAAAGGATTGGTCCCTTAGAGTCCTTTATAGATCCATGCAGGCTGACCAATATTTCATTGACAGCAGGTATCTCCTTGAATAATTAATAGATAGTCCTTCAGAGTCCCAAGTAATTATCTCCCAAGTCCTGAGCACACAGGTAGCTAGTTACAGTAGCTCAAGGTAACTGGACATTTATAATCATTTACAGATACTTACTACTTACATTTCAAAGAGAAATACAAACAATAGCATTCTTACATTCCAAGTTTCGTCTAAATATTTATATGTTCCTTTTGAACTTTTAATCAATAGAACAGTGACAGACAGAAAAGCAGTTTATCTACCTTGCTAACCTCTAACCAGAGAATAACATCAAATAACTACCAACAATAACTTGCATATCAAAGTTCTAGCCTCCTTTTTAAGGAATGACCCTCACTACCATTGTATTTTCCTATAATATATCTTGAAAGGTCAGAGTTGGGCCATACAACTTGCAAAGTTGCTTGGCTTCTTTGGGGCTAGCGTCACAATATCTTCATATATTAAATCTTACGGTGCCTCGTTGAGGTACTAAAGTGGATTATCCCCATTTTACACATGGGTAAATTGAGATGTGGAAAGATGAAATGACTGTCGTATTGAGTGAATAAAACATTGTGATCCTTGCTACTCATCTGCTGATAAATATACTGTGAAACTGCCAAGGCAGTTTGCATTTATTAATAAAATGAATAATACTTTGCACTTATAACAGTACCTTTTACTCAGAGGTCTCAAAGTGCTTTATAAACCATTCAGTAATTAATCTGAAAAACACTGTGAGGTGGGCTGCAATTATCGTTTGTATTTCTGTTGTACCTATGAGCCCTAGTCATGCACTGCATCCATTGTGCCAGGTGCTGCACAAACACAGAACAAAAAGACAGTCCCTGCCCCTACGATCTTACGATCAGAGTGAACAGTGTTATCGCAGCACACATCACATTAGTTCCATGATATTATTTTATTTTATTTTTGGTGGGTTTAGTTAGGAGGGATAAGCTAAAAGAAAGGGGGAGGGGGCACTGAAGAGAGAGTCAATGAGGTGGACAGAGAAGGGGAGAAGAGGGCAAGAGGAGTGACGCTAAGGCAAAGAGTCTGTGAAGAAGGGGGGGATGGAGGGAGTGGGCTGCAGCAGCTAATCAGCACAGGGCAGAAAAAGTCCAGTCAAAACTGTAGAAAGTTCTCTGAATGGCCAAAGGGCCCCCTTTAGCTGCTTCTGTCCCTGTGGGCTGAAGTTTCTGGCTCCTCTCTGTAGTTTTCTCTCAAGCCCACACGATAGTGAGAAGGGGAGACACCACCTTGGTCCTAGGGCCTCCACACCTGGGTAATCTCCCTGGACAACTATTATTTCCTTTTACATGTTAGGAAATGGAAATAACTGATTTGTCTAAAGCTGCTGAAAGACTGTCAGAGCCAGGATTAGAACGGAAGAACTCTTGGTTTCCAGTTTCTGTACTCGGACTGTATCCAGCACACAGTCTCACAGGGCTAGATTCACAAAAGGAGTCAGGTGCCTAAATCAAATATTTATGTGCTACTGACATTCACAAAACCACTGCTTAGCTGCCGCCTAATCCCAGAAGCACCTAAAGTCCCCAAGGCTTCAAAGTTTCTGCTGGTAGGCATGCAAAAAGCCACCCAAGTCCTGATTCGACCCCGCAGCTAACGAACTGCTCAAAACCCTCTCTCATTCCTAAACCTTGTCAGTGCATAGTGAGCCTGGGCACCTAACTTGGGGCTGTGAATTCCACTGGGCAGCAGAGCACAGAGATCCCCTTTGTGAATAAAGCCCACTGTCTCACATATGGTAAATTAATTGCCTGAACTTTTAGCACAGGGCCTGGTTCAGAGCTCAGTGAAGTCATTAGAAGTCTTTCCATTGACTTCAAAAGGCTCTTATTATTCCCATAGTATGTAAAGTAATTTCTTCCAAAATTTCAGTGAAATCATTTAATTTACTCTTATACTGGTTTTGGTTGTCTAAGAGCCTTTGACTTGTTTGCTTGGTCATGGTCATGGTCATGGTCCAATCTGTGGACAATCTGTATCAGAAATGCAATTGCAGAGTTTTCCAATCCAGACTATACTAACTATAGGTACATCAACTGAAAATCTAACCCACAGAGTGTGGTTCCAAACTCTTGGCACTTTGGGCTGGGTTTTCAAAGATATTTAGGTAGTTGCCTAGAAATGCAGGTGTGTGCCTAGTGGGATTTTCAATAGGAGCTAGGCATCTAACCTGCTTAGGCACTTTTGAAAATCACATTTGGTACCTGTCTTCACCTTTAGGCACCTAAATATTTTGAAAATCTAGCTCTTAGTCTTTGCAGCATCAGCCTCTGAACCTTAGATGTTCTGGAGATTGGTCGTGAGCTCAAAGAGGACTTTCAAATTCCTGCATCACCAAAGGTACTGCTACTTTCTACCAACAATCACAATGTACACACATACAAATAGGGAGGAAAAAAATCATATTCTTAAGATGGGAAATCTTGCAGACATGGGATGTGATAATATCCCATACCACACTCCTACTTGCTATTCACCTTTCAGGAAGGAAACAAGATTGCAGACGGACTAACTTGTGGTCATTGAATTAGGAAGTGATGCATTAGATTTTTCAGTCGTGCTCATTTGAGATGGGTCTCTGCTTTGTACAATCAACAGTTGAATAAGGTATCAAATAAAGAACACATTGCTGTTGGATATTTTAGTGACGTCTCCACCTAACAATTAATTCTTTAAGTGGTGATGCTACCGATTCATCCATAATTCTTGAAAAAATTGGTGGGAGACTTCCGCCTTTATTACTTAAACACCATGCTAACATCCTTCACACTTCCACATATCCATCCCAGCAAGGCTTTTTCCAATGAGCTTGATGTGCAAAGGTCCATGAGTTTTCATCTGAAGCTAACTAAAGGCAACGTCAATTAGGCTGCATTCAATTATGCTGAATTTTTCACTGTTCCTTAGCAGAACTACAGCTCTGTGATAGTGCTAAGACACATGGTCTGAGGAATGGTTGCTTCCATTGTGAACCTCAGATCAGTCTCTCTCCTAGAAATTTGCAGGTGATATCACATGTGGTTCTTCACATAAAATATAGAAAAAATATTTGATATATTGAACATCATATTGTGGTTCCAGATTTTGTTTGTCAGTGTAACAGCCTTTGTTCCCAAAGTGAGAATTCCCAACTCTCCCTTTCCTTTTCTATTTTATTTTTAGAATGTCTCTATTTTGTTACACTCTATTTATCATGGTTTGGGAGAAACTGAAGGTAAAGTGTCTTCATTCTGAAATTGCAATATATTTTAATTTATTATTTAAAGACATCTCTGGAGGATTTGCAGTGACACCTATGTCTAAAGGAAACTCAAATGTTATAGGCCTATAATTCTTATTTCATGATGATGTATAGGTCCATCATTAACCTTCTCCAAAGAATTAGACTATACCAGTAGCATACATATATATTGTTTCATTTCAAGTTACCCCTTTTTCTACTAAAAAGGAACAGATAAATAAGGTTGGCTAGAGTTTCTAGCAGAGGCAGGCATGAACTGCACTGTTATTGGTTGATGGTCAAAAATGTAACTAGAGGTAATCACAATGCTTGTGTTTCTGGACCTACTTTGACGTCCTGGAAAATAAGAATTAGAGGATTTAATTATTTTTATGCAGACTGCATAGAGTTTCTTTGTGGATAGACTGCAATATTTATGACCTGTCTCTTATTTCTTAAGCTTGTATTTTCCTCTTAAAATTTTCTATTTATGTAATTGTATTTTTGACAGTTTGGATATATATAATGAAGCATGTATAGCTGTGTTGAGGTTACAGTTTGATTTTTTTTGCTTTCAGTGCCCACTCTAAAAGTTATCCTTTGTAAATACAGTTTTTGGCATACATTTTCAGAACATTGGCCAAATTTTTCAATTGATTATGCCACACAGTGTAAATCTGATGCCACGCCATTGACCTCATTTGACACCAAAAATGGCCATTTGCCTTTAAAATCAGTTCGTAATCTGATTGTCCACACCAAGCAAGAGAAATTGTGATCTTGCATAAGTGGGTTTTTATAAAAAGTTACCAAAAAGTGGCATGCCACAATATCATTCTCCAGCTGCTAGGATGTGGCTTGCTAGGTAAAAATGAACATATGTTTGGTTCTGTAGGTTCTAGTAAGAACCTGTTTACACATACCTGTATAGAAATCTTAAAAAGTTTGAGACCCCATAATGATGGCCCACTATAAGATGAAATCTGACAACATCCATCACCACTGTTTTTTTACTTTTTTAGGTCTGAAGTCAGCCAGCTTAGTCAGGAAAATGTGTATGTTCATGACAGACTGGAGAAGATGCAGAAAAGAAATGATGAATTGGAGGAACAGTGTATCCAGCATGGGAGAATGCATGAGAGAATGAAGCTGAGGTAGGAAGTTCTATTAATTTGTCCACATATGGTATACTATAAAGTACTTGTTTTATATAAACGAGGAAAAAGCTTTAGTCTTTATTTCATGAAAATGACCAAAACCTCACAGAGCATCCTTTGTTTGTTCTTTTGCTTGTACTGTTTTGGATAGATAACAGGAAGGCATGTTCAGTTTCCACGGTTCCCTGAAAAATTTAAACCTACTTGATTTAGTATAGTTGTGTAGGCTGTTTCTGCTGTTTGGGCTCTTGTAGATGATTTGTCATAATAACAAACATACTGAGTCACACCAATAGTCCATCTAGCCCAGTATCCCGTCTTCCAACGATGGCCAGTGCTAGATGCTTCAGAGAGAGCAAACAGAACAGGACAGTTTATCAAGTGATCCATCTCCTGTTGTCTAGTCTCAGCTTTTAGCAGTCAGAGGTTGAGATATCCAGAGTGTGGGGTGGCATCTCTCACTATCTTGGCTATCCTCCATGAATTTATCCAGTTTTTTTTTTTTTTTTTTTTTTGCACCTAGTTATACTTTTGGCCTTCACAACATCCCCTGGCAAAGAATTCCACAGGTTGACTGTGTATTTTGTGAAGTACTTTCTTGTGTTTGTTTTGAACCTGCATCTCTTAATTTCATTGGATGACCTCTGGTTCTTGTGTTATGTGAAGGGGTAAATAACAGTTTCTTATTCACTTTCTCCACACCATTCATGATTTTATAGACCTCTGTTATTCCCCCTCATGCAAGTTGTATCTTTTCCAAGCTGAACAGTTCCCGTTTTTTAAATCTCTCCTCCTATGGAAACTGTTCCATACTCTAATTGTTTTTGTTACGCTTCCCTGTTCTTTTCTCAATTCTAACATATCTTGGTTGAGATGGGGTGACCAGAACTACACTTAGCATTTAAAGTGTTGGTGCGCCCTGGATTTATGTAGTGGCATTATATACTTTCTATCTTTTATTATTTAACCTGTTTCTAATGGTTCCTAATAATCTGTAAGCTTTTTTGATTGCTGCTGCACACTGAGCATGTGTTTTCAGAGAACTATCCACAATAACTCCAAGATCTCTTTCTTGAGAGGTAACAAGTAATTTAGACCTTATCATTTTTTATGTATAGTTGGGATTATGTTTTTCAATGTGCATTACTTTTCATTTGTCAACATTTAATTGTATCTACCATTTTGATGTCCAGTCACCAACTTTCCTGAGATCACTTTGTAACTCTCTTTATTCAGCTTTGGATTTTGTGAAAAGGGAAGCATGTTACTTAGAGTAGCTAGGTCTTCTTCCCAGCCTTGCGCTGCACACTTCTCCATAGAGCCTAGATGCAGTGTGAAGTTACAGCAAAGGGTGAAAGATGTCTATGTCCACTCTGGCCCTGAATCAAGCTGCAACCAGTGAGCTGCAACCCCCCACTCTGTTTCATTTCAACAGAGTTTGGATGGACCAGAGTATCAAGGCCTATGTGTTATTTAGGGTGTTTCTGGTCTATCTGGTGATTGTTTGCCCCTCCTCACTTTTACCCTCTCTAGCAGAGTTCATCTGTTGCCAGTCTCTGTCTCCTTTCCCTCCATCCCCACATGCTTCCTTTTCCTTCTTTTCTGCTGACTTTCTCTTATTACCGCATTCTGCTCCTGCCATCTCACCTCATTTCTGCCCCCATAGTTAAATGTCAAAGAAAAAAAATTCTGAAATCTTGGGTTGTGCACTTAATCTGTGAAACCAAATGATTTCATTGGTACCCTCATCCTCCCTCTTCCTTGGTTCCTTGCATTAGTTGTTTTATATTAGAATCCCAGCTTTGAGAAGCAGGGACCATGTCAGTCTGTGTCTTTGTAAAGTGCATAGCACAAGGGAGCTTGCATCTCAGTTGGGCCTTTGGGTACAACCACAGTAAGCATAAGAGAGAAAAAAATGTTTTTTTATTATCATCAGAAGTTGAAAACTGTTGATATGTTGCATTTTAATTGATAAAATGGATTTTAATCTTTAAAACGTTGGTTTTGATAGCTGATGTGGGATAAGTAAAAATGAAAGAATTAAAAGTTATAAATATAACATAGCAGCATCTGAAATTCTCTGCTTATGGAGCAGACATTCACGATGTAATCCATGCTATTACAGGAATTCCAGCCTCACCTTTGCTTTTAGAAAACTTATGCATTGTCTGGCTATACTGGAATAAGGACAGGAGACATTAGGCTGCAACTTTATTATTAGCCGTCTGGGAGTACCTGGCAGATAAAAGGGTACAACATGGGTAACTCCGTGATAATTTCAGTATCTATCTGGGGGCTTCCATCAGTGCCCCCCTTTTCTATCCCGATCCCCATCCCCCCCCTCGAATGAGGGTTAAGGTGGGTTATAAAGGGAGAGTTGGCTTCCAGTTATAGAAGCCACAAACCCCCTGTTTCTGCTCCTTTCAAACACGTCCTATAAATCCTTTACCAAATCATTTGTCTGGTCACTGTTATCCCTTCCCTATGCCATGCATGCAGCAGGCATCCGCCACAAGGAGGCACCATCAATTAGCTTGGCTACCTCCCCCCAGTACCTAGCTGGATTTTCAGACACCTCCTAATTCCCTCTTTAATGTCTGCGCCCAAGTCTGAGAGGTGAATCCCATCCTCCCTGAAAAATTCTGCTGACCCATTTGCTATGTCAGGATGCGAAGTTACCAACCCCTCTGTGATCCCCATGAATTTGGCTACCTCCCTATTCACATACCCCACCTAGCCTTGTTGACTGGCTTTCATTGACTGATGACCTTTCATTGGATATTTTACAGGGCATGCTTATATGAATTATTTCAATTGTATAGAAATGATGAATAAGGGGTTTACTGTATGCTGCTCCCTGGTACAGTGTGTCACAGATGGAGAAAACTAAAACCAGTGCATTAGTTGTGTTCCCAAATTTAAAGTTTTAGAATGTAAATATATGGCATAGATTATCATCTAACTGAGCCATTGTCAAGAGATTTTACCAGTATGTTAAAGGGGGAAGTGATAAATGTTATGGTTTTATAGTTGATCTTATTCTGTATTTAGTTAAACTCCAGGTAGTTAATGGAATATTAACAGAAACAGCTTAAGATATCACAGTAAGGCTGTTTTACAATTTCCACAATGAAGAACAGTAATAGATTTCAATATCAACTAATGTATTAAGTTTGTTCCCAAACGTCATACACTTGACTATGAATAGTTCAATTCAAGTACACTAAGTACAGTAGTAAGTCATAAAAAGCGACTATATTCTAGCATATTGTTGGATGCTTTTTCTCAAATCAAAAAAGCTTAGTAAGGTTCTTATTCTGCTATTCTAGACCTGCTGCCTTACCCAGGCTGTTCTTCATTTTCTTACTTAGCAGTAATGGAGTTTGCTGCATTGTTCAGTCTTTTTCTCAAATAGTGGTGATATAGAGGATGGTTACTTCTCTGCACAGTGATGCATTTCTTCTTTATATGCAACCACAGAACACTTTTTGCTGCTGTATCACGCAGTAAGCTTGCTTCTAATTTGCTATCTGCTGTTACTTCAAGGTCTCTTTGGGCATTATTGCTTTCCAGTTTTCTCACTTCCATTGAATATACGCTGGTTTATTTTCCATTCATTGATCCTCTTGTTTAGTTCTTCTTACAGTTTTCAGTCCATGTGACAATACTTATATCTCTCAGAATTAATTCAGATTAATTTTTAACTTTATAAAATGCTTTACAAAACCGAGACACAATATCTACTGTGTTTCAGTCCCTTCACACATTAATTTTGTAACTCTGTCAAAACTAGGCATCTGTGTTCTTCATAAACACCACCCACTACTTAATTTTCTTAGTTCTGTTACCTTCTAGATTTCTTCTTCTATATTATAGCTAAACCTGCTGGATGGTCACTGCAATGACCATCATCCTTTATTTCTTTGGGTATTAGGACCATATTTTCTCCTCTTTAATCCTCTGGTCTTTCCCCAGATGTCCTTGATGTTTCACAAATGTTGAGTGCATCAATAATTTGTTGTCACAGATGATAAATGGTCTACATATACATTTTTGCATATATATTTAATGAAATATGGTATTTATATTGAGAAAAAAAGGTTACTCTTATTTGTGATCACTTTGTTTTTTGCTATGGGAATACCCAGGATGGAGCAATAACTGTTTTACAGGAGGAGTCCTTTTTGAGTTCTCTGGAACGTTAGAGTAAGACCTTATTAATCGATCAGTCAATTTGTTTTGAAGCAGCAGCTTGGAAATGTTTGTGTCAATGAAAATAGACAAGATAACACTTTCCCTACTGTTTCTATCTTTCTCTATAGAAAATATGCTGTTTGTAAACATCTGTTCTGATGATATGGAGTGAGTTTTTTAAAGGACAAGATTATTTTATATTTAAATTACAATCATTAAAGTTGTTTTTGACTCACTTCCTTCAATACAATTTAAATATTCACCCCTTTCAGTGTTTGTTTCTTCAGTGAAATGTGTCATTAAAAGAAAGTAGATGTCCATCTGAATGATAGATGGTTGACACCTGCTATTGAAATGGAGTTTAGCTGAGAAATTTGCAATTTGTGGGAGTGAAGGAGAGATGTTAGGATTCTCTCTGAAGCTAAATGGGCTGTTCTGTTGTTGTTATCATATTATTATTGTTATTATCTAGCAGCCCATGATGCCCTCTATGGCTTGTCCTCCCTTCTTTCTTTCACCTGCCTTATTTTTACATCAGTTTGTTCTTTATCATCTTGCTCTCATGTGCTTTTAATTTTAAGATGGATTTTTGTGGGTGCATGAATTAGTTCAGAAGCATTGTGTAAATTGTCGCATTTGATCGAGATGACAGTGTCATTGCACTGTCATTGGAGATACGTGGTCAACTTTACTTGGTAACTTTGCAATTCTGAATCTCAGAGAAATGAAACATTGAACACTGCTGTATCTGTTTGTTTTTAAATATAATTTTGTCAATAAATCTGCATCTTGCCAGTCAGGAAAAAATTACTCTTATACAGTGTAAAGTAGCTATTTTCTAGCTAAGAAGAAAAAAATCATTACAAAGCTAGTCATAAATAGAGGCAATGAGCGAAGGAATATAAGATCCAATTTATCGAAAACAAAATCTTAAAACAAGCCACTACCACCTTACCCCCCAAAAACGAAAAATAAACTCTAGATTATATTAAATCTAGTTGTTGTTTTTAGGTTTGCCTGAAATGTGGTTCATGCTTTGCATTGTCTGCACTATCAGTACCGATTTTATAGTGTTCTGCACGCAGTTCTCCCTGTTGTAGTAAATGGAACCTGCTCTAGTCAATGGTGGGGGAGTTGAGGGAGACTTGCGATTAGGTATATTCATGATGAAACCTGTTAGTGTGATTGCAAATTAATTACAAATTATCATGGGCAAAGATTTAATCAGATCTCTTAAGCTTTAATTGATTTTGATCTAGTCAGGTATATTCAGCGCTTGATATTTATCACTTGACTTTTGTAAATGCACTCCCCTTCCTAATCATTAGAGTGATTTTGGTTAATGAAGGGGTTTGAGCATAGTTCATCTCTTCAGGCAGCATGAACTCTCTGACCTTTCTTTTGTGGGATAGCCACTGTCTGAAAAGGGAAGCATGTTATTTAGACTAGCTAGCTCTTCTTCCCAGTCTTGGCCCACACACTTCTTCATAGAGCCTACATGGAGTGTGAAATTACAGAAAATGGGGAAAGATGTCTTTGTACAGTGGGAGAGCACTCCTGTGAGCCACTTCCTTTCTTTACATGAGTTTGCCAGGCCTTTCTCCATAGTTCTTTTTCCTGAATCAGGCAGTGAGATGGAGTATATGGACCATAGTTTATAAAGTTTATGTGGATCCTGGAAGTTATTTATATTATCGATAAATTACTGATTTGGTGGCTTATAAATACTGATTTTCAAGGGTTATTTAGAATGCTGTAAATGGGAATTTGTATGTTCTGTACAATAATAGTCTGAAAATCAGAGAGCATTTTTGTTGGCAAAATATAATTAATACTTACTTTATTATGCTTTTCTCCAATTGTTTAGATAAAAGATGGAATCTCATAAAACGCTAGCCTGTTGTGGTGAGGTTTGGCTTTCATGTTTTGATATGTGATCTTCTATTATTTTTGGCTTGCTTGAAATGTCCTCTGCTAGGAGGAATGTACCAGGCAAATAGTTTGTTCACATTTGTACCTGCCAAACAGGATTTTACACTCTATTACTGTGCAATCTGTGTATTGTATTTTATATATATGTGTGTGTGCGCGTGCGCATGTATGCATACACGCAAATTGTGTAAAACATTTATATGTATGAGTTTTTTACACCTAATTCAACCATGTTTCTGGTAGCTGAAAAGAAAGAGCCTACAGGATTGGCAGTTTAGGGCAGATGTGTGTCTATTCCTCAGGCATCAGTGGTTGTAAGTTAACTATAAAAATGTTATAACCATCTGTGTAACAAGACGGCAGAGATCTTGCCTGTTACTATAAATAAGAAGGAGATTTGTTTGACTTCATAGACACTGGATTTATAAAAGCTATATGTGTCAAATCATAACTATGTGCCATGCTTCTAGGATGTGTCTGCAGCTAACTACCTGGGGTGGTCTTAGCTTCACTAGAATGTCTGAAGGAAACTGTTTAGAGATACCTGTATTACACAACATGTGATGAATTAGGTATGTATTCTACCTGGTGGGAAAAGCCTGATTTTCATGGATAACATCTGCACTAATAGAGTTAAAATGGAGCTTTAAATGGGTTACTTAGAGTAAAACAAAATACAGATAAAATCATGTCTCAGCTCTCTTTCTGCCCCCCGCCTCCTGAAAGAGCAACTCTAAGCTATTTCCTTCTAAATGTGTTACGCTTTTAAGCGGCATGGTGTGGAATTTGTTTTTGTAGGGTGGGAGGAAGTAAATTTCATATCTATGTCACAATATTTGATTTACTAGGACTACTTCGTCCCTAGTCAGGGAGATTTGAATTTCTTTGGCAAACCTCCAGTAAAACAATTCATTAAAAATCAAAATCCTTTCCTGATAATCAGGTCAATCAATTTACATTACATAAAATTGTAGGCTTTTTTATGGTTTGCATACTACAGCAAATTATTATCTGTGGGGAAAACATAGGAAAGGTGAAGTTAATAAAAGGCCCTTTTAATCCAGCGTCCTTCATATTTTGAATATATTTTCCTCCATGTCCTTATTGTAGATAGTTTAATATTGTTTTCCAAAATGAAGAGAAAATGTGACCTTGTGTTTAATAGGCATGTTGTCTGTCTTTCGAATCTATACAGATATAAGTGTAGAGTCAAATGTCCAGAAAAGTGAGTCATGGATTTTTATTTTAAAATGTGTTCATATTTATAACAAAAGCAAACAGAGACAAACACATGCATGTCTCTAATTTATCAGGTACTAAAGTTGTCTCAACATATAAAAATATAAGATGTTTTCTCTAAGCATCAGTACTCATGCCCAGATATCTGAACGGGGGTTTCATGGCAAATGGTTTGCCACAAAATTGGAGGTCAAGTTGTTTGTGTAGCTTTCATTCATTTCGCAAAGCTTTGTTTCACTATGTCCTGCATTGCAGTGTAGCCAAATGAGACTCTCCTCTATGTCCAGAATTTGGGGTTATCTCTGTCACTTATATACTACCATTAGAAAGACTTTTGTTGTAGGTTGGGAAACACAACATTCCAGAGAAGTAATATTAGGAAATAATAAAAGGATGAAATTCTATATAGAAAAAAAAATCCTGTCAGAATCTGAAAATGTATTTGGCTTCTGTTGAATGTGTTTGGCTGTTTGCACACAGTACACATGGTCTGGAATAGAAACTGGATGTTTAAAATCTCTCCCTCCCTCTCACTCTCTAGCTCACTATTTGTCTATTTATATTTATTTATTTATATTAGTGCTTCCATTTTAAATATTTATCATTTGTATAACCTAACACGCTGAATTTTCCCCACATAGTATTCATTTAAAAAGGTTTATTCTTCAACTACATGAACAGCAGATGTATAAAACAAAAATAATTTTAGCTGATACAAACCGGAAAACATCTACAGAAAGTAAAAGATAGAGGAATCGGAAAACACGTTTCCCAGTTCTGTTTATCTGAGTTGTTACTCTTCTTGACACAGTGTTGGCAAATGGGAAAGTATTGCATACAATTCAGGTATTGTGGGGTTTACCTTGTGAATTTTCATTAGGGTATCTAGTGCACTTAATAGTACTGGTTAACTTATTAATAGAATGTAAGACATTCAAAACCAGCAAAAAATAATGTCTGACAGCCTTGCAAAATTCTACTTGCCTTCTCACCTAAAAAGAGTGATTTTTTTTAAACACTAAAATACCATTAATTTTTTTATCATCCCAGTAAAAGACCATGGACTAGTTTTTGTGACTAAGCTGGTAAATGTCCATGACAATATTGCAAGGCAGATTTATGACAAGACATTACAATTAATTTACACATGGGAAAAACATGTATATCCATCCATGCAGCCAGAATGTAACCTGCCTTCCCCCCTACCTCCGCCTTCAACAGCTGCGAGCACTCAGAAGCCAATACACCCTTTAAGGGAACAGTAGTTGGCCTCTCCTGCAAGTGTTCCCTCCAATACTGCTGAGGTACTGTTTGCCTGCCTCTGCACTCCACAAGCAAATCCCTCCAAAAACAGATATCTGAATACTTTATATTCATATTCACCTCTTAATTGTAGTAGGAAAAGTCTTTAACTTCCTGATAGCCAGCCAGGCTTTTGATTATCCAGAAACTAGCAAGCCCTGAAATAAGTGCTGTCTTCAAGGGAATGAAGTGCAAACACCCAGGCTATCGTCACTTTCTGCAACCAGCACAATTGTTGGTTAATAATAAGTGCCACCTCTGGTTCTCAGAGCTAAACATTAATCTAATGTTGATAAATGTCTTCCACAGACTATTTTTTGAAACTGAAATAGGGACAGTGATGCTCTTGACAGCCCAGACAGGAATCTGTTGTTTGGCATGCCAGGATGTGTGCCCCAAAACAGATTCTCCCAACAAGTGCTGGAACAGACAGACATCATCAGAGGTGCACTCAGAGCACTGCAAAAAATCCTATTCCGTTTACTAGTAAAAGCTCCCAGAGGCCAATATCTGTTTCCATCTTTGTGATTTGCTGTGTGTAGTGATGAGAATGGGGCCCCTTGTCATGGTATCAAACAGGTAAGAGTTATGAGCCACCATGTGAAAGAAAGCATGCCTGCTAATTTCTGCCTCAGCCATATCAGCATCCTTTTCTCTGAACCACTCTGCTTTGTCAAGATATTCAGTTCAGTGCCAAAAATGGTTAAATTGGTATTCATGGGCTTCAATTTTGTCATATGCATGGGAGAAGCATATGCCCAAGATGCTCAGCCAAGAAAAGAATGGTCTGGATCAACATGTCATAGTAACCATATTCTAGCAGGCCCATACTAATAAAATTGCATAAGTAATAGCAAGCAATAATAAAAAGCCAACATGGTACAACTCATTTCAGGCACTAGCTAAAGGTCTCAAAGCTACAAAGGATATAGAGCAATTCATGGGCACAGTGTTTTCAAAATAGATTAAGTCCTGAAAGGCAAACCCTCCCATCTCAAATGCTGGGCATTCAACAATTTTGAGCAAGTTGGGATGAGTATGTATTTTTCTGTCTACGTTTAAAAAGAAAAAAGAAAACTCACCTTCTTGTTACTTTAGGCCCTCTAGAAATTTGAGCATGTAAGGCCTTGACTTAATTATAGTCACTGAATTGTTTTCATTCCATATTATGATTGCATCTGTATGTTAAAGTTCAGTTTTCTGCATAGTATTCCTTTGATATTTCAGGATATAAAATAAGATGTTTACAAATACCAACCAGAGGCCGATATTACGCAGCACTCAGCAGCAAATATCTACTCTGGGTATTTAACCATAATTGGGATCTTCTGTTGGCCTTACGTGAACTCACAATAGCAATAAAATCTAACTACCAATCCATTTGGCAAACTTCTTTAAGCAGTAGCAAATTTGCTTTTGATTTTGCTGCTTGTATACACCTCTCTGAGATTTTAGGCTAAGGCTGTTTAAAGTTGCAGTTTTCACATAATGGAGAACTTAAAATGAGGACAGATGAGTATTGCTAAAGCAGCCTTGGAAATTGTCATGAAAATTTACCTGCATCTGCCCATTTCCAAGATGATCATTATGAGGGGACCTGCAACTAATGATGATTTACTTTCTCAGCAACAAAGAAGTGAGTAGAATTTTTGCAAGGCTGTTGGAAGGGTTATTTTTTTTCCTTCTAATAATCATGATATTTTGATTGCTTCTGCTGGGCTCAGTCCTGGTCTTATTGAAGTCCATGTAAAGGACTTACTGATATAAATGTCTAAACCTTTTTTGAATTGTACTATGCAGTTGGCCTCAACTATATCTTGTGCCACGGAGTTCCACAGGCAAGCTAATAGTGTGTTATTTTAAAAAAAATATTTTATCATTTTTAAGTTTGCTGCCTTTCAGTTTAATTCACCATCCCGTTATTTTTGTATATGAGACTGGGCACTTCTGTTTTCTCTATATCATTCGTGTTATACCTTTTTATCATGTCCCATCTTATTCATCTATTTTCTAAAGTAAACCATCTCATTCTTTTCAGTCTCTTTTCATATGAAAGTCCTTCCATGGCTCTGATTTATTTTTGTCAACCATCTCTGAATGCTCTCAAAAAAGAGGAATATACATTTGAAAGCTTAAGCACTCATTAGTGTATAGACATAAAACCTAAAATGCATACTAATAAATGTTGCTCTGATAACAAATCTGTATCGTAACCCCAGGACATGGTAGTGTTAAGGGTGTGATCTTTCAGCCCTTACAGGAGAAGTCACTGAAGTAAAGACTGCAGGAGGTACACACTAAGGGCCAAATCATCAGAGATGCTAAGGATCTGCAATTCCTGTAAACCTAAGGAAATATTGTAGATGCTCATCATCTTGTGTGATTTGGTCTCAAATTAGAGTGGGGTTGACGAGGGATGGGAAATGTGGAAACAATGTGGGAGGTTAATGCATTAATCTAGATTTGTTTACTTATTTTGTTTTCCAACAAAAGAAAGTAAATGCATATGTTTGAGGAGGGAGCTGAAATTTGCAAAAATTTGTCAATTTTAAACTCAGTGGATCACATTTTGATCTCCACTACCTCACTGTAAATATACTCAAAGCCAGGCTGCAGGGTATAGTTGCCTCTAGGACCTGATCCTGAGTGGGGTTGAGTACTCTGAACTCCATTGAACTCAATGGAAATCAAGGGTACTGAGCACCTCCAATATCAGGCCCCTAATTCCAACAGTGACAACATTTAACGTTAATTTTATAAATAATATAAAATTATTAATAAAATAAAAATATAAAATAGTAATAAAACATTTTAGTGTGCATGAATAGTACTCATTTAATTAATAGCATTGGCATTTTTAAAGATGGTTTTACAAACATCCACAGACAGGACCAACTCTTGATGTTTTACGATCATTTCACTGCTGGTGTAACTCTATTGTTGGTAACAGTGCTGCACTCATCCATATCAATAGGAATTTAGCATTTAAATATCAGCCTTTTTAAGTCATCCATACACAAAAAATCTTCCTCTTTTTTTCCCTAAGTGTGGTTTTTCTGTTTAGATAACTCAAATGGCTGAACAATTTTTTTTAAACTTTCAAAAATAAAAAAGTTCACCTATGGATTGATGGCAAGCATGGACTGCTCCACAGGATAAATGTTTGGAAACACATGAGCTAAAAAACAAAAAGATGAGTCTAATTAAAATTGTCTTATAACCTTAACAGTTGCTGCCATGAAAGCCATTGTAATTTGCTGTACCATATTGCAAATGTATTAGCTGATTACACAAATACCTGTGCATTTAAATATGCACCACAATTGGGTTTTATAAATAAACAAGCTGAACAAACAAGCTGAAATGAGGCGGATGTATCATTGGGAAATGGCTTTCAAGGCTGGACACAAATGGAATTGTCTCACAGGCTATCTACAATGTCATCCCTATGTCAATAAAATCCACAGGGAAATGTGTTTTAAATTTGGTCCTCTTTAAATTTCCATTTGTAATAGCAGTGATACATTCCAGCCAGTGTATTTTTGGGGGATCATTGCATTTCTCAAGTGGCTGAAGTCACTCACCTTTAGCGTCATGCCTCAGAACACACCCAAGGCAAGCAATAATCGCCCAGCAAGGCACTGCTTGTCTTGTCTTATTGCTTAATTATTATACCTATTTAATGCTACTTAGAACACTGTCAGCTGTTGAGAAAAGGTAATTATCACTAGTCAAATGAAAAACACTTTTTGGCTGCCTTACGGATACACATTTTACTGGTACCTTGATACATAATGAAGCCTGATAGCAAAACTTTTGCTTGTCTCTTCTTCAAGCCACAGCTGTTTCCCTGCTAAATTCATCCCATCTGTCTTCTCTTCCGTAAGGCTGTAGGCAGTATAGCATAAGTACAGAAGCAGTTCAGTGCTATTTTGGATAAACATAACTGAAATTTGAATCTTTGCCATTTGCAATGCACACATTTTGTTTTACTGCTGTAAAGAGAGCTGTCAAAATAAAAACTACATGATAATTTACTGAAATACAGTCAAATGTAAGGATGATCAAAGGAAAAAAATGAAAATATATGTCGGGTCAATCTTACTTTCTAGATATATGTTGAATCATTGACCTCTTGACACAGATGGGTCCAGAACTACTGTTGGAGAGCACTGAAGCACTTTGAATCAGCATGTAGAGTAGGGAAGTCAAAATCCCAGGGCCAAAAGTTTAACAAGTAACATGCAACCATTTGTAATAACATCATATGTGTTATCTGGCTGGCTACAGGACTTCACTTGCCTTTCTCTATTTGCAGTGTGTGATGGGTTGACTTAATGAGTTTCAGTTTAGCTCAGTACTTAGGATCAAAATTTCAGCATGTGTCTTACTGCCACTGGAAATGGGAGGTGTGTCAGCTCAGCACAGCTGCACATATATTCCCCTTCCATGGTCTAGCAAGGACACCCACTCTAGATTCCTGGCTCCTTAGCTATCACCTCTCTTGGTTGGAGAGACACGTTTCTCTCTCTTCTGACCAGGGTATTTCCAGGCTGGACTGTTCCTACTTACACTGTGTTATTCCCCAAAGGCCAGACTGCCAAAGCAGGCTTGCTTCACTTCTCTCCTCAGAGATATAACTGTTGACAATTGCACTGTTTAACTTACCACACAATTCTTTCAAAGCAAGCACTTTTAATCTTAAGGTCAAAGCATTACAAAGAAAACATATTAAAAAACAAAAAAAACCTACATTCATGCTAGTAAGTTTACTGGAGATCACTCCCTGATTCCAACAAAGGCTCTGGCTAGTGAATAGTCCTTCAAACCCCACTAAGGCATTTTCCTGTGGTCACAAGTTCATCACAGCTTCTGCTCAGAGCCAGCCTCCAAGTCTTATGAGGCCTGAGTGGGCCAAAGGCCTTCCAACCCTTCCCTAAGGATTGGGGACCCCTTTGCACCAGAGGTCCTGTCTGTTTGCTGTATCAGAAAGAAGGCCCTGAGTCAGTTTTAACTCAGGCTATTTAACCAAATATCCTTTCTTCTTCTTTTGCTCCCTTTAGAATCCAGTTTAAACCACTATCTGCAAGATTCTCCTCAGGGGTTGGTAGCTCTCTGGAGGTGTTACAACCCGAGTGAATTTGACTAACCACCCCTTAGTGTTCTTAGTTCCTTCAGTAATTCCCCCTCCCGCTTGGAATTACATACAGTCCCTCAATAGGATGTACACATTTGCGATGTTAATAAATTAACTCCTAAAATACTAAAACTTAATTCAGTATTGCTTGTCTAGGCTATTGCAACATATTGTCACATCTCTCAGAGGAGGCACCACAACGACTGATGCCAATGGGGTCAACTATTTCCATCTACTCATTCCTCTTATGTTTGCAGTTTGCTAGTTGACACAGAAGAATATTAGTTCATGCTTTACATTATATATTAAGTGACATTTTACACTTAGTTGTTTATCTTAAACTGGAAGGGGATGGTTTAGTGAGCTAAGGCTTGGGTCTGAAATGCCTAGACTTCCTACCAGAGGTTTACATCCCAACAATGTCTATTCAGTACTTCATCCTTCTGAGCTAAATAAATTCGGTACTATGCACTTCACAATGTGTAGGAGTCTTTCAGACAAGACCATAAAAATAATGTTCTGTCTATTCTGCATAGATATTAAAGATCCCAAGATACTTTTTGTGAGAGTAGGGATTTGTCATCGTGTCTTGGCTATAGTTCCCCTCCTTGTGTAGAGTGCTACCTATCTCTGACATGACTGTATTTCATCAGTGTTGTATGAATATAGTTTGTGAAGCACTTTTGGAACTGTTATGAAGAAAGCTGAATGAGACTTGGAGAACTTTTGTGCAGAAAATCCTTAAATTTGTGGTGTAAGGACAAGCTCACATTCTCTGAACAGAGTGTTACTTCTAAAACAAAAAGGTAATGCTGCCAAACTCCACAATATGTTTTGTTTTTGTTTTTAAAGGACAAAAACAAATTTGACTTAACCCAGAAAATTCTTTTCTTGCAAATAATATCAAATCAATCTTTTTAGGTTTAGGGAATAGCATGAAATGATCCTGACATGAAATTAATCTAAATGCTACACGTCTGTGACAGAACGCACGGCTTCAAAAGACATGGAGTGACTGACGACTAATGAAACTCAGTTACTTAACAGTGCAGGAGGGCACAGATAAAGAAAAAACAGGATAGTCATGAGCTGCCTCCAGATATTAAAGTATATTTTCCCCAGCTGTATTAAACTAAACACAAGTTCTTAGAAATAGCACCAGTGTATGAAGAACTTACCTGAAAAAAACAGATATTTCTTGTGAATATATATAGCCCCTTCCTATAATAATCACCCAAAATACTACATTATCACTAGTGTAAAATGTAGTATTTTGCACCATAAAGAATACTGTAGTATCTTTTTCTTTTAATGAGAGTTGGAATAAGATTTATGCAGTAGTTGTGCATGTGAAATAATATTTAGAATTTTGATCGACAATGTAGATACAAATAAAGGTTTTTTTCCAGGAGCCAGAATTTTAGCAGTTAGTCTTCCTGCAGGTAATCAACTCTAACACGCACGAGCGAGCTAGGACTGGAATGCTGATCCTTCAACTTGATGTTATCGGAGCCAGCTTAGCAGTAGAGGCAGGCCCCCAATCTTTCTAAGGACAGTTACTAGTGAGCAGTATCATGCACACAAAAACCACTTCATCACACACTTAAGCTTGCAAAATGTTGTGAAGGCTTCAGCTTCAAAAGTCTGGGAAGTATGGATTGGAAAGCTTACTATGGGAGCTTTCATCCAACTTTGTTTTTTTCTTTATTCAACCAGACAATTAGAGAAGGATATTGCAGATTGAAAGTGGATACAGGTTAAGAAACTGGGAGGAGGTTGTGGAGCCCATTGCTCAAAGACACATGCACAAGTTTAGTTGATATTTTTATCACCCTCAGTTGAGGAGTTTGTGGTGTGGATTCACCTGGACGACTATGAAGCCATCCAAATGCTGAAGTGTAGAGCCAGGTTTAAGAACCTTCATGGAGCATTTACAAATATTTACAAGGTCACACTGTAAGGCCTACAAGATTGAGAACCCACCTTTTAAAAAGAATTAGTTCGTATTGGTGGGTGGGTGGGTGTGGGTGGGTAGCTGTGTGTGTGTGTGTGTGTACGTACACAATATAAAATATTCACCTTAAAAGAAGAATGCTGAACATCTGGCAGTGTTTGTATGAACCGACTTTGCTCAATATTTCAACATGCTAGGTAAGCTTTTTCCTCTCCAAAATGAGCAAATTACTTATATGCTGTCTTCATTAGTGAAAAGTCTAATGGATTCCATTAGAATTCTTCAACTGGTATCTCTTGGTTCCTACTGGAGGATTGGTGCCCTCAGGAAAAAGACCAATTGGTCTGTTTCAAAACCTAGTTGCAAGATGCAACCATCTGAAAAAATTCCACTAGGGAAATTGAATTCACACACTTACAGAGCTTAGGTATACTGAAGTCTCATATACAAGTGAGAATTGGAGGGAAACAAAACCACAAACAGTCAAGCCAAAATGCCTTCAGAATAGCTAAGTTCTTTTTCCAAGTACAATCATTATGAAAATTGTCAGTCTTAATGTTTTGTGGTATTCCTTAGTACTTCATTTGTGCAGTACGGTGTGTCTGGGTTAAGATTATGTATATCTGCAGACACTGTGTGATCGTTGAACACGTTTACATGGATTACAGGAGATTCCTTCACAGACAATTTCAGATGTTTTACAGTTTTGTCTCAATGTAATGATGGTCCAGAGCAAATAAGGAGACTTTCTCATGGTATGCTGTAAAGATTTTTTTTTTTAAATCCTAACGATTCTAACTACTTCATTTTTGTCTGGCAGTGTCTTTTACTTGGCTCATGCAGATATTATTGTTGAGGGCTTTTTCTCATTTCTTTTTACAGTTCAATTTGCCTATTGTTCACACAAAAGCCTCTGAGCATGTTTCCTATCCAGATAGGAAAAGGTGCGGTGCAAAGAAAGTGAGCAGAGGGCAAAGAGGAATATCTAGTAGGAAGGGGGAGAATGGAGAGGAGAGGTATATTATAAAAATGCATACATAAAATGAAAGAAGAAAAAACACTGAGTTTAATGGTACTATTTTTTCCTGTCCTTTCTTGTTTAAACTTGTCCTAATGCCTCAGGGTAATTTAGACAATACATCTTTACAAGTGCAGGGATACTTTGTGAACAGTTATATCAATACACAAGTTTACTGTAAAAGGATTTCTGCAAACAATGTGATGAACAAAAAGTTTCTCTTCAAAGTTCTTAGTCACTTGTTTGAATACCCAATCCCTCGTGAGATGTGTGGGTGAGCCCAAACAAGAGCCATTAAAATCTTTACAATTTTTGTCACATATCATTTTATTGAATCTATCTGTTCTTACCAAAACAGCAGCATTTTCAGATAAGTAGCATTAGATAGGCTGTTAAGAGCCTAGAGTTCATGATGAGTGCCTAGAATACTGCTTACAGTAATTAGCAGTATAAAATGACCTACAACAGAGAGAAAACAGAAAGAGTATATACTTGACATCTTTTTTTGTTATAAGTGGAAAATATTGCTCATCTGATGTCAAATTGCTAATGAAAATTTTATTAAAATATAGACTCTTCCCTCTTACTAAAATTGTTCCGGGTTTTGGCAAAATTCATTTGTCTCCACATTTTCAAATGATAAATTCAGGGTTGTTTCCCTTTACATTGTTTCATGAAGAATTTTTTTGAATATTATAGTGTCTTTTTGTGTCAAACTGGCAGGAGGTGTTGCAATCAGTTACATTTCCATACTCACTGGATTAATATTAAATATATCAGTGATGCTTTACAGAAATGTAATAAGATATATATCCCAAGAAGTTCACAATCTAAGGATCAAAACCTGCTCTGTGTACATGGGGGCCAACTCCTGGATTTTTATGTAAGGCAGAGCAGCATTTTTCCATCTCCATAAAATAATGTAAGCTGTACTCCCAAGCAGTGACCCCGTACAATCCCCAGAACACCACTTTGTCCCATTTAAGTGCTCTTTGAGGGCTAAGTAATGTAGGTATTCTATTAGCCTTGTGTGAGGTGAATTTTACACTTAGTGAATAAATGTTGTGTATTTTAGCTGAGTAAGTTGGAAGATGTAAAATAGCATTACTGTTGTCACCTGGAAAACGAGAACAATTTTGTGTGTAAAAACTGACCTTGTGAATGCTGGAATCTGACTAATTGATGACTGTTCCAGTCGTGCAGGTAATTTCATTCAAAATTACAGTTTGGAATATTACATATTCACTTATTTTATGACAGTAGCCTGTCATCTCAAGCCTCTGAGTATGTGGGATACATGCATACACAATCCTGTATTGTTTTTGTATAATGTAGGTACACAATGTTTAAACATACCAAAAGCTGTCTTTTGCAATCTATGAATTACACTCACTCCACCAGGACATTTTATGAGAGAAATGCTACACTTGTAAATAGAGAGACAAGGAGGATGAGGTAATATCTTTTATTGGACCAACTTCTGTTGGTGAGAGAGACAAGCTTTCGAGCTTATGAAGAAAAGCTTGTCTTTCTCTCCAACAGAAGATGATCCAATACCACGCTCAGACTCTGCTCAAGTATGGTAAATAGTTTGCTCTTTTTAAAAACACATTTTTCCCCCTTCTTTGAAGGAGTGTTCCCCAAAGGAGGAGTTGTAAATTCCCTTGCTTGTGCATTTAATAGTTTAAATGAGGGACAGGTCTGAATTTAAAAAAGCCCTGGATTCACATACTCAAGTTTTGTAACATTAAAATCCCAATTGGGTAATTCAGGCCTTTTTCTAGTTCATATTTGTCTCTTTCAGTTGCAGAAATAAACTTGCCCTGAATCCTACCATGTGCTGTGAAAGAGCCTGGGATTAAACACATGGTTGGTTGTTGTCTAATGTGATTTCACAGAATACCCCCATTTATCATTTTAATCATGAATGAAGAAGAAATTATCATTTAATTTGCATTGGGGACCTTTGTGCTGGGTAGAGACCGTCCCCTAAATCCTCTATGGCTCTGCAGAGGGCTGAGAGCCTTGACATTCCTTCACTTCTCTTATGCCTTAGCTGGATGACTCGGCGATGGGGAAGTTTTTGCCTTTGGTGCCTTCTGGGCCTGGGCACTTTCAGCAAAGTTAAGATTCGACTAGGCAGCACCATGAGTATTAGCATGTCATTGTCCTGTTTCATCCTCTACTTTGTCCTCCCATTTGGTGCTGTTGAAGCTTGTTACTCCACAGCTAAGAGGTTATGGATCCCATAGAACATTGGGTCTTGTCACACTGAGTGTGCATGTGAACACTGCATGCACCTGGCCATTTTCAGAAGCCTCCAGGCATTTGATGTATTAGCATTGCCTTAGCTTTGATACCTTCTCTCCAGTTTTTGTTTCACTGATCTCAATGCTCTGTGATGGCTCCCAGTACCCTGTGTGCAGAAAGGAAAGGGTTCAGTGCAGTGTTACTCCTCTAGTTAGATTTTCAGGAGAGGTGAAAATATGAAGTTCATCTAGGAGATTTATTGGTTTTAAAAAGAAAATAATTTTCCACAGTGACTACCCTATTGTATGAGACACATTTTGCTATTTCCCTATTTGAAGCCACTGTATATCTTTGATATTGTTGTGTGGTATCTGGGGTACATGTTGACTCCTGAGCCTTTGATCCAGCAAACCCTGTGCAAGATTGTTGTGCTCTAATACAAATGGGAGGGTTAGCTACTCACAGGTGCAAATCAGTGTAAAGCATAAGACATATTCCCCTATGTTGAGAGATTGTAGTCTCCTCTACCTAGAGTGTGCTCAGTCCTTTCCTCACAAAGTTGCCGTTTAATATGAGGCAAAAAGCATGGATGCAGAGTGCATAGGTCCAGTCTTCAGCATGGTAATATGGTACATATTCACAATTCACTCTTGAACCTTAATCATGCTAGATGTGGTATAAGTAATTTGACAAGCAAGATTGAATTCCCTTCTAAATCCTGTCCTCATTGCTTTTTATCCTGTGCTTATGAACAAGATTCTGTGCTGTCCAGGATCAAACCTTTAATGACTACTGTAGAATTGTACCAGGGGTCTAAATATTCATATCTAGCTGTAGGGAAAACAAAAGACAATTCAGATAAAGGTGTATCATGCTCAAGAATGCCTGGCATCAGATTTGACTATAGTAGCTGAACTGGTGATGCTACAGTGAGATCCTGGTGTTTTAATGTAGTGTGTTGCAGGAGAAAAGAGCCTCTTCCTTGCTGAGGTACCACAAAATGTAAGAGTGTTTTGAACAGAATGCACAGGAAAATCTTCCCAGGGGCATGCAGCTTTTTTTTTCCTTCTTCTTTTCCCAAAAATTAGTCAGAAGGCCTTAAGAAGGGAGATAATAATTCTGACATCAGGGAGTTAAAGAACAGACTCTACTGCAGAAAACTGTCCCAGATTCTAACATTCTTTTGAGATGACATTAGAAACTAAGGTAGACTTAGCATGAGACACAGTGCTTTTATTGAAGAGATTGCTTTTGTTAGGCACATATGTGAACCATAAATCCAGACTCTCACTGCATCCGCTCACATATCTTCATGTCAGCATCTAAGCCGAGATCTCCAAATGCTCAAACATCCCTTTCAGATCAGAGTTTAATTTTGGAAGACTACTTTGTTCTATTAATTTTGATTAAAATTATGGTTTGTTGGGAAAAAATGTCAGAGTGCAGCATTTCAGCATGTGAAATTCTACTTAGTTTTTACATCTTTCTATCTATATATATGCAGCATACAGTTACACTTTACAGACATACATAAATACGTATATCACTGTTGTGTAAGTAATACAGAAAGGCGTATGTGTTCTGGTGTGTGATGCATGTTTTGGATGTATTTTTAACCATAAAATTGAAGTCTAAGTGCTTCTAGCATCTGAGAAATGTATATAAAAACAAAGATATGACCTAAACACACCTCCATATACTATATTATTTTTGCTTGTAAAACTTTTAATACTTACATTATAGATTTTCAACCAGGACTAGAATTGTTTTATATTTGCATAGATCAGACTGCACCTTACTCCTGGTGAAATCATGTAGATGCAAAAAAGTTGCAAAATGCAGTATTAAGGATGCAAAATAAACCACTCAAAAGTCAGGAAATGCAAACTTTTAAGTTGAATATGCAATCTGAACTGTGCCCATTTCGATATTCAGTTATACGATCACAGGTTGATCTCAAACATACATTTATTTAAGGATTTCTTAATGGATATATGGAAAGGGGCAGAGGTAAACTTGTTAAAATTGTGATTGAACATACATTTCCCAGCATGAGTGCTTAACTTTACAACCTTAAAATAGCATTAGTCTGCTCTTTTGCATTTAATATCACTTTATAAAAATAAGTGAAAGTAATTCCTGTGCCACAGCAGTTTTAAAAATTCAGAATTTTAAAACCACAAAAACGATTTTCTTTAAATATGGTTAGATTTTTTTTAGCATTTAGTTCATATTTTCTTGAATCTCATAATAAAGAAAATAGATTAATTGAAATGACAAGTTTTGTCTACAAAAAGCAGTAAGAAACAAACAAGGTAGACTAAGTCTTCAGGAAAAGCCCAGCTGCCATAAATTATTTAATTAAGATCTATTAACAGTAGGAAATTCAGCAAACAAATGTCTCTAAAAGGTTGCAATGTTCTCATTTGTCTAACATTAAGAAGAATCAGAAACAGCTAAGATTAAAATTAAAAATTGAAAGATAATTCAGACTTTGAAATTGAAGAATAGTCAATAATTGGTCAATAGAATTGTTCAAATAATCTGTCAAATGCCCCTTTCTATTACTTCATTGTTCGACAAGCTGTGTTCTGACAAAGTCCTATTAAAAATAAATGTTTGTTCTTCTCAATCACAGCCTGAAACTCAAAATCATACTGAAACTGTCATTCCAAGGGGGGGGGAACCTCATGCATAGATTCGTGTGTGTGTGTGTGTATATCTGAACCTAATTTAAAATCATGAGTTTTTCTTTAGTGCTGTTGGAGAAATTCATGCTTTTTTACCCCCTCACAGATCAAAGTACTTTCCACTTCTAAATTGCTTGCCTATCTTTGCCCATATGCAGACAGAAAAATAATAAAATATCTATAGATAAAAAAGATAGGGGAGATGTGTTTTTAACCAGCATCCTAAAAATAATTAGGGATCTGAAAAAGAGGATTAACTTTGGCTGTAGCATAAATTTAAACAAAGACAACCATTTTTCAGTTTCAGATTTGTCAGGGTAAGCATAGAATACACACATTACAATCTTAACTGTTCTCCATAATCTTGATTATTTAATGGAACAACATTGGCTTTTAAATTGTCGTCATACTATTCTAAAATCTTGTTCTGTACTTATAGTTTATACATTTTATGTTCTGGATTATGTTTTTCCAGTCCTATTCTTAAGGATTCCAGTCTGCAACCTGTTGAAGTCAGCTGGAGTCTTGGCCCAAAATTATTAAGGAAAAGCCCTTCTGTTTTAGGTAGCACAGCTGTGCTGCCCCCAGGGGAGCTCTGGGAAGGAAATGTACCTCATAGAAGCAATTCCCTTCTTCTTCCCGCTCGTTTGGCAAGGATGGCATCAAGGCAGGGGAACCAAGTATAATAAGTGGTTGCTGGCCTATGAACAGCAGCAAATCATAATATCTCAGATGCACTGTCTAGCTTGTGGTGGGGCTGAGCCAAGACTCCACCCACTCTCTGATTCTCTCTGCCCACCTGCTTTGGGATGTGGGAGTGTAATAAGTGCACACAGTCCACTTCTGCATGCTGAGATCTAGAATCCTGCTGGCCTGTTCTTACTCTGCCTTGTGCTCCTGCCTGGCTGTGCAGTCCTGGGTATAATTTAATCCTAAATTCTGAATGAAATAAATCTCATGTAGATTCCACAGAACCAGACTGAAACGTGAAGACCTCAAATGACCAAAAAATAGTTTCCAATGTTACTGTAAAATGTGTTTATATGGGGCTTTTACAGGAATAAGCTTGTTCAGCTGTTCTTAGATCATTAAATGGAGCTTGAACTGAGTGAGACTATGTAGCAATAGGAAGGATCAGTGAATCCCTCCTGTGGTTCATCTATTGGAAACACAGTCACAGTGGATGTTAAGTATCCATACTACTTCAGTTTTCTTATGTTTCTTAAGAGGCATCTTAAAATATGAATATAAAATTAATAAAGAGAGTAAAGTAGAGACATAGAGCCAGCTTTAAGCATAACCAAACATTGAATTATCACCCATTTATCTGAAATAACCTAAGAAACAAATATTGTTTAGTAGATATAAAAAAATGTGTGTAAACATCCAGCTGTAAGCAATCTATTCAGGGTGTGTTGTGCCACTGGGAAAGAAGAAAAGTAAAAGTTCTCTCCACCACCAACCATATATAAACAAAAAAATGGGCCAATTACCACCTACAATTAGGTAGTTGGGTATGTACTTCAGCAAAAGCAGCTGAAACTCAGCTTGATTAAGAGGCAATCAGATGCATGAAACAAGCCAAATTGGAGGAAAAATAGGGTTTTTTTAAGTTATGAACATTAAAAGCCAGCAAGTTTTGAGAGAGAGGCACTTAACTAGCGGAACACACAAACATACCTTTAAGTACACACCTGTAGACAATGAAATTATCTACTGCACATGTTCTCCATGTAATTTTCATATCACTACAGCTGGTAAATCAAATCCTATCAAATAGAACCCAAACAAAGTTACTGCATCTTACTGAGTAATTGTGCCTGCCAAAAGTTAGGTTTTAAATTTCAGGTGTAGCTCTAGGTTCTTTTTAAAAAAACACATTTCAAAGAGAGAATGTGGAGTTAAGTGAGGATTTCTTTTTCAACATCTTAATTTAAAAATAGGCAAAGATATTTTCATTAAAAAACTGACAGAAATATTGACTGTGATATAGAGATCAAGTGTGGCCAACTTCAACCTTAAAAGTGAGTGTTTCAAAAGGAGCAAGTTATACGGAAACTACAGCAAGCACTGCTGGACTACCACTCTTTATCAGAACTATTCTCTGATGAGTAACTAAACATCAGCATGTTGTTTGTGAGGGTCCTCCCTTCTGATAAGTTCAAACAAAATAATTTGTGTATGATTCTATTTAAACAATATATGGTTAGTGTACACTCTCTCTCTCTCTCTCTCTCTCTCCCTCCCCTATACCATATTTGATATAATGCTGAGTTTTTAAGACAATGGATTTGTCCCTGCTCATCAAAGCAGTGGCTTTACTGGGGAGCAGAGGGGGGGATTCATTAAAGATAATATACTGTTACTCTTGTGGAAGAAATGTGCACCTGTGCCTGTTTCCCATTATTACTCTCTGCCTTTTTCTGTACAGACACACGTTAACCATGCATGAGAGGAGCATTTGGGAAGGATCTCTGTGTGGTACCTACCCCTTATATTTCTGTGTGTTGTTTTACTGATGAATAAAAACCTGAATATGGAAATATAGTGATTCTGGAATAAAGATGCTGGCTATCTCAAAATTCAAATACACGTGGCACAGCCCTTCCTTATTGTAACTATACGTTTTCCTCTCTTATCCTTTATTAACGGAGCATCATTATTTATCACTTGGTGTACAATGTGTGTGCTACAAGGGCACTTATTTGTAAGATCTACATAGTTGTTTTAAATATCAGATCAATTATTTTTGTTAATTTTCTGAAAGATACAAATGGTCAAAATCATAACCCATCATAATCAGCACTTAATTTTGCAGCCTGTCTTACAGGCGGCTGGATTCCAAAGAGGCAGCCTAGATGCCTGCATGCCAGTGCAACCAGGATTTCAACAGTGTCAATAATCTTTGTTCATCATAACAAAAAAGCAGAGTGTCAGTGTACTCATGGAGATTCATTAGCATACAGACTCACTGTGCTTGCTAACAAAGCGTGCGTTGGTATATTCTAGTTTCCCAGTATGTTTGTCTGGTCTACTGCTGACAAAGGCATTCAGAGAAAAATCTGTCCCCTCTTCAGTGAATCAATAACCCATGAAATAAATCTTAGGGATTAGTGTCTGTAGTGGCAAGAATTTAAGTAATTCAAAAGTAATAATCATTTTGGATAGTGTGCCTTTCATTCCTTTTGTTTTTCTGCTCTATTTGAAATCATTGATTGGTAAATGAATTACTGCAACTATGTTTTTAAATATCTAGGGCTAAATAATTCTTCTCTTTAAATGCACCTTAACTGGTTACAGTATTAAATAATTATTTGCTCTATCTTTTTGGTGTGGGGAGGAGGGGAGTTGGAGGAGAAAAGTAATGTACAAGCAGATGTGCTGCTAGATCTACAGGCTTCTGCCAACCATATGGCATCTTAAAGAAAGATGGTTGGAGCGTCTGGATTAGCAAAGAGTCGGGATGGAAAGCCATGTGTCGTGTTGGTACAGGCAGTTGTTTTAGCTCTCTGTAAAAGGCTTCAGGAGATTGTGTAATGGAACAAATGGTACTGCAAGCCTAGTAACAGCCTTACCGCTGCTGGAGAGGCAATTGGCCCCCAGGCGGGTACTGCTTCATCCTTGCTTGTTGTGGTGTGTGGTTTTTTTTTTCCAATTATGTATTATTCTTTTAATGTACTGGAAACTTGAAGACTTCAAACTTTTTAACTAATAAGTGAGCTACTGGGTTTTTTATTTTATTTTATTTTTAATAATGAAAACATAAGAGCTCACCTCTGCTTGAAATGAGGAGTTTGTTCCCTTCTGCAGATTTGCTGCATCCTTGTTGAATGCTTTGAGAATTGAACCATTGTCTTTGTGGCTGCTGCCCATATTCTGGGGGGAATTGCCCTCTCCAAGCTTAATTTGATTAAAAACAAGATTAGGGCTAACATTGTGCTTCATGGCTGTAACATACCAACTTGGCATTCACGTTATGTTTGACAGATTGCTCTTTTTGCACTCAAGGGATCTGCTTCCATTAAGGGTAATGGCAGAACTTCTATTCTCCTTAAGGGTGCAGGATCAAGCTTATGGTGGCATTTGCACTCAGGCTTCCCTTAAAGGACTTGTCTATAGAGCACATCCCAGCCCATGTTCCATGTGGTTAAGAGAGCTGCTGTATGTAGAGGTGTCATATAAGTTCTCTGTAGCTGTTTTCATCATATCATAATATACTGTGGACTTCTAAAGGTTCCTATATAAGGAAAGACCAGTCTCTAAGTATTGCATTTACAGTTATAGTGTTTCCTTGGTGCCGTTATTTTTAAGGAAAGCTACAAATCTGAACCGGGGGATAGGGGGAAGGAGGGAGATGCACCTAAACGAATAAGAATCAGGATAATTTCATTTGGATAGATTCTCTTACATATATTTTATTGGTTACACATAATTTCTAATATAAGAATAGAACATGATGAACACATAAAATATTCACCAATAGATAAAATCCTCGTTGAGCAGGTAGCATTCTTGTTTTATAAACTAGAAACAGAACATTAACTATAGACTGCTCAGTAGTCTATGGTTCTTCACTGGGAAGGTTTAATCAAAATGCATTATCTGAAGTTGAGGCACATGATTTGCAAACTGTTGGTTAAATGCATCCTAAAAAATATAATTTAAATGTAAAACTTTAATTTGTGTTTTTAAAAAAACATTTTGTAATTTATTTATTTTTGTAATGCTCAAAAAAGCTGCTAAATCCATCTAAAGGGAACATGGAGACAATCTGGACTGGGGATGGAAGAACAGAGATCTGTGTTGGGATACGAGAGGAGTGCAGTTTTGTTGGGGAAGGTGGCTGAGTGATAGAAGAATCGAGTTGTTAGGGGAGTTGCAGGTCTCTGCAAATAGTAGATGGGGGTAAAGCATATCAAAACTTAACTCAATAAAATATCAGTAATGATACATATCATGCTTATTAAAACCCTGGTTAACTCCCATTCAGAGACTTTAAGAATGCTAGACTGTATATTCCACCAAATCAAACTGTAGAAAGCCAGGAAATAATCAGCTACACCATTTTACTCTGACCTTAAATGTAATGCACAAAGGCACATACGTGAAGATTTCAGTTCTGTGATTTCACACTAAAAACACCATCTTCAGAACACTCTGACATCATAGATCATCCATTCACATACGTTTTCCTAAGCTTGGCAGGCAATCTGACACTACAATACCTCATTTACTTGCACTCCTCAGTCTAAAACAATGTACAACACTGCCTACGCTGTAGTTTATGAAAGCCATGTTAACCCTGTATTAATCATTAAAACACATGAACATGTAACTAGAAAGCAAGGTAAGAGTTCCACGGTAAGGTGCTTGGTCAAGATGAGGCTTTGGGTGCACGTGGGCCGGAGGTGGCTGTGTCAATTCTGCCTAGTTGTTTCAGTTTAAAAAAAAAAAAGGAAATGTTTCATTTTGATCTTTTCAAAATTAGTCAGTTCTTTTCTGTTTGCTATTACCCTGTTTCAGAATTTCCTTTACTATTTTTAAATAAAATGCTTCAGTGATTTTGTCTAAATGAAACATTTTGTTTGACCCCAAATTAATATTTTTCTTTGAAATTTGCAAAAAGTTTCAAATGAAAATTTGGTTTCAAATAAAAAACTATATATTTTAATTGCCAAAGAACTGAAAAGCCATTAATCACCCTGCTCTAATTAGGACAGAGAAGATAAAGTGATGATTGGAGTGTATATGGGGTAACGAGTGGTTTAACTGCTTATTTCCTTGATATTTATAGTTTTTGCTCATGGACCATGCAGTGTAGCAACCTGAGCGCAAAGGTAATAGGTTTTATTTATTAATTTTGAGGGACCATGTAATTATTAAATCAGAAGAAATATTGCAGACAACCAAATTAGGCCTGATCTACTAAATCTTTACTCTCATGAGTAGTCCCGTTCAAGTCAATGGTCGTATGTCCATACCAGAACTGGGAAATTATTCCCAGCCCAAATAGACTGACCTGTGAGAGCTCTGCTTGAGTTAACAAAGTAAAAATAGCGGTGTGGATATTGCAGCATGGGCAGCGGCTTGGGCTAGCCACCCAAGTCCAGGCCCACCCAGCCTGCTTGGTCCAAGCTTGGGTGGCTAGCCCAAGCTGCTGCCAGTGTCATAATATCCAGACCACTCTTTTTAGTGTGTTAGTTCTAGTCTGTCTATTTGGGCAGGGAATCAGATCTCCCAGCTGCAGTATCAACATACCCTGAGGCCACTCACGTTAGCAAGGACTGCTCATGAGTGTAAGTTTGCAGGATCAAACCCTTAAGGATATCATTGTAATCATTGTTACATCACAATAAGGTATCTTCTGTAATTATATTGCCAATTGTAGTTTAGTTTTGATGTATATTTCATAATATCCAGGTAAATGTTATGGTATATGTTGAAAGTCTTATTTCTACTCAAATGTTTTTTTCTTTATTCACTAAGACCCAGATTTTTAGTGTTGCAGCACCTACCTGATTTAGGAGTCTAAATCATTTAAAAAATGGGTTTAGGTACTTAGGAGCCTAAATCCTGTCAGCTGTTGCTGGGATTTAGACTCCTAAGTACCTTTCTCCATTTTGAAAATGAGATTTAGACTCCTAAATCAGATAGGCATTGGGACATAGCACAGCAATCCCCAAATACCTTTAAATATTTGGGCCTAAGTCCTTGCTCCTACACACAGTACCAAGGGAGTAGTCCCATGGAAGTCCTTGTTGTGAGTAATCTGTGCAGGAGTGTTTGCTGGATTGGTCCCTAATGCAGTAGTCGGTAATGAGTGTCTCAGTCATTAGTGAGAAAATGCGACGTTTTAGTTCTCGTGTGTGAGTATGTGTAGGAATAGCTATAGATATAGAACATGATGTAGAGATATGAAAGCTACTATATATTGTGGTATAGCAAGGGCAGATGGCACTGGGAAAGTTCTAGAAGGGGGATATATAAGCTCTAGAATGATCCGGGCTTTATTCCCTGTAGACTAGCCAAAGGGTAATTACAGTCAGCTGACACCAATTAAGGCCCCACCCAGGTGCCTGATAAAAACCTTCTACTCTTGAGAGGCAGTGTGGGAGTTGAAGGAGTAGGTGTGTAGTAAAGAGCTGAAGTAGTATGGTGGTGTGGAGCTGAACAGAGTACAATGGTGTGTGGAAGAGAGGTGGAGTCCTGGGAAAGGTACTGGGCTCAAGAAGCCAGAAGGTCAGAGGGGGGAAATAGCTCAGGGAAAAGACTGCAGCTGCAAGTACGGTGCCAGCAGCACATAGCTGCTACTCATAGGGTCCCTGGGCTGGGACCCGGAAGAGTGGGCAGGCCCGGGTCCCTACCCCCTTCCCTGGGGAGACGGGGTAACCAGTGATGCCCTGGCCCACTACAAGAGGCAAAAATGCGAGACCCACTAGGGAAAAGCAATCCCTTTACCACAATATATTGTCAGTGCCTGCAGTTCTTCAGCAAGAATTTGGGCTGAGTAACCCTGAGTAACTGAGTTTCTCTAATTTTCAATATTAGATCTGACTGAAGCAGTTGTAGCTAAAGTGCACCATCTTTCCTATTAGCATTTTTTAAATTAAGACTGCGACCAAAAAAGTAAAATAACAGAAGTTGATGCTTTTATCAACTTTTTTACTTTAAATGTCTGATGTCAGTTGGGCCACAAGTATATTATGCACATGCCATTGAGTAAACAGAGTAAAGAATTATCGTTTAATTCTGTGCAGCATGTCCAAACACCACATGCACTGTCTGTTACATGTCATTTCTTATGAGGTTCATGCAGGGAGGTTTTTTAAAGGCAAACGTTTCTGAAAGAAAGAGTTCAGATTGGGCACATTGCGTTGGTACATCTCACTGTCTCTGAATAGAATCATAGAGTGATTATTCCTTGCAGCCTGAAACTTGTACTTTATAAAGGTTCAAATATATCTGGTAATTGGAGGAACATGAGGGAAATTGAAATGTGCAGCAGAAACAATGAAAGCAACAACAAAAACCTTCCAAGGAGAAGCATTAATACAAGAAAAAATGCTTATCTACCTTGTTAAATTATTAACATAAAGCAGATAATTTATTCCTTGTCCTTAACTGGGAATGTTCCTATTGATATATCATCAGGATTTATGTTTTTCTGTTTGAAAAATCATGAGCGTATGGAATCCTTCGTGTATCAGGCAGATACTAAAAGCAGAGAGACGTGAACATAGTCAAATATGATGTAATCTTTCTTTAGACTAAAGCCAGCCCAAAGTTCCTTATTCTCAACCTATAATTTACTACTTTGAATCTCCTTAAAGAGGGGAATGACATCTTTTCCTTCCCCCGCACCGTTATTCAAACATAAGTGGAGTTAATGCAACTTTCACACACCATCTGTATGGGCAGACATCTTTTAACTTTTAATCTCTTTGATCCTCTCAAAGCCCAAGAGGACTGAAAATGTCCATAATGTCTGTTTAAACCTGCTGCTACATACCCCACCTTCCTTCCAGACTAGAGGCTGATAATGTCACCTTGTCAACATTGTTAGCCTCTCTAGACCTGAAGAATGGATCCAGGCCTATGTTGCTCATGAGTGATCTATCTGCTTACCCTGTAAGACCAGCTGTGGAAGTGAAAAAATTAACTACTAGATCTGGAAGCCAGGGATGAAATATAAAACAAAAGATGAATTACTGTTACTACATTAGCCATTAATTAGACCCCATCTGTTATAGTCAGTGTGGCACAAGAAGGCTGTTATTGTTTTGGAGACACAGGGTGTGTCTGAAGAATTGAACATTTGGAAGGATTAAGGGAGCTCTGAATTTCTTACTATTAAATGGCAATTTGGAGGTGACAGAGTAGAAATCTTCAGAATTATAACATAAAATGGGCCCTGGTTAATGACAGGAATTAATAAAATAATGAGATGTTTGGTTCCAATCCAGCCACGAATTTCCTACCCATTGGATGCCTTACATGGAAAAAGCTTTCTCACCTGAGTTCCTAGTAGACAAGTGTTCAGATTTCCAAAATATCACCATGTGTGATAGTAATTGGCATTCTTTCCATAAAGAATAAAGGGCGAAATCTTGGCCCCATTGAAGCAAGTTTCTATGCCAAATTGTTTTTAAAATGTCTGATTTTTGGGTGCCAAATTTGAGACACTTGGGGCCTGATTTTTTTTGAGTTGTCGGGTGCTCAGCACTTTCTGAAAACCCCGATTTAGGTGTCTCAAGTTGGGCACTCCAAAGTTGAGGATATTCTTAATGTTGGGCCATAACTGCCCCATGCCTCCATTTTCCCATCTCTATAATGATACATTCTTATTTACCTACTTTAGAGGGTTGTGTGAATTAGTTAAAGTTGTAAACCATAATGAAAATATAAAGTGCTTATATAAATGTGAAGTATTGTTATATTATTATTTACAGGTGGTGCAGGTAGCAGTACCTACAGTTAAAGTGACTTGACTCTTCCCATTTTCAGATGTTCATAATTTTGCCAGGCTTTCCAAAAAATGTTTGGAAAGTTTCAGCTAAAACAATTCTATAAATGAGATTAAGGAAAATATTTTGTTTTACCTATGTTAAATTCCCCCCCTTAAAATTGTTGATAAGCTCTAGCACCCCATGCTTAGGAACAGAGACTTGAAATCTGGTGGGAGGATCATCATGGTGTTATCATTTGTCACCCCCATGATGATCTGCCCAAATTTGGCCCATTTATAAGCTTCTCAAAAGATTCAGTTCACATCTGTTTAGTAGAGACTTGTTAGAATTTAGCAGCTAAATTCCCTAATGTTACGGTACTAAGCAGTGGAACTGAGAGCAGGGCAGCTGTTTCTCTTATGCTGTCAGTGACCCCCTGCTGGTGCCCAGGCAGTGGAAGATGAGGAGGATACAGCCTGACGGGAATGCATCTAGTTGGGGAATGGGAGCTAGGGGTGTTGGAGGTGGGGAGAAGCAGAGTGGAAAGGGGGTAGGAGTCAGAGGATGGGGTGAAGCAGAGGAAAGAGATCAGAAATGGTAATGAGGGGTGTGGATAGGAGAAGAGGAGGGAGGGGACAAGAGTTGCGGTGTGACGGGGCAAGTGGGAGTGGTGGATAGGAGGGAGAACGGGGACACAGACAGAAGCTGAGGTGAGGAGGAGAAGGTTCTATAACTACTGGAGGTTGGAAAGGAAACCTTATTTCTGGCATTTCCTAACTTTTGAGTGCTAACTCTGCAAATTTGATATTCTTTTACAGTAGTTTTTTCAATGTAATTATTTAGGAAGTACCTGGAATTTAAAGCACACCATTTAAACTCACACATACTAGTAATTTTGAGTATCTGGTTTTCCCAGTCATATCAGGAATGTCAGTCTTGT
>ML675604.1:3468047-3755444 GCA_007922155.1 Mesoclemmys tuberculata | reverse complement strand
CTTGTTACTGGTACCACAGAATCCAGTACAACCTGCCCCAGGATGAGTCCCTGGCAACTGTGGAAACTTCACTGCTCACTGAGTGATGTGGGGCATGCCATACACACACTGGAATGAAAAACATTATCCATAAAATCCATCTATTGCCGCTGCCTTGCAGCCAGCTCTTCGCTGAATAAAGGCTAGGGGATGAAACCCTGAACCCAACCTGCTGAGGAGAAAATGTTAGGTGTTTGGTACTGTAACTCAGCTTTGTGTTCCAGCATCTCCTACTGTTGTGCTGGCTTCCAGATGTCTTGGAACCAAGCCCTTGGCTCCAGTCAGTACCACTGAGAGGGGGACTTTGGTCCTAAAGCAAGCTCTTTCTCCTTGTTTTCATTGCTAAAAGTTTGGGTACGATAGTCACACTCTTCAAACTTACTTGTTGGAATGTAAGGACGATATGCAGTGGTATGTGAAATAACCTAGAGGAAGTCAATAATCCTAGAAAGTCTGTCATAATTAACAGAGAGCTGGGAAAGTTTGACATTGATATGGATGCTCTCTCTGAAACCGGATTAGCTGATATAGGCTCTCTGAGCAAGATGCATTATACCTTTTTTTTTTTTGCCGTGGAAAAAGGAAACACCACCACTGTGAACATAGTGGATTTTTCAGTCTCATTAGCTTCTAAGGTTAAATGTCCCATTGCAACATCAGAACATATTTTATCGCTAAGAATATCTTCTACAGGTAGCATTGGCAACTTCATCAGTACATATGCCCCAACACTTTCCTCCATTTCTGAAGAGAAGGACTTGTTCTATCAGCGATTCGACAATGTCATCAGCAAGCAAACATAGGGTGAGCTACTCTATTTAGAAACTTCAGTGCTAGAGCTGGCTCAGAACACAAGATCACATTGGTTCCATGGAGTGGGAAAAATTAATGGTAACGGGGAAAGATTACTGGAACTTTGCACCACGAAGGACTGTGCGTTATCATTACCTATTTCCAAGGTAATCATCGTTGAAAGGTCTTGTGGAGACACCTGAGATCTGGGCACTGGCAACAACTGTATTTAATGGTATATTTATTTAACACCTGCAGGATGTTCTCCATACTCAGTTTTCATGTGCAGACTGACACAGACCCTGTGCTTCTGTGCTGCAAAATAAGGCTTTCACTACAGTTTTCCATTATACTAAACACAGCTGTTGTCCGCACATGAATATCAATAATACAGAAGACTAAGAAATGTGTTTCCATTTCACTCAGGGAAGTTATGTCATCAGTTGCACCACCCCTGAATGCTGGTGAAGTGTGGAACACTGATATGTTAACCTCCGAGCATCCAAGAGCACATTTCAATGAACAGCAAAGTAATGTGCTCAATCATACTAGCTCAATTTGTGCAAGAAGATACAAATATCCTTTGAGAATGGAGATCAAAGAGGTACATATGATAGAATAAAAAAAGCAATAGGTCCTTTAGCCAAGAAGACTGCTCCACTGAAATTTCTTAATGGTATCATTGACAAAAGCAAACAGATGCAGTGCTCGGTGCAACAGTATCATGAACTTTATTCACATGAAACCACTGTTTCTGAAGCAGCATTCACTGTAATCCCCAGGTTCCAGACTATCAAAGAGCTTGATATAAAACCAATTATAAATTAACTTGAAAAGGCAATCATCTCCTTGACATCAGGAAAGGCCACAGGAAAAGATGGAATTCCAGCTAAAGTAATGAAACAAAGAGAACTGGTTGTGCTTAAATATTTGCACAATGTCTTGTTTGTTGGAAGGAAAGAGGGGTACCACAAGATGTGAAGGATGCCAACTTTATAACATTGTATAAAAATAAAGGAGATTGAAGTGATTACAACAACTACGGAAGAATTTTTCTTCTAAGTGTTGTTGGCAAGGCATTTGCACACGTAATTCTCAGCAGACTGCAAGTCCTTCCCAAACACATATATCTAGTCAGTGTGGTTTCCATGATGGTAAATCAATTATTGATATGGTCTTCACTCTTAGGTAACTGCACGAAAATGGTCAAGAACAAGGCAAATCTCTCTGTGACCTTCCTAGATCTTAAAAAGGTTTTCGACCTAGTTGGCAGAAAAGGCCCTTTTCAATTGTTAGAGAGGATTGGCTGCCCTTCAGTACTTAGTTTGATTTGATCCTTTCATGATGGCATAAAAGCTAAAGTCCAGTGATGATGATCAGTCTGAGAGCTTTGAAAATCTACAGTGGTATCAAACAAGGCTGTGTTTTGGAACCAATTCTCTTTGATCTATTTTTATCTCTGCTAGTTAGTTATACAACGAGAGTTCTGTGGCACCTTAAAGACTAACAAATTTATTTGGGCATAAGCTTTCGTGGGCAGAAACTCATTTCATCAGATGCATGAAGTTAGTTATACTTTCTCATGTAGCATTGAGGATATAAATCTGCATGCAAGATCAGAGTGAAAACTCCTCAACATTGCATGTTTAAGAGGTTTAACCTTGCTTTTTTCTATGTTGATAGGAGAAAACATGGTTACCTACCAGTAACTGTTGTTCTTCGAGATGACTTGTGCATATCCATTCCACTTAGGTGTCTGCACGCCCTCATGCACGGTCTCCGGAGAACTTTTTCCCTAGCAGCCCCCTGTAGCAGCCGGTCTCGGCGCCCCCTGGTGTGCCGCCTTCATGCTGGCCCCTCCCCTCCTCAGTCCCTTCTTTCTGCTGACTCTGACAGCGGGGACGTGGTGTGGAATGCATATGAGCAATCACTCGAAGGAGAAAACATGGTTACTTACCAGTAACTATTGTTCTTCGAGATGTGATTAACGAGCCATACCTGGAGGTGAGTAGGAGTCATCGGTGAGCTGCCCTCAGCACGGCTCTGCCAACTCGTGCATCCTCCCTCGACTGTTGGACAACAGCGTAGTGCGCGGCAAAGGTGTGCACCAAAGACCAGGTGGCAGTCCTGCAGATGTCATCCAGGGGACCCTTTCCAGGAAGGCCGCTGACGTGGCCTGGGCCCTCGTTGAGTGTGCCGTCACCATTCCAGGAAGCTGGACGCCTGCACGCTTGTAGCAGAACTTGATGCAGGTGGTGATCCGTCTGGTGATGCACTGGGTGGAAACCGGGGATCCCTTCATCCTGTTTGCCACCGCTACGAAGAGCTGCGTGGTCTTCCGGAACGGCTTCGTCCTCTCCAGGTAGAAAGCCAGCGCCCTCCTTACGTCCAGGATGTGTAGTCTCTTCTCCTTCTCCGACCCGTGCGGTTTAGGGAAAAACACGGGGAAGAAAATGTCTTGGTTATAGTAGAACTGGGAGACACCTTAGGCAGGAAGGCTGGATGTGGCCTCAGCTGCACCTTATCCCAGAAGAATACGGTATAGGGGGGCTCTGAGGTCAAAGCTCTTAGCTCAGAGACCCTCCTAGCTGAGGTAATGGCCACGAGGAATGCCACCTTCCAGGACAGGATCAGCAGGGGGCAGGTGGCCAAGGGCTCAAAGATTTGCCCTGTCAGTCTAGCAAGGACCAGGTTCAGATCCCAAGGAGTCACCGGGTCACGGACCTGTGGGTACAGCCTCTCAACCCCCTAGAGGAACCTCACCAACATGGGGTGGGAGAACAGGGACCGTCCCTCCAACGGCTGGTGGAAAGCGGAGATGGCCACTAGGTACACCCTGAGGAAGGCTAATGCTAGACCCTGGAGTCTAAGCTGCAGTAGGTACTCGAGAATAGCCTGCACGGGGGACGTTCTGGGGGTTATGCCCCGCGACTCCGCCCAGCAGGTGAACCTCCTCCACTTGACTCTGTAGGCGATCTGCGTGGAGGGTTTCCTGCTTCCCAGCAGCACGCGTTGGACCTGCTCCGAGCAGGTTCTCTCCTCCTTGGTCAGCCAGAGTGTCTCCAGGCCGTCAGGTGCTGGGAGTCCAGGTTGGGGGGCAGCAGGCAACCGTGGTCCTGGGAGAACATGTCCGGCCTCCTCGGGAGCTCGATCGGCATGGCGACAGAGAGGTCCTGCAGCATGCTGAACCAATACTTCCTCGGCCACGCTGGGGCAATCAGGATCACGTCCGCTCTGTCCCTCTTGATTTTCAAGAGGACCCTGGGCAAGAGCGGGATGGGGGGGAACGCGTACATGAGGGTCCCCGTCCATTCAATGAGGAACGCGTCAGAGAGGGAGCCTGGCTCGCGACCCTGGAGTGAGTAGAACCTCGGGCAGTTCATGTTCCAGGACAACGCGAACAGGTCCAGTTGGGGAACACCCCACCTGCGGAAAATGCTGGCCGCTACCTCCAGATGCAATGACCAGTCGTGTTGGGGGAGAAACGACCCGCCTCGTCATTCCGCCTCGTCGTTCCTGACCCCCGGGAGGTGAGAGGCAGTTAAACAAAAGCAAAGTCACAGCGAAGTCCCAAAGTCGAAGCGCTTCTCAGCAGAGCGCCGATGAGCGCACTCCCCCCTGCTTGTTTATGTAATACATTGCTGTGGTGTTGTCCTCCAGCACTTGTACCATTTTGCTCAATAAACAGTGGAGGAACACTTTACAAGCTAGTCTGACTGCCCTCAGTTCTTTTGCATTAATGTGGAGGGCAGTCTCCTTCTGCAACCAGAGGCCCTGAGTACTCAGGCCGCTGCTGACGTGGGCCCCCCAACTGAGGTCCGACGCATCCGAAATCAGGGTGACCGAGGGGGTCAGATCCCTGAACAGAACCCCTTCCATGACTGTCCCGGGGTTCATCCACCATTGCAGTGACCCGAGTACCACGGGGGGCACTGTCACCACTCTGTCCAGAGAGTGCCTGCTGGGCACATACACCATGGCCAACCAACCTTGGAGGGGCCTGAGCCTGAGGCAGGCCAGCCTCACCGCATAGGTGCACGAGGCCATGTGGCCCAACAGCTGAAGGCACTGCCTGGCTGTCATCGTGGGGCACCTCTGAAGTTGCTATATGATTGCTGCCATGGCCTCGAACCTCGAGCGTGGGAGGGAGGCTCTGGCCTGAACTGAGTCTAGGGATGCCCCTATGAACTCTATGCGCTGCACTGGAAACAGCGTCGACTTCTGCTCGTTGATGAGCAGCCTCAGCAGATGGTCTGGACGAGGGAGACCACCTCGCACACCTGAGGTCTGGTCTTGTCCCTTATCAACCAATCATCCAGGTAGGGGAATAACTGGACCCCTCTGCGCCTCAAGAAGGCCACCACCACTGCCATACACTTGGTGAACACCCTGCGGGAGGAAGACAGGCCAAAGGGCAAGGCCGTAAATTGGTAGTGGCCACCAGCTACCATAAACCTTAGATAGCGCCTGTGGGCGGGAAGGATGGACACAGGGAAGTATGCATCCTTCAGGTCAAGGGCGGCAAACCAATCTCCTGGATTCAACATGGGGATAATGGCCGCTAGGGACACCAGTTTCTTTATGAACCTGTTTAACCTGCGCAGGTCCAGTATAGGCCTGAGGCCTCCCTTGGTTTTGGGAACGAGGAAGTATCTCGAGTAGAGCCCCTTCCCCACCTTGAGAGGCGGAACCGCTCCTATGGCTCCCATGTGCAGAAGGGAGCGGACCTCCTGAAGGATTAATTGCTCGTGAGATGGGTCCCTGAAGAAAGAAGGAAAGGGGGTGAGTTGGGGTGGGCGGAAGCCACCAGTTGGAGGGCATAACCCTGGCGCACGGTGTCAAGGACCCAAAGATCCGAGGTGATGCCCTGCCACAGGCCAAGGTAGGGCCTTAGCCTGTTTCTGAAAGGCAGGGGAGAATGCTGGTGCCACCCTCGGGCGCAGTGTCAAAATTGGTGCTTTCCCTTGGAGCCCTGGGAGGGTCCTTTGTGGGAAGCTGTGGATGACGTGGGGCGGTCGCGCCAGCCGGAACCCCTGCTCCTATTCCTACCCCTTGCGGGGGGGAAAGGCCTAGGCGTGGCCTAGGTTGCTGCTGCTGCCACTGTGGCGGGCGCTGCAGCTGCTGGCGAGTCTGTAACCTCGCCGCCTGAGGGGTATATAGTCCCAAGGAGCGGAGAGTGGCCCTCAAATCCTTGAGGGCGTGCAGCTTTCATCTGTTCTCTTTGAGAACAGGCCGGCTCCATCGAATGGCAGGTCCTAGATGGAGTGCTGCACCTTCTGGGACAGGTCCGTAGACTGTAGCCACGCTGCAAGCCGCATGGCAACGGCGGAGGCCATAACCCTGCTGGCCGTGTCCGCAGCGTCCGAAGCAGTCTGCAAGACTGCTCTGGCTACAGTCAGTCCTTCCTCCAGGATCGTGGCGAAGTCTGCAGCCTGGTCCTGGGGCAGGGACTCTGCGAACCTTCGCAGCGAGTCCCAAAGGTTCAGATTATATCTGCCCAAGAGGGCCTGGTGGTTAGCCACCCTGAATTGGAGCGCCCCTGTGGAGTAGACCTTTCTACCGAAGAGGTCCAGTCTCCTACCCTCCTTGTTCTTAGGAGTGGCGCTCTGTGCCCTTTGCCTGTCTTTCTGGTTGGCAGCGTCCACAACCAGAGTCCCTGGGGCTGGGTGGGTGTACAAGTTCTCGTGCCCTTGATCTGGCACATAGTACTTCTTCTCGGTGCCCTTGGAGGTTGGGGCGACCAAGGAAGGGGTCTGCCAGAAGGCTTTCGCCAGGCGCAGGACCCTTTCATAAATGGGAAGGGCTACCCTGGACGGTCCTTGAGTCCCCACATGCCCAAAGAGGGGGTCCACCTCTTCCTCCAGTACTTTGACCTCCAGGCCAAGGTTAGAGGCTACCTGTTTCAGAAGCTCCTGATGAGCCCTGAAATCGATGAGAGGGGCCCCCTGGTCCCTGACGGCCGCTTTGTCCGGCGACGAGGAGGAGGACAGGTAGCGGGGTCCAGTGGAGGGGCCCTCCCCGGGGTTCGACTCCCACTCCGAGGAGTGGTCCCTCTCCTGCACTGAAGGTGCCTGCTGGGGAGCTATCTGGGTTACAGAGGCAGGGGCTGACATAGTTCTCTGCCCACGGACCCCAATATGGCCATTGCCAAGGGTGTTGGGGCCAGCTCGGTGCCGGTAAGTGTACTTCCTCCTGGCGGCGGATCCGAGATCCCGAGCCAGGCGAACGGTGCCAGCAGCGCCGTGGGGAAGAGCCGCTCCGGGACCTGCTACTGGACAATCCCGAGGAGCGTCGTCGTCTCCGGTGCCGGCGCTTGGGCGACGCAGACGAAGATGAAGACTGGTGCTGAGGGATGGAAGACTTGCGACGTCTCTTCCCCAGTGCAGGTGAGCGGTGCCGAGAACAGCGTCTCGTAGCGACGAAGATCCTGAGCGGTGCCGTCTTGACGAACGAGAACGGGGCCGGGACAACTCGTCCGACGACAAGGAGGGAGAGGAGCTATCGAGCTCGACTCTCCGGCGTCGAGTGGTGGGCGGCCGTTCCTCCGGTGCCGGGTGTGCCCACCCTTTGGGGACACCCATCGCGGGTTTGCCCCGGGACACAGGCCCTGGCTCTCTCAGCTGAGAGATGGCCTCTGGCATGGGCAAGGCTCGAGCACCTTCAAACGCCTCCAGCGTGGAAGGGTCCTGGACAGGGAGTCACCCACTCCCAGGAGTCGGGAGAGGTTCCCTGTATAGCGGTGCCGGCGGCACATCTGAGAGCCGAAGCACCTCCGGGCTCAACCCTGGCCGCTCCTGAGGTACGGGGGAAGGGGAGTGCTCCACGCGCGGACGGTGCTTCTTCCTTCTTGGCACCGGGGACGTCCGGTACTGGGGTGCCTGCAGTGCCAGCAGAGCGCTTTGCACCGACGAGACGCTTGGTGGCGAAGGAGTCCACGTCAGCTTGGACGCCAGACACAGGGCGGACTCCATCAAAATGGTCTTAAGCCGGATTTCCCTCTCTTTCTGGGTCTGTGGTTTAAAGTCCTTACAGATGTGGCACCAATCCTTTCAGTGCTGCTCCCCCAAGCACTTTAGGCAGCGATCGTGGGGGTTGCTAATGGGAAAGGCCTTCTGACAGCCAGCGCAGGGTTTGAACCCTGGTGAGCCCGGCATAGCCGGGTCGCTAGAGCCCTAAGGCTCTTCCTACACTAACTACGTATCTTAACTAACTGAAAAAACTAACTGAGTTCAGGGAGAACTGCTAACTAACTACTTATAGTAAAGGGAAAGACTTGCAAGGAGCAAGTGCTGTTCCTGACGACCGTCACAGACGGAAAGAAGGAACTAAGGAGGGGAGGGGCCGGTGGCGCCCTATATACCGCCTCATGAGGGCGGCACTCCAGGGGGCACCGAGACTGGCCCCTACAGGGGGCTGCTAGGGAAATAGTTCTCCGGAGACTGTGCACGAGGGCCCTCACACACCTATAAGTGGAATGCATATGAGCAATCACTCAAAAAAGAACTTCTTTTTACCTTTGGTGCAGTGCACTTTGCACATAGTGCAGAAGAGCTCTGAAAACTCTGCAATAGCTTTGTTTACTTGTGATGAATTTAGACTAACCATCAGTCTAAAGAAGACAATGATTATTGCACAGGGAGTGTTGACTGCATCCAAAGTTTTAATAGCTGGCACTGTTAGAAGTTGTGCATGTGTACTGCTATTTAGTATCAAATATACTGGATAACCTATCTCTAGATTACTAGCTAAATTTTCACATCAGAAAGGCAGCCACCATATTCTGTCAACTGACCAAGTATGTGTGCGATAACAGGAAACTGGTATTGAACAGCAAGAAATGGGCTTGCCACACGTGTCCTGAGCATGCTGCTGTATGGTGAGAACTGGGCCACTGATAGTAGGCATAAGAGAAGACTAAACACTTTCCATACCCGCTGTCTTTGTTGTATTTTAAATATAAGTTGGGAAGTCCAAGTTCCTGATACCGAAGTACTTAAGAAAGCAGAATTGCCAAAAAGACATCTTCATTCGCTTGGCCATCCTACATTGAATGGATGATGTATTCATTCCAAAGGACCTCCCTGTATAGAGAACTTGGGGATGTTCCAAGGCCACAGAGCCAACCTAGGCTCAAGTTCAAGGATGTTTACAAGAGGGATTTTAAAAATTTTAACCTGAACACTGAACTGGGATGAAGCCCTTAGCAACAAGCTACACTGGGGGTCTGTACTGCAGCAGGGAGGCAGAGTCTGAAGAAAAATGGTTGAGAAAGAGGGGGAGAGGAGCAGAGAGTACAAAAGAAAAAAGCGCAGCAGGCCTCAAGCATCTTCTGGACCTGTTCCTTACACTTGCCCCATCTGGAGTAGCAAGGAATGCTACTCAAGAATTGAGCTTTTCAGCAACTCATGATGCTGCAGCATGACACACAGTAACTGAACGGCTTTGATGCTTACACCATTGTCTTTTGAGACAGATTGTTGCCATCTATCCATCCACTAGTAATTTTGAATGTCACCACAAAAACTTGGCATTGGGGAAGGGCAGAAACTTACAGATGGATAGTTCTGCTTTGTTTTCTTTTCTTTTACAATTGGCTTGTTTTTGGTCTGTGGTGTTTTTGGGGTGCTTTTTTTTTACTGTCTTGTTTCTAGGCTGTGCTTTTAAAATTTATATTGTCTGTTTACAAATACATAAGATTAACAAAGTGCTGATAGATTTCAAAATCAGTGTTAAATTGCCTAGATATTAGGTTAGATTATACTCTTACACCTTTGTAATACAGGAGTGACACGATGGACTCCCATGGAGTTACTCTTGCATTACTCCACTATACCAGAAAGCAGCATCTCGTCCATTGACTTAAAAAAAAACAACCCACAAATACATTAAATCTTACAAAAGTAAGATTAGAAATGAATGGATTGCTACTTTGCTTTCTGCCTAAAAAGAAAACCCTTTAAATGTAGCTTTCTGTACAAATAGCATACTCTAGTCTTTTTTATGACAAAACTTACTGACACTGAAAAAAATGAATCCGTAAGCAGCTGAATTTGTGATCCACCATTGCTCCTCTAGCTTACAGTTACACAATCGTTACTATAATACTTATAGCTGTATGAAGACTCTCTCTTACTAAATGATTTATATTCTCAGCTGAATTCCTTTTGGCTGTTGACTTTATTTCCAAGTCACTCTGTTCAGCTCAATTGGTTGCCTTCAGTTACCGTGGCAACCAGCAGATGGGGTTCTTTGACAAGGGTCAGCGGGGAGGCTGCTTCAGTATACGGGAAGAGCAGCTAAATAACACAGCTTTCAGCATTGACAGTTCTGCTGTGGCTGGCCAGGAGTAGTTATCAGATTACTTGTATTAAAACCTAATTAAGTTGTGTGCCAGTAAATGCAGCATGGTTATTGGATTTGGTGATTTAGCTGCTGCAGGTTGCTGTAATTCAATCATTCTACTTCAGCAAATTCAGCTATGCATAGAACAGTAGAAATGTCTTGCATGCATCACCTGATGGCACTAAAATAAGTAATCTTTTAATGAATCCACTCATTTGAGTCAAAGATCTCCAATCCTGGCCTTAAGTGTGGATGCTGCCAGTAAACCCCAATAGATCAGTTTATTGAAAATAAATTTAAACATCTGGAAAGGAACTAACAAATGCCATACCATCCTCTCCTCCCTTTGTTCATAGTCATCTCTGGGATTATTGAGTATAATTTAGATTGTGAACTCCTCAGGGCAGGGAACTTTTGATATATTTGTCTTAAGTCAGGCCCATGTTGCTTTTAAATATATTATAGCAGAATACTATTTTAATAGAAATAATAAATACTTCGCTCATACGAAGATACATTTTTGTCTGGTACACAGAAAATGTCAGTATAACTTTCTGTAACGTTACTATTATTTTGTGCACTGAAACGATTTTCTTTGGATGAGATTCACCCCAGTGTAAAAGGCCTGCACAAAATCCAGTGTGCTACCTACATGGAGCTCGGTGACAGCCTGAATAGCGTTCTCTATTAGCTTTGATTCTTTTTATTTTTATATTGTACTTGCTAAAATGTAATTTATGAGAGCTAAGCAGTATTGTATTCAGTCCCTTCCTTTTCCTCTCCATACAGGTCTGTCCACTTCATGGGAACTCACCAAGGGTACACCAACACTGCAAAAAAAAAAAAAAAAAAACCCAAAAAATCCCCACAACACCTCATCAGTGAGCTTCAGACTCCAGGTTGACAGATTTAGGCTGATGCTACAGCACTAAAAATAGCAGTGAAAATTTCCAGAGGGGAAGCCCTGTTAGTCTGTATATAGCAAAACAACAAGAGTCTTGTAGCACCTTAAAGACTAACAAACACATTTCTGCAGGCATAAGCTTTTGTGGGCTGCAACCCACTTCGTGAGATGCTTGAAATGGAGATCACAGATAGGAGGTGTGTGTATGTATATGTACAGCCAAGGGTAAGAAACACAATGGGGAGGGCAAGTGCTAAGAAAGTGAGTTCAGTTAGAGTAGCTGAGGCCTAGTCACAACTGTTGATGAGAAGGTGAGAATGTGTGAACAATGACAATTACTTCTTGTAATGAGAGAACCATTCCAAGTCCCTATTCAGACCCAGTCTGATTGTGTCAAGTTTGCATATGAGTTCCAGCTCTGCAGTTTCTCACTGGTCTGTTTTTGAAGTTTTTTTGTAGAAGTAAGGAAACTTTCAAGTCAGCTACAAAGTGTCGTGGGAGGCTGAAGTGCTCTCCTACTGGTTTATGGATGTTAGCATTTTTATGTCAAATTTGTCCATTTATTCTTTTGCATAGTGACAGTCCGGTTTGGCGAGTGTACATGGTAGAGGGGCGTTGCTGGCACATGATGGCATATATTACATTAGTAGATGTGCAGGTGAATGAGCTCCTGATGGTATGACTGATGTGGTTAGGGCCTATGATGGTGTCACTAGAGTCAATGTGCGGGCAGATTTGGCCAACAGAGTTTGTTGTTCCTGGGTTACTGTTCTTGTTGTATGGTGTACGGTTGCTGGTGAGTATTTGCTTCAGGTTGGGGATCTGTCTGTAAGCAAGGATAGACCTGCCTCCCCTGGCTTGAGAGAGTAAGGGATCATCTGCTAGGATAGGTTGTAGATCCTTAGAGATTTAAGAGTGTTGTACAGGACATGGAGACAATGGGACTCCATCCTGCAAGGTGTATCCTCTCCTTCTCCTTTGTAGGACCTGGCTTATCATTCCTGCCCCAAAGAGCTTAACATACTAACTGGGATTTCTGCATTGAGTATACCTTGCTACAAAAACAGTGCACCTTGTATTGGGCCACTGTGAAATAAAGCTGCACGTACATTCTGCGTAGCACCACTAAGAGGTGATTATTAAGATTTAGAATGAGAATCTGTTTTCTCTTTGAAACTAACCAAAGCTGCAGTTCCTTATGCCCCAAATCTTGTTTCTTTTTTACTTTTTATGTAACTTGTTGCCACCCTGTGCATATATCTCACGCTATCTTTTGGGTCTCACTTACCTCTCTGTTTAAATCGGGAATTTTTGTAATATGAAGCAACAGATGGAGAATAATTTTAAGTGCATCATTTGTAGATGGGAGCTATTTCCTTTTGTCAGATTATGCTGTAAATGGTCTAAATGTAGGGTAGTGCTAGAATGGTTAGAATTTGTTTACATAACTGAATTGCTTAATTAAGTAATATTTCTATAACTAAAGTGTTTTTCTCTTCACCTACAATAGTTTGTCTCTTTCAATGGAATTATCTTTCATATGCTTAAAACAAGATATGCCATCCTAGACAGACAATAAGGGCCTGATCCAGTAAGGCTTTAGGGCCACACAGGCTTCCTGTCAAGTATCCAGTAGAATTTCTGATGTTAATTTTGATCTGTAAAGCTTCAGATACTCTGGGACCCACTTCTCCCCATGCCATACTGCCAGAAGGGTGTCTGAGCTGGAGCCCACTCTTAAAGAGGTGGGGAGGATGGAGGGGCAGCTGGCAGGGCATTCTGTACGAGACTCTTTATCATTGCAATTTGTTTCCTGTGATCCAAAATAGTCAATGTGCAAACTCCCATTGTTTTGCTGTGAGGGACTGGGAGGCTGCTGGTGGGAGGTTGGGGGGGATTAGAGCTTACCTATGTTTAGATGCTGGTGATGTTCATTATTGAGTAACAGTGTGTCCCTGTGGACCAATGTTTTTAAAACAGGTCAAGGCAGTAGGGCAAAGGAGAGGTTTGAAATGGAATGTTTATAAATCAAAAGAAATTAAAACAATCAACTGAACTCAAACTGAAGTTGGTAGGATTTGGACCAGGCCCTTAGCACTGTCAGAGTTTAGGAACCTAGAGTCAAAAAGGTTTCTAGACCTCAAAATGCTCAAAGGATAGGACAGAACTAGTAAGAGATACTTTAGAGTTCTTTCCTTTATTTTCTTCACGCACAGCCATTTATAATAGTAACCCATAGCACTGCTAGAACTCTTCCTTCAGAGATTTCCTAAGGGCTTTGTAAAAAGGGGTAAATACTACGTACCCATAGCTGGGTATGCTAAAGCAGGGAGAGGTTACATGACTGTCCTCAAGTCAATAGTGAGCCAGTTACAGACGCAGGGAATAGAACCCAGCTGTCAGAATTCCCCAGTTTGGTGTCATATCCTCTACTATGACACAGCCACACAGTAGACATTGCTTCCTCTTACACTGGAAGTGATATATTGCTCCTGGAAGAGTAACTGCATCTCTTTACACAAAAACCCCACAATTGCTAGGTCCCTGAAACCACACAACCAGAGTAAAGAAACGAGTAGTGAAGGTGTGTTAATGTGTTATGCCTTAGAAGTTATAGGAAGTGTGAGACTGTAATTAGCAGCACATTCTATATTATCAAATGGTCTCTTTGTTCACTTAGTTGGCAGCTTAAAACCAGCTGTCATGGTTTGCAGCTTGCTGGGTTGTGCTTACAGCTTCATTCTGATCTTCAATACATGGTAATACAGCTTTTAAAATCAGCTCTATGTGCTGACATGCTAACAGACATGGCTAAGCACACAGCAATAAGCAGTCAGCATGAAGCCCATGTGCTCTGAAATGTGGCCTTGAAAGCTTGTACAGCAGCACTGAGGAAAAAATAAGACTGGCACATAGCCTGTGGTTTTGGCATAGTCCTTTCACATTTGTCATATTCTTTTCCACCTGGTTTTGCATAATTTCTGTGAAGAAAGTACGTTTTTACAGTCTCAGCCCAGGAAGTGTTTACTAGTGCAAAAGCTGAACAGTGGAGTTCCTAAAACCATATGTATTCAAGCAAGGAGGCCACATGTAGAGCTGATGTCTGTAAATTCATTTGGTTTATGTATTTTGCACCTCAGTTGAGCGATGGTAAAGTCTACATGACAGAATTACTGCACAGAAACTTTCATTCCATCTCCAGTTTGTCATTAGCAATAGTTTGATATAGCCATAGAAATTCAGTCTAGATTCTGCTGTCCTTTCATGTAGGCCCTGATTCTGCAAGATACTTAAGAATGTGCCTAACTTCAAGCACGTAAGTAGTCCCATTAAAGTCACGTTTAAAGTTAGGCTTACTTGGAAGCCTAGCACAATAACCTTAGTGACAATCACCCTGCTTCAAAGAACTCGGTATTAAAAGATCCAAGCCACAGTTTGAATCCATAGCCCAAACCACTAAACTTCATCTTAATTTATTAGTGATCGTTTCCAGGGTTTTGGTTCAATCCATCCTACAGGAGGGCTCAATTTTCATGTTCTGATCTGGTTCCGAGTTCCTGTAAAGTTATGGGGTATTTGGCTTTGGGGTGTTGGGCCAGGCCCATCTCTGCTACATCTATTTGTACTTTCCCTCAATTCATTTGATCACCATGAACCTGTCAAGATGTCATTATTTAAAAAATAATTCACTATTTCAAATAGTCTTTTAAAAGCTGGGCATGTAGATCTGTTTCCTTCCAAAAATTTTTCTCCTTCCATGCACTCTGGTAGGGGTTTGATTTTGTAGGGTTTGTCAGAAGTGCTGATTCTGTGGGGGGATGTTAGACACCGAACTTGCAGTGGCCCCAGATGGCAGGTCAGCATTTACTCCCAGTTACTGCAGTGGGAACTGAGAATTACCACAGCATTTCCCTTTGACTGTGCTACACAAGGAAGTATTAATTTGTTAATGGCACCCAGCTGTATAAAGAACCATGTAAAAAGATAGGATGAAGGAGTCCCCTTATGCTTTGCTTAGACCAAAAAGCAACCACCATGCACCCAACCTGAAACCACTAGTACAGTAACAGATATGAGTGTTTCACGTCTGCCGAGCTGTTTGTACGCAGCACGAGTGTGCCTATGCAGAATACTAGAGTAGGTTCGTATGTTTCATGAACCGTGTTAAAGTAGGATCTGCGTTTCTAATCTCAATCTCGAAGCGCTGCATGCATTATTTTGGCCAGGTAAATGTAGATGTAGCACTCCTAATAGCATGTGCTCTGGCTGTGCCCAAGACTTCTTGTTGAGACGTATCCTGACTGGTCTCAGGGCTCACACACCACTTGCCATATAGGTATCACACTGTAGGTAGGCAGGGGATGTTATCTGTGTTGTAGTAGCCCAGTGTGGAACTTGTTCCATCCTGGTATCCATTTTGTACAGTGACTGCCTTTCTCCATACAGAGCAATGTTTCTCAACCTTTGTGATACCAGGGACCGGCTTCCTAGACTGTGTCAGGGAGATCTCAGGGACTGGTGCTGATCCATGGACCAGTCATTGAGAAACACTGATATAGAGCACATTAGCACAGGAAAGCCCTCTTTCTGATTAGGAACTTTCGGAGCTGATGCAATGCAAATAATAATCCCCTTCTATTCATCTGCTTTGTCTATTGTATTGAGGATGGTTTTTGTTTTTATAATACGTCATAAAATATACACCCGCCCCCAGGAAAGTATCCATGAACTTGAGCAAGTGAGATGCTTTTGTTGAACACAACTGCCAGCTTGTTTGCTTTTTACTTTTCTTACTGCAGGTAATAGCGGACTTTTCCTTTTTTCACTTTTCCCTGAAAGAGAAACTTACAGGCCCCCTGAGTGATAAACTGGCATTGTACAGTTAGAGAGGTTATTGGGTTTTTGTGACCCGGTGGTAAAAGTGCCTGAGGCCAGTCTACTGCAGTGTTTACACGGTGGTGTGCTTGCCTTGGTGAGGGGCTTTGATGTAAATTGGGTACTTGTTTTTCTATTATCGAGCTGCTTGGTAGAATTCTATTATTCTTTTACAATTTCAGATCCCAATTTATTTTTAGCGACTTTTTTAGATTTTCACAGTTGCAGGAAATTAGAGGGTGGGGGTTAATTATTTAATGACTGAGTGAGATTAAAAAAATGTAAGCTTTATAACTACTGCATGTCAAGCTATGCAAAGTAAATATGCTGAAATCAAACTCACAAGTTCTCAAATCGCATTTTTCGTACATTGCCTATCTGTGTCAGTTATAAGCAACGGAAAAAAATTTCTTCCATTTGTGTTTGTGGTGAAATCAACATTTACCAATAAAAATCTAATCCTTCCAACCCTAATTAGAGGCAAGGCCTTTGTGCATTCAGGCTTATTCACCATCTCATTTGCTCCCTGTTCATAGCCTTCCACTGGGAATCCGTTACTGTATTCAGAGTTTATTGCCAGGTTTCAAAACATCTCTTCAGCCACATTTAGTTAAGACAAGTCTGATTTGGAAAGGCTAAATTAGCATTGCTTTCTATGAAGAGCATCAGGATTCAATCTGGATTGTGAAAAAGCAATATAGCCAGATCAGGTTTGATATGGTATCATGCAGTTGGTGAGCTTGGATTTTAATAGCTGTAACTAAGCGTTGATGTAGGAAGTTTTGCCATGATGCCGATTCTGTTGCATTCAGAAGACAGAAGCCCTGGGAACTGTAATATCCCATTGATTACTCTCCTCTGGGAAAAGTGATGGGATGTATGCAGTTCTAAACTACACATACTAGAACGTGGGTTCTGTTCCTTAGTTGATGTCACTAATGACAAACCTAATTGGTTAGCTCTTTAAGGCTTTTAATTTAGAAGTGCAAACTTCTAAAAATGCTCCTGTTTAAAGGGATGGTGTAATCTGTATTAAATATCCTCTGAACAACAGTTTACCCCATGACCAGGCAGAGCATTATTGTCATATATAAACTGTACTCTTGCTGGTTCACATCGAAGTCCCTGTCATGGATTCCAGTTCCAGAGTCTGCAGTGTCCTATTATCTTTTTATCCAGGTTATACCAGCTTGACAAGCATTGCCAAACCACGGCCCAGCAGCTAGTGGAATTACTCAACAAACAAAATCAGCTCTTCAGAGAGAGGCAGATGCTTACAGAAGAGGTGCAGTTCCTGCGAACACAGGTACCATGCCAATATTGGGAACAAAAGAAAAAAAATCCTTGGGAAAAGTTTTGTAGCTATCAAGAAAGATAGACTTTAGCAGTCTTGTTTCAGGGTGGTTTTCCTCCTTGATACATCATGAGAATACAGAAACAATTCCAAATGATTAAGAGGGGTGGTAGGACAGTTACACCCGAACACTGATTAAACCTACACCGAATTAAGAAAATGCTATGAGGTACATCTAGGCAGCACAGATAATTCTTGTCATTAATTCGTATCAAATCTTTATTTTGCTCTTCATGGCAGACAACAGGAAATCCTTTACCGGCATTAGCATGTCGTATTGAACCAGAGAGCGCTCTCAACTTGAAATTAATCAATTAGTTTCAATGTGATTCCTGCTGCTGAGTCCCCGCAAAGGGTTGTCGTTTTGCAACCTCATGTCTCTGGTTTTCAGAAAACGGTTTTGCCTCCCTTGTTGCAGAATGAAATCCCCACCCACACGGGAGGCAGACAGACCATATGGGGAAAACAGTGAACTCTGATGTCAGTGGGGCTCTGTATGGGCACAGCAGTCCATTCACCGTAGCACAGGAAGGGGTAGGATCAAGGCCTTATTTATGTAGGGTTGCAGTCTGCAAGATATTGTTAAAAGTAACATTTTTCAGACACGGAGTTTTAAGTTGCATGCTACCCCTTTAATCATTCACTACTTTAGAAACGAGGAAGAGAATTATGATTTTTTTTAAACTAACTGAACTGCTGAATTAAATGGCTTCTCCAAATCTAGTACATTAAGCCTTTGTTTCTGAAACAAAAGTAAATTAACTGATTTTACCATATCACTGTGATACAAAGCCATCTTGGTCATGAACAAAGCAAGTTTCTAGTTCGAACATTAAATTTGGACTTTCATTAACATGAACATGGCCAAGAAAAATCAGTTGAGGAATTTGTAGATCCAAACTGCACCATGAAAGGAGTATCAGTGTTTTAATTATAGTATTTTTCACAAAAAAGTGAGCTAGCATTCTCCTTCGAGTGATTGCTCATATGCATTCCACTTAGGTGTGTGCACGCCCTTGTGCACAGCCTCCAGAGAACTTTTCCCTAGCAGTCCCCTGTAGGGGCTGGTCTCGGCATCCCCTGGAGTGCCGCCCTCATGTGGCGGTATATAGGACGCTGCTGGACCCTCCCCTACTCAGTTCCTTCTTTCCGCCCGTGATGGTCGTTGGGAACAACTCTTGCTCCTCGCAAGTCTTTTCCTTTACTGTAAGTAGTTAGTTAGCAGTTCTCCCTGAACTCAGTTAGTTTTTCAGTTAGTTAGATACTTAGTTAGTGTAGGAAGAGCCTTAGGGGCTCTAGCGACCCGGCTATGCCGGGCTCGCTGGGGTTCAAACACTGTGCTGGCTGCGGGAAGGCCTTTCCCATCAGCGACCCCCATGGTCGCTGCCTAAAGTGCTTGGGGGAGCAGCATCTAAAGGATCGGTGCCGCATTTGTAAGCCCTTTAAGCCGCAGACCCAAAAAGAGAGGGAGATCCGGCTTAAGGCCATCTTGATGGAGTCTGCCCTGCGTCCGAGCCAGCGCGGATTCCCTCTGCACCAAGCATCTCGTCGGTGCAGAGCGCTCCGGTGGCACTGCAGGCGCCCCGGCACGGACGTCCCTGGTGCTGAGAAGAAAGAAGGGTCATCCGTGCGTGGAGCGCTCCCCATACCGCAGTAGCGGCTGGGGTTGAACCCTCATGTGCTTCGGCTCTCAGATGTGCCGCCAGCACCAGCGCTGTTATTCAGGGAACCTCCCCTGCCTCCTGGGAGTAGGGAACTTCCCCCCTCCTCCCCCCCGTCCAGGACCCTTCCATGCTGGAGTTGTTAGAAGGGGCTCGAGCCCTGCCCACGCCTCAGGCCCTCTCTCGGCTGAGAGAGCCAGGGCCTGTGTCCCAGGGTAAGCCCATGATGGGTGTCCCCGAAGGGTGGGCGCGCCCAGCACCAGAGGAATGGCCGCCCACCACTGGACGCCGGAGAGTTGAGCTCGATAGCTCCCTCCCTCCTCGTCGTCGGACAAGTCGTCCTGGCACCGTTCTCATTCGTCAAGGCGGCACTGCTGACGATCTTCGTCGCAACGATCCAGCTCCAGCCCGGCACCGAGACGCCGTTCTCGGCACTGCTTACTGGCATGGGGGAACAGATGTCGCAAGTCTTCCATCCCTCGGCACTGGTCTTCGTCCGTGTCACCCAAGCATCGGCACCGCAGATGACAACGCTCCTCAGGATCGTCCGGTAGCGGGTCCCTGAGCGGCTCTTCGCGGCGGCACCGCCAGCACTGTTCGCCTGGCTCGGGATCTCAGACCTGCCACCAGGAGGAGGTGCATGGTCCTGCACCGGCACCGGGCTGGCCCCAACTTCCTTGGCAATGGCCATATTGGGGTCTGTGGACAGCCCAGATGAGGCAGGGAACTATGTTGGCCCCTGCCTCTGTAACCCAGATAGCTCCTCAACAGGCACCTTCAGTGCAGGAGAGGGACCACTCCTCGGAGTGTGAGTCGGACCCCGGGGAGGGCCCCTCCACTGGACCCCACCACCTGTTCTCTTCTTCGTCGCCGGATGAGGCGGCCGTCAGGGACCAAGGGGCCCCTCTCATCGATTTCAGGGCTCATCAGGAGCTTCTGAAACTGGTAGCATCTAACCTTGGCCTGGAGGTCAAAGGTACTGGAGGAAGAAGTGGACCCCCTCTTCGGGCGTACGGGGACTCAAGCACCATCCAGGGTAGCCCTCCCCGTTCGTGAGAGGGTCCTGTGCCTCACAAAAGCCATTTGGCAGACCCCTTCCTTGGTCGCCCCAACCTCCAAGGGTGCCGAGAAGTCCTACGTGCCAGCCAAAGGGCACGAGTATTTGTACACCCACCCGGCCCCAGGGACTCTGGTTGTGGACGCTGCCAACCAGAAAGACAGGCAAAGGGCCCAGAGCGCCACTCTTAAGAACAAGGAGGGTAGGAGACTGGACCTCTTCGGTAGAAAGGTCTACTCCACGGGCGTGCTCCAATTCAGGGTGGCTAACCACCAGGCCCTCTTGGACAGATATAACCTGAACCTTTGGGACTCGCTGCGAAGGTTCGCAGAGTCCCTGCCCCAGGACCAGGCTGCAGATTTCACCATGGTCCTGAAGGAAGGACTGACGGTAGCCAGCGCAGCCCTGCAGACTGCTTCGGACGCTGCGGACACGGCCAGCAGGGTGATGGCCTCCGCCATTGCCATGTGGCGAGCAGCTTGGCTACAGTCCATGGACCTGTCCCAGGAGGTGCAGCACTCCATCTAGGACCTGCCATTCGATGGAGCTGGCCTGTTCTCGGAGAGAACAGATGACAAGCTGCACGCCCTCAAGGACTCGAGGGCCACTCTCTGCTCCTTGGGACTATATACCCCTCAGGCGGCGAGGTTACAGACGCGCCAGCAGCTGCAGCGCTCGCCACAGTGGCGGCAGCAGCAACCTAGGCCACTGCCTAGGCCTTCCCCCCGCAAGGGGTAGGAATAGGAGCAGGGGTTCCGGTTGGCGCGACCGCCCCACGTCGTCCACAGCTTCCCAAAAAGGACCCTCCCAGGTCTCCAAGGGAAAGCACCAATTTTGACGGTGCACCTGAGGGTGGCACCAGCATTCTTTCCCAGGATTCTCTCCCACCTTTCAGAGACAGGCTAAGGCTTTCCTTGGCCTGTGGCAGGGCATCACCTCAGACCTCTGGGTCCTCGACACCTGCACCAGGGTTACGCCCTCCAACTGGTGGCTTCCCCCCCCGACTTACCTCCTTCCCCGTCCTTCTTCAGTGACCCACCTAACGAGCAATTACTCCTTCAGAAGGTCTGCTCCCTCCTGCACAAGGGAGCCATAGAAGCGGTTCTATTCGAGGTACTTCCTCATTCCGAAAGCAAAGCGAGGCCTCAGACCTGTACTGGACCTGCGCAGGTTAAACAGGTTCATAAAGAAACTGAAGTTTCGCATGGTGTCCCTAGCGGCCATTATCCCAGTGTTGAATCCAGGAGATTGGTTTGCCGCCCTCTATCTGAAGGATGCCTACTTCCACATGTCCATCCTTCCCACCCACAGGCACTATCTAAGGTTTATGGTAGCTGGTGGCCACTACCAATTTACAGCCTTGCTCTTTGGCCTGTCTTCCTCCCCCAGGGTGTTCACCAAGTGTATGGCAGTGGTGGCAGCCTTCTTGAGGCGCAGAGGAGTCCAGATATTCACCTACCTGGATGATTGGTTGATAAGGGACAAGACCAGACCTCAGGTGTGCGAGGTGGTCTCCCTCATCCAGGCTACCTGCAATGCCCTGGGGCTGCTCATCAACGAGCAGAAGTCGACGCTGTCTCCGGTGCAGCGCATAGAGTTCATAGGGGCATCCCTAGACTCGGTTCAGGCCAGAGCCTCCCTCCCATGCTCAAGGCCATGGCAGCAATCATATCGCAACTTCAGAGGTGCCCCACGACGACAGCCAGGCAGTGCCTTCAGCTGTTGGGCCTCGTGTACGTATGGGGTGAGGTTGGCCCGCCTCAGGCTCAGGCCTCTCCAAGGTTGGTTGGCCACGGTGTATGTGCCCAGCAGGCACCCTCTGGACAGAGTGGTCATGGTGCCCCCCGCAGTATTGGGGTCACTGCGTTGGTGGACGAACCCCGGGACAATCATGGAAGGTGTTCCATTCAGGGACCTGACCCTCTCAGTCACCCTGATCACAGATGCGTCGGACCTTGGTTGGGGGGGCCCATGTCAGCGGTGGCCTGAGCACCCAGGGCTGCTGGTCGCGGGAGGAGACTGCCCTCCACGTCAATGTAAAAGAACTGAGGGCAGTCAGACTGGCATGCAAGGTGTTCCTCCATTGTTTATTGGGCAAAATGGTACAGGTGCTGACGGACAGCACCGCAGCAATGTTATATAAACAAACAGGGGGGAGCGTGCTCCTCAGCTCTGTGCCAGGAGGCGCTTGGGCTATGGAACTTTGCGGTGAAGCACGACTTTTGTTTAACTACCTCTCACCTCCCGGGGGTCAGGAACAACGAGGCGGACCGTCTCAGCGGGTCGTTTCTCCCACAATACGACTGGTAGTTGCATCCGGCGGCAGCGGCCAGGATTTTCCACGAGTGGGGTGTTCCCTGACTGGACCTGTTTGCGTCATCCTGGAACAGGAAGTGCCCGAGGTTCTGCTCGCTCCGGGGTCGCAAGCCGGGCTCCCTCTCCGACACGTTCCTCATTGAATGGACAGGGACACTCATGTACGTGTCCCCCCCTTCCTGCTCTTTCCCAGGGTCCTCTTGAAAATCAAGAGGGACAGAGCGGACGTGATCCTGATTGCCCCAGCGTGGCAGAGGCAGTATTGGTTCAGCATGCTGCAGGACCTCTCTGTCGCCCCGCTGATTGAGCTCCTGAGGAGGCCGGGCCTGCTGCATCCCAGCCTGGACTCCCTGCACCTGACGGCCTGGAGGCTCTCTGGCTGACCAAGGAGGAGAGAACCTGCTCGGAGCAGGTCCAACGCATGCTGCTGGGAAGCAGGAAGCCCTCCACGCAGGTTACCTACAGAGTCAAGTGGAGGAGGTTCACCTGCTGGGTGGAGTTGCGGGGCATAACCCCCAGAACGTCCCCCATGCAGGCTTTTCTCGAGGACCTACTGCACCTTAGACTCCAGGGTCTAGCATTAGCCTCTCTGCGGGTGCACCTGGCAGCCATCTCCACTTTCCACCAGCCGTTGGAGAGGCGGTCTCTGTTCTCCCACCCCATGTCGGTGAGGTTCCTCAAGGGGGTTGAGAGGCTGTACCCGCAGGTCCGTGACCCGGTGCCTCCTTGGGATCTGAACCTGGTCCTTGCTAAACTAATGGGGCCCCCCCTTGGAGCCCTTGGCCACCTGTCCCTTGCTGATCCTGTCCTGGAAGGTGGCCTTCCTCGTGGCCATTACTTCAGCTAGGAGGGTCTCTGAGCTAAGAGCTTTGACCTCGGCGCCCCCCTATACTGTGTTCTTTTGGGATAAGGTGCATCTAAGGCCACATCCAGCGTTCCTGCCTAAGGTAGTCTTCCAGTTCCACTATAACCAAGACATTTTCCTCCCTGTGTTTTTCCCTAAACTGCACGGGTCTGAGGAGGGGAGGAGACTACACATCCTGGACGTAAGGAGGGCGCTGGCGTTCTACCTCGAGAGGACGAAGCCGTTCCGGAAGACCACACAGCTCTCCGTCACGGTGGCGAACAGGATGAAGGGATCCCCGGTTTCCACCCAGTGCATCACCAGATGGATCACTACCTGCATCAAGTTCTGCTACGAGCGCACAGGTGTCAAGCTTCCTGGAGTGGTGACGACGCACTCAACAAGGGCCTGGGCTGCATGGGCAGCCTTCCTGGAAAGGGTCCCCCTGGATGACAGCTGCAGGGCTGCCACCTAGTCTTTCGTGCACACGTTTGCCGTGCACTACACTGTCGTCCAACAGTTGAGGGAGTACGTGGGAGTTGGCAGAGCTGTGGTGAGGGCAGCTCACTGATGACTCCTACCCACCTCCAGGTATGGCTTGTTAATCACCTAAGTGGAATGCATATGAGCAATCACTCGAAGGAGAAAACATGGTTACTTACCAGTAACTGTTGTTCTTTGAGATGTGTTGCTCAGATCCATTCCACACCCACCCTCCATCCCTGCTGTCGGAGTCGGCAGAAAGAAGGGACTGAGGAGGGGAGAGGCCGGTGGTGCCCTATATACCACCGCATGAGGGTGGCACTCCAGGGGGCGCCGAGACCAGCCCCTAAAGGGGGCTGCTAGGGAAAAGTTCTCCGGAGGCCGCGCACGAGGGCATCCACAAACCTAAGTGGAATGGATATGAGGAACACATCTCGAAGAACAACAGTTACTGGTAAGTAACCATGTTTTAGCAAATGGCAAATACCATTGGCAAATACCAGGATGTTTGAAATAGGAGAACTAATTATAAAACACATACATCACCATAGTGGGGCAACCATGGAAATGTCCTCTTAATGATGGCTAGAGTAGCTGAGTTACCAATTTTCCCTACATCTAGAATAAGAAATACAGGTAAATGCGAGATAGCACGTATGTGTGGCATCCTTGGCAAATTTAATGGCAATCACAGTTTTATCTGTAAGTTCTTTAGAAGCTGAAGACCGTTACATAAGAGAAAATGAAATAACCCTACACAATGGAGAGCCAGAGCCTCTATGAAGTCCACTAAGGACTCTGAGGTTGCCAATCTATTTTAAGTGGAAGATACTCAGATAGAAAGCAGATGGGCAGCAGTACACAACCCTGCCTACCTTCTAGATTTGCTGCTAACTAAATTGGATATTGTTACCATTGATGTCTGCTTTGCAGTTGTTAAAATCGGGAATGTGTGCTTCAGCCAGTAGATCATAAAGTACTTCAGTCTAGTGCATTTGTCATAACACCTCTCGAAGTAAGAAGCAGTATCTCTATGATTCTTTTTATATATATAATTTGACAATGGTTGGAAGGAAGGAAGAAGGGTGTCTGTCTTTTTAAAAAATTATTCCTGCATGTTATGAGAGTGTTCGTTCTCTGCTCTGGGGGTAGAGAAGAATTCCAACAATCTGGCTGAAGTGTTTTTTTTTTAAATAACTGGATCCATGGGACCAGGAATGCAGCCCACCAGACCTGTATGGTACAGTAGGCAAATGTTTTAAAGAAACAAAGGACAATTGGTTACAAGTTGGATATTTTAAGTCCAGAGCAGTAAGTGAAGTCCATCAGCTTCTTGTATTTTCCAATAATTTTGCGTTTATAGCACTAGTAATGCTATTTTAAGAGTTGGTCTGATGCTACATTCCACATTTAATCTGATCACAGTACCCAGTACTTGCTATGTCCATAAAAAATAATAGTGGCCAACCGTGGTGCTGTCACAATGCTGCAGGATAACATTGCTGATCTTAGCTGTACATGTGTATGGTGATTAGTCTCCCAAAGATGTGCTATGCCTTACTTAGTGCCTGTTGCTCTTTTAAAATGCAACTAACCCAATGTAATATGGGATGGGCTTTGGGGGGGAAAGAGTGGTGCATGGTGGTGATGCATAATAGTGTTTCAGTAGGTAAGTAAAGAGCGTTTGACAAATCATCTTAGCCACTTGCCTTTCTCAATGTTCAATATATAATTCATTAATCCCATTCTGATATCTATGGCTGTTCTGCGTGTTTGAAAATCTGGCCTAAGTGTGAACAGCACTCTAGCAGATAAAATATGCAACAATAAATTTATCTGAAAATTTGAATATGTGTAACTGAAATGTCACCAACTCCTTATTTCATGAGGAAAGTAGAGCTATGGAGCTCACACATGATGCTGATGTGGGGCTAGTAAGAACCTTCATGGATAGGGAGAAATGAGGACCAGTCACTAAAATGTAAATCAGATTTTTACATAGATAAGATTTTAGGTAGAGAATAGTAAGACATTGGCTTGTGGTCTGAAATGAGGATTATTATTCAGTTTGTGATTCTCTAGCAGAAACTGCTTTTTTCTTGTAACAATGGCTGCATTTAATACTAGATGAAAAGAGAGAGGTATTGTCAAAGACCAGGTTTACTTCTGATTTGGCTACATGTAAATCATCTCATTCTTGGACAGCGTAGTCACACTGGCACCACTAATGCCAAGCTACACCCATTCAGATTCCCAAGCATACGTTACTTTTAGTACACTGCAAATTCACTCCAACGTTTTAAAATGGCAAGCTACATTTCAGTCCAGTTAGACTGCGGGGGGGGACGACAAAAACTGATTTCAACTAGCACATGGATTTCATATTTGCCTTAAGAAGCAAGTTAATTCCATTACAGTCTAACCCCCACTGTTAATATTTCCCTTATTCTTGGCATTTAAAGGCAACTAGGGCCACAAAAGTCTCATGCTAGAGCTGCTGCCTTCCCTAGAGTGTTCTGAAAATCTCTTTTCCATAGACGCATTCTTACAAGCACAGACACATTTACAGGAGAAGTTCTTGTGATTTTAGTGACTGAAAAGAGCCATCGAGCTCAGGCCTGGCCTGCCAGGTGTTCAAATACTGTGAGGGGGGCTTTTGGTACCAGTCAGGTGCTTAATGCTTTGCAGAAGGTGCTACTACAAGGCACAGGCACTTTCTACATACTCAAGAAAGGTGTCTCATCCCCTAGGCATAAACCATACACTGCAAAGATAATCTTAATTGTCTCCTTATTATTGAGGGTGTCCCGGTGTTATTCTAGCAAGCTACTATAGCTCATAAAGCTGTAATGAAGGTTCTGGAAGCACTGAGGCAGAAATAATAATTTTGAAAATATTTGTTCCATGAGGTCTTACAGCCCAGCAGCGAATTTTAACTCCCCAAGCCCCTCTTGCTAAACCAGATACAGATTCAGTTTAATTAGCATCATGCCTCCTAATTTCTCTTTGAGCAGTCTCTCTCATTTCTTCCTCACGAAACTCAAAGCACGCTCTTTGCACTTCTCTCACACAGCCGCAAATGGGTTAAACGTTGTCAGTTGCTTGGTATACCATTCAGTGTCTGAGATGCTTTCAGGCCATGATCCTTATTGACATATAGAGTAAGGCCACAAGAGGGACCATTATGCTCATCTGAGCTGTAGTATATCACAAGCTATAGACCCCCAGCCAGTAATTCCTGCATCAAGTCTTTAACTTCTATTTGAACTAGAGCATATCTTTTACAAATAAACTGATTCAAAATTAGGGTCCAAAGGTCACATGAAGGGTTGTAAATAAGTATCCTGATTTCAAAAGTGCCAGTACTTTGAAAGGCCATTAAAGTAGGTACCTAATCATGGCCTGTAAGCTCCCAGTCTGGCTTCTGCTCTCAATGCCTGTTTCTCTCTGTTAGATGGGCATGGACAGAGCCCATTATTATTGTTGTGTCTCCTGATCTGGGAGCCCCAGCAGTAATATTGAGATTTGGCCATACCCAACTAGAGAGAATGTTTCACTCCCACCCTAGTTATGCTATAAAGGTTTTTATTCAGATAGACTCCTCTTTGACATGGTTTCTGGCACTGTATTGAGGGGCCACATACAGTATTCTCTCCCCTCAACTACTTTAATAGACTGCCTTATTGCCCATTTACCAGATTATTGGCTTCCCTAAATGGACCCCATCTTCTTAGATAGCAGAATTCTCCTTGCTTAATCCAGTGCCCTGTGAATTCAACTAATGAATTCTAGGAGCAGCACTCAAGTCCTAATTACCTTATAAATTTCAATAAAATCTTCAGACATGTTAAGCTAGAATAGCCGTTAACATAGCTAAGAACATTAGAAAGTGGTTAGAAATTTAAGTGGCTTTTTTCTCAATTTAATTTTAAATATGAAATGTCTGATCAAAGTTTGATCTAATTCAGGTTTTAATTCGCTATCTATGCTAGCTCAAATACCATTCACTGGACCACCATTAACTAAATACTGAAATGCAAGTGTTTACAGACACAATAGCTATGCAGCTTTTCAGCTCTTGCAAATTAGTCTTGCCACCAGAGGTTTCTTAACAGTACAGAGGCAGCTTCCTGTTTTGATACAGCAGCCCACACTATCTACAGTCTGAACAATTCCCAGTAAACAGTCTCTGGCACAAACCAGCCGCCTCTTTCCTGGAAAGGAGCTTAGGGCCTTAGACGTGCCCTAAAGCAAGAGCTCTTACTTACTGCTAAACATGAACCATGTCTAGAGCTCATGAAGATCTTGTTTTTAGGAATCAAATGGCTCTGTTCTTACTACCTGTAAGATTTTTGATCTTGGAAAGAGGCAAGGACAGCAGGTCCACAGGAAGTACAAGATTTTGAAACAGCATTCTGTTTACATAGCATTACCACATTCATAACCATTGATGGACTTCTTTTCTGAGAACTGAACCACAGGAAGAACAAATGAGAAATGCAAGTAATCTACAGAACACAGGCTATTTATAATCCCATTTTTTATTTTTATCTTTCAGTTACCCTGTGTACCAGTCTGAATGCTGCCTTGGCTGAAGCTGTCCCAAAACAATGTTTCAAGTGAAAACTTAACCAGCAAGAGTTTTCTAAGTTGATATACTGTAGCTGTTTGACTTGTTGCACTTAAAATCATTAAACCTTTTTGAATGTAAACACCTTACCAGAGTTTGAAATAAGACTTCCAACCTGTGAGTTTTCCAAACTGCTTCCTGTGAAATGGTTAGGCTCAGGGTCAAGTTAAAAAAAAGCAGGTGCACAGGATAGATTTAACGTTTAGCTTGTGTAATTTTTAAGAAAATATTTTAAACTTATTTTGTAACTTATTCCAGCATATGTCTGGTTATATATGTAAATGCCAATAAACTTACCTTGATTACATGAGTGTGTCATTTTGAATTTGAGGAGAAGCTATGCAGTTATCGTTTGGCATATAACCCCCTTACTGGTCGCCTCTGTATAATATGCCTTCTCATCATTACTAGTTTTCAAGACATATCTAACTGGAAACTTTCTCTTTTAAACAGCGTTGTACAAGATTTCTTCCATTAAGTTCTAGTCTAAGTGTTTTAGTTGAGGCCCTGAGCACCATCTACTCCAGTGCGAAATCAGTGGGAATTGTGAGTATTTGGCACCATTCAGGGTAAGATCCTTATATCCTAATGTTTCATAGGTGGTTAAACTGCTAACATACATTAGTAAATATGTACTTACAAAATACACACACAAACACTTGCATGGTGCATCTCCCTCTAAAAGTGAAGTTCACATCACTTCCACAAAGCTGGAATAACCATCTATATTCAGGTGAACTGGGGAAATAAGGTAGGTGAAATTCACCTCAATCCATGTTGTAAGTAGCATCATGTATGAATCTAATCACATCCTGAAAGTTCTTTAAAATATTCTCTGTGGTACATCTATGCTTAAATAAAGGAAAAGGCCTCATATAATCATTACTTGACTAAAGTAATCCAAGCTGATTCAAAGCCTTTAGAGTAACATACATGTTATTTAAATATAACTAGTCCAAACCATTGCTACATTTAGCTCAGTCATAAGAACCTTGCTGCTTTGTACAGTAGATGTTGACTTTCTTAAGCAATAGAAATTGGATTTCAAATATATCACCTTTAACTTGACATTAAAATACAATGAGACTGTATAGTGAGGTAACTGGCCATCAGATTACATGCATGATTTTAAAAAGGATCATGAAATATATATATTTTATAAAAAGAAACGAGGTGAGGTCCTTTCAGATTTCAAAACTGGGTGATCTTCTAACCTACCTGAAAATTTTTTTTAAAAAACGTACTAAATGTCATGATTAATGTTTAAACATCAATGTTCAGAAATTTGAGACATCTTTTGTGATTTGCAATGCAATGAAAAACTAGAGCAAGCAGATTTTCACTTCCCTTGTACAGCACAGGCTAGGAATTTTATCCCACATATTTAATATCAGTGTTCAGATATAAAAAAATACTTCATTTGCAGCAAAGTTCAACATATGTATTTACAAAACTTGCGAACAAAAGCAGCATTAAAACACAGAAGTAGCAGATTGACATAGTGCTTTATTTAAGCTGTCTGTACGAAGGAAAATAATGTGCATCCCTATCATATACGTGTAAAAATACTAAGGATGTACAGTGTACAAAAACAGTTTCTTGTAGTTATTTCACATCCTTGTGGGTCATATACTTAAGGAAATAAACAGTTTAAGTATGACCAACAGTAATACGGTTTCTTGGGTTCATAGTTGTCTGCTTAATATCCTTAACCGCATGACTAGATCTTGCATATATCTAATGAAAGAACTAGCAAGATCAAGAAATGTCACAATCTCTAAAGCTACAGGGAGGTAATTCAATTACCAATTTAGAGGTTTTTTTATTTAAATAAATACTTTACATTTCATGCTTGCCTGTAATGCACTACCAGGAGCAAGATAAGGAAATTCTACTGTAGACAGTACAAACAGTAGCAGCAAAGTGTGTACATTGAGGTGTAATATATAGACCCTGCAGTTAGTAAGGAAGGACCTTACTTTTGTACTCTAGGAGAAGCACATGGCCCCTGCAAGAACAGTCAGCTTTAAGAAGCCACAAATAAAGATGGACATGTCAAAAGAAAAAGGTAAAACAATACTGGAATAAATGTTCCTTTAGCAACAGGAATGTATTGGATTAGTGTGGAAAGCAAAGCTGTGTGCAAAACTGCCAAAATCCAAATAGAAATTACCCATTTCCTCAAAGATGGCTGCAGTACAAGAGGGCATACTGTACATCATGGAAGTCAGTACAAGCTGGAGTCAAAGTCTGAAATGTACAATGATTGAAAGGCTTACGGTACCAGCTACCACCTGCTGTCCAAATCCAAAGTAGAGCTGAGGACAAGCAGAAGAAACACTTCACCCATCTCTCTCGGTACAGCTTTGAGATCTCTCTTTTGTCTGTTTCGAACACTGGTAGCAGAAGTCAGGAATTCCCAAACTCCAGGCAGCATTAAGTTTATATTAACTGTGCCTATAATAAACTTGATAAAAGGTAATTGTGGAGACAGGTTATGCAATTCAAAGTGAGGTCTAAGTTTTCAAATAATTCACTAACATCTGCTGCAAACTACATTCCAACTACATAAGCAATAATGATCAAGCCTCTCCTGCACATGAGGAAGCACAACCCTGGTTTCTCATTAACTTCAGGAAATGTGCAAAGTAGTTATTGCTAATACAAGCTGAGAACGAAAGAGGAAAAATACAGATATATATGGTAGATCTTTAATCAACACAGTTTTCGTTTGCATCTGAGGCATTTCTAGAGAACTAGTTAATGCTCTATTTACTAATTTGCTCATTTAATCTTCACTGTTTCCGTGCAGAATAGACCTATGATGTATTTACTCGGCGCCTTTCCCTCTCTAAAGATGAGGGATGAGATCACACTGGTGGCACACACAAAGCTACACCTCTGATTATCTATCTGTTGATTAAAGATAAAACTTCGCTTAGGTAGAAACATGAACAATTAACTGAATGAGTCTGTCTTAGCTGCTTTCCTAAAATGCCTATCTGCTTCTTGACAACCTCAGCACATCCACTGCCAGCAGTGATCTTCATGCTAAGAGATCTAAACTTGAAACATCAAGAGGCATCTACATCTGACCATTTCTTCTTTCAAAAGTGTTTTTTTCCAAGTCTCATAATGCTATCAATAATAAATACTCTGTGATATCACAGTCTACATGGGAAGCTAACAAGGTACTTCAATGATAAACCCAGGATTTCTGACGTCATTACCCAGGGCACATGTTCGCATTTACTGGCAGCTTTGGAATATCCCAACTCCTAGCACCAAAAGGTTTATTATTAAACTGGTCATTCATGGAGGACAAAGCTAAAGTTTATGCACACATCCTGCTAAATACAGACCTTCAGAAATGGAAAGACAACATTTTCTTTCTGGTGTGGTGTTTATCGTGATGGTTTAAATTCAGTTAGTCTGTTACCATGGTTATACTTAACACGCTGGGTTTCATTACCTACTTGGTTCAGGGCAAATGTTCTAATCAACTATAATAAAGTGCTTTTCTTGTAATCACTGTGGTCTCCATTGTTTGAATGCATTTTCTCCATATAAAACTAAAAATTTCTATTGTGCTGCCAGGCTTTTATATTGCTTTAATCGTCAGTGGAGCACAGACATAGCCTTTTTTTAACCCCTTGGCGCATGGAGTTGGAATGTCCTCATCTACAGCACCAAAGAATTAAATGATAGTATTTCATCCACAAAAGCCCAAATCTAAACAATATGTACAATTTCAGAGCCTTGTTAACATTTCCACATGGGAGAAAAAGTGCATTATTCTCTTCAGCTTGTACAGTCCTTCCATATATTACAAAATAAACTGCTCTAAGCCTGTTTTAAGATGTAGCAGCATTTGCAAACATGACACATACAATCCTTATCACTAAAAATAAATACTACCGCATTATAACAAAAAATATATATATATAGTCAGAGTTAAACACCTGGCGAAAAGCTAATTCACACACTCAAAATAAAAACAAATATGGCAAACACCTGTTTACCTTGGTGCACAACTTTTGGTGAAAAGCAATACCATTATGCCTGTCTACATTCTTCAGCCATCAGAGGTGATGTATATCAAGAGAGACAGAAAAAAGCATGAGAAAGATGTTAGCTGGTGCAAATTAAAAGACCTTTTAAACAACTTCAATTGCTGCTTTTATGCCTTCATTTCTTGCATGTAGAATGTTCAATTCTCCATGATTGCACATGAATCTGGAAGTCTAAGTGGTAGGCTGGGTGACCCGAGCCCTTCTGCTTCTTCTGTAGTATCCAACAGTAATTAAAAAATAATATATATATATATTTATATATATGAACAGTTACAAGTTCTTCTCTCAAATGTTTCCCAAACGCATTCCAGCCAGATGTTAATGACATAGACCTGCTTCAAGTAATGATATGCTTAACAAAAAACCTTGCATATGTACATCACCACCCCCTACCTTTCCTTGTTCTGACCAGCACAAACAGATGCAAGAAAACATTATAAACTAGCCTTTTTAGACTAATTACAAGTCTGATTGGTCTTCTAGAGGAAATGCATTAGGGACCATGTTTCTTGTAGCCTCCCTGTGTACAATGGAGGATTTAAGCGGTTTGAATTCAAATGATTTTAAAATTACTTCTTGACATTGCTATTATACTGAGACAGTGGGAGCAGCAATAGGAGGAAACCTTAGACTTATACCAAATTTCATGCAAAAAACCAAAAAGGCTAGTTGGGGGAGGGAGGGAACATTTTCAACTTTGAATGACCTCTGAAAGTGCCTCTGCAATCTTAATGGCTAGTACTGGTGGTGATGTTCAGGAATTGTTTTCAGTGATAAACCTAAGATGACAAAGAAGCAGCAGAACAAAAACAAACAAACAAAAAAAAAAGTTATTCTCGTCCACTTGCAGAGTAGGAAAACTGAGGGAAATGCGGCCGCCTCTCATTGTCCATGCAGTCCATACCATCCTCATCATCTGTGGGAGGGGAAAGCTTAATTTAATTTCATCACCGTAGAATTATTTCATTTTCTACTTGTCTAAACATTAGTTCACTAATTTAAGTAAAACCAGATAAAAATTAGGCAGTTTGGATAGGCTTGAGTACACACAGTAGAACTGATAGTGGTTTTGAAGGGGATTTTTCTTATGTAAGTACATATTTATAGTTTATTTTTATATATGTATGTATTACTTCAGGATAGCACCTGAAATCTCCGACCACCTTTGCAATTGTCTACAACAGTCAACATGTGCCAGTTAAAGACCAGGCAATATTGATGATGGGATGAAAACTCTCCACTATCTTAGGGAGCAAACTATTTTTCAAGTTGATTTGGTAACTATATTTTTTACTGTGATCATTCTGAAAGATTTACTATAGTTAAAAGTAAAATGCTGCTAGAACGTGTAATATGGCTCAAAATGGAAAAAATGTTTAAAAAGTGACCACTGCATACAATTTTGATGCAGTACTTTTTTAAAAAGTTTGTAAAATAGTGCCATTTAGCTTTGCAGTACTCACTGGAATTTGATGAGATGTGCACTAAATTCTTAAATTATATATAAAAAACCTAATCCTTAAAAAGCTCCATAATGGCCCCTTAAAGTCTTAAAGTCTATGAGTTTGACGATGTAGTCTGACTTCCTGCACAATGCAGGCCACAGAACCTCACCCACCCACTCCTGTAATAGACCCCTGACCCATGATAAGTTACTGAAGTCCTCAAATCATGGTTTAAAAACTGCAAGGTACAGAGAATCTGCCAGCAAGTGACCAGTGCCCCATCCTGCAGAGAAAGGTGGAAAAAAACCCTGCAGGGTTTTTCAACCCCCATTGAAATTGTTCACCTTAGTGACACACACTGTCTTCATATATTCCATGCAAAATAGCTAGAGTTAATGCAATTGAGTAATCAAGTACTCAAAAGTGAATAAATATGGAAATAATAAACACTTAATTCTGTCCCATTGTGCCTATGATTTCAAATATAGTCTCCTTTTATACTGTAAGTTTAAACATCCAAAAAAATTTTATCACCATACTTAACATAAGTTACAGGATGTACTTAAAATAATCCGCTAGCTTGATTTTTAAATCTCAATGGGATCTACAAAATAGGCCGAGTTGGAAGAAAAATGGTTCTTCAACCACCAGTTGCTGTTTTAAAGTACAGGCTCAGATTCTTTAGTTCAGTGCAGTCACTTTATGCCACACCAAGATGTAATCTACCCCTGACGTTGATTTAACAAGCCCACAGAGGATCACTCCAAATAAGGATCATCTTCTTGTGGCACAGAACTATCGCTTAGATCAGACCCGCCAGTGCCTATGTTGCCAATATAGCAGAGAAAAGGCAGTGTGACCATAAAAAGGGGGATTGGCTCAGACACCTGAGTTACATGCTGATCCTGAGCTGCTTTCCGGGACCCTGCAGCTACTACAATTCAGCACAAATGCTAAAGCAGTCTCCTACCACGGAGCAGGAGAATTTGCAAAGTACAAGGAAGCTTTGAGTCACCTAACCACACCCCTGACCTGTGCAGCTGAATTTGAGGGTTGGTGGTTTTTGTTTGTTTTAATGACAAAAATTCAACTGATTTAAAGCTAAAGCATTGTAATGCTGGGCCATCTCAAACTACGTACAGTCTTAAAACTGGGATAGTTTAAACTTGGAACTATCTCAAACGCTAGGCCTTTTAACTTTAAAAACATTAATGACACTGACTAATGATCAGCTCATAATTAGATTAAAAGCTGAAGCACTTCATAATGCCCAAACCTTCTGGACCTTTCCAGCTTTTACCCTGACAAAAAAGTCAATTTATCTGCTTGTGTAAAAGTTCATAACTTCAAAATACTCAACTAATTTTGTCTGAATTGAGCCATATTTAAACAAAATCTGATCAGATGTTTTGAGGTTATGCATATACAAATATTGTCATTCACATACATGGACAAGGCGGGGTGTTATTTTATTTTTAAAAATATGCAGAACTCAAACAGCTAAATTCAAATTTAAAAAAAAAACACTTCTAGACTGGCACTTCAAGCACAGACAATTTGAGTAAAAAAGGAATTTGTTTCAGAAAGTTTAAGCCACCAAAAAGGGGGCAAACAAAAGGAACTCTACCTTAAGTATTGTGTATGTTATCTTCGTATGCTATAATTATACACGTACTTTGTTAGGCAAAATTTAATAAAAACAATACCTTTCTAGAGAGGAAATCTATTGAAAATACTGACTAATGGAGTTTGGAATATTGTTTTTATGTGATAACTTTATTAAATACAAGTTAGAATGATTAGATACTGGTTTATAGGTGTGTAGGTAAACATAAATGCAATGTGCATTGAGAACAAAACTCACTCAAGTGCACAGGGTATGCACAAGGTCCAATGCACCACTTCAATCTAAATTAATAATGACATTAAGGACTGTCATTGTGAGTGGAGCCTGATATGAGGCCTCTGCGCTGGAGTGAATTTCATCTAAAAAAATCAAGCTGGCTGGACAGGAGGTATCTGTTTTCTGTAGCAACATGTGCTCTTTTCTGGCCTTGTTTCAGCAAAGTATTTAAATGTGAGTCTACCATCTTTAAACACATGAGTAATCTCATTGAAGTCAAAGGGGGTATGCACACACATGCTTGAACTTGGGCATGTGTTTAAGTACTTTGCTGAATTGGGGCCTTTATTAGCAAATAAAAAAGATGCTAAGAAAGTGGCATTTGCCTCATTAAAGAATTTAAGGAATGGTATGGTTCAGAAATCTGATGAACTAAATATATTTAACCTTACTATGCTTACTGTAAGAAATCTTGCACCATACAGAATTACTCTTAGATGGTTCCACATTAAGTTACACTAAAAGGGGTGAGAACACTTTCATCATTAAAACAGGGTAACTTATTTCATATCACTCTTTATAGTATATGTACACACTGAGAGGCACTTTTTAGGCTTACTTACATTTTTCAGGTGGTGTTATTGTAATAGTCTGAGCTGTAAATTCTTCATCAAAATACCTGGTGTCTGTCTCAGATGTCACTTGAGGTTTAAAAGGAGGTACAAGCTTAGGGGAACAAACAAACAAACAGGAGTCAAGTTAATAAACTTGAATTCAACCAAATTATTGTCAGGAGTAGACATGCCTGCCTTAAGTCCTGTCTTGAGTACAGAGGCCTGGACTAGATGAGTTAATGAGATCCCTTCCAGTCCTACACTTCTAAGACGCTCATGTAGTTCAGTGGTCAAACCAGAAGACTGGTAAGAGGAGGATCCTGGATTGAATGCCAGCTGAGTCCCTGACAGGCAAGTCACTAGACTTTTCTATGTCAGAAATACTAGTTTAGAAACTGTGCAGAAGCAGGAACACAAAACAAAAATGACTTTTCTTAGCTAAACTGAACAACAGAAAGAGAATTAACTAGAAACTCTGAATGGGGTGTTGAGGGTGGATAAAAAAAAAATTTTTTTTTAAATTTAAGGTGGATTTTTAAAATTTAAATACAGATTTATTTTTAAATTAGGACAACCTAAGTTAAAGCCTAAACTTATTTATAATCTATGAAATAATTTAAATTAATCATAAAATATTATTAAGCAGGCCATGGTTGTTGCCAAGTTTTAAAGAAAGTCAAAACACTAAACTGATGGAAGTTACTAGCTGAGCACTGGGCACCAAAATCTGCTGACGTGCTAAGCCAGCTTTTGACAGCAGCATCCTCTTCTGCAGGTGTAAAGAGAATCTTATTCACCTAGCTCACTCCAACACTGGTTCATTCAAAGTTTAGAAACTGAGCAGGAGCTGAAAAAGCAGGAATGCTTGTTTTCCTTTTCCAATTTATGAAAAAACTAGGTATGAGAGAATGACCTCTACTAGTTCTAAAATCTTAAAATATATGGTAATAAGAAAATCAGAACAGTTGTCTAACTACGGCTAATACTTCCTATGTTTAATAAATCAGTTAGTATTAAATACAACCCATTTTGATAATATTTTGATAAACTTTTTTTCATTTCCATCCAGCACATTAAAGGTAGTTTTATGTAACTAATAAAAATGCTGTCTTATGCATTTTAATTACCATCCAAATAGAGCTTGACACAAAGCACAATTAAAAAATTAATCTTCTAGTAAATAAGAAATGCATTATTCAGCATTTTCTAAAGTGGGTGCAACATCAAGAATCTGAAATAAATATAAATCACGCTATATAATTCCTTAAATAAATGTGTACAGATATAGTGTATCCTCCTGGTTAGCAAAAAGATGTTCCAAATTTAGTGTAAAGGCTAAATTTAGTTGCATGGACATGTTTTAATGGTTACCAACCAATGAGACTCACCCTTTCTTTAGGAAAATCACTAAAAAGTATAAATGCAAAATAAGATTAAAATCAGTAATTAAAATAAAAGTTTTCTGCTTCCTGATTTAAGTTATTTTGATTTAAATCAATCCACTCTGAGATTCTCATTACTCACTGAAAGACCAACATTAGAGCACTCATCTTGCAAAGGCTTACGTGTGCTTACCTTATACACTGAGTAGTTGAAATGAAGTCAATAGGACTACTCAAAGTGTGTAAAGAAAGCCTTGTGTGTAAGCCTTTGCAAGACTGGGGCTCATGTTTGTGATGAACTGTTTCTAAAAAATAAATGATATGAACATGTAAACTTTAAATATCAAACAGGTCAATTCATGTTTAGGTCATCCTCATGAACACAACATTACTGGATTTTTGCCACCATTTTCATAGTATTTTTCAGTATTTCTTAGCAAATCAGTACTGTCCTAGTTAAAAACTGCTCCAGTTCACTAATTTGTTAGTGCATGTGGACTACACACTATGGAATTGGCCTGATCGATGGATGACAGAAGACATGGTAAGTCCATCAGGAACTTCAATAGAGGAGAGGTTGGGGCAGCATAAAGGTGACAGCTTTAAGAGGAAAGCTGCGTTGAAAAGCCTCAGAGTAGGATTTGCACATAGAAAAAAAAGGATGCAAAGCTTCTCATTATATCTTGAGCAAAACTTGGAGAAGCAAAATTGTAAACCCACTCCCAGCTCTAAGCTTTACTAGATGCTAAATAAGAGCAAGTTTGTGTGAGAATAATTTCACAACATTGCTTGCATTCAGTCAAGAAGATAATCCATTTCTAAGAGTTCATGATACTTGAACATGTGTTTGGTCTATCACATTTTAGAAAGTTAACCATGATAATAATTTTATTTTAGTTCCTTCAAATGAGTTTAACAACCTTCTTAAAATCCATCTCCATTTTGACCCCACTCTTTACTACCAATATGCCCATTCCTGACTGGAGTGTCATATCCATTTTATTTTTTGAGCTGACTCTAAGCCAATTTCATTCATCAGCTCAATATGTGTATGTTGTACCTGCATACCACATTAAATGCATCAAGTCTCTTAACATGTCCTGTGCCAGAGAATATTAAACCTTGGGTCACCTAGTCCCCAGTTCTGAACATACATATTTGCTGCAGCTGCACTATGCTTAAAATGGTTTTACAATCAAACAATTAAGTGAACGTCATTCACTAGTATGAGTGGAATCTCTTTAAAAATTTTAGATGCTGATCGTTGCTCATATGATGATTTAAAGCAGAGGATTATTGCACCTGTCAAGTGGTTAAAGATGATCTCAAATGCATTTCTTTTTCTTTTCTCTTTTTAAAGAGATACAAAAAAATGACTTCCCCAATGATTAGCAGATCAGCTAAACAAGTCTAGGCATAGACAGACTTATTTAAAAATATGTTTTAAAATCAAATTGTTTTAAACGGGTTCCTCCTTTATTTATCTGCAAAGACTTGCATTCAGGTCCCAACGTTTCAGAATTTTCACGGCTACCATGGAAGGCACCTAACACAGCATAAAGGCCACAGCTCCATGTCCCGGTTTTTGGTATTAATCTTACAATTCACTTTTGAAGGAGAAATTTACAAATGGATGCATTTTTAATTTCAAGCCTCAACCTATACTATGTTAATGATTTGGAAACTATATACCGCCTTTTAAATGTATTCAATTGCTAAAAGGTATTTGTTCAACATAAAATATAAGAAGTTCCAAATAATGTTTAATTTTTTTCAGAGACAATTGATCGTACCTGCTCATTTTCAACTCAAACTGAAATATAAAAGTTAGAAGTTCCAGTGTCTTTCCTCTATCAATGGCCAAATCCTGGCCTCACTGAAGCCAATGGATTTATGCTTTGAGGCCAGGATTTAGTGCTCTGTCTCCTTGACTTTGAAACATCATCACCAAACAATTCACTTGTCGATTTACTCCATAACATAGAGAACAAAACTACAATGCAACACTTTAGCAAAAATACTGGCAAACTATTCGGCTCTTGATATATGTTTTATAAAGTCTTTGTGCTTTGACATGGACTTTTGTATAACATAAAATTTATAAAAGCACTCTTCTTTAGTGGTTCATTTTGCAGTCTCGTTAAACTTCCTTAGTTCAATATACGATTTATTTTAATCCTTTGTTATTGATACACAAGTTTCTAAGCAGTACAGATGTTGGAAAACTAAACCTTCACACCTTGATTCTTAATCAGTGGAGACTATATAATCCAATCATACATATATATATATACTGTGTAACCAGAATGATAATGTAACAATGTTCTATGAAACTAGCCTGTTGGGAACTGTTTTTTGAGCAGCATGCACTCCAGATTAGACCTCTAACTGCCAAGGTTTCAACTTCAGTTCTAAACACTTCTTTACACTTTTCTGGAAAAGGGGGGATGATTCCGACTGAGATAAAATCATGAATGGTGCATTAGAAAACCCAACCAACCACAAACAGGTAAATTTCAACTGTTTTCAAATCCAACACTTAAAAATGCTATCCAGATCTTTTCATGTTTTCTTTTACCCAAAGTATGTTTTAACTGACAACTGGTAACTTGAAAGTTATGCTAGTAAAAGGAAAATATATTTAATGTGACTAAATGAACACTACAAAGATACAAAAGAGAAACAGAATGCAACCCAGTTATTTTTTGTAAATGGACCAGATTCGGATGTCAGTTCTAACTGTGTAACTTCATTAATCCTTTGACACAAAGTTCAATTGGATGGTCTATCTGTTTCTTTTTTAAGAATGTTTTCATCCTCTTGGTTACATACCTATAACTATGTTTCTGACCAGAATTTTCACCCAAAAGCTATGGGTGGGCTTGACAAAGGGGCTTAGGAGTTGTAGCACTGAGCATCATGGGGCCTAACTTTTACAGGCCGAGAAAATCCAAGAACAATGCTGGGATTCACAAAGCCAAATTAGGCACCTCAGCTCCCTGTACAATGAATGGGGAAAGAGTGTTGCCAAAAATGTGACTCACGAAAGCCAGCATGCTAGGCAGGCAGCTGCCTAAGATAGCCAGTGGGAGATTCCAACTGAAGGGGTGCTAAGCCCAGGCCCTCTCTCAGAGATAGGCACCGATGTCCAGGCTGCAAGGTGGTATTTATCTCTGCTGAGTGATCCAAAACCAGATCTCCTGTAGGCAGAAGGTTTAGACACCTAACGTGTTTCTTGTGGGAATGAGTTAGGTGCCTGCCTCGTGGTGGTGGCAGTGCCCACCTTGTAACTTCGAGCCCAACGGTAAGAGCACTCACCTGGGGGATGTGGGAGATCCAGATTCAATTCTCCCTTCTCTACCAAAGGGGGTGAGAGAATTTTTACATGGGTCTCCCACCTTTCAGGTGAGTGCCCTAACCACTGACCAGTCCCACTCTCTCTGTGGCTCAGTGACTGATCCACTGTGGAAGAATACTTAAACAGTCATTGGGCCAGAGAGAGAGAGAGAAAGAGAGAGAGGGAAGGAATGACTGTAGCCTAGTGGTTAGGGCATGACCCCCAAGTTCAGTACCCTCATTCCAATCACTCAATTATCCTCACTAGAACAGCTTCAAAAGGAGATTGAGGGAGCCCTACATCAGAATATCCCATAGCTAAGAGGGCTAGAGCACCGTCCTAAGAGGTGAGGGACCCCTGTTCAAATCCTTTCTCCCCCTCTGGCAGAGAGAGGGGATGGAACCTGAGTCTCCAACATCCCAGGTGAGTACTCTAACCATTGGGCTAAAAGTTATGGGATGGGTAACACTGGCTTTAGGACCCGAACTGACAGTGCCCTTTGAGCATACAAACTGGACTGGACCCCTCAGGTGCTTCTGACGGACGAACTCCTATCTTTCCCTGGTTTGTGAATCGCTCTGGGGCTTGGACAGGAGACAGGCATCCAAATGTCTAAAGTGAGGCAGCAGCACCCATGCCCAGGAACAGAAATACAGGTGCCTACAGGATACAGCACAAGTTCTGTGGATCACAGTGGAGTCAAAACTACAATTTAGACACCTAAGTCTGGAGTTTTGGCACTTAAGAACTTCAGTGGATCCCACCCTGTGACTAAAACATTCTTTCACCTACATCTACTACTGAGAATGGTACTATGAACATTGTAATTTTACAGAAACATGATTTATGTTTAACTTTGACTGGAAAATGTCATACGACAATAACAGGATTTTAAAATTTTTATGCTCAGTCATCTTCTTATTGCCTATTTATCAGCCAAATACTGATCTAAACTTGGAGTCAGAAACAGACTGAATTTATCCCCCAAATACAAACCAATCTACATGCAATTTAAAAAGAGAACCACTTCCTTTTACCACAATATTCACATTCCTTAATTTACAACACACACACTTCCCAGCAATAACCTCCCCCTTTTCCCCCCACTTAATTCTGCAACACAGCCAGCCTCAGATAAGGGGACAAACACATATGGATTTGCTGATACAAAGAAAATCCCAAGCAACGTGCCCACCTACAAAATGTTCATACGATTCCAAAGCAAGGTGTCCCTGTAAAACAATTTCAGTTTGTCGATCTTCTCAGGTTACTTTTCAACAATTCAGAGAGTAGGCCACCCATAATGGTATGAAATCAAATGATCTGCTTCACCCACAATTCAACAGCCACCATTATATTATTATTTTCCAACAATCTGCTATGGTTTTCAACAAGTTATGTAAGCAATTTAGGAATTAAACATACAACAGAAAGATCTATTAAACAACAGAGTGTACCCTATTTAATAATCCCAGTACACATTTCCAGTAGAACAGAGTACTCCACTCACAGAAAAAAATCATTCAAGATATGATCCGTATGTGGGGGTGTTATCCTGACCTGAGCTTGGCAGAGACAACAACATAGGAAACTTTTTCATCTCTAACTATTATGGTCTTATAGTAATTGTTAGTGAGCAACAAAAGAAGAAAGAGGCAGGAAATGATCACAGAAAGTGATAAAAATAAAGAGAAATACATAGCTTCTGTAATTAAAAAGAAAAGTAAAATATAACAACCTACAGGTTCTTCTACAAAATTTGACTACATCAGCCAGTTACTGTGAGTCTGAACCAAAGCCCATTGAAGTCAGTAGCTCAAATGAAATATTCTCATTAACTTCAGTGGGCTCTGAATTAGGCTCCAGGCTGATTTCATCTGCCTAAACCAGTAATGGTTCTTAGAGTAATTTGAAAATTTTCTTGTTGGTTACAAAAGCAGAGTATTGCATGAATCTTACAGAGCAGAAAGTTAAGAATAACAATAATCAGATGCCATAAATATTGTTAAACATCAATTATAGAGATGTTTCACAATAGAAAGGGAGTGGTGTCATCTAATCCCATCCCCAGAAAATAGACCATTTTGTATTACGTAGTTAGGTGCATCTCGGTAACATTCAGTGACTTACTTAATGAAACTAGAAATTATGTCAATATTCCAGATAGTTGGGTAAATAAAACAAGAAAGACACAGAAAACTCCAGTCTGCAACCAGAAGGGAAAAACTTGATATAAAATACTTTGTTGATGTTTTTGGATTAATTCTGCTTACACAATTTTGCACATTGCCTTTCATAATCAAGATATTCCACAGCAACTTACAAAGCAATAGAAGATACTTGAAATTCAGTGACTGTGTAGGAAAACATGGCAGCCTCTGTCACCGTGTGTGTGTGTGTGTGAGTGTGAGTGAGAGTGAGTGAGAGAGAGAGAGAGAGATCTATATGCTCACACAAACCTACATAAAAAACCTATGAAAAAGAGAAAATGGAAGCTAAGCTTGAGATATACAAATACATGTGATAGTGCATAGGAGCTTCTCTCCATTCCTTTCTATATCTTCCACTAGCAGTATCATTTATGTAATCATGACTACAAGTATAAACACATTTATTCTTCAGTCATGACTGTATAAAATTATGCACCAGTCCTTTTGTTCTACGCATCCTACTCATGCACACACGACTGTGCCTAAATTCTTTATTAAAACACCAAATCAACCTCCTGATCTGCCATCTCATGCACAAGTAATACAAATCTTCCCTTGGCCACTATAAACAAAATGTCGTGGCTATTTTGAAAACATACCACTCAATTTTAGAGGAAGAACCTCTAAAAAAATTTACCGGCTTCTGTAGAATTCTTGTCAAGAAATGAGGAACCGGTACACGGAGCTTCGGCGCCACCTCCAGAAGAAAACGAGAGAAATGCAGTAAGAAATCCTTTCCTAACAACCTTTCCCAAAAAGTGGAAGCATAAAAAACGGTATATGAAATATAGAGGGATGTTGTATTTTGACTGTATGCTTATTGGATTAGAGGCATAATCATTTGCTTGAGAGAGACTTTGTAAGTGATGTCAGCAGTGTTCAATTTGAACCAGACCGCACCACAGTCTTCATACTTTGTTATGAGGCTGCCATCTTGTTCATTAGAACCCTACGCTTTCATCTGAAATAAAAAGTCAGTCTCCAGTGATTACAGTGGTAAAGAAATCCTTAAATATATGAACAAAGCATAACTGCTGCAGAGATGTCTATCTGAATTTGTAGAAAGCCTGAAACAATTCCAGGAGACGTGAACTGCCTTGTTCATCTCAAAGGGTTTTTAGCCCAGAGGCTCAATGATAAGGATTGAAATGTCCATATTATTAACCGTTACACTCCTGATCACTGCATTTAAGAAAGGACAATCATATTAGGAAGATTTCTGTACTCTACTGAGTGTAACATTTCAGTTTGGTGCCACAGCTGAACGTTGCTTGGGTGATACCAAAACATCCTGCCCCACCCTTCTGATCTGTGCAACCAAAAAGCCAGAGGGAAGCACAAGGCATCCAAGCCTGCATCTCAACCAGCAGCTCCAGTAGGAACTGAAGGCCCAGATGTCCTTCTCCCATAGCTACTGCTTCTCCCTCTGCTGGAGGCTCCCTTAGACTCAGGCAGGCAACACAGCACCAGTTACACTGAGTTGACATTTCAAAGCCCTTTCTTCATAACCTATGAAGACTGTAAATACTTTTTTAAATGAAAACTTAGAGAGTGACTTTACCACATGCCTCTGGCAGCCAACATCCAAGACATGTCTATTGTGACTATGTCTTAATGCATTTCCACCCCAGGTGTTTCCATACTCCAGATAGAGAGCCCAAAAGAATATGCAAGATCAAATTATGAACATTTGCACAACCTATTGTGAATGGCAACTCATTTTGGCATCCGAAGCAGGTGAAACCTGGGACACTACCATCAAGACCTGGATGCTACCCATCATTCATGAACAATAAGGGCAAAGAGAGTATCTCACTGTGTGCAATTACATAGAGAGATTTTATACCACTCTGAGCCTTTTTTCATGATTTCTATATAATTTATTTCCACTGTACAAATAGTTCAATACAGTAGAACATATTCCATATTATCCAAAGGTTAATCAATCAACTGATAATCATTGTGTCTTGAAAACCCGATTACCATAATAGTTCCTTGCAAGTGGCTGAAAATATCAGAGTAGCTCTGATGCACTCAAGCTGAAACTGCAGAACTTAAAAATAAATAAATAAATAAAATGAAGAAACTGATTTTGACTTTGCCTCATAAAGGTCACATAAAATGGAGTTTACCCTCAAATGGGTATGAAATAAACATCACATTAAGACCCTGAGCATGTAAACACTTATGTATATGTTTAAATCTAAGCATGTGAGTAATTCCATTGAAACCAATGGGACTATCCAGATGCTTAAAGGTAAGCAAATATATACTGTTCGCAGGATCAAGGCCTAAACATTTTATATTTCATATGGATGAAAGATGAAAATAACACGCTCATAGTTAAAGATGTCATTTAACTGAGTAATTCACGGTAAAAGGTTAATAACCACAGCTCTTAATTCTTTAACGCTTCTGCTCAATGCATTATCCAACCGAAATAAATTATGACCAAAACTTCAAATCTGGATGACTGAAGTTGGCTCCTAAATCTGTATTTATGCACCTAAATAGAGTTAAATCTGAACATCCATGTATTTAGATGCCTATATGCAGTCAAACTTCAGAGTCAAACTTCAATCACCAGAGGGCACTCCAATTCCAATGGAGTGAAGATGATCTATACCACCTCAATCTATACCCCAAATCTGAAATGTTGGCCAATACTCATAACATAGCATTAGGGATTAAGTCACTGATACTCGTTTCTACAACTACACTGACAACTACAACATCACATTGAGATTTTTGTTGTCTCTATAGTGGTTGTTCTGTAGACCTTCCTGTACCATCATATAAATATTATAACAGACTGAACAATGAAATCCAATATCCATGTTCATTCATTAAGGATGACCATTTGTAACCTACTCATAATTATACTTCAGTATGACACACTGGGCTTTCCCAATTCATGACAACAAAATTAATGTACACTGTTGCTCTTTATACATTTATATGAATTACAACGTGGGAAGTATAATTTTCACTTTGACCACAGTGCACATATTTTAAAAGTAGACAATAACAGATAACTAAAAACTATACTGTAAATGTCAACATATGTTGCACCTTAAAAGCTACTATCTAGTTTACTGAGTTTTAATGCAAGTCAAAGGATATTTCAATTTTAAGCTTCTTTCTAGTTATAGAAGCTAGTCAAGTCTTGGAATATTAGTGTAATTTACATTTTTATGCCCAGAAATGGCACGTTGGGACATCCTATCAAACTTTATTGGAGATCCATATCTCTGATCCTTTAAAATAGCTACTTTTCATCATTCAGCAGAATAAACTACATGCTGATAATAAACATAGGCATGACTTCTGGAAACTAATTTGTAAATGAGCTAAAACAAATGGAGAAAATTCTAAATCAATTGTGTAAAGAGAATGGGGAATAGTGTACCACTAGAAATACTAACACACACTCATTCTATCACAAGCGTGCTCATCCATAGCTTTTGAAAGTATTTGTCACAACTCACACATGTATTCACCATTTACTAAACAATTTGGACTAAGATCTAACTAATGAAGATTCCAAACAGTTTATGTATGTGATCTCACACACATTAGAACTCATTTGCCAAATCATTTTACATAGCAATACACCAATACATTTTAAAGGGACACTGTTGAAGTTGGTTGTCCCAAAATTTGACCTACCTTTTTGATGTTTTTTCTTACATATATCTGCAGAGACTGTGTAGTTCTCTTGTGTTCTTTCCAAAACAAATCTTTCAATGCTCCTTAAAAAAGTAAATAAATGCTAATAGCCCAACACCTATATGAGCAAACTTTCAATAACAAAGCAGTGTATGAATGCAATGGAAGGAGTGTGTTTTGGTAAGGAACAAGACTTCATCTTAAAATTTCCAGTGGATCATCATCAGTGATATTTTTGAAAAATACATTGTCAGTGTCTCCTTTAAAATGTTGGTTTTCCTTTACTAACATAAAGCTTTTGTTTTGTTTTTTAAACAGCAGATATAATGGGCAAAAAGTGATTGGAACCTCCATGACTAATTAAACAACATCTATAAGAATACAAAATGGCATTTTGTGGATTCTCCGTTATGTAAATTCAGTCAACTGGCATTATTTTGCTAATAAGTAGGTTTGTGCATATAGTTTAAAGGCCACTGGAAATCCAACGAAATGATCAGTCTGGTTAACCATTTTCTGATCTTTTTACTATTTTGCACAGAAGCAAGAGAGAGAATTGAGATGATCTATTTTGCAATGTTTATTATGATGTTGCAGTCAATTATATTGAAGTATGACTCTCAAACAGGAATTACCTAAAGAGAGCTGTGGGAATTCTCCTGCTCTAACCTCTCTTCCTTAAACCCTGATTCAACAAAGCATTTCAGTATGTAATTAACAATAGGAGTTCAGCACATGCTTAAGTGCTTTCTTGAATCAGGGGCCCTAGAACAAATAAAAGTATAAATATTCCAAAAACGGTCTGAAAGGAATTATAGAGAAAATTAAACTGAGTCCCTAATTATAGCTAAAAATAAGGCTAATATTTCATTTAGGCTTTATTTAAATTTTTTTTCTCTGGACCTTGCCCACAACCTATTCAGTTTCTCAGTCTCATACACAGTGAAAAAATGCAGTTCTCAATCCTACTGGGATTGAGATGATCACAGGTAGTACCTGGTAAGGTCATTCTCTTTCCTTTGCCCTCATGACTTTTTCTGCCAAAAATATACATACATCTGAGCAAAATGGATAACAATTATCTCATTTTCATTTCAGGACAGGGACTTTCTCTGCTCCTGTGTCCTTTACAGCACATTATTATTATTTAGTTAACGTCAACAAACTGATCCAATTAGATAGCAGTATCAGACAGCCAACCATTAATTTGCATCTATTGGTCAGCCAGAACTACTATCTGTTGCAGACACAGTAGCGTCCTATTGTCATAAAACATTTATAAGCTTTAGGTTTTAGGTTATATAATCTGTTTCTAGTCACATTAGACTGAAGTCTGGTGAACAAGAAGAGATGCACATTTTTCTAATAAAAATAAGTTAGATGCATGGTAGCGTAGTGCCCCCTTGAAACTACTTGGGAAGCACATGCTTTTTTTGCTTTCCATTAACCCAGAAATGAGGAAGTGATCAGATAAGTCCTTCCAGTACAACCAGTAAGTTATCGCTGAAGCAAAACAAGCACATTTACAGTATTCAGTAAACAGTAGCATTCCGCAAATATTACGCTGTGATTTTACTATGCAAAGAAATGTACCCATCATGGAGTTTATGTAGTAAAATAATAGTAGGAGTAAAACAGAAGCAGAAGAAAGAAAAAGAAATTAGGATGAATCCATTTCATAAACTTTCTGTCTGCTGAGAGCTTCATACAAATTACATTTAAATCTGGTCAACTACCAAACACTCAAAACATGATGATAAACGTTTTTTAATTTAAAATAGCATTTTAGTTTACATTTATTAATCATATGATCATGTTTAACAGTTAAATGACTTCTACATTCCTTGCACACCCAAAACTCCCACTAAAGACAAAAGGAATTTTGTGTATGAAAGGAATGAAGGATCAGGCGCATGCATTTTAACAAAATACACATGTAGCCTTAAAATATAAATTAATGTATTTTAGAAATAAACTGTCAGGACATAAATTCAGGGTTCTGGTTTTCTCTGGCATCATCATGCCTAACACATTCATCACATGAAGGTATTGCAACTAAGGAGATCCTAGAGGCTTCTTTTAATTGTTCGGTTAAGCAATTTTAATTTGCTCATATCAGCAGGTTTAACTTCTCAAAAGCAGTCATGGAAATGGTAAACAATGAATAGGATCACTCCTATTTTAAGACCTTGCTGAGGTCCCAATCCAACAGCCAGGGGCAGCAGAAACAGATGGTCAGTGGAAACTAGAAGCCACCGCAACAGAAATATTGTGTGGTCTGAGCAATGTTTCCACCCCATCCATCCCTCATGTGTCACTCTTGAGTGAGTTGTTTCATGCAGTCAGACTGGGCAGGGTCCCACAGCTGCCAATGGCGAGAGTGGGACCCGGAGGTGCTGGAGTGGCCATGGCGGCACCCCAGATCAGGCCTGGGAGCCTAAGCTCCCCTCATTCCCCATACAGGGCACCTACCCCACTCCCCTTACTATCCCTTACACCCCAACTCTCCTCACTCTCCATGCATGACTTATATCAACACCCTGACTTCCTCCCACTCTCCCTGACTCTGTCTGCTTCCATGCCTAATATGATGGTTAGTGCATTTAAGATTTCGCTATGCATCTCCACCCACATTCAAAGCAAGCTTCCACCGCCTCTGAATGGAAATAATTGTACTGATTTCAATTGGTGTAGGATCAGATCCTGACTGAGGAATACTCTGTCTCACTGATTTGCAAGGAACTGAAGCACATGCTTAAAGTTAAGTACGTGCATAAGTGTTTGGCTGAATCAGGGCCAGATTGCTCAGCACCATGTAGAATCAAGCCCACTGTCCTTAAATTTGACTTTTCTGTTCTTGTTTAGCTGAAAAAGACCCTTACAGTTATTTTAGCAGTTTTTTCCCTTCTTTCCCACTCACAGCACCCTTGTTATGCCTTTATATATTTTACAACACAAATAATTTTAGATTAAATGTTAAAACACAATTCCCTTGAGGCCCCATGTTACATTTTCTCTGACATATTTTTAGCTATACTCTTACAAAATTTCCCTTAGAAGTGAAGGAGATTTTGTCTTAAATACCTGAGCTCATTACATCATTTACTTAATTTATTTATTCTAATTATCATTTTAAAGGTTGTTGACATATTATGGTTGACTGGCTGTAATGTCATAGAGTTAAGGTTCTGTGAGATAAGTTTAAATGTTCTTTTGGGAACAAAACTTGCAATTAGCTTTGTGGAAATATGTATATGTAACATAAAAATGGTAAAAAAACCAAAACTCGCTAAGCCATCATAAAATGGAAGGAGAGGGGGGGAACTCTTACAGTAACCAATGAAGAGAGACACAGCAAGATACAGCTTTGATTTTAATATCACAGAGGTTCCTGTTCAGGTTTCTTGTTTGCCAGAGAAATGACACCAATCACAACAACACATTCCAGTTTTCAAATTCTCACACACCAACAAGTGAAAAATATGTCACAGCAGCACAAACATGTGCTGTCCCTGCATGCAATTTCTAGCCTCCCTTCATTTTGAGCAAAAACAAACAGGAAAGACAATGTAACTTATAAAAGATATGACTTGGCAGATAGATCAGCAATACAAAGTGATTGGCAAGGATGCCAAATGATCCTATCAGAATACCATGGACCTATAACCTTACCCCGAACACTACAGTAATGTCAAAGTCTGCAGTCTATTTATAAAACAACTTAAATCAAACTCTGTTTCACTTCTAAAGGGAAAATAAACTAACCACATCCCTTCCTGAAATCACCTGAGAAATGTCCAGGATCACATTAAATTATACACAGTGAGTCAAATTAACTCACTAAAGTAAATGTGTGCAATTTCACTGATGTTAATGGAGATTGTACCCACTTACACAATGGGTGATTTTGGCTCAGTATTTTAATGCCACACTAGTTTTGTTAGACTATTTTTTATAACACGTCTCAAAGAAAGGCTTCTGCTGGGCACAAAGACATTGGAAAATGCATACTTGCCTCATATCTTTTTCAAACAGGATTCAATATTGAAATGACAACTGTTTTTTTTAAATAAAAAACATCAATTTTTTTAAGTTTCAGAATTAAAATGGTCCAATTCTGAATACAGTTGCTGATTAACAGCATAATCTGGTCCTAAAGAAGGAACCAAGGATACATCTTTGTGTGGAGCCAGTATATTTTGTACACTTCTTTGCTAGTATATGGAGTGGAAAGAAAATGAGACTCAATTCAGAAAATCAGTGTTCACACTTTCTCACACATCATGACTGACTTTTTCTCCTCCACTGCCTCTTTTTTGTTGGTTAACGTTATAGGCCAAAAATGGGGGATGAGGGGGGTTGAACATTTAAATAATTAAGGGAAAATCTTAAATGATTCTAGTTTATTTTTCGCATATTTTGGTTTTAATATATTTCCAATTTATTGGTGGTATATTAAAACTATAAATAATTAAATTGGCTATTAGCATGCTATAATATTAAAAAGTAGCAGAGTAATACATGTATAATTTTAGAAACTAGAAGTTCAATAACAGTTTCAGTTGACTATCTTGCAGAAACTAGACTATTCCATGCCATACAGACACCTACCTTTTTATCATATACATCTTGCCAGTTTACTCCAACAAAGAAACTATGCCGCATAATTTCTTTTGCATCATCTGGGCCCCCACCAAGGCTAGGGAGAGACAAAAACATCACACGTTACACAAATGTTGTTCCTAAAATGAGACTCATTTATTATAATTGTTGGGAGATCAGCAGTTTGGTCACGAATATTTAAATACAATTTTGTCCCCTTTTAGCAGGAAATTCTATATTCAGGGGACCACAACAGTAGAAGTGATAATAAAAGTATGTGACACAGTGCTCCATTTGACAGGTAAGTGATTTGGTTACTCTGACTGTAGTGCTCATTATTGTGTATGTCAAGCTTCATTCACAAATCACCCACTCTAAAACTGAGCTTAATTTAGTTTTAATGAAAGGCCAAGTAGTATGACAGTGCTGAAAAAAAAATACCACTACACAAATTTGCAGAGGAAGTGCCAGGCACAAAAATGAATCAATAACAATTCGTGCATTATTTATGTATTTTCATACAGTGCCCACTGCTGTAGCATCAGGATGCTGTAACAATTAATCAATTACCATATAATAGTCACAATATGAAACAATTAAGCATTAATTAATACACCTGCTGAAGAGGTTATTTAAAGGCCACTCTCAATAACCACACTACTCATTGTGGCCTGAAGCTTGTCAAACCATCAGGAGTGAGTTCCTGAGGAAAGCCCTCAAATAAGGATGCCTAGCTAGTGCTCTAAAGCAATAAAGTTGTGGCAGCAACCAGCAAAAGCAAACCAGCTGATCTGAACGGAGGCAATGGGACTGTGAAAGGACATGCCCTCCCTCTGCCCAAGAGGAAACTAAGGAGTTCTTCTGGGCTTGTGCAACACGAATGAGGCATACCTGCAAGATCTGTTCTGCCTGGTGGTGGGGGAGCTTATACAGGAAAACCTGCAACAGGAAGGGGCCATGAACAGGAAGAGGCTGCCCCATCTCAGAAAGCTGAGACAGGCCCCCAAGGAGGGAGATAGTGGCAGGTTTCACTGCTCCCAAAGCTGCATGGCCCAGCCTCAAAGTAGATATCTCAAGAGAAGGGGTTGGAAGTAGACTCCATTTTTAGACTAAGCCTAAAGGGCGGACCCTGGAAGACAGCACGATATCTAGGTCAGCCTTGACTCACTGTTTTCCTATAGACTTCCTTCTCTCATAAGAGAAGGAAGAGGGGAGCAGACTTTTCTTTTGTTTGTTTGCTTCAAGAACCCCACCCTTGGAAATCTGCTGGGGTGAGCCCCTGTCCCCTCCCCCCTCAGGGACACAAAAAGATTTTGGGTAATTGGGTCCTAGAACATCAGAAACTTAAAGGACAGTAAGTGATGTATTGACTTTCATCTGAAGGTAAACAGCCAATGCAGACTACATAACACCCATGGTAATACGCTCATAGTGACTCTACTAGGTAAGTCTTCACAAGTTGAAATCCATCTTCTCTCCTAAAGTTACCCCAAATGGAGCACAATGCAGTATTCTAGTCTGGAGACCTGGCAAGGATCAATGTGGCGAGATTCATATCTGGCCACCACAGCTCTTCTAGACATAGTACTAGCTCAAATGTGACCACTGGGTTGTGGACCATTTTGGCAAAGGGCTAACACACTCCAAAATAGGATGCAGAAATGGAAAGTTAATAGTAATTGTTCATGTAATTGCTTTTTGAGAAAATCAGCTCAGTCAAAGAACAAATATGTTATGCTCTTTAATTTATGGGTAAAATATTGATATTATTCAGCAACATAGATAAATCATGACAAAATTAGCTGGATCCATGCAACCATTTTTAGTAATTATCTGTCTCTGTTTCATATTGACAGCACAGCAAACAAGCAGTTAGACTGTATGGTGAAGTGACTGATGTACAGAGGTTAGATGGAGAACAGATGGATATGTTTCTTTGAGAACTTGAAGAGTCTGTCTCTATATTACACGCAGGAAGAGACTGCAAGAAATATGAATTAATGAAAATTGCACAGTGAGGCCTATAATCAAGTGGTGCCTCTTATATCCCTAATACTTCATACATGGATTCTCCAGCACAGAAGACACACTAAGCAGTCCCGTCCCATTCCTCCCTGGTCCCTCAGATAAGCCAAGAAAAGGTTTCTGAGACATATGCTATAGAGTGTGCACTTTATGCTCATCCAACAAGAGGACTATAGATTTCAGTCTCATCTTAGTGCCATAATGACATCTCAGCCAGACTGCTGGGGATTGGGAAATACATTTGGATTTGTTCCAACACCATTTTCTTAACTCTCCCCAAATAGAGACCCGCCAATAACTGGCAAGATTGTTGGACAAAGGCTCAACCAAACCGTAGGTAAAAAGGTTTGACTCAGCAAAAAGGGAGGGTTCCAAAGCCCCGGCTCCAGCACAAGCCTGAATGTGTACACTCTAATTTTATAGCCCTGTAGCCTGAGCCCAAGTCAGCAGACCCTGGCCAGCTGGGGCTCTGCCCTGAGTCTTTTATCATAAGGTAGACTTACCCCATGAAACAAGTGCTAATCAAGGTCCAGTGCCCTTAAACAATAGTAGAAGAGGAGCCGTCACTGCCTTTTTAAAAAAACAGATACATTCGGTTTTCAGCATGTCAGCAGTCTACCGACTTTCATGAGGAAGGGAATTTTCCTCCCCCCTCAGTGTATTCTTTGTTTACTTGTCTCCTTCCTCTGAAGTATCAGAGATGGCCACTGCTGGCGATTGGATACTCGATGCAATGGAGCCATGCTCTGAGGTGGTATTGAGAATTCTCTCGCCCAGGTGCTCCGCTGGTGCGTCTTGCTCTCATACTCAGGGTCTAACCAATCACCATATTCAGAGTCGGAAAGGAATTTTCCCTTGGGTCACATTGGGAGCTTTTTGCTTACTTCTACAGCAGGGGTGCAGGTATCTTCCTAGGATTATCTGGCTATATCTCACTTAAGTCCATGCCACTGCAGCAGGGGTTTCAGGTATTAACGCACTTCAGTCCCTCCAGTTCTTTACCTGTGGCACAGAGTAATTTAGTCTCCTGAGGGCTGCAATACTGTAATCTAATTATGGTTGTTGTACTTGGTGTGGAGGTGGCTGTGTAGTGTTTAGTGGCCTTGAACTCTTGTGATTCTATGAGAACTAAAGATAAGAAAATAACCCAGAATAAAAAAGGACAAATGAAAAACCGTAGTAAGGAAGGTGGTGTAAACAGGCTGTGTGTTTCATCAGAAGGGTTAGACAATAAAATAAAGAACCCAGGGCAGTCTTTCAAACCATCTGTGGTCTGCTTTAAGGCTTGTTATTTTAGTGTGCTCAAATTGAACAATTCACACAAACAAAATAAACTCATTTTATATTGGAAATATACAGACTATATATACAGAAAATAAAAACAGAAAAATCCAAGCCCGAGCCATCACCTCAGTGGCTGGGGTGTAGAGTCCTCCTTATTCCAACGCATCATTCCCTTTCTGTTTCCCAAGCAGCTATTCAGAGTTTCTTGCCTCCCTACTAAAGAACCTGATTGGCCTGCAGTCACCAGCCTGGCCTCTCAATATCTTTCATAATCAAGGATAGACCAACCTGCAGTTAACCCCCTCCCCGTGTGCCAGTGGCTAGCATCAGCATGCCAAAGAAAACAGGTTGGTAAATATGGCTCTATCATAAAGACTACTATCTGCAAAGAAGAATTGCTGGGAAGTATTTTTTTCCAACTCTAAAAGTTAACATTTTTGACAGAACACCAGGCTTGAAGATTAAAAAGCATCAGATGTTGCTATAGGAACAAATCTGTATTTTACTCCAAGAAGATATTCTCTAAACTGAATTAAGTACTTGTATTTAAAAAGAAGAGACAAAAACACAGATATCATCCCAATTTTCATACAGTCTCACTCTGTAATCAATCCAAATTCAAGATTGCTATGCATAACTGCTAGATTTTCATTTTTCATATTACCCACCACATAAAGCAATAATATTAAAACAACTGGAATCTAGGTAGATATGCATAAAACACTCAACCTGGAAACAGATTTAAGAAAAGAATATTGACCACCTTAACCTGGATTAATTACTCCAGGCAGTAATGTTTTACAAATTTACATAGAAAACATTATATGGTAGCCTGCATGTTACTTGGAATGGAATACATGCTAGCACCACATACATATATCTGATCAAACATGCCTTACTATGACCAAGAGTTAATTCTACCAAGATATAACAGAGATATGAAACAGAAATTTTCACATGTTCTCTCAGACATACTTATCTAAGGTGTTCATGATGCAAAAAGGTTAAAAAATGTGTGGCGTGATTATCTCCACGGAAAACCCAAATATCTTTTTCAATCTAGAGTTTGTCCACATCAGCAACTGGAAGAATGCTTAAGATGATCAAAGAAGGCTTCCATATACAACTGAGACATAAGGCTCACATCAGGACTATGGTCTAAAACTATTTATTTGGTTCCACTCTTATTGTATTTGTATCTATTGTTTTCTTGTAAGACAAGGTCTCTCCAATTCCTTTCCATGACTGCAATAAGCTAAAACTATCCCTGGCGCTTGGAAAACATAACATTAGTGGTGTTTTGCCTGGACATTTAATTCAAAAATTCCTTCTGATTACTCTGCTGCTGTATTCTTTATAAATCTTTGCCCACTAGCTAAGACTTCAGATTTGATTCTGCTTCTCAAATTTCTTTTGTCATTAAATTTAGAAAGGGGCGGGAGAAAGTGAGTAAGAATTAATTTAATATATGTGATAATTTATCTGCAAATAATTGACAAATTAAAATGCAATCATCCTCCTGCCCAAACTTCATTGTCTTTTGCTTTGGGCAAGGCTAACAACAGTGTAAACCTATCTACACAAGCCTTAAGAGCTCAAAATGATAACCTCAAGCAGATCCCACACATGGCTATCCTAAGGCAAAATAAATACTCCTAAACTCTAACCTACTTTTTTCTAGGTCAGTCCATTACTCATTTGTATACTCATCATTAACACCAAATTAAATATATTTCCTTTTCCATTTATTCTGTTTTTACTCTGCTCAAGTATTAATCTAGAATCTTCCTCTGTGCCTTCTTTTCACTGAAACATAACTACATTTCCATACTCTCTCTGAATAAGTCATGTTCCCCAATCCCTTATCAATTGTTCTCCATTACTTTTGGGGTACCTACAGTTTATCAGAGTAGTATCTTATATCTGCACGTACACATAAATATAGATCTCAAAACAGTACACACATGAGCACCACTTTATGGTGGAGCAGATTAATGTTTAAGAATTTTGCACTATAATTTGCACCCATCTGTCTTGCATATAAGCGAGGAAAAATCTATCTCAAAATACATTCCCTTTCAAGAGAGCTGTTAAATACATCAGTTTAATCACTATATTTTCAGATAACAGAATCTTATTACAGTTAGAAAAGTTTAAATTTACAAAATGTATACTGTGTCCTACCCTCCCACCCCACAAAATTCCACTCAGTCCCTCATTACAAACTATCTGGCCTCAAACAGTGCTGGAAAGGCTTAGGTGTCAGACTGCAGTATTTGATAACTGTGTCAGCATCAGTGACCAACAGTATGTTCTATTAATTCAAGAGACTCAAGTTAAACAAAATTCTACACTTATGAGCATTTGCTACTGCTAGAGTAGTAGACTGGACTTAAATTTTTCAGTTATTTACATTACATAAGATATCTCGTGGATTATGTTTATTTTATGACAGTACTTGGTCTGTATTTCTGCTGAAAATATACTGTGGGTTTTTTTTGTGTATATGCTTTCCCATTACAAGGACAGTCCATATTTTTCTATACCACAGGTTCCAATCGCCAAATCAGAATCTGTAGCCAGGTTCTTAAAATAGTAACCTAATCCTGAATAAGTAATACATAATGTTATATTTACATTTTATTTAACTCTGCCTTAACTAAAACAAACAACAAATACGCTACCATGGGTGAAATCCTGGTCCCACTGAAATAAATAGCAGTTTTGACATTGCCTTCTATAGAGCCAGGATTTCAGCATATGTGTATAGATATTTTTGGTACCTTGCTATTCCTGTTCATTTTGTTAGTGATGATAAAGGTTTAATAAAAAAACAAACATGTTATTTAGTACTTATACTACCCATCAGAAACCTCTTTGCTTGGTTCATAAAAATTGCTATAGTTGACTGATAACTTAAGAAAATAAGAACAGCCATACTGGTCCAAACCAGTGGTCCATCCAGTCCATAATCCTGTCTTCAGTAGTGGCCAGTACTAGAGCTTCCAGGGAAGTGTACAGAACAGGGCAATTTTGGAGAAATCGACTCCTGTTTTTCCCTCCTGGCTTCTGGCAGCCCGAGGTTAGGGTGGCCCTGAGAATGGGGTTACATCCCTGGTCATCTTGGCTAACAGCCGTTGATAGATCTATCCTCCATGAATTTACCTAGTTTTCTCCTGAACTCTGTTATATGTTTGGCTACCACAACATTTCATGACAATGCATTCCACAGGTTAATACTATGTTGTGTGAAAAAATAGTTCCTCTTGTTTTATTAAACCTGCTGACTATTAATTTCATTGGGAGACCTATGCTTTTTGTAATGTGGAAAAGGGTAAACAACACCTCTCTATTCACTTTTCCACACTATTCATGATTTTATAGACCCCTATAATATCCCACTGTGATACACTGTACCTCAAAGTAGTATCCTGTAACCTCCATATTCATCATTTGTATATTGTTGTGATATTTCATACAAAACATGCCATGTAAGATACCATATGAAGGTTATGATTTGCTGAAAATCTTTGTTCTGTCAGAATATACATATCATTAGTATATATCAAGTGGTGAGATTTTGCTATATGGTTGTTATTGAGATATGTTGTGAGTTTGGGATTCACCCACAGATCGTTCTCCAATGACAAGAAAGGATGTAACCAACACCCTGGCGGGCATTATCTGACATTTATCAGCAGGGAATGGTAAATGAAAGATTTACAATTCAATGAGAGAGAGAGGGACAGTGGCATTATAAAATCACCTCTCTCCTCCACATTCTAGGCTGAAGGCAACAAGAACGTGGGAAGACAAAGACTTTGAACCGAGGAGTCTGGTCCCAGGCTAAGAAGAAAACTCAGCCTGTGTATCAAGAACTGTAACCTACCTGCAACATCCAGTTGGGTGAGAAAAAACTGCTTGATTCAAATACTACTTAGTCTAATAAAGTTTAGGATTTAGACCAGGGGTTGGCAACCTTTATTATCAAAAGAGCCATAGTCTGGAGCTGCAAAACATAGCTTACTGCAGCTGAAGAGCCGCATGCAGCTCCGGAGCCACAGGTTGCCAACCCCTGATTTAGACTGTAAGTTTACTTTTTATATTCTTTGGTAATTATCTCTGTTCTTTATGCCTACCACTTATAATCACCTAAAGTCTATCTTTCTGTAGTTAATTAACTTATTTTAATGTTTTATCCTAAGCAGTGAGTTTGTCTAAGGTGCTTGGGAAATCCGCTCAGGTTACAAAGGCTAGCGCATGTCCACTTTCCTTTGATAAAGTGGCAAACTAATTAATAAGCTTGCACCGTTCAAGAGTTCTTGAGCAGTGTAAGACAGTATATTTCTGGGGTGCAAGGCTGGGGGCTTGGGAGATTTTCTGGTGTTTCCCTGTGTATGGTTTATGAGTGGCTTGTGTGAGTGTGCCTCTGCATGCTAGTGGCTAGAGTGAAAACAGTGCCTGGTGGGGTTTGTGCTTGTCACTGGCAAAGGCAGTGAGAGAGCCGAGGCTGGAGAGTTAAGGGGACACAATGGTCCCACACTCCAAGTTGTATCCCGAGGGTCTCACCACCCTCCCCCCAAATAACCTCTTTTCTGAACATCAACAGTCCTAATCTTTTTAGTTTCTCCTTGTATGGAAGCTGTTCCACATCCTTGATCATCTCTGTTGCCCTTCTCTGAACTTTTTCCAGACCCAATATATCCTTTTTGAGATGGGGCAACCAGAATTATAAGCAGAATTCAAGATGTGGATGCACCATGGATTTATATACTGGCATTGTGATATTTTCTCTTATTTTCTATTTTCTTTCCTAATAGTTTCTAACATTCTGTTAGCCTTTTTGATCACTGATGTGCAATGAAGTTTGCAGAAAACTATCTACGACTCCAAAATTTCTTTCTTGAGTGGTAACAACTCATTTATACATATGTATACATTTATAAATAATGTATTATTATACAAGTGAAGCTGGGATTATTCTTTTCAATGTGCATTACATTATAGTAATGAATGATGAATTTCATCTGCTCTTTTGTTCCCCAGTTTTGTGAGATCCCTTTGTACCTCTTTGCAGTCAGCTTTGAACTTAACTATCTTGAATAATTTTGTATCACCTGCAAACTTTGCCATTTCACTGTTCACTCTCTTTTTTCCAAGATCATTAACTAAAAGTTGAACATCACAGGTTCCAGTACAGATCATTAATGCACCCTGCTGTTTATCATTCTCCATTGTGAAAACTGACCATTTATTTCTACTCCTTGTTTCCTATATTTTAACTAGCTGTGATCTGTGACAGGATCTACCGTTATCCTATGACTACTTATTTCCTTAAGAGGCTTTTGTGATGGACCTTATCAAAGGCTTTCTGAAAAATCCAAGTACACTATATTGACTGGATCACCCGTATCCACGTGACTGTTAACCCCCTCAGCAAATTCTAATAGATTGGCTAATAATTGCCAGGATCGCCTCTGAAGCGCTGTTTAAAAATCAGTGTTACATTAGCTACCTTCCAGTTATCTGGTAAAGTGGCTTCTTTCTTTCTTTGTAAAGTGTATTGTATTTTCTTTATTCTGTCATTTGCTTTTCTGGGGGAATTGATGCCTATCTAAGTGTTAAATCCCTGAGACTCTTCCCCCTGCAGACAAACTCTCCTTACCAGCTCACTAAATTGCTATGCTCTCACTCTCTTTTCAAGGAGGACAGCATTAACCTTGGCAATTTTGTCTTATTCGGCATAATCATTTAACACACATTAATATCATTTTTCTAATTTAATAAAGTTAAAATTTAATATTATATCTCAGACTTCTTTTACACTCACCGTTTATTTGGATCCTTTATCAGGAGACCCGAAAGTAATGATTTTGCATCCGAAGAGAGAGTCCGAGGGAATTTTATGTCCTCCATTAGTATTAGTTCAAACAGCTTCTCATGATCCTGGTTGTAGAATGGTAATCTCCCACACATCATTTCATACATGACAACTCCCAGACCCCACCAGTCCACGGCACGACCATAATCATTGTCTTCTAATACCTAAAATACAAATCAAGAGGCAAAATACATAAAAAACTTTATTTTGTAAATCATCTTTTAAACAAACTGTATCCCAAAACTTAAGAGTTCAATATAATAAATTATAGACCTAAATAATAAATGACAGAGAGAATTTAAGAGAGCAGATAAAGAAAATTAGAGGTTTTCATCTGTGACTTGATAAAGATGAAGAGATGAAGGAAGGCTGTTCCAAACAAAAGAAGCTGCTGAGGAAAAGGGTTTCACAGTGACAAAACTGTGTTGAGTGGCAAAAGGAGTGGTCGGATAAGTGATCTGGAATGGAAGTAGAGAGACACAAGGCTCCTGACGTCAGTTACAGTCAATGCAGAGATACAGGAAAAAAAGGTGCATTTAAAAAAGAGGAAACCACATTTACTCAGGAGCTTGGAATGAACAAGGAGCTAGTGTAACTGTTTGGGCATGGGGATGCATTTCTTTTACTTGTGACAAACTGCTTACTTCCCAGTGACCATGGGGGCACGGTGTCAGAGAGCGGCACCATGGAGAGCACGACTGTGCTTTCATGGCAGCTTGTCCTTCGACAGCACCATAGTCTTTTTCAGCACCGGTTCTGGGTCCTGTCTCAGTGGTAGCAGAAGGGCCATGTCCTTGATGAGCTCCCTCGCCACCTCAAACATTTCAGGCATCAAGGGTAGCTGCAACTCCTCGTCTTGTATCTGTACGGAGTCTATTGGGCCTTGACTCAACAAACCCTTCTGTGGGGCCGGAGTTGACGGTGCCACTACTGCGGGTGCAGGGCTTAGGTGGCCTGACATGGTTCTCAACTTGCTCAAGCACTTGTGCGCCGATGTACTTGGCATTGGCAAGTGGCCCCACCCATCATTTTCTGTTTCTTGTGTGGCACCAGGGAATGGGAACAGTGCTGCACCTCTCTGGACGTTGAGCTCTTTGGTGCTGGGGAGGCATGGCAGTGCCAGGCGTCCCTCAGCGCGGGGTCTTTCCTGGGCGCCGCTTCCCTCACTGATGCTGGTGTACTCCACACTAAGGCCCAGTCTACAGTTACCTTCCGGATTCAGTGGCAGTCGACGGGAGATACGCAAGTGACGTAAATGTAAATCACTTGCATATCTCCTGTTGACTTCGCAGCATCTCCTCTGTGCACTGGCCACACTGCGCTGCATCGAAGGGAATGCTGTTCCCTTCGACACAGCGCTACGCCACTTGCTGGGGTGGTTTTCCTGCGTCAATTGCTGGATCGACTGAGCGGGTCTACACAGACCGCTCAATCGATCCAGAGCAATTGATCTGACGGTGGCGAGGCAGAGGTGGAAATGTCGGACCTGCTGGTCTCTACTTCATGGGGCAAAGGGCTGACTTCATTAAAAAGAACTTAAGTTTCTGACTCTTTTCCTTTTGAGTCCCTGGTCAGAAGCTCCTACAAATCTTGCAATGATCCTGCTGATGAGACTCCCCTAAACACTTCAAGCAGGATGAGTGAGGGTCGTCTCTAGGCATAGGCTTCCTACAGGACTCACAGGACTTGAAGGACTGTTGGGAATGGGAAAATTTAAACCAATATGCAGGAACTATCCTAAGACTATACTAACTATTCTAACAACTATATACAACTATTTTACAAGTACTCCTAGAAGGACAAAGGCTAGACTTGCATAGCAAGAGCGAAGTTCCAGAGACTGTCACAGATGGTAAGAAGGAATTGAAGACGCAGAGAGTCAGCAGGGCCCTATACAGAGCACCATGGAGGTGTGACTCCAGGGGGCACCAGAGCTGACCCTATGGGTACTACTAAGGAAAAAACCTTCCAATGAACTGTGCACACACACCTACTTGGAATAAACATGAGCAAGTACTCGAAGAAGAACTGCCTATTAACAGAGCTTCTTGCATCTTACTCTGAAGTATTTGATACTGGCCACTGTAAGAGTCAGAAGACAGACCAACTAGATGAACCACTGGTCTGAATCAGTATAGCAATTCCAATGGTCCCTTTATGCACTCGAATACTTAATCTTCACTATCCTTAAAGATTAGAAGTAGCATGATGAAAAAAGTATATTACTAAGGGCCTATATGTAACTAAGATCAAGAATAGTAAGTTTTAACAAATTAAGTCATGCTATTTACAAAGCAATTATATTTACTTATGCCAAAACAGACTCATTCAGATATTCTTTACTATATTATAGTTTGATATTTTCAAGGAAAGATATTTTGGATAGTGTAAAATTAAACTAATTTCCTATATACATACATGTTACCAAGTGGACTAAAATTACTTCTGCTTTTTAATATTAAATATTGTACAAGTGTGAGTGTTGCAAGTGATTCACTGAAAAACTGACTGTCAATTTGTGACATTTAGAATCTTTTAATCACCATTTTCTCTGACTTGCAAGAAAAGCATAAACTTTTCACGTGATAATTTCTACTGTTAGCCTTTTTCTTCTAATGTCAGCAAAATAAATAAAACAATGGTAGATTCTTTCTACCCATGAGCTGATGTGTGGACTAAATGTGTGATTCAGAAAATGACAATGGGGAAAAAAAATTTCATTTTCTGAACAAGGCATTATCACATGGCCAATAGCGGAGTGTATTGTATGTAGGGCTTTACCTAATAATAATAAAAAGTATGAGCAACCTTTTGCTGCATTCCCACAACAGCAACAAAACAGTGGTACAAAGAAAGAGCCAAATGTGATTTTTAACTTCTTTTTACATAAAATAATAAATAAGCATAAAAGCTGGATTAACTGCCTCACGAACCCGCACATCACCAGCCGGGTTCTCATCCCCAGCTGCCAAAACTGGCAACCCTTTATTTTTGTTTAAATATGTGGTTTACAGCCAACCACAGAAGCAAATGCATTCAAAGGTTTTAGTTTAAGAAAACGGAAAAAGAACAAACAAAAATAATGTTAAATTATGGAAAATGTATGTCAATTTATCATGATATAAATTTAATAATGCATATAATAAAGTCACAGTAAATGCATGAAATTAATTTTTTTCTTTACAGCAGAGATATGTGCACAATTCTATCTTAAGAATTTTTCAGCATTTACAGGATGTGGAAAGTCAAATCTATATTAAGTGTATGTATAAAAGGGAGACAGTGTGTAGTGTAAATGTATTCTCTCCTAGTGCTACAGTATCTTTTTCAACCAATTCTTATATCTGTGTTATTTTTAAAATTGAATGTATCTCAAAGTCAGGAATGGTTCAGTTCAATTTGTTAGAAACACCTTTTAGAGTTGCATAGCCTGTGATGCTAAAAGGAGCGTGACAAAAACTTAAATACTTTACAAAGGTCATAAGAACAATATTTTAAGGCTGTCCATGAGTACAGCACAGAATTACAAAGAAACAGGAAGAGAATACAGAAATTATGACTATACTGAATACATACTGAACAGTTGTACATTCATGAATTAGGGGTGACTGATTAAGTCACATGCTTATCCTCCCACTAAACAAACTGCACCCTATTCAAGCTAAACAAGTCATTCCAGTGCACTTTTTTATTTTCCTTATTTGCCCCCAGGACTGTCTTATAAAAGGTTCCAAAAGTTCTAATGTCACCCCTCCTGTTCAAAGAGTGTAAGAGAACCTTCTAGAAAGATCGGTAAAGAGGTGTAGGCTACAGTGTGCATGATTTCTGTATGCAGATGACAGCCTTCATCTTCATCATATAAAGTCATTGCAGCTGGCTTACTTACCAAGCGTTTTATAGAGACTGGGATGTGGGTAGAAGTAAGCTGACTGAGGCTCAAATTGGATAAAATTGTGGGCTGTGGGAAAAGACTCAAGAAATGAGATATTACTGGCTCCCTTAAATGAGGGAGTATGCCTGCCATTTGTTACTGCAGTTCACAACTTAAAGGTTATGTTGGGTCTCTTACCTACTCCTGTATGTCTAGATAGCAGCACGAGCCATTTGAACTTGACTAGAAGATTATCAGTCTGATTCTCATTAAGGCCTTAACATGGCCATAAATTACATTTATGATTAAACTGTAATTACTATTAAACTTTAAGAGACACTGGAATGGTTCTGAAAGGTACACTCTTGTATCTAAACAGGACATAATATGTGTTGCACAGGTACTGCAAAGGTGTATTGTGGTGGGCCAACTTCCCACCCAGTAAGGAAGCAGTTAAAGAGCTACTTTGGGCACAATCAGCCCCCAACTTGTGCTCCTGTAAGGACTATCAAACATGGAGAGGGGCAGCTCCTTAGATGGGACCCAAGCCCAGTGTGAGTGGCACTCAAGAGGGGAACAGATCTTGAAATCCTGGACCCCACAAACCAGTGCTGCTTAACAGAATAGCTACTGAAAAAAAAACTGCTGCCTGGATCCTCTTTACCTTTGAAGAGAAGGGGTATTATTTGGTGGTTGTTGGGTTTTTTTAGCTCAGGGTGCACAATCCAGACACCACAGACATACAGGGGGTTAGGAACCCAACTGCCCAAGATAGAGACTATTTATCTTTGACCTTGTGAGGAATGGTGGGGCGAGTCCAGACTGTTTTGTGGGCTGCAGGATTTTATTTGCCTTTTTCATTTAGGACTGCTGTTACGCCTAGAAGTACTTCATAAGACGTATAGCTGAAGAACGGCACCTGGTACTCGGAAGCGGCGCTACAGTAATGCCAGAGAAAGATGTCTGGGATGAGAGGGGCCCATCCCCACAGCCAGGAAATGTCCTAGAGTTACATCATATGACAAGCATTTGCTTCAGGAATATGCAGTTACGTAAGAGCTTTTACAGATGGTTTTTGGGCAATGGACAGTACTGTAGTTTCAAAAAAGGGTTAAGCTGTTGATTTGCATACAAACTTCAATTTTCACTGTGTTTAAAAGGCTAACAAACTTAATTAAGTTTATTATATAGATATAGCAAAATACCACTACCAGCTCACAAAAGGGATTTAATCAGTAGGCAGCTATATTTCAGAGCTGTGATATCTAATACATAAACTGACTTTTTAAAGCAAAAATTCAAGAAATAGTTGCCTTGTATTTATACTTTAATCTGTTTAGATAGTAAATACATCATTAAATCACAGTCCACATCCTAGGCCCTCACTGTCAAGAAAACCACACTCACCTCTTCTTTATCCAGCTGCAGTAGTGAGTCAATACAATGTATTTAATATTTTTAGTGAATTCACCATCTGCCAACAGAGTGGGTTTTTAAGGCAAACATTATCAGCCAATTATAGTAGTGACTGAATATGGGATGGGACACTGCTTTACATAAGCAGGGTACAGTTTTCAAAAAACACTTGCTATTGCCCTGACACACAAAAAAACCAGAAAAGGATCTGAAGACACTCTTCATAGAAAAGAACATGTATCTGCACACAACTAATAAGCATCGATTAATGTAGCATTGTTGCTACTACTTCTTGAGAGAGTCAAGCCTGTAGTGGCTTCTCAAAGTTCTCTTCCTGATTATAAGAGACAAGCTCAATATAATCCATAGTTTATTTACCATACAGTACCAAAAAGCGATCTGATTATTTTTTTTTTTTTTTAATCTACCAAACTAAGACTCTCTTGTGACCATGGAAATGAAAGACATCCATTGTCAGTCTCTTGCAAATTGTTGTTCATAAGAGGATTTATTTTTTAAAAGTAATAGAAAAATCTTTCACACTGTAGTATGCATTCATCATTAATGTCACAAAGGACGACTTCTTGGGGTGCTGAACACCCTTGTTGTTCAGTCTTCCCACAGTCCCTCTCAATGCACTAAAGATATGCATTTATGATCAGACAATGCATACCTTGACATAGCTTATTGCTCAATCAACTCCAACAGAACAGATGGGAAAAGATTAAAACAACTAAACAAATGGTCTGCACACCTATTTTGTGAAAGAAAACTGAGAACTTGGATACACCAATTTATGGTTAATTCGGGGGAAAAACTGTTTTCAATTAACCTTACAGTTCAGGTGAATAGCATGTAACTAATCATTTCTATTAACACCTCACGCATTCTTATCACTTCAGTTGTTGGTCTGTTAGCAAATATTCATCACCCATATATTTTTCAATAAGTTAAAAATGTATTTGTTATAACTATGTATGAATTGTGACAACTGTTGCAGCAACAAGAAAGTATATAATTTAAAGCTCTTCTCAACAGTGGTGATAGATACTTTATAAAAACAGTCTCAGACATCTATTACCTAAATACAGTAAGAAAGTCACTCATACAAAAGGCTGTGGTGGTGTCTGTAAGAACTTGCAGGGCTGTAGCCTGGGAGGGAGCGGGGTGGGTTCTAGGCCACTAACACCTCTACATTGCCACAGGAGGACCCTGTGAGGTTGGGTTTAGCAGGACATGAGTGGCAGTTCCTCACAGCCCACTGATTGGCTGGTACTAGTACTTAAATCAGGATACCATGAAGGGAGGTGTCTGAGCAACAAGATAGACTGCCTACCCATCTCTGTTCCAGACCCAGCTTGTGACAGACCCTAGACTCTGGCTTCAAACTGTGGTGTGTCCTCAATGTCATTATTCAACTGCTGTCTGGAACCTGACCTCAAACTCTTGGTAACCTGACTCTGCCTGATGCCTGATTCTTGGTCTGCCCACTGGCCTCTCTCAAACTCTAACTCCCTGGTACCTGACTTAAACTGACTCCCAACTCCTGCTCAGACCACTAGGTCTGACTGTCCACACGTCGGTCGTGACAGTGTCGGTCAAATTATGAGTTCTGTGAGTTTAACTGTACCCAAAAATGATAACTCTCCCAACTTTGTACTTTGAAAAAATTGAGCATTGACCTTGTCTTTGGCCTGAGAAATTGATGAGACTTCTCCAGTGTTCTTGCCAAACTGGGAAATGGGTATGTGGGTTCTCAGTAGAAAAGCAGCCATTTTCCCCCATCTAGCCAGTTATCTCAGGCATTTCACCTCATATTCAGATTAGAGTACATTGTCACATCATTTGCAGTCCTGCACAGGAGTTTTTCCTACTCAACTTTATGAGCAAAGTTCCCCTTTTCTCCTTCCTTCTCTTTATGATATCGTAAAATACTTAATAGACAAAATAAACTGGCTGCTGTAAAACAGCAAACTTTTCATTTTTCATTCATCAAAAGACATGAAGCTGTATCAACTAGTGTCACTGTAAGAATTTTATGCTCCTACATATGAGTTTAAAAAAGCCTCTCAGATCAAAAAGCAGTAAGATATCAATTTAAACATGGGAATCCCTACACAAAATAACTACAACAGATTAAAAAAGGTGAAAAATGTTAGGCAACTACCAGGAAAAAAATCTCTCAGTAAAAGACCATAGCACTGCAACAGCAGGCTTTGCCTACCCAAGAAAAATCAAATCCTCAAGGCTAAAATGGAGAAAATGGATAATAAAATAAAACGTAGATACATCTGTATTGTAGGATTACAAAAATAATCTTCATGGAAGCAGCTGGGATGACTGTGCAAATGGTTACTGCAGGCTTCAGATCCACAGACACTATCATTCCTCCTTCAGTTTTCTATTGTTCTCTCTTCCCCAATTAAGAAAATTGAGAGATTTATAATCCCATTTGGAGTCTTAATAACAAACACTCCCATCTATGAGATGCAAGACAAGATGGAGAGTAATGAATACAGATACTTCCGCAAGATTATTTTTCCTGATTAATTCACCTTTCTTGTTGAGAAGATGTAGCACTTTTGCCAGTGTCAAGAAAGAAAGAAAGGAAGGAAGCAAGCAAGGAAGGAAGGGAAATTAATTTTGGGCTTTTACTTGTACCTTGTAGTCTCAGCAAAACTAAGGACTGCTGCTGGAGGGGACATATTTTCATTATCACATGGATGCTATTGCAAACTGTGCTAAAATGAAAAAGGAATTTGCCAGTGTTGATTAACTGAATTAAAAAAAAGAACATTACATTTATAAAAACTGCCTTAATTTTATAGGAAACAGTTTATTTAATTTTTTTGGACAACAATGTAGTTCATATTAGAAAACTGATCCTACTTTGAAGTATTGGGTTGTACAAGATAGTTATATACAGACAACGTGCAACTGAAACATCTTTTTTTTTGTGTGTATTCATTACATCTTTAAGAGGAAAGATGTCTGACAAAGGATGTGGACAATTGCACATCTGTGAGATTAGCCAGATTACATGAAGATTCAGAAATATTTACATTAAAACATTAGTATCTGGCCTAGGGAGAAAGCTGAGAGTCTAACTCTTCTTCTACTGTTCCAGGAGCTGTTGTGTGTGTGCAATTGTACAAATGTTTTCATACATCAATGCTGCCTGATCTTTTGATCTTGCTGGTGTTTGCAAATAAGTAATGCTACCAATCTGCATATCTTGCCTTGCCTAAATTTCATCACATTCACCTCAAGACTGTTACCAGATTTGACCATAACCTTGGAGTGTACTCATTTATAAGAGTTAGGTTCTGGGGTCTCTGTAATTTTATCAATGTGCTGCTTGTGTCACTTGTGTTTCTATATGGAGCTCTATTTCTCCCTTCTGCAAGTCCCTGCCTCATTGGATAGTTAACTATATCAAACGGCAGATCTTGAATGGTACTCTGTACCTCTCTAGGGAAACCTGAGGATTGTAACCAGGAATCTCTCCTCATGACAATGGAGGTAGCCATTCCTCTAGAAGCAGTGTCTGTGGCATCTACTGCAGCCTGGAGAGAGGTTTTAATCACTAATTTACCTTCATCAGTTAAAGACTAGAAGGGAGCTCTATGTTCCTGAGGAACTCTGTCTTAAAATTCAGCAACTTTGCAATAATTAGTGAAGTTGTATTTAGCCAGAAGAGCCTGATAATTTGAAGTTCTAAATCGCAGAGAGATGGAGGAGAAAACTTGTCTTCCTAGAAGGTCTAGCTGTGTGGCACTCTGGCCCAAGAGTATAGTTTTCAGGTGTTGCAGCCTGGATCTTTAGATGACTGCTTGTACCACTACAGAGTTGGACAGTGGGTGAAAGAAACAAAACTCTTCCTCTTTAGAAGGAATGAAGTAGCATTCCTCAACACTAATCTGGGGGGAGAGCAAGAAGCCTCATTGTTCTAGCTGGATCGCTTCATTGATCAGGAGGGTCATTTAACTGTGACCCAAGGATTGAAAGATGTCCAGAAATCTGTGTTAGGGCTCCTGAACCTCTTCAAGCTGTATCTGGAGCTCAGACACCAACCTTGTAGGAGATCCTGATATTACCTGTCATCATCAGACAGAGATGGTAAAAACAGGGTAACCACCTCATCTGGAGAAGATGATGAAATTGCTCCCAGAACCACTGAATCCAGTTCAACTTCATCTTCTGCTTACTCCGATGGGGCCAGCTGGTGTTGGCCAAGAGATGGTAAATAAACCTCGTGCACTGATCCCAGGTGCCTAGAGTAGGGATCCCAAGAACCCCAATAATGCCAGTCTGAGGAATCAACTGGCTGAGGATGATCCCACATCACTGGGTACTGACTGTACCTTGGGAAGTTATATCTGGTCAGAGCATGGAACCCCAATCTCTGAGTGCTTCTGCCCAGCCCGTTTCTATATGATGTGGTAGCAGCTATTCTGGAAAAACTGATTCATTGGATGAAAAAGCGGGATCCCAAACTACCCAGGGAATTGATGGTTCAGTATTCAGGCTTGTGGGTAGGAGGGAAGAGTGGCTCCATGTCCTTGGAATAGTTTCCTCCTAAGGAGTAACTATATTTCTAAATATCTGAGAGGATACGGAAGAAGAGATGTGGTAGAACAAAAAGATCCCCAAGAGAGACATAGGTCTCACACTGCCCTGGGTACAGCATGAGTCAGTTGGTGAAGCCATTACATCCAGTGCTTCCCTGGTCACAGAGGAAGTTGGAGCCCCCCCCGGCTAATATTGTCCTGATACTGGCACAGAATCTGGTCTGACTGTTCAAGGAAGCGGCAGCTGTCTGTCTGTCTTTTGGTTGTACATTAGAACCGGTTCTGGAACTGATAGATACGTACTCCTTCATGCCACTGTCTCCTGCTGAGGTGGTTAATTAGGGCCTAAATCTTTAGGATCCATGCATGAGGACTTTTCTGACTTTGAGGGAGTTGGGGAGGGATCTTTTTTCTCCAGGGCAGCTTTTGAAGAAGAATGTTTGTAAGAGTGCCCCTTACTCCCATGAGAAGCCTTCTCCTTAAGCTTGGAAGTCTTTAGCCTCAAATCATGAGACAGTGCTCAGAGGGATGCTGTCTGTTGACTGAAACTGATGTACACAAAGGGCTTCCTAGCCTGGATCTGATTGGGATCTCATGGCTGAGGTGACAACAATGGCCTTTTTCATCAGATGTTTTTTAAGTCTTAGCTCTCAACCCTCACAAATTTTGGGCAGGAGCAGCAAATGCTGCACTTAGCTGAGATGTGAGCCTCACCTAGACAATAAAGGCAGCATTGGTGTTTGGTGCTCACTGAAAAAGGAGCAGGGGCAGGAAATGCAATTCTTGAAGCACAGGACTCTGGGCATAATCCTAGCTTCATCAGGAAGGATTTCCCTGGGGAGGGGAGAGGGAGGAATGAGGAAGGGAGACACCTAATTTACTAATTAATACTTAAGACTAAAGAGTAAAAGAATAAAATACTAAAACTATTTACCATTTATTTACAGACTGAAGCAGCTGAAGGAAGAAGCTGCGGACACAGAAGATTTTGACCCAAACCATGTGGCAATAAGAAGGAACTGGAGAGGCGCCTGATACATTGCCGCTTCTGCCCTCAGAGCATGAGAACAACTGCACATGCAGAGACCAACAGACACTGCTTATTAAAATTCTCTAGGTTCAGGCACATGGTAGACATATGCAACCACATGTAGAATACACAGAGGGATCATCACATGAAGAAAAATCTTTGTTTTTAAAATTAAATGAATACCAAAGAGTGTATAGCACATGTGAAGTTATGGACCTATACCCAAATGTAAGGACGTGATACTTATTGGAGCAGATCCTCAACTGGTGTAAACTGTCATTGCTAAGGAGCTGCCCTATTGTTTCTATTTTCTTCACTAATGCTGTACAAGAGTTAATGCTCATATGTGACAGCTTTAGCTTTGAGTTTCAAGGGTTTTGTTGGTTTGACAAATGATTTACAGTTTACATATTTTACACATATGCCCAAACAAACATATATATACATATGCATATTTAGTATTACAATGTACTGAATAAAATGTTTCCAGTAATTCCTGAAATAAAGTATTTTTTCATTCTATAACAGCACCAATATCTCTAGCCAGTAAATTAAAGAAAGGTACTATAAGAGAATGCCTCCAGTGAGAAAATAAAGGATTAATTTAAACATGAATCTCTGTAAAAGGAAGAAAAATAAAATTTGCCCTTTTAAAAAGTATTTGGCCAGTAAAAATAATATATTATTTTTGGATAAGATAAAAATATTGCATACACTTTTCTTAATACAAACTGAATATTGGTAAATTCATTTGTTTTCTCACAATCAAGTATTTTTTTCCAATTCTATTTTGTTCGTTCTAACATGGTGATCAAATAATTTTTATTCTTACACTATTACAGAAGTGCATTTCTCTAGGTTTCCAAAACCACCTTATTCAACCTTCCCCATCTGTCACCATCTGCTTCTTTTTAGCATGTACTTTTTGTGTGATCACATAAGCATGTGAAAAATAACTAACATTCAGATGATTGTCTGCTGGTACATTTGAGGACTGGGCATAATAAAAGTGAACTGCCAAAACGTACTTAACACTTTTAATTTTGCTGGGTCTTGAGTGTGAACTACATTTGATTTTCAAACTGTTTTACAGTTGGAAAGTTGATCAGGTACTGTTAACTCAGCAGCAAAAGCTGAGACTCTAAATAACTGGCACTACATTAAAAAATTTATATTCCATGACACCATACCAAATACAGTCCCACTAGCTTACACATTTGACCTGACTGAATTTAACCCTATGCGGATGTTAGAAGGATGGGGTGAAGAGCTGCAGAGAGCCTATTCTGAACTCAGGGTAGACACAATCTAGGTCCTCCTTATATTTCCAGTGAACAAGAAATAGGAGAAGTATAGTACTGACAGTGGTGCAAGAAATCTCACCGGGAAGCAGGAGGGCCAGAAGGAGAGAGGCAGATCTTACTAACCAATATGGAAGTAGTAGTTGAAAACACAACACAATTTTTTAAGAGTGTAGGAGATGCCTTCCCCAAGATACAGTGTTTGGAAGCTGCCAGGAACGCATGAAGTTGAGATGATGGAGATATGGGTTTCCAGAACTCTGCCTTTCCCCATCAGATGGGGCATATCAGGATAATGAGGATAAGCATACATTCCTGCTTGTAAATTCACTTAATATAATATTAATAGAAAATGACCACAAAAGAGATGCAAACACTGGAAAAGCAAATTATATTTTTTGCAAGCAAAATATGTTCTGCAATATTCACACAGCTCTACCACCAACAGTCTTTGTTGCCATTTCTAGGCCTTTAATATATCTGATATATACTGTATACAACTGTTTATACCTGCATATGTTTTTGTTGACTTTTTCACCTTGCCAGGTGTTTCACATATGCTTTTCATGCTCTGCCTCACTACAGACCTCACAGTGAAAGCACTGTGAGCCCACAGGCACACTCATGCCATCCACAATTTTGAGATGCTGCATTTCTTCATTACTTCTTGGAAATCAATAGAAGTGGAGAACATCTCACAGAAGAACTAACCACCTCACAGGATTAGGACTTATCAGTGCTTCCCAATAGTAACATATGAGAATCTGGTTGCACTGCCAGATATATTGCCTGTTGCGCTCCATATACCAGCACGAGCATGCTCACAGCCAATGCTGCAGAGCCAAACTGAACCCAAATTAGTAAATATTTCAGGTAAAATCATTTTAGAGATTTTGAAAATCCACTAAAATAATTTTACAGTTAACATGTACAGGTCTAGAGTATTTCTCACAGTGACGCAACCAGACTTGGACACATACTGCAAAGAAGGGCATATTATTATTCAATATGACATATTTTAACACATTTTTTATCCCTCTTAAATGCAACCAAATCTATTTGCTTTATCTTTAAAATATTTGTTACGCTGAAGAAAAGCCATGTTTGGGTGTCATTCTTTTGAACATATGCAACCTCCGACAAAGTAACATTTTCTGTTTTCAAATAGCAATTCCTGCCAGTATGCCAGGGGCCATGCTATGCAGTATGCTACTACACAAAGGTAAATTTTAAAAGTACGTGTTTTAATTCCTTATTGCCTTTTGTAAACAACTGATGGGCTGCGGAAAACTGATATTCTTGTAACTAAAAGTCCTCTCGATACCAACTGGCAGAAGGCACAGGGGTACAGGGTCCCCTGGGTTCATCACAAATGTCAGGTAAGGTCTCTAATGAATGCCTGAGGCACACTGTTCATCATAATCACTATGAGAGATATATAAGCAAAATATGTGGGGAGTTATATACACCTGCTGTTTTTTAGTTTAAGACAGGTTACTCAAAGGCAACATGCCTTGAGACAAACTTCTCCAGATAGGAGGTGAGAGACACATAGCTCCTTTGTGGACCATTGTAGACTGCGTCTTCCAATAGAAGTCTATTAGCATAATGAGTCAAATGCTAATGAAGAGCTTGCTGAGCCTTTCCAAGGAAATTAGCAGGAAGAGGTAAACAGCAGGAAAAGGGGACAACCCTGTTTTCAGGTGAAGATCAAAGGTCTGGTCTGGGAGTTCAGACAGATGTTCTGGTGTCCTTCAGTCTGCAAAGACAGACTACAAGCAGGCTAGATTTTATGAAAGGGGGATCTGAACCATCTTGGTTGGCAACACTGGGGAAAAAACTTGTGGTAAGCTATCCTGTAAGAGATATGGAATGTCCTGGGTTTTACATTTAGGCTTTAGAAAGATTGTAATAATTTTGCTTTGTATGTAACAATGTTTCCAATAGCCCTTCTTACTCCCATTTGAATCTCTGTTTTTTGATAATAAACATATACATTTATAGTGAAAACAAAAATAAGTGCTGTGCATTAGCTGGAGTGTGATCCTTAGTTAAAACTAATAAGCTGGGATATAGAAAATTTGAACATTCTGTAAGTGTTCAGTGGAATAGGGCTGGGCTCTCCAGAGGGAAGCTCGAAGGACTTGGGGGTTGCTGTGTGCCTACTGTTAACCTGTACAAAGCGAGCAGGGCCTGCAGAAACCTCAGAGTTAGGGCTTGTGCCGCAAGAGGCTAGTGGAGTCAAAAAACTGATCCACAGCAAGCACAGAAGACCTTCTCATACTAAGGGCACATTGTTGTGAGGTGCCTCACAACCCTGGGTACCCCTAGAAGGCATCACTGTTTTAGCCATAGCAGAATGTGGAACGAAATAACATTTTTTTCTTTTTTTCCTTTCCTGAGGCACATCTATGCTTAAAAAGGTCTATTTCTTTAACAGGATCCTGCTAAATATTTTTCAACTAAAGTCAATCCTTCTTTTGTGATACCACCATCATCCTCTGATGAAGATTAAGTGGTGAAAGCAGGTAGGCTCCTAAGAAATAAAAGTCTGATTTCCCTGAAAATGTATCTCGGAATGAAAACTTAGCAATATTCTGCATACCAAAATGGGAACTACAGCTGAAACTCATGTTTCTCAAAACAGAAGAAAATGTTAAGTGTGATCACTGTGCATGTAATGAAGTTGTTTTCAATTATTTTATTGCATATGATATCAGAGTTTTATTATTATTTCAAATGATGTAGCCATATTTATAAACACAAAATTTCACAAATTTGAAAATATGATTATTCCCCAACAGAAACAGTATAATAATAGTAACAATAATAATCCAACATCCTGTCCATTCTTCATTGTAATAAACAGGTTTGATCACTCAAATAACAAACCCTGCAATTAAATGAAGGAGGAAAACATTTTATATTGTACAGAACAAATACATTCTAAACCGTACCTCAGGGGCCAGGTATTCTGGTGTACCACAGAACGTTTTCATAGTCGCTGCATCCGTGATTCCTTCTTTGCAAAGTCCAAAATCTGTAATTTTTATGTGGCCATCTTTATCCAACATTAGATTTTCTAACTGCATATTAGAAAGAACACATACAATTGGGCCTTAAGTATTCCTTAACAGGCTCATACACTACATGTCAATGAAAAAAATGTAACTAAGCCATATCTGCACTGTAACAAATTGTACTGTAGTTACTAGTGTGTCATCCAGAGGGATACTGTGGGCTCCCCCAAAAGACATCATAAGAGTTTTGCTCAAATATGCTTCTTTCCCTCAGAAAAGCAGCAAAAAACACTTTCTAAAAATTTCCAAGATTTACAAAACTTCCAGAGCACCCACTACAATCATCAGAGAATTGTTTGTTTGTAATGGCTAACACGAGTGCTCCAAAAGCTTCTTCTGTATGCACTGACTTTATGTTAAGACGTTACAAATAATTCAACATATATACACTGCAAACAAGCAAAATATATTTCTAAACTACTTTTCTGAATAGGAAATCTTAAATTTTTTCAGAAGAAAGTAAATACTGAAAACGCTGATTCAACAATTGTGAATTACATTCTCCAAGTAGATAGTAATCAGGACCCCATGTATTTTGAGATTCCGCAGCTACAGAAGAATTGTGTGTTAGAAAGCTAGAATTCTTTCTTTTTTCTTTTTCTTTTTTAATATGTTTCTAGTCCTTGTGATGGTCTAATGCATAGCATATTTAAGTCAACGCAACCTCCCTCCACCACCCCAACGGACTGTGCTTTTCTCAAAACTGTGCAACTTTATAATTACTTTGAGTTTGTCCCAATAGTCTTTGCAAAAACAAAAATTTGATTACTTGTGTTGTTTTTTTTACCTTGAGATCACGGTACACAATCTTCCCGGAATGCAGATAGTCCAAAGCAGAGACAATTTCTGCACCATAGAAGCGTGTGCGGTCCTCAGAGAACACCCGCTCTCTCGACAAATGGAAAAACAGCTGCAGGGTAAACAGCAGGGACAGGATTGTAATAATTACTGATTTAGTGGGGGAAATTAACACAAACATAAAACACCTCTCATCACCATATTGTGATGATAGATAGTGTACTCTCAGTGGACACGCAGCACTCTTAGACAGCAGCTGGCTTATCTTTTCCAGGTTTCCAAGGGGGGAAGGCGAGCTGTTAAATCAGCGTTTTAATCAATATACCAATCTTGTTTAAGGCATTCTGCTTGCTACCCATTTAACCTTCAGTTACCAGAGGAAAAAGTATGCAATAGCATCATCCTGTACTTTTCCCTCCACCTCCTCCTTCCAAATTTTATTTTTAGATGGTGATCCTTATCATTAAAATACCTAAATACAGATATGGTTCTAAGTTTTTCTTTTCTGTTAATTGCTCGACTTACTCTGAACTAAGAAAATATCTAGAGAGCTCTTTAGGTAGAGAGCCACCAAACAAGCAGAGTATGACATTACACAACCACAACATATTACGGTCTTTTACAAAAATACCAGATAGTTGTTTTATGATTGGAAAAAGCAAACCTATAAATCTGTGGTTTAATTTTGCTACATACACTATATAGTTTTTGGATTTGATACTCTTCTTCTGTCCTCCTTTCAGTATTTCATAATTAAAATTTTACTCTGCAGATATTTCTTAAACTGAAATTATTCAGTGAAAAAAAATTCATTAAATGATACACACATAAAATGCAAAGAAAAACTGTAGCATAAACCTGAAGTTCTATAGCTTTATCAGCCTCTTATGAACTAGTACAAAATAATAAAATACACCCCCCAAAAAAAGTTAAATTGCAGAATTTCACTATTCATTCCATTCACTAGATATACACCTTTTCTACTTTAAAAAATGTTGGTGGGTTCTTGAAACACAACTAATCTGCAAAATCCCTTTATTTCCATCTACAGGCTAGTTTTCTATTCTATATAATACAGCTCATGTGACTTGATATCCATGGGCACCCTCTTTTCTCCACATAAATTGTATCAAAAATAGTAACAAGGAATAATGAATAGCAGTCCTAAAAATATGGAAGCCTTCACTGTTTGGAAACAATGTACTGGACAAAATCCATAGTAAAACTACAGTCTCTGCTGTGCTAAAAAAGAAATAATTCCAAAACACAGGTCAAACACAAAAGAAACACAGTAATATATTTCACTTATATATTATCAAAAGCTAGCTAAAAAAATTCTGAAATATTAAACATTAATATGGTGTTGGATACTAAAATAAAATTGTTTAAAATATGTTTTTGCAATTATGGTCAACAACTTCCCTGCAATTATACTTCAACATACTATATTGAGCCAGTTTAACTGTCTATATTTACTGGTCCAGGTGCCTCATGGAAAATAGATCAAACAGAATTAGGTATGACTTTGATTCACAAGCATTATCTCATTTTCTGTATAACATCCTTATTTCCCTCTCCCTCTTCACCCTCAAATATCCTGTAAAAAATGGAATATATTTGCATGAACACAAACTTTGTTTCGTAGGTATTTAATATGCTCCTGCTGTATATTTCCTACCTCAAGTAGCAATCTCCTTTTATGACATCACAATTACTGGCACCGGGGGAAATGATATTAGAAACTGATAATACTGGATCATCAGATACGGAACAAACAAGAAGAGTTTATGAGATAAGAAACTAAGCCTGTTTTCATGCAATGTCCCTAATATTATAAAACAAGGGAGGAAAACAATACAATATATCCTGTATTAGAAAGTTTCTAAACAGAATTGTTTATCAAAGTTTTCCATAGAGTATTCACCAAATGCATATTAAAACTGAGATTTTCTCAAATAGTGTTAAAATATAAAACTGAGATACACTGACTTAAGTCTTAGTCATGATCTTCTTGTTTCAGAGATATGGAAACCAAGAATCATTCATCTTTAAAGTTTTTTATAAAGATTCAAAGTTACATAAAATAATGTGATTTTGTTTATTTTGCTTTATAAAGGTAGTAAACAGATGCTTTGCAAATTTAACAAATATATACTCCTTAAATACTGTGTATCCATCTCCTCTGACATCTGAAAGAAGGGTGAAAGAGGAAGAGATGTCCAGATGCCCCTGTATGAGTGGTTGTGTACAAGAGAGAGTTACACATTTTCCATCATCAGACTGTCCCGGTAGCTTAGCAGAAGAACACCTCACAACATTCTGGAACCTCAGTAGACCAGCAATTTCAGAGGAGACAACAAAAATAGGCATACTATGATTTTCAGTGTACTGAAAACAGAAAAGGTACTGATCTGGGCCTGCAGGAGTTGATAATCTAACTTGACAAAGCTTTTGATTGTTTAGGGCTGTGTTTTGGCTTTTTTAAAATCCCTTTATTGTCATTCTCATTCAAAATATCAAACCCAGGGTAGCATGGCCAAATTAATAGGCCTAAAAGCTACTTGCAATAGGCCAATACTTGCCACAGAGGACACGAGGTCCCAAGTGAGGCTAATTCTAATACCAGGTGTGACAAGCTCAGTACACCCAAGTAGTAATTCTAAACTACCAGGCTACTCTGTACCAAAAGTCCCAAATTCACTTTATCCAAGACAAGGTAGCCACACTTAAGTGAATCAATCTCTGAGAGTCTCCTTCACCTGAGATTAGATGCAAAAACATCAGTCATACCTTCTTTCTGGGGCTCTCTAGGATCACAAAGGATCAAATATCTAAGCAAATACAGTTGAGCCAATAAAGGGTCACTCAGACAGGCTTCAGAAGTACATGCAAGGTCTGGCATCCTCATTAAATCAGATCTTAACAACTATCAACAATGCATTAGGCAAAATAAGCTTATAGTGAAAATCACTGTTTGTCATTGATCCACATCCCTAAAGGCCTCAGAAAAAGTTAAGTGACCAACAGGTCAGATAACTGTCAACCACCTGGGTCTACCAGTAAAAAAACCCAAAACCAATGCCACATTGTGTCATTATTTATTATTTATTCTTAAGACTGTAAAGCCTAGGAGTCCCAGACATAAACCAGGACCCCACTGTGCTAGGAGCTGAACAAACAAAGAACAAAAACACAAAGAGTTTAAAATGTATGTATAAGACAAGAAACAATAAATGGGTACAATCAGACAAGGGGGTATAAAGAAACAATAAGAGTCAATATTGGTCAACGTAAGCAGTGGTCTCCGCACATCTGTGGCCCAACTGTTGTTAGTTTGCTTTTCTTACATCTCACTAATCAATTCAGGGATAGAAGATTTTCTTCAAAATAACATTAAAATTCAGGCTTACATCTCCTTTTTCCATCCAAAACCATAGTTAACTGCACAGGAATTTATAATATGAATAAGATACAATAGAAACAATATATCTTCTGGATATAGGTACCTCAAACGAGACACTTATTCAGTAACTAAGTAGCAGATGATCTTGAAAATCCTTTAAAATGACTTGTTATTATAACCTAATGGAAATATATCAATTCATCTGACCAAAAAAAATAGGGCAGGGTTTCTGGCTGAGAAGTTGTCACCACATTCTCCACTCTTCCATAATGCTACATGGATAGATAATTCAAAATGAAAAAATTTGCCTAACTTCATATCTTCCTCTTTTTGATTGTGAGGGATCAGGGATTTTTTTATTAGATTAATTTATTAAATCTCCGAATGACTTCTGCAGATAGTTCTTGGCCTGCACGTTTTCCCTGAGCAGTCTGTTGCAAATATCCAAAATCTGGATTATTTTGATCATGCATATAATACTGGAAGCAAAGATATATTTATGTGCCCTGAAGGGATGAATATAGCTAAGAACTGGATTTCTGGTGCAAATGTGTTAAATTTTTGCAAATATTCTGCAAAATTCATTTAAAAATTAGACATTTAGGTAACATTCCTGGAGTAAACACATTTACTAGAATGAGAAAAATGTAAAGACAATATATATAGTCAAATTTTTATTAAAAATGTGAGCAAATATTCAAAGAAAAAAAATGCTGCGTTCATCCAGCTCTTGATGGCACTTCAAGTTCGATAAATGAAAATCATGGCATTCTTAAATATTGTCAAAAGTATGCCTAGTTGTGATCTCAGATGATTTATTACAAAAGAATATCACCATCATTCATTGCTTCACCATAATATATTGTTAAAAGATTAAGTAGTATTTTGGATACAGCTAAAAAGGTTCACAGTGTATTTAATACAAATCTCAATTTCTATCATCATCATAAAATTAAAATACAGAGCAAGTATTCTGAAGATGACTAATCAAGCAATGAGAAATAACCTGGGTGACAGTGCTGATTATTATACCTTCAAGTGCACAGGGAGGCATAAAGTGGAAGGAGCATTAATAAGTATTTCTGCACTCTCTAAACTGTATTAGTGGAATTATAAAATTTCAATTAATTGGGCCTGATACTCAGGTGCACTCCAGCAGTGCAAAGCAACAGATAACTAGATGAGACTACACAAAGGGAATCTCCAGATGGCAAAGAGCCAGTACACAGATTAACCCTCTTTCCAACCTCTGGTATAAGGGAAGATCCCCAAAGAAGGGAGTGGGATAAGATTGTTCCTATCTTGGGCTACAAGAATTGTCCCCGAGGTGTAACATAGATCACCTCTGAGGCTGCTCTAAATTATGCCTGGAATTGAATCAGCCACTGTAAAGCCACCTATGTCCCCTATCCCGCTAGAAGTGCTCAGCATCTCTCTATCATGTCCAAAGATCTAGATAATTTACCTTAAATTTTTACTTAAAATACTCAAACTACATACATCAGTGAATATTGTAATTGGTTTTAAAAATCATATGATCAACGAACCCTCTATGTATAGATGCACAGTTCAGAACTTCTTTTCAAGTAGATGGCCTCACTACAGTAATACATGAAAACAGAAATAAGCTATACTTTAAATAAATAATAATCCTTCATTATAGCTTTTAAGATGTTTCACATCCCTTTTTCTTTCAGTCATTTCTATGGAGGTTTCCTTTCTGTTTCCCCTTTTCAAATTTCCCCAGGCTAGCTACACGCAATATGTTTCAATTTATGTAACCCATACAATTTATTTTACCTGTCTTCATCATCTTGTAGTTCCCAAATCGTAACACATACATTTACCAATAGTTTATTATTATTACTAATTATCTGTATTAATGTAGTGCTTAAGAGCCTGAGGCTGTCTACACTTACAGCGGCAAATTCGCCGCCATCACATCGATTGCTCTGGATCGACTGAGTGGTCTGTATAGACGCGCTCAGTCGATCCAGGAAGCAACACAGCAAAACCACCATGGTAAGTGGAGTAGCGCTGTGTGAAAGGGAGCGCTGTTCCCTTCAATGCAGCGCAGTATGGACGGCGCACAGAAGAGACGCTGCAAAGTCAACGGGAGATACGCAAGTCATTTACGTCACTTGCGTATCTCCTGTCGACCGCTGCCGAATCGCCAAGGTAAGTGTAGACTGGGCCTGAGTCCTGGAGCAGGACCCTAGTATGTTAGGCACACTTTGGATTTACTAATTAGGAAAGAAAAAGAACATCACAATGGAAGGTGAAAAAAAGATTTTCCAATTTTTACACTATATTTATTTACAGTTTTTTATAATGTGGGGGTAAAAACAATGCAATTGCAACAGGGATGAATTTGGCACAAGTCAAGTAGTACTACGTATGGCTCACACAGCAACTATCTTTCTGCCACTGTGCATAAATATGTTTTTCTTTGGCATAGATTAAAGTTAATTCCTTAAAATATGCAATATGGCAGAGTGATAGCTGCTGTGACGACTAACTTTGAATTTCCTGGTTGGTGTTTGTTAGTATCAACAAGAATATTACTGTAGTATTTTTCCAGTAATTTTTTTAATGGGGAAAAAGAATAAGAAATACAGGAAAGTATGCAAGAAGGGTGACAGTGTATTTGATTAGACAACAAAATATGCAATGACTAAGTATCAGTTTTGTTGGTATCAACATTTAACTCCTACTAACATCAGTGGGAGATGCATATGTACAACACTTCCAGAATGGGAAATTACTTGTCATGAGCAGTAACTGAAGTTCTTCAAGACATGCTGTTCATATGCACATTCTCCTGATGGTACACACACAACCTCATGAGCCTGAGATCAGAGTATTTTTGTCAGTGGTATCCATTGGACATGCATGCACCCCAATGGTCCGTGGCGAGGACATGTAAGGGTGAAGTGCACCAGCCACCATTTGTTTCTTTCCCACTGCAGAACCCCCAAAATAGAGACTGCGAGGTAGAGAGGATGCCATGGCAGGTTATGGAATGAACTTGAAAAACTCCAATTACTCTACATAGTAAATAACTTTCCTTTCTCCTTTGAGTGATTGTTCATATGCACATTCCAATGATGGTGACTGTGTTTGTGATTGTGTTAAGGAGGTGGGAGCTTGTAGTAGTTATCTGAACATTGAATGAAGAACTGCTTTCCTAAATGCAGCAGTTGGACCTGGATCTGGAGACCTCAGTCAGGGCATGGTGCCTCATGAACATGTACACTGATGCCCAAGTGGCTGCTTTACAGATGTCTGATATTGGTTGATCCTTGTCTGGTTAGAACACTGTACTCAGTGGGTCAGCCATGAGTGCCTCAATCTTACCTATTCCGACGGGGAGGACTGAAACTTCTGGAGTCACACATGAAACAAGACTCAACCATCCCATCAAAATGAGCATTTCTAGGAGTAAAAGATTTGGTTGGTGTGAGAGGGAGAGGTTGGTGGTGGGTGGTTTCTTCCTGTGGAAGCATTAATGTTTCCTGCATGGTTCTGATGTCCTTTAGTGATAGAAGAGTGGTAGAACTGGTCTCTGCAAAGGATAAGGCTGTGTGAATCTTCTCTTAGGAGCTAGTGTGTACACTCTGAGGGAACACAAGGTGGCTTGTGACTTCTTCAACTTATGGAGTACTCCATCCATCTTGGAACAGAGTAATTCAGATCCTTCAAAGGAAAGATCCTCCACCATCATTTGGACTTCTCTGGGGAGCCCCAATCTCTGATGCCAACATGCCTGTTGCATGACAACTGTCATCGCTATAGATGTGGCAGCCATGTCCACTACATCAAGTGCTGTTTGCAGACTTCTCCTGGACACTAGCTGGACCTCGTTGACTAGCAATATAAAATTCCTCTTGAGTCTCATTTGGGACATTACTGCAAAAGCAAACAGTCTCTAACATATGTTGATTCATATCTGGCCAGCATATCCTGGTAATTGGCCACATGGAACTGTAGGCTTGCTGAGGATTAGGGCTTTTCAAACAAATAAATTTAGTCTCTCTCTGGCTCTTTCTCCTTTGGTTTGGGCCACTGTAACTATAAGGGATGATGGGGCAGGGTGTATGTAAAAGAATTCCACACCTTGGGAGGCATATGGTATTTTTAATATGCCTTATGAAAGGTAGCAGGTGCTTATGCAGACATTGGCCATAGGGTTTTGGCAGGGTCCATAATAGTCTCATTGGCAGAGAAAGGGCTATTTCTCTCATTGAGGGGCCTGGAGTATGCCCACTAACATATGTGTATGTTCCTGTACCTCATCAACAGGAATTTGGAGATCCTCAGCCACACTTTGTAATGGGTCTTGGAAACCTTTGCAGTCATCCAACTCTGGGGCCATTAGTGGCATTACAGGATCTTTGGGGACAAGTAGGATAGGGTCATCAGTACTGGAAGGTCACACACTGGGCAAGTTTTTCCATTTCTTCCTCCTCTACCTGTGGTTGAAGCAAAGCCAGGAAGGGTTGTTGGGAGGTCTGTGGAGCCAGACCTTTGGTCGTGCTGTTGTTCCCTCTGGCTAAAGTAGCTCTGAGCAGACCAGGATCCCTACAGGATCATGGGACATCGAGAAGTTAACAGCTGGGTTATGGGCAGTCACCATCTGGGCTCTTTAAGGCAGAGACCCTGCACTTTCTCTTTTCGCTCCAAAAGTCCCTGTATAGGGGGGTCTAGCAAGTCCAGTGGGAAGTGGGTCTCAAGGACTCAGTCATCAGGAAGACCTGAAGGCAAGCCTCTCTGTCCTTCATGGCACAGGAATGGAAGGACTTACAAACTGTATATTTGCTGGGAATGTGCCAATCTCCAGCATGAGGGGCAGCCTTTGAATCCAGGAAAACCAGATGACATCCTACCACGAACGAGTAAAATTCTAAGAAACTAATTATTACAACAGACCGTCAGATAACTATGTCTACATCTACTGACTGACTAAACTAAAACCATTAACTCTAAGAACTACTATAGAAAGGCTAGCAGTCTCTCAGACAGTCAGGACTCTATCGCCAAGCTGTGAGGCAATGAGAGGAACTGAATAGTAGCTAGTGTGCTTTGCCCTTATGTGCCCTCAGCACAGCTCACAAGAGCTGAGGGGTGCATGAACCACAACAGTGCAATGTCCATATGAATAATCACTGAAAAAAGAATGTGGAATATTTAATCACTATTTAAGTTTTATGCTCTCTCAAACCATATTGTGCACCTCAGGAAATAAGTAACTCTTGTTTTCGATTGTAAGCAATTTGGGGCAGGGATTGTAATTTACACCAAATAGAGATGGTTGAAAATGGGATAAAACCAGGAGTTTAAAAATAAAAGCTAGCAACCATATACAGTTGTTGGGTTTTTTTGGTAGTTAAGCTGTAATTCCTCTCAATTAAGTCTTGCCTAGGAACACTAATATCACCTGCTCTGATACAGCAAACCACCTGGTCCTTCCTTATCTGCCGAATCAAAATAAATGCTATGAGAAAAAGGAGGAAAAAAAGCCAACTATGGCAGAAATACTGTAAGTGTTTCAGTATTGATAAAACTATTTGGTTAGTTTTAAAATTGGATTTTACTGAGTTATAAATGCATAAGTAACAACCTATTAAAAAGTCTTATAATGAAGTCTAAAATCTGAAAATATATTAAAACTATAAAAATTGAGAATTTAATAGGCACACTCAGACTATTCTCCAGAAGGAACTACATAGCATAATCTTTCCATTGTTGCAATTTCTGAGGTTTACTGCTGAATAATTAAAATTAGAGATATGAAACATCTACTAAGTCATATGGTATGTCCCCCTGCCAGTAAAAGGTTGTTCTTGCAGTACAGTTTATAGAGTTTTGTGCAGTAAAAAAATCACAGAGAGGATTCTGCTGTACAAGATGATGTATGTAATATGTTGTGATACTAATTCATTGTATCAAACTGCAGCCAAGCCAATCCTCTTGGTGTCAGATGCCTAGTGCATGTCATCATTCACTAGGGAATCCGGTTTCCTGCTAAATTGGAATTGGGAGTAGATTAAGCACCTCCTAAAGAAGGTGAGGAATAGGGCAGGGACTTCGAATGCCTGGTACACTGAGAAAACAACCCCTTTTCTCCTCCCACTTAATCCCTGTACAGAGAGAGTGTCTGGGTCCTAGTACAGGTAGAATAGGGGGTGGAGCTGCTGGTAGGCAGCTCTCCACCAGGTGGAATAGATTTCAAAGGAAGGATGTCTTGCACTGAACAAGTTTTTTCCAGATAGTTTCCAGGTTTGACACTTATTAAAGTTGAGGCCTAGTTAAACCACAGCTAAACCAAGAGTCTTGCCTTTCTTATGGTTCCAGAATGATTCCTACACCTTTATATAATATGTACACTTCTTTTTAAACTTCTGTAAAAAAGTTATATATGTAATTAAAAACAGGAAGACTGGAGGATGCGTCATTCGGTATTTCATTCTCTGATCTAAACCCCTCGCTTGCTTCTTCTGGGACCTGTACACCATATACTTGAGCCTCTCTTACACCTCAGTCCTTAGTCATTAGGACAAGTTCCAAATCCTACTGTTAATTTATTATTATGATTTATGACAGATAGAAATTTGGCAAATATGTCCCACACCTGAATATTCTCAAAATGAAAAAGGAGGGAGAACAGTCAGCATTCAAGCAGAATATGAGGACATATTTCAAGGAGATGGATCCTAATGGGCAAACTATAGAAACTGACCCCCATATGCTGCACATAAGACTACCCAGATGCAGAGTTCCATTAGCCCTAGCGAAGCCACTGAAGAAGAAACTGGCAAGCCTGCAAAAAGGCCTCATTACACTCACTAAAACCAGCACAGAGTAAACAGAGGATCTGCACTGACCCAAAACCACTGAACAGAGCATTGAGAAGTCACTACACATTACCAGTGATTGAGGAACTACTCCTCAATTTACCCAGGGAAATAGTGATATCAAGACTGAGTTCTGACATGTGAAGCTAGAAGAGACACCTTTTGGCAGGTACTGCAGGAAATGAATGCATCTGTCTGGCCCCAGAGGTGTTCCAGTGTAAACTGAACCAGATCTCATCTGACAGACTCTGCCAGGCATAAAGACGGTAGCTGATGACATTCTTATTGTAGGAGAAGTATATGACTACAAAGAGGTAATCCAGAACCATGATACAAGCTGCACCAACTCATAAACAAGTGCCAGGAGTGGAATATTGGGTTGAATGTGTACAAGCTGAAGCTAAGGAGAACTGAGTCCCCTATGTCAGACATTTTTTGACCTCTAAGGTACTCAAGCCAGTCTCTGAGAAACTGAGAAACTTTAAGGAAATGCCCTGGCCAAAGGGTGTGAAGGGAGTCCAACAATTTATACTGAGGGCCAACTATCTTCACAGATTCAGTGCACACCTATCAGAAGTCTGTAAGTCCTTCAGACAGTTAACACACAATTATGCTGCATGGGAATGGTGAAAGACTCAAGAAGAGAAAATTGAAAGAGTAAAGAAAATCATAAGCAAGACACCAGTCCTGAAGTACTACAGCCCTGAAGACAAGCTAGAGCTTCGGTGTAATGCCTCAGAATGAGTCCCAAGAACAACAAAGTCAGCACCCCACTGCATTTTCTTTTAAAGCCCTGACAGACACAAAAGAGGGTATGTACAGATAGAAAAGGAGCCACTGGTTGTGCTATGAGGAATGGAACAATCCCAACAATTCACCTATGGGAACAAAGTAACTGTGCACTCTGATCACAAGCCATTAGCAAATATCATGAAGTCATTGCTGAGTGCACTCAAGCAACAACAATATGTTATGGACTCCAGCAGGTTGATGTATGTATAAAGTACTGTTCAGGAAAGATATGCTGAGTAAGGCATACCTTCCAAAGTACAACACTCATGTGGAACAAGAGATAGAATCTGGCCTGGTCTACTTACGTTGACCTCCTAAAGTATGCACCTCCACTGGCACGTAAGTTCCACCGATCTAAATCACAGTAAAAGTCAACCTAATGAACCACCTCTGCAGGTGGCGTACTGCTGAAGTCTAATTCCATGGGTCACATTTGCCTCTGTGTAGGCACAGCACAACATAAATCGATGCCATTGGCCTCCAGGAGGTATCCCATAATGCTCTGATATGAGCACTCTAGACATTTGCGCTCTGTTGTAATGTGGCCATGTAAACAAGAAATAGCTCCTCCACTCAAGCCCCAGGAAATTTTGAATTACCATTGCTGTTTTGGGCAGCTTGGAGAGAGCATGGTGACTGCACGGCTGAAATGCACTCCAGCTTGGAGTCGACCAGAGCTCTTGGATCTCATCCATCTGTGGGGCGAAGAGTCTGTTCCAGCTCAGCTCCGAGCCAGCAAAAGAAATTTAGATATCTACAAGAAGATATTTCGCGGCTTGTTGGAGAAGGAGCACAACAGAGATGAGCAGAAATGCCGTGTTAAGATCAAAGAGCTAAGGCAGGCTTAACAGAAAACTAGGGAAGCTAATAGCTGTTTCTGGCTCCTCGCCCAAAACATGCCACTTTTACAAGAAGCTGCATGCAATTCTCGGCAGTGACCCCACCGCTACCCCATTATCCCAGCGCATTGTTCATTACCCCAGAGCAGCCCTGTCACACACAGGACAGCAGGACTGATCAAAATGCAGGGGAAGGCACATCTGGTGAGTGTTTGTGGCAAATCTAATTCTTGCAGTTATAGCCCCAGTCCAGCTTCTTAAAAGGAATTTGTGTTTTTGAGGAGATGGGCTTCCCAAGTGTTGCCAAATTTCAGTGGAGGTTTACTCCCAGAACAGACTATGTGCAGAGGTATGCTCTGAGAATCCTCTGTGGATATCTCAAGGAAACTTTTATGTAGGTAATCTAATCCTTTACAGAAGGTTTCTGGGGACGGCAGCCTTATTTTTTCCACCACGGTAGGAGCCTTTACTCTGCTACTCTGCTATTAAATGAGCAAGCATCATCGCAGAACACAGCATAGCTGCATAAGGGCCAGGCCTGTACCCCGACGCTTGCAGCAAATCTTCTTTCTGCCTGCATTACACTCAGGAAACTGATCTCACGCATGGTCATCTGGGGAAGATGGCGCAAGTTTAAAATATCCAACCAATACAGTCACTCCGTGTTATTCCTGTACCATAGCCAGCATCCCTAGGCGACTCCCCAAAACAATTCCTAGTACTGGTATTGTTGCAATGGGCATTATGGGTCAGGGCACTGGTTGCCCTATGTTTTCTGCTGCTACACGTCACCTGCAGCATCCTCTAATCTGTTTTGTCTACCTCCTCCCAAACCAGTCTTTGGGATGTTACAGGACAGCCCCGTTATCCCTCTCCTGGCTCAAGTGTGGATTGTGGATTTTAGTGCTAATTAAACCTTTCCATAGTGGATGCAAGGATCCTTTGCTTATCGTATCTGGAACACCACTCCGACCCGTCCGCTACTCACAGATTGGAATGCGGGTCTGGCTTAGCCTTGTGAACATGAAGGGAAGTTCTTTTTACATTGTAACATTTCTTTTACTACTTTCAGTCACCTAACAATGGCAACTTTGTGTTTTTCTTTTCTTACAATTGACACTTCGGCCTTCAGTCGACCTTTGAGAACTCCTGCTGAAAGACTTTCCCAGATTAGGAAGCAGAAAAAAAACCCAGGATGACATTTAGCAAACTAATGAACGCCTGGAGGATGTCCTTGTCTGAAAAACTAGACATGGAACACAGATCAGCAAAGGAGAGTGATACGCAACAGGAGATGTTGTGTATTATGAGGGATCAGTCTGACATGCTGAGGCATCTGGTAGAACTCCAGGACTGCCTCTGCAGCCCCTACAAAACACTCCGCTGCCTACCACTTTGTTATCAGCCCCCAGCCCTCAAGGCCTCTAGGAGGAGGCTGAGCAGGGTGCATGCAGTATGTGATGCACTCCACACCGGTGGAGGCAAGCAGAAAGACATGACGGGCTTTAAGAACTGCAAGAAACCACAGCTGCTTGCACAGTGACAATTTACAATGTTAACTTATCCTCCTTTCCCCCCATTGAAACCCATCACAAATAAAACTGAGTAGCTTTAAAATATATCTGTCTTTATTCATTCATAGCTTGGGTAGGGAAAGAAGGGGAGGGGGCCAATGGAGCAAGGGTGAGGGATGGGCAAGAGAAAGGCACAGCAGAGACATACATTACTGTAGTTCATTGCAAAACTGTTTTTTCAATGCTTTCTTTAGATGAAATGCTCTGTGGTTAGCTCTGAGCGTAGTCCTGGAATCTGGCTTCTCAAAATTTTTGGCCAACTTATCAGCCTCCACAGCCCAACCCTGAGGGAATTTTTTACCCTTTGTTTCACACAAATTATGGAGTACGAAGCATGCAGATATAACTAATGAGCTGTTCTTTTCACTGATGTCAAGCCTAGTGAGTAGACATCTCCATCTGGTTTTTAAACACACAAATACACCTTCCACCACCATTCTGCACTCGCTGAGGCTTTTCTTGAAAGGCTCCTTCTTGCTGTCCTGGTGCCTGCTGTAGGGCTTCATTAGCCAAAGTAGCAAGGGGTAGGCAGGATCCCTCAGGATCACTACTGGCATTTCAACATCCCCAATATTTATTTTTTGGTCAGGGAAGAAAGTGCCCACCTGCATCTTATTGAAGAGGCCAGAGTTCCTAAAGATGTGTGGGTCATGCACCTTTCCTGACCACCCCACAGTGATGTGAGTGAAATGTCCCCTGTGATCCACAAGGGCCTGCAACACCGTTGAGATGTATCCCCTCTGGTTTATGTACTCTGTGCCAAGGTGGTCAGGTGCTAAGATAGGGATATGCATGCCATCTATCGTCCCCCCACCCACAGTTTGGGAACCCCACTGCAGCAAACCCATCCACTATGTGCTGCACGTTTCCCAAAGTCACTACCCTTTGTAGCAGAAATCTATTAATGGCCCTGCACACTTACATCAGAGCAGCTCCAATGGTGGATTTACTGATTCCAAATCGATTCCCAACCAGTAGCAGTCTGGAGTTGCCAGCTTCCACAAAGCGATGGCCACTTGCTTCTCCACTGTCAGAGCTGGTCTCAAGTGAGTGTTCATGTGCATCAGGGCTGGGGACAGCTCCACACAAAGTTCAAAGAAAGTGGCCTTTCACATATGAAAGTGCTGCAGCTACTGCTCATCATCCCACACCTTCATAACAATCAGAGCCCACCAGTCTGAGCTTGTTTCCTGGGACCAGAACCGACACTCCATGGACTGAAGATGACGCGTGACAGCCTTCAGCAAATGGGAACTGTTTTGCTCTGTGGTTTGTAGCAGGGCGGCCTCCATAACGTTGCTATTTTTTGTGCAGTGGCTCCTGTCTCGCCTTGGAAAATACTGCAGGATAAGCCATGAGCTATTTGTGATACTCACAACAACAGTGCAGAGCTGAGCAGGCTCCATGTCATTCTGGCAATGAACAGCACGTGCACAGCATAGAAAAATGGTGCAAAAAAGCACTTGCAGTTTGTTTGGAACAAGAAGGGAGGGGGAGGAAACATGTTACATCATGGGAGGACGACATGTTTCCCAAAAGTCTCTGCGGTTAGTTGCACTGTGGGAGAGCTACCCACAGTGCACTGCTTCGAATATCAACCCAAGCATGGCGAGTGGGGATGCAAGGAGTGTGGTGTGATCACAGTCCTGCGACTTTTAGAATTCAGCAGATGAAAGTTGATTTAAAATAAATCGAATTCACTCTGCACTGTAGACATACACTCTACCAACATGCTACAATACCTTTGCATCTCTGATAGGAGGCTCAAGGCAAATCAACGAAACACTGAACAGGTTGGGGTGCATCAGGCACTAAAAGAGTTCATACTCAAAGGCTGGCCACATGCCAAGGAGCAAATACCACAGATGAGGGTTAAGCTATATGTCTCCAAGACATGACTTTATTTAAAGGGAACCAAGCAGTAATCCAGCAGATTTAAGAGTGACATCATGAGGCGGATACACGCATCATACCTGAAGACAGAAGCATGGTTAAGATGACCATGGTGGGGGTGTATCTACTAGTCAGGAATTAATGCCCAATTCAGAGCATACAAAGAATAGTGCAAGATGTGCAACAAATAAAGTAAACAACAGAAGATGACTCCCACCTTATGAAATCTCAACTCAAACCTGGGAAAAAGTTAACTTTTAATGACAGGAACTATGAGGTAATAGCAGGTTACTACTCCAATTTCTGGGAGGTGGACTACCTGGAAAACACTAAGACCAGAACTGTCATCAGCAAGGTATGGCAAACCTACATACTATGCTCACACAATGGGTCACAATACACTATGTAAAAAAAAAATGACTCAACATCAAGCTGGCAGTCAAGAAAGCCAAGAGACTGATACCAAAGGCAACACAAACTGGAAGGGATCCTTCTCCCGGACAACATTGCAGCACCACAACATACCCTCCAAGAGACTAGAAAACAGCCCAGAACAGAGACCAAGGAGTCAGAAAACCAAGACTCTGCTTCCTATGAAGGGCAGTCTGCTGCAGCCCAGCACATGAACAAAGGACAGTACATTAATGCAGTTAAGATAATCCCAAAGTAAGTGGGCACCCCACTTCAACAAAAGAAGCCAAGGACCTGAGGCCACTACACAGAGGTGAGCAAGTCTAGGGTCCAACTGTCAAGCAGTCACACCAAGTAATGGCAAAAGGTAACAACAGTTCAAGCTGCAGTGGAACACAGGTCAAATACGGTATGTACAGATTCAGAACAGTGGCAACGATTAAACCAAAGACAACTGAGGAGTAGCAGTGGGCAGGAAGGTGGGGACCAGGGGGAAGCAAGAAGAACCTCAGCCATCAGCTGGCCTGACATCAGAGACTGGGAAGAAATGAAGTATATGAGCAACACAGAAGACTAACAGGACACCAACCAACAGAATAAAGGCAGCAGCAGGATGGAAGTTACCAACAGTGGTAACACAAACAAAAAGTGGAAGACTGATTCAAAGACCAGCACACATGAAGGATTATGAGGCCAAAGAGGCTGCAAGGGATGTCTGTAAAGGCCATGTCCCTAGAGTGGGTTGTGTACTAGTAACGTCTGGCCCCTGCAAGTCAAACACTTCTACAAAAGACAACAACAACTGCTAAAAGGAAAGATGCAGCAACCTGCATGGAACTTGGAGGGAGGAACACAAGTTGCAGGAGGAAACAGTCTGAAGGAGGCAGTAGGTATACGCACATGGCTAGAATACTAGCTGTAACTCTAAACTTATTTCTTTGTCATGCACTGAAACTTTAAAATACAACAGATTAGATTTTCAAAAATCAAAGTACACTTTTGAAAATCTGGCCCTAAACTTTTTATAGGCATTTTCCTGTTTTAAGAAAATTCCATCAAGCACAAGTAACTTTTTTTTTAAATCCAGCAAACCTTGATGAAGCCAAAAAAAATCAAGACAACGTACATCTTTAAAAATACTACCTAATGGCAATGCTGTGTAAATGTAATTTTGTTTTCTTTGACTCACCTCTCCCCCATTAACATACTCCATCACAAAACACAAACGATCCTTTGTCTGGAAGGAATATTTCAAAGACTTAAAGAGAAGAAAAAACAAAAAACAATTATCTTCACATATTAACCTGATTTCTAGTTATTAGAATGGTGGCAAAAATTTAATTGCACCCTTTTAACAGACAAATGTGATTGTTGGAATGTATCATCACTGGTTCCTACTACTCTACCTGAAGCACTTAACTATGAGAGCCATTGACAAGAAAAATCTACACATTTTGCTCACTCAGCAGAATGTACATTAATAAGATAAATATTAAAAACACTATGTTGACACTAAAAATAAGCACAGTTTTCTATTGACATTTCTAATCCTACTTTGAAATTAAATGTTTTCCTCACTCCTAAAGCTGTGGTCTAAGCCACATATCTTCCACCATCTTCCTCTCCTCACTTTAATACCACACCAAACCCACTTTTTCCATAGAACTATAAGAAGATTACAATATTATGGGAGGAGGGGGGCCAGGAGGAACCTTCAATGTTACCCCTGTATCCGTCTCTGTCTTATCTTCAGAGCAGATATTGTCTTTATTTTACTGTATTTGTACAATGAACACTTTTTCAGTGCCAAATGAATAATGCATAAAATAATATATAATTTTTTAAAAATATAACAATTATAAATATAATTTTAAAATTGTGTCTTCCCAAGGTTGAACAGATCATGATGGGCCAAATTAATTCCTGGTGTAAATCCATTGACTGTAAATCTATTACAGATATGCATTTGGCCCAATTATTTGAAATGCGGTGTAGCAAGATTTAATGTAATTATGAAAGAATAGATCATGACTTAACAACGTACCTAGAGTAAGTAGAGCTGCACGTTGTTGTGCTGTCCCTAGAGTAGCCCAGGAGGGAGACTGTGGCTAAGGGAGTCAACTGCCCTGCTGTTCTCCTGGCTGCTCTGGGAAGGGAGAAAACTGTGCTGGATCTATACCTGGTACAGCATATAGCTCCCAGAAATACCAGATCTGTGACCAGTGTGTTCGGGAGCAAGGCCAAGACTTTGCCCACTCCCCGGCCCTGGTACCCATATGCATCATAAGTGCCTTTGTGTTACTGGGCAAGCTGGGCACAATCTGGCCCAAAACGTCTACTTGGTCTGCTAAGTATATCTATGTCAGCCTCAGCCTCCATAAAACAGCTTTTAAATCAGTAAAATGAACAAGTCATCAACATGACGTTCTGCTGTATATAGAGTTATGATGAATATCTGAATTATGAATGACTTCAAAGGAGAAAATTATTACTTTTTAAGGAGAAACTAAGAAATTATATCAATGTACATAGTAGGGGCATTATCTATTCCCTGAAGAACAGAATTAATTTCAGATTGTCTTTCTCCTTTCTATTTAACTTTACAAATGTTTTTACTACATTTTTTTCCATTGGAAAACGTCGTTTCATCAAAACCAAAACTTTTTGTTGTGACAAATTTCCTGTTTCAAAATAAAAAAGCTCTGAATTTGCCCCATTCTCATCATTTTCAAAACAAAATGTTCAATTTTTCCATGTGAAATTACTTCATTTCAAAATTTAATTTTTAGTAAAAATATTTAAAAATTAAAAAGGTTAAAATCAAAATAAAACACACTGAAATCAATTAAAGAAAATGTTTTCATTGACCAGATCCAATATTTCTTTCAGATATTTGGTTCAGAAAAATTTTCAGGATTGACTTGTCATCCCAATTGGGATCAGGAAAACATTTCAAAATCTCAAAAATTCTTACAAGAGAGGAAATCCGCTTCCTGTCCTGCTCTAGAAGTACTATAAGAGGGGCTGCTTGAGAAACACAGGGAAGACCTCCCTCTGTAGGAAGGCAGGGCTCAAGTACCAGAGTTACTAAACTGACTTGAAGCCAGAGAGGAGTTTTCTATTTATTTTCTTCTTAACGATAAATAATAATTTTGCTAATTTATTTAATCTTTCTTGTTACAAGCACAAACACTTTAGGAAATGACATTTCTGAAATCAGGTGTGGGTTTCTTTTATCCTGAATGAATAAACAAATTTACAACTGGTAAATGGCCATATTACTAATATTTGTGCTGTACCATAAGCATGCAAGGCACTTTCATATATGATGAATCTATTATCACATGTTCTAGATTCTGAAATGGGCTACACTAGACACATATTCTTGCCTATCTTTATACTTTGAGATTTAAGAAATTTCTGAAATTCTCATTTCTCCCGATACACTTTTATAATAATGTTTTAATATGTCAAGTTTAATATAAATCCAAAAAATCTTTATCAACCATATATCTGTTGCTTTCAAAATAGTTTGTTTATCATAAATCAGTTTATATATAGTTTATCATGCTTATATTATAATTAGCTTTATTTTAAAAATTAAGATATAAAAATCTGTAATAGTCTCCTAGATTAAAGTTACAACCCACTAATTATTATTCTTTGAACACAATAGAAAATAGGAATAAAAATGTTTGGGTTTTTTGGGGTAAACGGGGGATGAGAGGAGAGGGTTTTAAATTAGTTTTATACTACAAAGCTGCTCTCCTTAACTGTAGACTAAACACAATTTGGAATGAAACTCAAATGGATATAACTTTATTCTATTTCTTTCTTTTTGCTATTATAGAATAAAAACGGTGAATACATTTTATTGTCCATAATATGTATTTTAAAACATTTAAATCAGCACATAGCACACTAAGACACTGAACTATTGCTATTATATGTTTATTGCCAGACACATTCTTTTGTGCTGAACTGGTACAATGTGTTTCAATATCTTCTCTTTAACTTCTAACAATTTTAAATCCACCTTCTTCTAATTAGTCTCTTCGCAACATGTAAAAAATTCTACAACTTAATTTTTATTTTAATGGATAAAAGAATCCATAAAAAACTAACGTTTGAACTTTACAACTAACTTTTTAACTAATGTTTTGCTCTCATATAATTTAGGCTGTATCAAACCATTAGATCCATTAGTTTTTCTAAACTGCAAACCTTAAGAGCATTTTCCAAACTCTAATATTGTTCACCATAAACTCAAGATATTTGCCACCTTAATCCACATGAGTTATGACAATGTTTTTAAAATTTATTTATTTACAAGTTTCTTCCAATAATGGTATATCTTTCAGGTTGAAAATTACCTGTTTAAAAAGATTATTCTATATTCCCAATACTTACCGTTAAAAAAGGGTGTCTAGTGTTTTTTAATACTCTGCTTTCTGTAAGAGTGTGAGCCACTTCATCCTGAATAATAAAGGGTTCAACATGAATTGAGAGATGAAAATTTTATTTAATTTATAAGTGTTATAAATTATAAGTGTAATTTCACTACTTCAGAAAAGACAAAGATACAAAACCTTAAAATAAGATAGCACATTCGGTTTTGATCATTTCTATTTCTTTTAAAAGAATTCCATCATTCAAATATAGTCTAAAAATACTGATAGAAAATTAAGGATAACCCCTAATATGGAAAAAGATGAATTAACATACACTGTATTTGAGTCCATATTTTTTCTAGTACTAATGGATGAACTATTATACCACTTTTTGTACACGAGGAAATTATTAAGGAATTGATGGTTTAGAAACATGGACAACTTATGTTCCTATACTGCAGTTCTGAGGTGAAGCAAATAGTATTACATATGAAACAGTCTACAACTTTTCATTAATCAATAAGGATTTACTTTTGTAACATATGCAGATAAAAATTGGGAGGCAACTGCATACATCACAGCCAAATGAATTTTAATATGAAAGAAACTAAAATTTTCAGAGGCTTAGCTCTGTACATTTTTACAATTAACTCATAATTAGAGTAGCAATGAATCTCTACTTGAGTTTTAAAATAATGTAACTCAACAACAACAAAAATGATAGTCTGATTTATAGTTCACAAAGAAAATTCCTTAAAATAACCCCACAGCTATCTGCATTATCCTAAAAGGGGTAGGAGGGTCAGCAACTTACTGTGTGGGTTGCCTAGCAACTGCTGAATATCATAGTGAATGGAAGATTAGTTTGGTGCGACTCAGAAATATCAGCAACACCACTAAGGGTATTTGTTCAGAATATACTTTTTAAATACGGATGCAAAATAATGAAAATATAACATTACTGTACTGTACATATTAATTAGTATATACTATGAAGATAATGTGCCCCTAAGCTACAAATTAAACATAGATGCCACGAGTTCTAAACTACACTTAAAAGAAGACTGTCAAATTAAGAAGTTAAAAATAATAGCAACAAAACATTATGTCTTTTAGTATATGAAAATGAATAGCATTGAAACGTTTAACATCAATCCTGCAGGCATAACAACAGTTTAATGGAGGAAATATGAGGATTTTCTAGCACATTTTTAGAAGTTTCTGAAAATCTTTTTCCATAAAGAAGAAAAATGGGCAATGTAAAGTAATTTTTGTAGAACTCTACTTCATATTCTATGCTATGTGAATGTTCCCCTCCCCCTTTTTTACAGTCAAACTCTGAGAGTGGATTTAGCATCCATGAAAACATCAAAAATATCTCTCTCTCTTCACTTCATAGTTATTGTTCCTGAAAACATTGGATGATGTATCTGAATATTTCTGGCCCCAGCAATTCACAATTGGCTCTTAACACACAGGTGGACCTTTATTTGTTACAAATCTTTTTCATAATTTTCCAATTTAATTAATTTAATAAAACCTCTCAATATTTGCCTAAAACTAAAATGAATGTTAACATTAAGTTTATATCTTAAAATAAAAGTTTACATCCACTTTGCTCCTTTCCCAAAAAGTCTAAGATATCATTTGAATCAGTTGTTGCTGAGATCATAAGCAGTTTCTTTATCCACACTCAAGAGAAGATAAAGAGAAGTACAAATAATACTACAATTTGGGAGGGGAAAAAATAGGTCTTCCCTTTCAATGTGGAAACAGAAACTACTTAAGCTGTCACCAAAAGAATGGCAAATGCCTGTCAATCATCATGGGGAAAAGGAACCACAACAAAGTACAAAATTTACCTGTTACTTAAAACTTATGGAGCTGCCAGAACAGTGACTGTGAAAATGTCATCCACATATTCAACAGATCTACTGCTTTTACTCCATCATATGTTTGCTTTTACTTACTGAATAAAGCCCCCATCCTGTACATATTTAAAACGTGCATAAAATAAGTCAATGAGACCACGAGCAAAATTAAACACATATAAGTGCTTGTAGGATCAGATTTTACTGCAATTTACTCCCGGTAGCTCTGCAGAGACAACACAGCTATGAGTATGTGAGGTGGATTCTATTCCCACTTGTACAAAAAAAATCACTGACAATTATTTTTTAAGTTCCAATCAGATACATCTATGCAAACCCCTTATGAACAGTAGGACATGCAGGTTTTATTCAAGGGCCTACTTTGGCCTGCAGAACCTGTTACTGGTGACGTGGAAGAAAGGACTGAGTCTTGATTTCTCAGGTTGGGTTTGCTGCACTAAAAGTTAGAAAAAAACCTCTATTACTCAAACTCAGCACATTTGAAAACAACCAAGATTTTCAAAAATAGAAGCTTTTAAGTTATCTAAATATCCACCTGAGTTTCAGAAGTCCTGAGCATCAAACAGCCCCCATTGGATATCAATGATCAGTATCCTAAATATGGAGGTAGGAACCTAACTTAAGGTATCTTTGACACACAAACCAACATGGAATCCCACAATGCCATTTGACACACATTTGGTAACAGTATTATAAAAATCAAGTTATTCTAATTCTTATCTTGCTTCCCCATTCCTGCTGTTCAATTTTGATATGCTTTCATAGCTGTTACATCACAAACCTTAAACTTAGAGATTAATGCTTTATTTTATTTGAAAGCTGGGATTCTCGGTTGCTTTAGGTAGCACAGAGCATTAGAATGGGAATTTTTAAAAGCACTAAGTATTGGCCTAATTCTGCTCCCACTGATTTCAATGGAAGCTGAGTTAGGCCAACATGGAATGCTGTTGAAAATCCCATTCTTTAGCAAATAAGAAACTAAGATGTCAGCTGGTGTAAACTGACATAGGTCCAGTAGACAATTTACACCAGCTGAGGATGTGCCCCTTAGTGTCTAGTTTTAGCGATTTTCAAAAATCATGACAGAATTTAAGTGGAGGGAGAGAAACAAATTAAATCAAATGCAAAGTTTAGGTCCATTATATCTCACCCTGCTTGAGGTACAAACAAATGTGTACAAATGAAAGGCTGGGAATTACCAAAGATATATAGCTTGTGTTACTAACCTCAGTGGTTCATGAGGTATAGGGCACTAAAAGCTGTCAATGATCCCTTGGACTTAGCAGTGTTTCTGGCATTGGCCCAGGATTTAATATACTGGTAGCAAGTTACAGACAAATGAAAAGTTTGATCTGTCACAAAAATTGAACGGGGCAGATCCCATACAACCTTCCTGTAAACAGCTCTGCCAGTATATCTCAAACCAGATCCATAATACACCTATTGTTACTATCCTGGTTTTCTCTAGTGCATATTATAACACGATATAAAATAATTATATGATGTACTTAAATGAAGACTACTCTGATGCTGAAGAACTTATTTTAACTTGTGACCTTAAATGTGAATTTAAACACTGAGCTTCAGAGGCCAAATGTTATCGTTATTTATAAATCACTGTGGATGAACTTGATGTTAGTGTGCTAACAACTGTGCCAACTAGCCTGTCATGTTTTTCCATGTGGTGGGAAGGGAAAGAATCTAACACATCACTTCTGAAGCCCCAAGTATATCCCCCATTCTAATCATCACCAGGACTTCACGTTATTGCCATACCCTCTCAGCTATGAAAAACTCAACAACACGTTCTCCAAAATTATTAAAAGTGATCTACAGAGGTCAAAGTTCAGAGATTAAGGAATATGCCTCAGCCTGGGTGAGACCAAGCTAAACAGAAAAATCAAACCTGGGTCTCCTGCACTGGCAGTGCTATGTACTTTCTCATTATCCTATTGGGCAAGTTTCTGCTCTCTGAAGTAAACAGAGTAACTTCATTGATCTCAACAGAATTACTTTAGATTTTTACTAGTTTAGTGGAAAGCAGAACCTGCTGCACAGAAAAAGAAAAAATAAGTAAGTTAAGAAATGTTGTTTTAGCCTTTATTTATTTATTTAACTTCAGTATTATGGCAGCAGCCAGCAGCATGAGAAAGGGAAGCCAAAATAGTGGTATTGTCTAGCGGATATTAAAGCCACCCAACCAGGGCACCTTTAGAAGGGGTAAAAGGGCAAGAGAGTTGCATAAAGGGGCTCTAAAGGCCTTGCATGCAGCCAGGTGAGGATTCTCTCAGCAAAAGAATTGAGAAAGATAGCAATAAGACTGTCTCCTGAAAACCTATACCCAAACCCTAGTATAAGGCCCATGCAGAGAACAAAGGAAGTGTTGAGGACAGGGCTGCAGTACTGAGGAGATTCCAAGGAGCACTTATACCCATAGAACAACCTGAAGCAGCCGTTGCACATCCCAAGGCTGTCTAAATTGCACTGAGACTTGCTCTAACCCTTGAGCTGTCCAGAATCAGGAGAGCACAAAGATAACATAGCCCCCCTCCTCCTTGGCTGCAAGTTCTAGCATAGCACAGTTCACACCACAGCTATATTTAAAAGCAAAAATATACACAGAGATTTTTAAAAGCAACATATATAAAATGCATGAGAAAAATCCCATTAGAATTTTATGGTTATCGGTTTTACCAGCGCTGGGTACCACAAAATCATGAGGCAGGCCAACAAAAATCATCAGATTGGGGTTCTTTGGATTTGACTTCTGGCACTGGATTCAAATTTTTAAACTTTTCCACATGAGAGGAAACTTGCTTTTTTAAAGACAAATAATAACACAACAGCAGCAGCTGGGGTTTTCATAAACCACCAAATACTGGCAAAACTCAGAATAAGTTACTGGTCACGATACAGGGGTAACTATGTGAAATTTAAGGGCCTGTGTTATACAGCAGGTCACACTAGATATTTTAACAGTGTCTCAGGTCATAAACTCTTCGAGTCTACGGCTATGGTCAACATAAATTACATGCCTCAGGGGTGAGAATTAGCCACCTCCTGAGCAACATAACTTATGCCGATTTAAATGCTGGTGCGGGAGAGCTTCAAAGAGTGAACAAAGCTACCACCACTCGTGGGGGCTAGAGTAATTAAGCCAACGGGAGAACTCTCTCCTGTCGGCTTAGATCGGCAACACGGAGAGTTTACAGTGGGCACAGCAATGCAGCTGCACCGCTGTAAGCTCTCTAGTGTAGCCATAGCTTAAGAATCAAATTGCAACAGTTGGAAATACCAGGCTAGTCAAACACTGAGTTCAAACTATTTGATGCTGCCCCTTTAACTTCAGCACTGCAGCCATAAACTTCAGATTTTTCCTGTCCCATAGGACTGGAAAGTTTTAATTCTTTATCCCATGCGCAGTTGCCTTACCTAACAAGGCAGGGAATAAAATATAAACTATATTTAATTTTTTCCACTTCATGCAAATTACTCTGAGAATGATCCCAGTTTACTTTTAAATAATCTTTTCCTACTTCCCAAAGTACTTTTTCATCTAATTTAAACCTGAATTGCAACATCTTCTTGATGCTTTCTTAAACATAGATTCAGACGACCACAGCAAGGATGCATCCCAATGCTTTCTGTTCATTAGACTGTGAAACTGGTGGAAAAAGCAACAGGAAGTGCAAATGTTAAGAGAACTGAGATCCCTTTAGAAACTTATACTTACCATAAGAAACCACGGAGGTTCTGCCAGTTATATATGCAATTTTCCACCCAAAGGAATACTTAAACAGAAAAAATATTAAAACATAAGCTTACCTTTGCAATAATAACTTCTTTTTTCAAAATCTTCATAGCATAATATTTTCCACTTGCCTTCTCTCGGACCAAAATAACTTTGCCAAAAGTGCCTTTCCCCAGTAGTTTTAAATAGTCAAAATCATTCATTGTCTGGATGGAGCAAAAATCAAGAATAGGATTTGTATTATGCAGATACTATATATATGCACATTGGCTGCACTACCAACACCAAACAGTATCACTGACGGGAAGTTAAGACCAAATTACACAAATATGTGGATTTCCATGATCAAATTCAGAATAGTGAAGCACATTTTAAGGCTTTAACTACATCTTTAATACATTCATTAATATAATTACTGCAATTTATATCATTCTCTAGAAAAACCCCAAATAATATAAAATAAGTGATCATCTATATCATATGTAATGGTTCTTAGCAACAGCACATACAGAACTTAGTCTTTACTCTGAAATTCATGTATTCTGTCAGTTTAAGAAAGATTATCAACTCGAGTAGAGCAAAGGGAGTGAAAAATCACGGCAGCGAACAAGTTTCCTTCAATGCCAGGCTGGTGCTGACTCTGGAGTGCCACACTGGTGGGTTTTTTTAAACACACATGATCCACTAACTGCAATACAATGCCAGTAACAGACCTTGCAGCTTAGCATCAGCAGTTAACTAATTTAAGTCTTTGGGTATAGATAGAGTTTACTGCTTGTTTGCTTTCAGAACCAGCTTGCTATTTATATTTGTATGTTTATAGTTTTTCACTTAATTAGACTACTGCAAAATGGATTCCAAGAAATCAAAATATTAGCAGCAAACAGCCCTGAAAACCTTCACATCTATAGGTACAAGCAGGCAGGGTAAGGAGGCTGATGAATCTGCTGAATCTACCACTGCTCCCGTTGCTTTTTACGTGATTGGTTTAGTCACCCTGAGGAAACCATCCTGAAGTCTCTTGATGCCTCTCTAAAAAGAGTTTTGAAGTTACAGAAGGCACAAATAAAGGGTGTCAAGATTCTGTGAACACCGAGTACAGACTGAAAACATGAAAATAGACATTGCAAATTTAAAATCTATATAAAATACACTGGTTTAAGAAAGTGTCTTTGTTTAAAAAAAAATTTAAACTCTGGAAAATAAGGAGCCCAGAAATCACCAAGTGTTAGAAATCCAGGAATGTTCAGACAGAGCTGAGCCAAAGAAAGGCATTTAGAGCTACAAGAAAACATCATCCACTAAAGCTCATTTTCTTGTCAGTGAAAGGATGCACCTCATTTAGAGTGACCAGATGTCCCGATTTTACAAGGACAGTCCTGATATTCATGGCTTTTTCTTATAAGGATGCTTATTACCCCCGAACCCATTCTAATTTTTCACACTTGCTACATGGTCATCCTATCCTCATCCCTGGTTTTGCTTTGGGAGAAATGGGATTTAATGATAATTTTCCCACTACTGGGCTACTCTCAACACATTTCCATGCCTAGTTATTTTTGCTTGTCCCTAATAAAGACTGCGAATGTGTGCACATACACGTAAGTACACACTCACATACACATGCACACATACACTCCTCTCTTATGAAGTAAAAAGAAGATTGCTTGTATGGGCAACTGGGCCATCCATCTATCATCCATCTCAAGTGACACAGATGCACTAAGCTACTTTTCCACAAGTGTATGTGTCCCACTGTCACACTTAGGTGGGGAGGGGAGAAGAAGAGAGGGAGGAACTCTTTCATAAAACAACTTCTGGTCTCATGCAATGTGTACACAGCTGGGAGCCAGAATAATGTGGGTTCTGGTCTCACCTATTCTACAGATTGGTAATTATATTTCTATGCACACTCTTCTTACTGACCAAGGGCTCATATCCCTATCCTAGGGAAAGAAACTATCTTTCCCCACAGTTTATAAATAAAGTAATTGAGATGTTGCACATGGTCACATCCGGCAGAGGTAAAACAAAGAACCCAGATCTCCAAGATAAAAGCAATTCAAAACTCCTCCACTTAGCCATGCCTTTGGGAGTGAGTTTGCAAAACCTACATGCTTGACTGTGATGTCTCAAACCACTAGATCACACTCTGCTGCCAGAACCACATATGGAACCCAGGGATCCCGATATCCAACATCCCACTGTTGTCTCATCTATAGCTGTGTAATCCACTGGGAAGGCATATGTCATTTCTCTCTCTAGGGGCTGATCCATGTACAAAATAAGAACCTACTTTTATATAATTTACTCCTTTAGTTCAAGTGGAAGAAATATGTGTTATGGATCTGAAGATCCTGGGTTCAAATCCTATTGACGATCCATGAGGGAAAAGTCAGCATGTGATTATCTAATTAAAGTCTTTTTATAATGCATATGCACAAGGGACATAATTAAAGTTGCACCAACCAACTTAATTCTGGCATTCCCTAACTTGTAAGTACTTGGCTCTGCAACCTTAACGTTCAATGTAGATTTTTAAATGTAAAATATTACAGAGGACCACCACTTCAGTTAGAACTTACTGGATGACTAAACACCTCATGACATTGTTGATGAGCTACAGAAACTTTTGCCTGTGGGGCACCAGTCTGAATCCAGCCCAATGCAGTGGTACTTAAAAGTTGTTCCCACCTAACGTACGTTTGGTGGCTTCTATATAAGACAATTTTAGTGAACCACATTTCCGACTCCTGCTTGATAAATGCCCTATCATGCTTTCCACTACTTGATAGATTCAGTAGAGGTGCTAAGAACTGTGCAGACCATGGAGAACAAAATATTCCTGTCCTCTCTAGAATAAATGTCATGAATATCATGAATTCATAGATTCTAAGGCCAAAATGGATTACTGATCATATAGTGAGTCTGACCTCCTGTATAACACAGGCCATAGAACTTACCTGAACTAATTTCTGTTTGAACTAGAGCATATTTTTTAGAAAATTAATCCAATGGTCAATTATCTTCATTGTTAAATGAATTCTAGGTTGAATTTGTTTAGCTTCAACTTCCACGCACTGGATCATCATGTTGTACCTTTTTCTGATAACTGAAGAACCCATTATCAAATTCCTGTTCCCCATGTTGGTATTTAGAGACTGATCAAGTCACCCCTTAACCGTCTCTTTGTTAAACTAAATAGACTGAGCTCCTTGAATCTATCAATATAAGGCAGGTTTTCTAATCCTTTATTCATGCTCATGGCTCTTTGAAACCACTCCTGTTTATCAACATCCTTCCTGAAGTGTGGACACCAGAACTGGACACAGTGTTTCTGTGGTCACACAAGTGCAAAATACAGAGGTAATATAAAGAACGGTTACTTATCTCATAACTATTCTTCGAGATGTGTTGCTCATGTCCATTCACAATTAGATGTATACATGCCACATGCACCGGTGCTGGAAATATTTCCCCTAGTGGTATCCACAGGACTGGCTCTAGTGCCCTCTGCAGCGGCATGCATACATGCTCATATACATGCTGGCCCCGTTCTTCTCAGTTCCTTCTTGCCAGACCTCTGACAGAAGGGAAAGGAGGGTGGACTATGCAATGGTCACGAGTAACATCTCAAAGAACAACAGTTATGAGGTAAGTAACCGTTCTTTCTTCTTCAAGTGCTTGCTCATATCCATTCAGTATCAGGTGACTTACCAGCAGTGCCTCCAAAGGCAGGCAGGAGTTCATAGACATGATGATTGCAGTACCACTCTGCCAAACCCAGCATCGTCCCATGCTTGCTGCGAGATGGCATAGTAGGATGTAAACATATGTATCGAGGACCACTCAGCAGCTCTAATATGTCCTGAATGGGTACCCGCGCCAGGAAGGCCACTGAAGATGCCTGTGCCCTTGTGGAGTGGGCAGACAGGGAAGCCAGGGGCATGAACCCCTTCTTGTTTGTAGCAGGTCTGAATACAGGCCACAATCCAGGACGAGATCTGCTTGGACGACACTAGACATCTCTTCATCCACTCAGTGATCGCCAGGAAGAGCTGTGTGGAACGACGGACGGGTTTGGTCCTGTGGATGTAGAAAGCCAATGCTCTCCTCACATCAAGAGATTGGAGATGCCTCTCCTCATTGGATTTGTGAAGCTTCGGATAGAACACTGGCAGGAATATGTCCTGATTAACATGGAAGTGGGGAATGACCTTTGGCAGAAAGGCTGGATGAGGACAAAGCTGCATCTTGTCCTTGAAGAAAACTCTGTATGGCGGCTCTGAGGTCAGGGCTTTTAACTCAGAGACCCTCCATTCCGAGGTGATCACCACCAGGAATGCCACTTTCCAGGACAGATGCGTGAGGGAGCAAGAAGCCAACAGCTCAAATGGTGGTGCCGGAAGTCTTGAGAGGACAAGGTTTAGATCCCACTGAGGGCCCGGGTCTTGTATCCACAGAAAAAGTCTCTCCAGGCCCTTGAGAAATCTGGATGCCATCCTGTGGGAGAAAACCAACCTGCCTTGGATGTGAGGATGAGAGGCCAAAATCACCACTAGGTGCACCTTAATAGATGAGAAGACAAAGCCTTCCTGCTTCAGATGAAGCAGATAGTCTAGGATCATCTGAATATGGGATTTGGTCAGCGAGACGTTTTGACCCCGTCGCTCAGAAGGTTAAGCATTTCCATTTTATTAAATAAGATGCCCTCATAGACAGCTTCCTGCTCTCCAACAGGATCCTCTGAACTTGGGCCAAGCAATGGAGCTTATCCCTGCTCAATCACAAAGCATCCAAGCCGTCAGGTGCAGAGTGGCCAGATCTGGTGCGGTGGCGAAGCCAAACAGGAGGGCCACAAACTGGTAGTGCTGGGTGCCCACAATAAATCACAGGAACTTCCTGTGGCCTGGGAAGATTGTGATATAGAAATAGGCATCCTTAAAATTGAGAGCGGCGTACCAGTCGCCTGGACCCAGAGAGGGAATGATAGCTGTCAGGGTGACCATATGGGATTTCAGCTTTTTGAGGAATCTGTTCAAAGCATGTAGATCCAGAATTGGCTTCAGCCCTCCTTTGGCTTTTGAGATCAGAAAGTAGTGGGAGTAGAAATGCCTTCCCCTCAACGGTTGGGGGACCTCTTCCACTGCATCTACACACAGTAGGGCCTGTCCCTCCTGAACGAGGAGTTGCTCGTGAGAGGGGTCCCTGAAGAGAGACCAGGAGGGAGGGTGAGAAGGCAGGAGTGAAAGAAACTGGAGAGTATAGCCAACAGCTACTGTGCTTAGAACCCAACAGTCCATTGTTATGGCCCTTTAAGCCGGGAGGAAAGATGCTAGGCGTGAAGAAAATAATCAGGAAGTTGGATCCTGAATAGAGTCTGGTAGTTCGCTCTCAGGCACACCTTCAAAAGCCTCGTTTTTCACCTGAGGGATGTCGGCTTGGCCCTGATCTCGAGGCAGAGGCTGGTGAATTGCCTCGACAATGTTTATAGCTGTTGTGCCTCCTACTGTAGGGCTCTGTCCAGGCATAACTCCCGAAGCACTGCTGACGACAGGACCTAAAGTACCTCCTGGACGAAGATGGGTGTAGAGGCTCAACCATCTCAAGTAGCCCTTTAGTGTTTCAACCCTGAAGCCTAGCATCAGTCTGGTCCATGAAGAGGGCATACCATCAAACAGGAGGCCCTGGATGGATTGCTGGACTTCCAACTCCTCATTGACATTGTGGAAGCCATAGCCCGTGCTGCCGTGTCCAGTGTCCGATGCCACCCGTAGGAGGCTCTGGTCACTGCTTTCTCCTCCTTCAGGACTGCTTCAAATTCCTGCTTGGAGGACTGTGGGAGGGAGCCGGTGAACTTTTCCAGTGACTGCCAGGTATTACAATGGTAACGTCCTAAAACCACCTGCTGATTGGACACCCTCAGCTGTAGGCTCACTGTGGAGTACATCTTGCGACCAAATAAATCTAATTTCTTGGCCTCTTTATTCTTGGGTGTTGAACTAATTTGTTCCTGCCTGTCATGCTCATTAGCTTCTGCCACAACGAGCGAGCCAGGGGATGGGTGCGTGTATAAATATTCAAACCCCTTGGCAGGCACATAGTATTTCTTCTCCACCTGCTTAGATGTGGGAGGCAGGGAGGTTGTGGTCTGCCACAGTGCCTTAGCAAACTTCGGCATCCCATCATGCACTGGGAGGGCTACTCTGGAGGGAGCTGCAGAAGCCAGGACTCCAAAGAGTTCATCCACTGGCTCAAAGTTGCTGTATTTTGAGACCCAAGTTAGCTGCTACCTGCTTCAACAGGTCTTGGTGCACCCTGTAATCGTCCAGAGGAGTGGCATGAGAGGGGCCTGCAACAGCCTCATCTAGCGAGGAGAATGAGGAGGCAGGAATCTGAGAAGGCTCTTCCTCCCTGGTCAGGGTGGTAACTAGGGGCTACCCGAAAGAGTCTTCCAAGACCAACCCAATATCTGCTTCCAGTGCCACAGCCAGGCCCTTAGATTGGTACTGCCGTGCTTGCAGGTGACTGAGCATACAGTGTCATGGCCTGAGGGAACCCCCATGGATTCCAATATTACCAGGGACCTGGCTATTGTCCTTGCGACCACCCTCCCATTTGCAACAGCATGGGAAACCAAGCAGGCTGCTTGGAAGTTTTTCCTTTTGTGGGGGGATGACCACTTCCTCTCCCAAACCCAAGGAGCTAAATGCTGGCAACCAGGGGGGCACCAGTGCTGCGTGCTTCTCCATGCTGTTTCTTAAGCATCTGGACTCCAGTGATGGGAAGCGGTGCTGAGAACTCAAGCGCTGTCCATACCTTGACTGTGTATTGTCCTTGGACTTATAAGGACTTTTGCAGTGCTGGGGCTCTGGAGATTCTCCAGGGGACTCGCAAAGTGGTGCCGGGTACTTGGGGAGCGCCAGCATTCAGCATTGGTACCGATGTTCTGGTGACCAATGCCTGGCACCTGGTGACTGAAGACTCAACACCGCCTATGCTGATGTGAAACCGGGGAGCGGTGCCGGGATTCTAGTGACCACTGCGAAACCAGCATGGGAGGGAGGGGCTGTGGTGGAACCAGAGTGGCTTTCCCTTCGACTGGCCCCCAGACTAGCTATCTAATCTTCAGTGCCCTCCTCTACCCTCCTGCAGTGTAGGTGGCACCGGCAAGGTCAACAGGTCCTTCACTGCCTGGAAAGCCTCAGGGTTAGAGGGGCCAGAAAATGGTGTGGGTCTCTGCCACTCCCATGGCAGTGGCACCTGAGTCTGGCTTGACGCCCTTGCGGGCGGAGGCATTCTCAGGGCCGAATCAGCTTTCCTTGCAGTGCCCAAGCTCTTCTCTGACCTCGGCTCTTTCTCAACATGTGCCTCTACCTTTTTTGGTGCTAGCGATGTTGAACAGTGCCATACGAGCACCAACACTGGGGGAGCACTTCCAGTCGATGCTGCCATACTGCGTTCCTAGTCCAATCACGGCTCCGACACCAGTCTGAGTTCCAACTCCATGAGAAGGGCCTTGAGTCTAATGTCCCAGTCCTTCTTGGTTCGATCTTATACTTTTCATGAAGGTGGGCTTTTCCCCAGGCACTTCAAAGAACTCTGGTGCAGGTCACTCAATGGCATAGGCTTTTTGCACAAAGCACAGGGTTTAAAATCTGGGAACCAGGGCATGCCCTGACCCTGGGTAAACAACTAATTAATCAAGTACTAACTACTAGGTAATAAACTCAAACAACAACTACATTTACTAGACAGAACAAAGAACCACTAGGAATACTGTGTCTTGTAGGCGAAAGAGTGTGTTCCAGCACCATCATGGGCGGTAAGAAGAAACTGAACTGAGAGGGAGGGGAGCTGACAGCATCCTCTATGTGAGCGCATATGTACGCCACTGCAGAGGGCGCTAGAGCCAGCCCTACGGATACCACTAGGGGAAAAATTTCTTGCACCAGTGAATGCAGCATACACATACCTAATTCTGAACAGACATGAGCAAGCACTCAAAGAACCTATCTACTCCTATTTGAGGTTCCCCTGTTTATGCATCCAAGATTACATTAGCCCTTTTGGCCACAGCATTGCACTGGGAGCTCATGCTCAGCTCATTGTACACCATGACTCTCAAGTCTTTTTCAGAGTCACTGTTTCCCAGGATAAAATCCCCCATCTTGTAAGTATAGACTGTATACTTTGTTCCTAGATGTGTATATTTACATTTGGCCATATTAAAACACATCATGTGTTTGTGCTATGCCTACCAAGTGATCCAGAATGTTCTCCTAATCCTAACCCTGTCCCCTTTATTATTTAGCACTCCCCAAATTTATGCCTCACCTGCAGACTAGCAGTGATTTGATGTTTTCTTCCAGGACACTAATAAAAATGTTAAATTGAATAGGGCCAAGACCCCATGCCAGCAGAACCCCTTTAGAAATAAACCTACTTAATGATTACGCATTTATAATTATGTTTTGAGACCTGTCAGTTAGCCAGATTTTAATTCATTTGAGACGCTGATTTTGTATCATTCTAGAATTTTAATAAAATTGTCATGCAGTAGTAAGTCAAATGCCTTCAGGAAGTCTAAATATATTTCAGCAACACTATTACCTTTATTGTTGAAACACCGGCCTGTAGATAAATAGAGGGTTTCCTTTTCCATGGCTGTCTATGCCTTTTACCTGCACTAAATATACACAACTGTGTTTTAAGATTAAGTTTATGGTTTTAGGTAAACTGTTTGCAAATTTGCTCACTAAATAATTTGTATAAAATGCCACTCCTGGAGCTGCACAAAACCTAAGAGCTATGGGCAAGTGACTAAATACGTTCGCTAATATAGCACAGGAAACTCAGAAGCGTAAAAGAAGTGAAGTCAAAAATTGCCAGAGGCTGGGGGTATAAAGAGCTGTGAAGGTCTTTTCAGCTAAACCACATCACTGATAATGATGAACTTTAGAAGTTTAAACATTTTGATCATGCAAAGATGTTTTTAGAACAAAAGGTTTATACCCCAGAGAAGGAAGGTGATTAAAATGTAGAGATCATCTCAAAAAGACCTCATCAAGAATGCTTTTTACCCAGTTTTAAATTTATATTTATTTATTATTTTCTTATTAAAAGCTTTATCCTGTTTATTTTTAGTGAAGGTTTAGCATGATTACTTTCCTAAAAATATATTTATATATTTTTCTTCCAGTTATGGATGTAACTGTACTTTAAACCTGTATAGATTTATTGCCACGTTGATACTATTTCAACATGCTGACATACTAATGTTGATCTTTGACCCCTCAATTTATGGATTTTTCTCTTCTCCTTCTCCATTAGTGTTGCTATTAACTCAGACTTAAAAATAATTGTGCTTTTCTTTTTTCTTTATCCTTATTTATAGAAAATATTATCTGTAATAATTGTTAAAAATCTATAAAGACGTTTAAAAAGATAATCAACATTATTTTACGTGTATTTTACATGTGACTAGGCAATAGTTCTTAAATCAGAAACAGACTGTATATTAACAAATGTTTTAAATTATTACACAGTGACCATCTATCATCAAATGCTAATGTTCAATCCTGATCATAAAGATATTTCTATAGGTTCTAAAAATGAGGATTATTTGTTCAGTAATTACATGGATCCTTTCTCAGTTATTGGCAGATATAATATATCTAAACAGATGAGGAGAAGCGGAGAATTCGCAGAATGCTTTTGTCTTCTAAATTAAAGAGCTTTCTACAATCAATCTATAAATCTTCTCCAGATATAGGTAGTACATGATACAGGTACTAGTTAGTGGTGATAATTACTCTATTGCTGATTAGTAGTATTTCCTTCATAGATGGAGAGAAAATGGTACCTACAATTAATAAATTCAGAGATCATTATTGTCAAGGCTGGAGAACCATCAAGAGTCATTAATTATAAGGTTGGTGTTTTGTAAAATATCCTCTAAAACAGAAGTACCCAGTCAAAATGTTTCCTGTCAGATTCATGACAAAACAATAATCTTGGGAGTACTGAAAGTTCTAGGCATGTGAAGATATTAAAAATCTGCACAAAGTGTCTGGACAAGAGAAGCACAACAGAAATTCATCTACAACCTCTTCAGGGCAAAGACTGTCTTTCGTTTTGTATACTATATAGCATCGAACATACCATCAGCAAAACAATAACTAAATATTTGATAACAATGAATGTCTCAGCTACCTCAAAAAAAATGTTCCAAAACTAATAGAACTCTAGCAAAATATATAAGTTAGGAATTAGATCCTGGGACTTCGAGTCCTGATTTTTTTTCACTAATTATACATTGATATAGATTGTATAATCTCCATCCACATTTATCAGTCCAGATAGCTCCAAATCCAATATATATATTTAAGCAAGAGAGGGAGGAAGGGAAGAGAAAATGTGGAAAGAGGAGAAGGCTATGACAAAAACAAAATCAAGTAATTAATTTTCTCTTGTTCTGTGTTCCAGCCTGAATAATTACATTGGGGTGACGCATGGAATTTTTAAACCAATGTCTGAAGAACTTCTAAATTACTATTCTGCTGTTGCAAACAGGTCCACCAGGTAATGTGTGACTAAAGTATATGGTGACCACGTTGAAGTTGCTAATCGTGTAGTTTCCACTAAAGACTAGTCCTTCTCTAGAGCCCTGTGCTCTTTGCAAATACAAAATAACACAAAACAGAACAAAAAAAACATATAAAACGAAACAAAATGAAAAGCTCACCCCACAGCAACAGCTCCTATCCCATGGGGATGGGCCTAAGTCCACATTCCAGGCATGATGAGGGTGATGGGAGGGCAAATTTGAGTAAGTGGTGTTGCAACCTGGCAGGCCCTGCTCTGCAGGACAGAAGCCACTGCTGTGGGATGAACGCAGGGCTGGCTCCCTCTACAATTCCCTGCCCACCCCCCGCCTCCCACCCTCCAGGGGCAGGATCCAAAGCATCCCCTCAGAATTTCTCACCTCATTCCCTGGGGTCAGGACATGGACACACAGACACACACACACAAATAAAATGGATAAAACAAAACAACATGAAATTTTTTTTAAAAATAAGTGAAAAGCCATAAAAAATAATCATGGGGCTATAATCTTCTAAAGGCATACATTTTTAACAGTGAGAGTAATTAACCATTGGAACAATTTACCAACAGTCATGGTGCATGCTCCACCACTGATAATTCTTAAATCAATAATTGGATGTTTTTCAAAAATATATGCTCTAGGAATTATTTTTGGGACGTTCTATGGCTTGTGTTATACGAGAGGTCAGACTAGATGATCACAATGGTCCCTTCTGGCCCTGGAATCTATTTATCTTCCCACAAACCACAATTAGAACTTTGGAAGAACAAGCCAGGTCACCTACTTTGTTTTAACAGTTTTGCAAACAAACATATAGCAAGCAACTTTCTCGCTCTTTTCTGTATTGAAGTAGTGAAAACTGCTGCTTGAGAAGGACCTGGAGACATGAATCCTACAGAGTGAAAAGCACGAGAAATCCCCATGCATCAGAACAGTGGCTTGGCCAGGAGATGAATAATCTAGGGTTAGGCAGAATCCTTTGTATCTTCATGTGTAAACCTGGCCATTCACCCCTTGGGGGACAGGACAATAGCTTGATTACTGCAGCAGTGGCATAGCTACTGGTGGGCATGGGTGGGCACTTTGAAAGCAGGCCCACCCAAGCTCCGCTTAAACTACCAGCGCAACTGGAGCTTTCCTGGCCAGTGGCCTCCCGATCTTCCTGTTTCCGGTCACGTAGCCAGAAGCAAGAAGTTTGGGAAGCAACCGGCCGAGAATCACTAAATTGCCCGATGCTCCAGTTACCCTTTGATTAATCTCCCAAGCACAATTCATCCTGCACACTGAATAAGGTGTGTCCATTCAATCCTCAATATCCATTTAAAATGGAGACCACCATTCTACCAACCACAATCAATCAATGAAATAAATCATAAAACAATAGAGACACTATTTTAGTGGGGGCTGAGTTTAAAAAAATTATTAGGATGCTCATGTGCTCATTCGGCTGGCTCTGTAAAAACAACTAAAAATATGCTATATCCAGTACTTTTCATATTCCTGCTGATATCAAGGGAGGTGGTGGTTTAAAAACAAGGAAGCAAATAAAATAGTCGTCTCCTGCTTTACTAAAAACAAGAGCACAGATATTTTCACAGAAAGCAAAGAGCAAGGTCATAATGAGCCAAATCCTGTTAACTTTTCTCATGTAAACAATAAATGTCTTTAAATGGGACTATTTGCATGAGAAAGACAAATAAAATGTTTTCCTTTAGGGCAAATCCTATTTTCAAATTTCTAGGAGAGTAAAATAAAAGGAAAAATATGAAAATGTATGATGAATTAGTTGACATTTTTTTTAAACCCTGGCACAAGAGTGAGACTCTGAAAATATCAGTAGCATGTATATCCATTACATTTGATGCCTGAAAGGATGAACTGTGGGCTCAGGAAGTGAGAGTTATATTGAAGTAACAAAACCAGAGGAGTTCAGCTTACACCTTAATAAAATAAATGTTTACTTCCATCCCTTAGGGTAAACTGAAACTTTTCTATAAATAATTGTCTTTGCATATTGCTAAAACAAGTACACAACTATACACAAGCTATTTATCTATTAAGGAATCTTATCAAACATCTCTGTATCCTATTACCTTTCTTTTATGATGGGTTGTGGAAGCATCCATCTCCTCCTCTCCTATATTGTCTATCTGTGAAGTTGGACTACAGTTCATTCTCTCCTCTTCTTGCCTCTGAAGCCTGTCTGCTACAGCTTGAATGGCTTCTGTCCATTCTTCCCTATCAAGAATAAATCAAAGTTCCTATTAATAAAAGCTCAAGACTTGATCTCTTCTGCAACCAAATAGTTTCTAATGATTGTGCACATAGCGGTAGTATTTCTACCTGTAAAGTTCTTATGCTACATAATGAAGGAATTACTGAAGTACTTTGCTTCAATTTACTCCCATACAGTGGCACATGCTCTATACCCAGCAGCATAGGGTATATGTGCATGGTAGACTATATCACAGTAATTAAATGAGTTTGATTTTGTAAATATTTTAATAGCAAGTTAAATATCTTAATGAGTCAAAGTATAATTTAGGGCTTAGTGGCTGAAGACAATATTCTGCAGTCCTAACAGAGTCAGTGTTTCTTGACAAGCTTTTTTTTTAAAAGGAAGATCACCAAGAAACAAGAATTGCACAGTATAAGGCAATGATGTGCTATTAGAACAATCTAGCTACATTTAAATGTGTGTATATATCTGTACTACTATAACATTAACAACGCTGAAAGGAAAGCTAGTAGCTATGCAATTTCTAACATAATGCCGAACCATGGTATTCATCTCAATTGGAAGTAGGCACTAAGATAACAAGGTTTTGCTTCCTACTTCACAATACAGCTAAGTAATGATACCATGTATCATATTATTACATGGCACCTCATCTCCTGTCTGCTATACACTTATCTTGTGTATGAAGAGTTAATTCTTATACTTACACTTAAAGATGTGTGTATACATATACTATAGTTGTAGTGTGACAAAACAAAAGATATACTAGAAGAAGTGAAAGGAAATTCAGAGCTACTGAGAGAAGAAAATTAGTTTCAAATTTGGTTTATGTTGCTGAAGATTTAACACTTCAGAAGCATGTCATGGCACAGCTTTGGATAATCTGAACACATTCCTTCCATTCAGTTACATAGCATTCTTATTTCATGCTAGATACAAACTAGGAACATTTTATACATGCAAATATATATATTCTTAAAATAATTGCACACAAATAATCAGATTATGCAGTAATAAAAATCGAGATTTATGCCATACTAGTATCTGTGCTGAAACTTCTGCTCAAAGAATTTGGAAGACTAAACATTCCTCACCTTTCCTCTGGAGTGTCTACATGAAATGTCCTCTCTATGACAGTTGTCCACTGAAGACATCTGATAATAAATGTGTTTGGCTTTGGTCGCTCTGTTTTCATTAGCTGGCATTCTAGAAACATAAAGAAGAATAAAGAACATGATGGAACTTGTATCAATGTTCCCTATACAGAGAGAGTGATCTCCATTGGTTAAAACAGATGCGCAGGTTGAGGGTGGTATTAGATCCTTGACTTCTCAAAGATGTCAAGGTAGTGCTTGTAGCCAAAGGGACCCTTTTCCATTTGCACCTGGCAAGATGAATGAGATCTTTCTTCTCTAATGCAAACAATGCCACAATTATTCATGCTGTTGTCACTTTAAGATTAGATTGATTAGATTAGATTAGATGAGGCTACACCTTAGGACCATTCAGAAGCTGAAGCTAACAGAATGTTGCAGCCAGTATATAAAATGCAGTAGCACACTGGGAGCACATTAGACCAGTGCTCTATGATCTGCACAGGCTTCTAATACACTTCCAGATGGAATTAAAGGTGTTGGTTTTAATATATAAAACCTTAAATGGTCTGAGACCTCTGAGAGATTGGCCTCTTTCCCCTGGTCTTCTGCCACAAATTAAGATCAGCAGAGGATCTCAAGCTGGAGTTCCCTTAGTATAAACAAGAGGGAGCTTCTGGCAGGACGTTCTCTTTAAGTGGTCCTCTATTTTGCAGTTTGCTCCCCCAAGTCTACCAGAGCCGTATTTGTTAATTTTTCAAGCGCACTGTGAAGCCCTTATTTTTTTCGCTTTGTTAAAGCTGCTGAGAAGGCTGAGAGTTTGTGTGGATATATTTATTGTAATTTTAAAATGTGTAAGATAGTCATCCAGAGAACTAGATGTGCACCTATTGATGTATTTTTAAAAACTGTATACAAAATAATGAAATAAATATTTGCGATATTGTACATATGAACATACAATACACAAAACTATGCACATTGTATACCCATAAATATATATTCCTATGCAATGAATAGTAATTGCAAGTTTGCTTTTTCAAGTAAATTTCTGCAAGATGAGAGTTTTGTTTAAGTAATATTCTCCAAAATTCCTTAGGGAAGGAATACGTTCATCCATATCTTCCCATATATAACAAAAAATCAAAACAAAACAGTTAAGGCATTTCAGGGGATGAGCTAATAAGAAATTCCACACATAGCACTCGTACGCATTCTTACCACTCTTAAGCATTCATAATTCCGGAAATGAAAGTTAACTCTTTACACCTTTGCATGAGCATTAAGTTTTTCATATGTAATCACACTATTTTTCAAACATCAACAAAAACATTTCTACAACTTTTGAAAGACATCTTTTTTAATGTTGTATATTTATTCTAATTTTGTGGCCAATGTCCAGAAAAGTTTATTGAATTAGGTCAAAATCCCAAGAATTGATAATCACGGATAATTTCCATTAATTTCAACGCTGACTGGTGTTGCTCATTGACTCCAGATTTGGCCTGTAAATCCTTTATAATAATAAATCTTTTTCTTTTTATAATAAACCTTTAGTTTTAGTTACTAAAGAATTGGCTGGCAACGTGGCATTTTGGGTAAGATCCAAACTTATATTGATCTGGTACTGTGGCTGATCCTTTGGGATCAGAGGGAACCTTTTTAGTAAAGAACATAGAGTTTAAATAACTGGTCTCTTTACTGGACATAGTGGCTGGCTGGGAACCAGTAAATGAAATGCAGTAAAGGGGGCTGTGTGTATTTGTATAGTGGATTCTTGATAACCAGTGTGGGGAATCAGAAGCACTGTTTGTGGCTAGTTGGGAAGTCTGACTTCAGTGTCACCCATCAGCGCTGGTAGAATCTGCTCTCCTTTTACAGCCTGCCCTGACCTTGGCATTATCAGATGGCTACCCTGGGCAGGAAAGAGTCACACCAACTACTTCAGATTCAGAGATAATCTATACCTTCAAGTCAGTGGCACAGCTATGGGCACCTGCATGGCCCCACAGTATGTTAACATTTTTAAGGCTGACCTAGAACACTGCTTCCTCAAAACTTGTCCCCAAGCACCTCTTCTTTACCTACACTACATTGAAGGCATTTTCATCATCGAGACCCACGGGAAAGAGTCCCTTGAAGAATTCCACTGGGATTTCAATAATTTCCACCCCACCATCAACCTCAGCCTTGACCAATCCATACACGAAAGCCATTTCCTGGATTACAATACAAATAAAGGATGGTTATATTAATACCACCCTATACCGAAAACCAACTGACCACAGTACATACCTTCATGCCTCCAGCTTCCACCCTGGACACATTACACGATCCATTGTCTACAGCCAAGCCCTAAAATACAACCGTATTTGCTCTGATCCCTCAGAGAGACAAACACCTACAGGATCTCCATAAAACATTCTTAAAACTACAATACCCACCTGCGGAAGTGAAGAAACAAATTTATAGAGCCAGACAGGTACCCAGAAGTCACCTACTACAGGGCAGACCCAACAAAGAAAACAATAGAACACCACTGGCCATCACCTACAGCCCCCAGCTAAAATCTCTCCAACACATCATGAAGGATCTACAACCTATACTAGCAGATGATCCCACACCCGCTCAAGCCGCAGGATAAAGGCCTATCCTTCCTTACAGACAGCCCCCCAACCTGAAGCAAATACTCACCTGCAAGTGTACACCATACAAGAACACTAACCCAGGAATGGATCCCTGCAACAAACCCCGTTACCAACTCTGCCCACATATCGACTCCAGTGACACCATCACAGGTCCTAACCAGACCAGCTACACCATTAGGTGCTCATTCACCTACATATCTACTAATGTAATATATGCCATCATGTGCCAGCAATGCCCCCTCTGTCATGTACATTGGCCAAACCAGACTCACTACACAAAAGAATAAATGGACAAATTAGACATAAAAATGCTAACATCCATATACCAGTAGGAGAGCACTTCAATCTCCCAGGACACTCTGTAGCTGACTTGAAAGTTGTCTTACTTCTACAAAAAAACTTCAAAAACAGACTTCAGCGAGAAACTGCAGAGCTGGAACTCATATGCAAACTTGATACAATCAGACTGGGTCTGAATAGGGACTTGGAATGATTCTCTCATTACAAGTAGTAACTGTCACTGTTCACACATTCTCACCTTCTAATCAACAGTTGTGACTAGGCCTCAGCTACTCTAACTGAACTGACTTTGTTAGCACTTACCCTCCTAATTGCTGTTTCTTACCCTTAGATGATCGATATACCTCCTATCTGTGATCTCCATTTCATGCATCTGACGACATGGGTTGCAGCCCACGAAAGTTAATGCCCACAGAAATTTGTTAGTCTTTAAGATGCTGCAGGACTCTCGTTGTTTTTGCTGTATACAGACTAACACAGCTACCCCTCTGGAACTTCTCTCATTTCTAGGATGTTGATATGCATCCATACTTCCCTGGGGGACCATAGTCCTTGCGCTGTGTGGCTCCGCACACGGGCGTCCCAACCCACAAGAGATGCATCTGTCACCGATGTGGTATGTGGTTCAGATTGGTTGAACAGTATGCCCACCAACACTTTGGTCAGGTCCTGCCACCATGGAGGCTAGTACTTGTGGGGGGAGGGAAACCCATTTGTTCAGGTGGTCCCTTTGGAGCTTGTGAACCATGCACAGCCAATGTTGCAGGCAGCACATATGAAGTCAAGCATGTGGGGTGACTGACATGGATGCTGCCATGTGTCCAAGGAGTGAGAAGCACATCTGAACACATGGGCGAGGATAGCATTGCAGTCGCATGATGATGTTTAGGAGGGCAGCATAGAGATCTTTGGAGAGAAACACCCGTGCCACTCAGGAATCTATGACGACTCCAATGAACATGAGGTTTTTGATAGGGGCAAGGGTGGACTTTTCCTCATTGATGCATAAGTCGAGATTAATCAACAGGTCTTATAAAGTCTGAAAGGTCACTAGCAAATGTTCGTGTGAGGGCACCACTAGTAACCAGTCTGCTAGGTAGGGGAACAGTGAGTGACCTAGTTGTCTCATGTAGGTCACCACCACTGCAAAAACCTTTGTGAATACCCATAGGGCAGGGGCTATTCCAAAGGGGAGGATGTGGAACTGGTAGCATGACTGTCCTATGAGGAAGCTGAGGAACCTACGATGGGCAGAGTGGATGTCAACATGAAAATAAGCATATTTCATGTCAAAAGCCGCAAACCAGGCCCCACATTGAATGGCAAGGGTGATTTGAGGTATTGTTACCATCTGGAAACTGAATTTGCAGATTAATTTGTTGAGTGCCCATGGTCTAAAATGGGTCTTAGGTCTCCACCTTTCTTTGTGGCAAGGAAGTAGGGGGAGTAGAATCCATGGTCCCAATATTTGGGCAGGACTTGCTCTATCACACCCTTTTGGAGCAGCACCAATGTTTCCTTTTGCAGGAGCTGAGTTTAGTTTGCATCCACCTTGGTGGCCCATGATGAGTGACAAGGCAGAGAGTGTGAAATTCTATGGAATACTGTTGTCGTACGTTGTCTAGGATCCAGTGGTTGATGGTGATAGTGTTCCAGTTGTTGTAATATGGGGCAAGATGATCTTCAAAGCAAGTGGGAGAGCCTGAGGTTGGATGGGGGAGAGGTTCGCAGATCTCTCTATAAGAGTCAAAAGTGCTGTCTTGGGCACTGATGAGGGGGAAAGGCCACTGGGGTGGCAGCCGAGGAATATCTACGTCTTTGTGAGTGTTGTCGGCAGCGTTTTTGCTGCTTTTGTGGACATGGCGGATAAGGCTGGCAAGGTTGGTAAGTCAGTCTAGGTTGATACCAGGGCCAATACACTTGTCTGTGTTGAAAACATGTGGGGGCCAGGGTATAGAGGTCCAGAAAGTGAAGGGTAGCTGGGGAGTCCTTCAATGAATGTAGGCTTTCATCTGTTTTATCACTAAGGCCTGGTCTACACTGACAACATATGTTGACAGAATGCGGCTTACATCAACCACATAAAGTACGCGTGTCTCCACTGGCAGGTCAGTTCTGCCGACCTAAATCGCTGTAAAATTCGACTTAATAGAATGCCTTCCGCAAGAGATGTAGTACTGAAGTCAAACTGTGTGGGTGGAATGAGCATCAGTGTACGCAGATTACAATGTAAATAGACGTCATTTGCCTCAGGAAATATTCCATAATGCTCTATTGTGTCCACTCTGGACATTTGCACTCTGCTGCACCGTAGACAGGAAACAGCCCCTCCCCTGAAGCCCTGAGAAAGTTTGAATTCCCATTTCCTGTTTGGTCAGAGTGGAGAGAGCTTTGTAGCTGAACTGCTCATGGTGACTGCACGCACCGAATGCGGTCCAGTATGACTGTGGAGCACAGAGTTTGTTCTGGCTCAGCTCTAAGCCAGTAAAAGAAATTTGGATATTGTAACGGTGTCAGGCCTAGCGGCTATGCAAGGGTCCTGGAAGGCCGGTATGTTAGCCCCAGACTTAGCCGGGCCTTATTTCCTGGGTGACTCAGCAGGGGCCTGATTGGGCAGTTGGGCCAGCTGGGGCTGCTGAACCAGTTAGGCCAGCTGGGGCCAATTAGGAAGCCCCGCCCTAAACTCTCAAAAAGCCTGCCTCAGCAGACAGACAGTGTGGGTTGTGGAGTAAGGAGCTTGGAGCGTGGAGGAGTGGAGGTCAGAGATTGGAGTTACAGGTTGGAGGGTTCGCAGACTGAGAGCCAACAGGGGGGGAGTTGGCAGAGTGGGGTTCAGGCTGGCCGCCCGCGGCTGGCAGCCTGCCGCCTGCAGCCTACAGAGGCGTGGGGCTTCGCCTGCCGTTTCCCCAGCACTTCGGGGCAGATCGGGCCCATTCCCTCCCCGAAGCCTTCCCCGGCTGCACCACCGGCCGAGCCGGGAAAGCACGAGACCCACGGGGGTGGACTACCTCTTCCCCCCCCCCCCGCTGCCACCTTACCACAATATCTACAAGGAAATATCGCATGGTATGGTGGAAAAAGGCCAGAACAAGGACATGCAGCAGTGCCACGTTAAAATCAAAGAGCTGAGACAGGCATTTCAGAAAAATAGGGAGGCAAACAGTCATTGTGGCTCATCACCAAAGACGTGTCACTTTTGTGAGGAGCTGCATGCAATTCTCAGCAATGACCCCACTACTGTACCACTATGTAGCATAAAGACTGCCACAGAATCACAGTCTATGATGAATGAGGAAGACACTGTGGATGAGGAGGAGAACAAGGGGCAGGTTAGTAGGGTATTCATTCTCCCTGAGAACCAGGACCTGTTTGTTACCCCAGAGCAGCCCAGCCGGACACTGGACAGAGTGATTGATGCTGGGGAAGGCACATCTGGTAAGTGTGTATAGCAAATCGCATCTGTAGTTATAGCCCCAGACCACCTTCTTATCTCTTGGAAAAAAGGATTTTGTATTTTGGGGAGACGGGCTTCTTAGGTGGTGGTCCACTTAAGCAGAGGGTTACCCCTGGAACAAATTATTTATGTGCATAGGAATGCTCCGAGAATCCTCTGTGGATATCAGCAGGAAACTTCACATAGGTACTCTGCAATCCTTTGCAGAAGGTTTATGGGGAGGGTAGCCTTCACAGCAGGACGCTTTTCCCTGCCACTATGATATTAAATGAGCAGGCATCATTGCGGAACACAGCATAGCAGCATAAGGGCCAGGTCTGAACCCAGATGCTTGCAGCAAATCTTCCCTTTCTGCCTCTGTTACTCTCAGAAGACTGATATCATATATCACAAGTGTCAAACACAAGGCCCGCGGGCCAAATCTGGCCCGGCGGCTTGTATTATCCAGCCTGTGGGCCGAATCCAGCCCGCCGCCTTGTGTTATCCGGCCTGGAAGTTTTTTCTGAGCCGAGCTCAGTAAAAGGCTGCGAGATCTCGCGTTAGCGTATGATACCGCGAGATCTCGTTTAAAAAAGGAAAAGGCCGTCGGACTCTGTCACTCTGCCGCCGAATTACAGCCTGCCAGGAGAAATTTGACGGCGGAGAGTAGAGTATGTAAAGTAGAGTAGAGTATGATGTGTTTTAGTGTAGAGTGTTTTTAGAGTAGAATATGAGGTTTTTTAGTGGCATGCGTGGCCCCCTTAAACTAAATTTAATTTAAATGTGGCCCGCCATAGGAAGTGAGTTTGACACCCCTGTCATATATCATCACCTAGGGAAGATGGAGCAAGTTTACAGTACATGAACAATATAGTCAGTGTGTGTTATTCTCCTGTCATGGACGGTACCCTGGGCCCCAACACAGACAATTCTTATCCATGACATTGTTGGCATGGGTGTTTGGTGTCCAGAAACAGGTGCCCCTATTTTTTCTCGAGCAACACTTCACTCACAGCCTCCTCCAATCCCTTTGCACCACCTCCTCCCAAACCGGTCTTTGGGATGGTAAAGGGGAGCCCAACGATCCTACTCCTTGGTTAAGTGTGGATTGGGGAGTTTAATGCTATGGAGACTTCCCTATAATGGATTCAAGGGCCCCTTACTTACCACGGCTGGAACGCCACTCCAACCCATGCCATAGGTACAGATTCGTATGTTGGTATGGCTTTTCCTTGTGAATATGAAGGGGAGTTCTTTTTACATTTTAACATTTCGTCTCATCCATTGCCCAGCAAACATGCTTTGTTTTCCTTACAATGGACACCCAAGCCTTCACCCCAGCTTCTACTCCTGCAGAGCACCTTCCCCAGATTAGAAGTTGAAAAAAGACTCAAAAAACAAGATGACATGTTCAACGAACTAACGAATGCCTCCATGGCTGCTGACACAGAGATCAGAACCTGGAGGATGTCATTATCAGAAAAACTGAATGTGGACATGGAAAATGGAAAATCAGCCCAGGAGAAGGAGCGTGCAATGCAACAGGCAATGTTGTGTACTATGAGGGTTCAAGTCAGACATGCTGAGGCATCTCGTAGAGCTCCAGGAAGAGCAGTGGCAGGACAGACTCTCTGCAGCCCGTGCAAAACTCTCAATCAACAAGCTGTTTCCCAGCCCTCATCCCCAAGTGCTCTAGGAGGAGGTTGAGCAGGGTGCATTATGTGCTCAAGTCCACACCAGTGGAAAGGAGCAGAAAGAGGCAATGGCCCCTTTAACAACTGGGAATGAGCATGCTTTGCTGTTTGCACAGTCACACTTTGCTCTGGATGCCCAAGCAGCCTTATGAGAATGTTAAATTATCATCCTTGCCCCCTGCTATAATAGATCACCAATAAAACTTTTTTAAAGCAAAAAATATTGCTCTTTATTCATTGAGAGCTCGGGGACTGTCGGCAGGGAAAGAAGGGGAGTGGAACAATGGCGGGAGGGTGGGGGATGGGAAGGGAAGACACTACTGACAAAAATGTACATTACTTTCGTTCATTACAAAGATGGGTTTTTCAATGCTTCCCTCAGCATAGCACTGGTATCTGGCTACTCAAAATTTGTGGCCAGCCTATCAGCCTCCATGATCCAACCCTGCGGGAACTTTGCCCCCTTTGTCTCATACACATTATGGAACAAAGCAGACAGAGAACAGTGGGGCTGTCGTGTTCACTGAGCAAAATGCGCCAACTTGCCTTTAAGTGGCCAAAATGCACATTCCACCAGCATTCCTTCTTCAATATAAGACCTGAAGATAGGGATGGTGCCGCTGTATCCATTGCATCCACTGCTTCCTGGAGGGAAACTTTGGATACCAGTTTATCCTCCTCAATTAGAGCGTGGAATTCTGCGCCTCTGTCTTCCAGTAGCAAAACCTGGAATTCCGCTAGCTTGGAGTATGACTTGAAGTCGTACTTATCCAATGGTTTGATAGCTGGCTACCTGGAATTGTAAGCCTACCAATGAGTATACCTTGCCACCAACAAGGTCCAGTTTATTTGTTGCCCAGTGTAGGAGGGGTAGCGCTCAGATGTTGCTGTCTAGCTCGTTGCACTGTGACTTGGACCACCAGTGAGTTGGGTGGTGGGTGCGTGAAAAGAAAGTCAGTGTTCTTAGTTGGGACCAGATACCTGCATTCTGGTTGTTGGAGTACTGGACACTGGGGTATGCCAGATTGTCTGTGCTGGCTGTAAGATGGCCTTATGAATGGGCAAAGCTATCATGGAAGAGCCCACCGGCTGGAGAATGTCCAGAAACTCATTTTGAGATTCTGTGACATCATCTGCAGGTAATTTAAGGGTTGTTGCCATGCATCCCAATAGATCTTGATATTGGCCATGCTCATCAGGCAGTGATGCGGATGGTAGGATAATACCATCATCCGGTGAAGATGAGGCCCCTGTAGGAGGTGGTGGGTCCATTGATCTACGGAAGTGCCGTAGCCCCTTGTTGTTCTCCAGACACCGATGGTGCCATGTATCTCGATGAAGGGTGGGATATGGTCGCTTAGTTATAATACAGGTCCTAATCTCGCCAGTGTAACCAGTGGTCCAATCGTGGTGGTGAACCTTGAGGGTATAGGAACCATTGGTGTTGTGGTGGAACTTGCATAGGCGCATAGTAAGGTTGTGGACTGCGTTCCAAGGAGAAGCGCTTTTCCAGTTTGGATGACCAATTGGAATCTGAGAGCTACGATAGTGATAGTGCCATTGGTACGGGTGGTGATGGTGGCAGCTGTGTCAACCGCTGAAGTTGGCCCATCGTGTGAGGTACCAGGTCCTGCAATCTTGGTGATAGTCTGTAGTCTGAGAGTGCCACGGAAGCAGCCGGACAAGCAGTGCGCTCAAGAGTTTGTGTCTGCTTTTGTCCTCTGGGTGCTGGAACTGCCAAGTCTGCTCGTGATTTCTCACCCAGCTGTTAATGGTTTGGGAAGGGAACGTAGCATTTAGGGGAGGACCCTCTCAGGGATCCGCCCTTGTGCCCATGACCACCTCTTTTCTTATGAGACTTGGCTGGTGCTGGTGGTACCACCAGTACCGATGAGGCTGCTTGTGCTGAAGCTGTCGGTTCTGACAGACGCTCCAGTGGATCCACCGTTGCCACCTCTTGGTTCACTCACGGGCGTCTGACTTCTCACATAAGGAATCTGTAATGTCCGCTTCTTGGGTTTTCAAGGGGAAGGAAACTATGTGGAATTCCCCCAAATGGTACAAGCACAGCACTGGACTGAGGGCACGTGGCACAGTTTTTAAAACCAGCTAGCTTTGGCATACTCTCCACACAAACAGGATGGGGAAGAAAACTTGGGAACTTATCTAATTCCCCCAACTAACTAACTTTTAACTTTGAAAACTTTTTAAACACAATTTTAACTACGCTAAGACTAAAATCTAAAAACTATACTAAAAACGTTACTTGCTATGCAGGATCTACAAGAAGATGGAATTCCAACTCTAGCCATGCGGCGGTAAGAAGAAACTGAGGGGGCGTTGACCCGCACGGACATATAAGACCTCGGAGATACCACATGCGCAACGTGAGGCATGTACACAAGTTGACGGACACTGCTTTCAACAGTTCTGACTCCAGAGCATGGCATGCATGAGCACCCATGGTGGAATCCACATAGGACCATCACTCAAATAACAGAAACAGTTACAACTTAGAGAGCTACAGTGACTCCACAGTAAAATTAAATAGCAGCCTTCAATTACACTGACCAAATTCCCATATATTCTTCATCCTCTGCTCATCCTCCTGGTCCTAAATTGTTATTCTGTGTTTTGACTTGTACGTGTTAAACTGTAATCTCTCCAGGGCAGGGTTGGGGTTCACTCTATGTCTTGTAAAGCACTGTTCAAAATCTATGGCATTATATAAATGCTTATTATTACTAACAATAATAAATTTCATCTGACTTCTTACTAGGATCTGCAATTAGCAGATGTAATTTTCATTACAGTTGGTCAACACTGGAACAATTTTCATTAAAAGTGCATCTTTTTTGTTAAAATTTGTAATTTCAAAGAAAAGTGTTGGAAAATCAAAATTCAGAAATTTTGACCATCTCAGGTTCTATTACTCTCCAAATACTGTAGAACTCTGATTTTATTTAAACTAAATTTTAAGATGTTAATATCTTTTCTTCAAAACAGGAAAACAGCTTCAGAAAAGCAGAGTAACAACACGTTTCAAGAACTGATGTTTTACCCACATTTCTCAAGCAAGCGAAAGCATTGAAGTTTGCTGGTATTTGGAACACCCACACACCTCAAAAGCTATTATATACACATTTATTTGGGTAAGCAACATTCCTACTATGATTGGAAAGTGACAGCTTTCATTAGCACTGACAGCTAATGAAAAATATGTGTAAAGATGAATGAGCAAGTACTAGAATACAGAGTATTAAAATTCTTTTCTATTAGTTACTGAAAAACTGCATTACACTTACAAAGAAAAAATAGTTTGGAAAGTAAAGTACAAAGCACAGAGGAATAAGTGAAGCTGGCTTCCAAGAGCTGGCTCAGGATGCTTAAGCAATAGTTGGGTCACTACCAAAAGAAGAGAACAAGCCACCATAATGTCTCCAAATTTGCTACTATACATAAATAAATGTAATTAAAAGGCTGAATCTCAATTCAAAACAGTTGGAATTCTAAATTATCATTCAAAGAGATGAGTAAGCCAGTAAACAGACTCAACTTTGTGTTCTTGTAAACTAGCCATCTATAATTTTAGAATTATACATTTTAAAGTTTTCAGAGTAGTTAGGATTCAAGATCAGCCATGAGAGTTTTCTGACCTTTTAATACCAGGCAGGATACAACATCTGAGAGGAGATTAATGTTCAAAAGACTACAATACTAACTGAACAACAGAAATTGGCAATATAGTTTTAGAAAAAGATATCACCTGTCAGGCCATTTCTGATCCTTTATCTAATCTATATGGGGAAAAATAGAAGAGTTTAAAAAAATGCAAAGGACCTTTTTGAATTACTGAATTTACCTCCTTAAAATGAAAAGATGTTGTAAAATGCCAAAGTATTCATCATGCCCACAAAATGTTTGACACCTTCCCAATTATTAGTTAAACTACCATTTTCTAATAAAATGATGCTACTATCTAAATTAGATAGGTTAGTTAAACTCTCCTGAGCAAACTCTAACTAGAAGCTGTATTTCAAAATGTTCTGTTTATTTTACACCATTCTGAACCACAGATGACAAAGTTTGCTTGAAGCTGTAATTACTCTGTAAAACTGGGAAGCCAATTAGAGGGCCTTAAACCTGCCAGTTAAAAAAAAAAAACACCAAGCAGATCATCTGTTCAGATTTTATTGAAAAGTTTAAAGTCTGAAGTCTATAACTTTAACTATTTAATCATCAGTTTTCTTCTCAATTACAGTCATTCAGCATAAAAGCAAAAAAAATAAGCGGTCGTCATGATTATTTCATTTACGCAAGGTTCCAACATCAACACAATTTGTTTATGTGGCTAGACAAGAGTACTGACCATGTATTAAGCCACAAAATAGATAGAATATACAAAAGTGCTCTTGCTAACTTGATCAGAAGGCTTCCAGCTGCATATGCAAGAGATGACTTCCGCTATGGACTGAGGGAAACTTGAACACAAAAGGTAACTTCCCAAGATTACAGCATGATATAAAAGAAACTACATAAAGTAATGAATAATATTATTGTACTGAGAATAAGTATTACAACTTATCAACAAGGAAAGTAAGCTCTGTCATAGCAGACAAAAATAGGGTTAATCATATTCCACACTACCAAATGAGAAGTGCCTCAATGTGGTTGGTCATGCTCCAAATTCTGTTACTTCTGATCCTCCAGGAGGTACTGTGCTGGCACCCACTGATGATTTGTCATTGCATACTATAATGCAATAAGGAAGACTGCAAACACTGCAGTTTCACAAGCTAGTGTTTGTTAAAAAAAAAAAAAACACCTGAGAGCAAAAGATATTATACACATAAATAAATCTGACAATTTTGTAGGTTAATTTAGTGCTCATGAAACTGAGGTATTCATAGCAATAACCTGAGCCAGATATAATACAGTCCCCGCAGCTCTGCCCTCATTCTGACATGCCATCTTCAAGCTGTTTCAGCCATAGGCCCCTGTTCAGCAGAAACTGAAAACTACAGCATGCCAACCTGGTGAAGGTTATGTGAGGTAGACAAATATCCATTAGCTTTAATGATGAGACCATGCAATTCATTTTCATTGGTGACCCAAGTCAAAATTTGAACCCAAGTCTCCGAAGCTGAATGATGCCATACCAATTTCAACATCTAACATTCATTCACATGCTAATATGAAAAATCCCCAAAGACAATCAGATCCTAGTATACAATTATGGATCACTGAGAGCTAGTCCTTTCCACAGCACTTTAATGCCATAAGGTACAGGAGGAAGGAAACAACGCCTCCCCACACCCAAAAGAAAAAAAATGAAAGAATGGTTACTTACATTGTAACTGTTGTTCTTCGAGATGTGCTATTCACGTCCATTCCCACGTAGGTGTGTGTACACCACATGCACTGGCAGTGGAAATTTTTCCCCAGTGGTACCCGTAGGGCCTGCTCTAGCGCCCTCTGCAGTGGCACGCGAATGCGCCTGGATATAGGGCACTGCTGGCCCTCCTCCCTTTCAGTTCCTTCTTACCAAACTCTGACTGAGGTGAAGGTGGGGGAGTTGTGGAATGGAACATGAGCAACACATCTTGAAGAACAACAGTTATGAGGTAAGTAACTGCTTTTTTTTCTTTGACTGCCTGCTCATGTCCATTTCCAATTAGGTGACTTACTAGCAGTACCCCCAAAGGTGGGATGGAGTTCACAGACATGCCCTCTGCAACACTGCCCTGCCAAAACCAGCGTTGTCCCGGGTTTGCTGCATGATGGCATAATGGGACATAAAGGTATGTACTGAAGACCAAATAGCAGCTCTACAGATGTCTTATATGGGAATGTGTGCCAGGAAGACCGCCAAAGATGCCTGGGCCCTTGTGAAGTAGGCCATCATGGAAGTCATGTCCCTGACGTCTGCCAACTCGTAGCAGGCTCGAATACAGGCTATAATCCAATTCAAGATTTGTTGTGATGTTACTAACTGTCCCTTCATCCAGTCGACAATTACAACAAAGAGTTTCACGGATTTACAGAATGGCTTAGTCCTCTCTATATAGAAAGCCAGAACTCTCCTGAAATCAACTGTGTGGAGACGTCTCATCCCATTAGAACTGTGAGGCTTTGGAAAGAAGACCAATAGGAAAATATCCTGGTTGATATGGAAGTTGAAAATCACCTTTCGCAGGAAAACTGAGTGCAGTAGCAATTGGACCTTGTCCTTATGTAAGATTGTATAAGGGGGCTCAGAGGTCAAGGCTTTAATTTCCAAGACCCATCTTGCTGACATGATTGCCACCAGGAATGCGACCTTCCAGGATAAGTGTGTCAGGGAATAGGAAACCAAGGATTCAAAGGCCCATCCAATGAGTCTGGAGAGAACAAGGTTCAGATCCCACTGGGGACTGGCTCCCGTACCAGTGGAAAGTGTCTTTCCAAGCCTTTGAAGAATCTAGCTCAAATTTCATGTGAGAACACTGTTTTCCCTTGTATAGGGAGGTAAAAATCTGATCTGGTGCTAGATGCACCTTGACTGACAAAAAGGCCATACCTCCCTGCTTAAGGTGGAGCAGGTAGACCAAGATTATCTGAATGGGTAATTTAGTTGGAGAACTATCATGGTGGGCTGCCCAGCCGGGGAAGCGCTTTTACTTGGCCAGGTAAAATGCTGTGGTGGAAGGCTTTCTGCTCTCCAACAAGATCCTGCTGGACCTGTGCTGAACAGGATTGCTCTTCTAGACTTTACTATGGAGCAACTGAGCCATGAGATGCAGAGAGGCCAGATCCAGGTGGAGCAGATGCCCATGGTCCTGTGTGAGAAGTTTTGATAGGGAAAGCAGTGTCCAAGGGCGGGCTATGGACAGATCGAGCAACATCAGAAAGCAACATTGATGCAGTCAGGCTAGGGCCACCAGGATAACCTGTACCCTGCCTCTCTTGATTTTTATGAGGACAATGTGAATCAGCAGGATCAGTGGAAAGGCATACATGAGACTGCTCATCTAGGACAGGAGAAAGGCATCAGTCAGAGAGCCTGCATCAAGCCCTTGTAGAAAACAGAACTGACTGCAGTTTCTGTTCCACTTGGTGGTGAAAAGATTCACTCGGTGAAGATCCTCCAGACCACCTCTGGATGCAAGGACCACGCGTGGTGAGAGCAAAAGGATCTGCTGAGGCAGTCCTCTAAAGTATTTCTGATCCCCGGAAGGTGTACTGCTTCCAGGTGAATGCTGTGGCTCCACAGAAATTCCACAAGAGCAAGGCCTCCCCCCTTGCCTGTTGCTACACTACTGTGATACTGTTTGTCTACGAGAACTCGAACAACCTTGTTTGAGAGCTGAGGTAGGAACACCTCGCAGCCCAGTCGAATCACCCTGAATTCCCTGACATCTCTGGTCCAGAGGCCTTGGGTCCTGAGGGAACTGAGGTGTGCGCCTGATCCCAGCTCCGAGGCATCAGAAAGTTGTGATGACATCAGTTGCAGAGCCACGAAAGGGACTCCCACAAGCACAATATGTGGATTTATCCATCACTCCAGAGATGTAGGTATCCGCGTAGGAAGTGTGAGGAACATATCCAGGTGGTGCCTGGACAGGGAGTATGCTGTCGCCAGCCACATTTGGAGAGGTCTGAGATGCAACTTGGCATACTGGACTACGTAAGTGCAGACTGCCATGTGACCCAGTAGACTGAGACATACCCTCAATGTAGTGAAGGGGTGGATTGAAATCCGAGTTATCAGCTCTGACATAGCCCGGAACCTGGCTTCTGGCAAGGATGTTCTGGCCCATGAGGAATCTAGGACTGCTCCAATAAATTCTATCCTGTGGACTGGAATGAGTGTTGATTTTTGCTCATTTATTAAAAGGCCCTGCATTCGCCAAGTGGTCCTGATTACCTCCATGCTCCACTGGACTTGCATTCTTGATCGGCCCCTGATGAGCCAATCATACAAGTAGGGGAAAACCTGCATGGGCTGCTACCACTGCCATGCACTTAGTAAACATGCATGGCACAGTTGAGAGGCTGAACTGAACTGAGAGTGCTGCATGTACACCACGAACCACTGAAATCCCATGACCCGGAAAAATAGAGATATGGAAGTAGGCATCTTTTAAATCAAGGGCAGCATACCAATTGCCTGGATCCAGAGAAGGAACGATGGAAGCTAGAGAGAGCATACGGAACTTCAACTTCTTGAGTTATCCGTTGAGGTCCTGCAGGTCCAGGATAGGTCTCAAGCCTCCTTTTGCTTTTGGAATCAGGAAGAAGTGGGAATAGAAGCCTCTCCCCCTCAGTTCTCAAGGGACCTCCTCCACTGCGCCCACTTGCAGGAGGACTCGCACTTCCTGGATGAGAAGTTGCTCATGAGAGGGGTCCCTGAAGAGGGACAGGGAAAGTGGGAGCAAAAAGAACTGGAGGGTATAGCCAGCGACTACCGTGTTCAAAATCCAGTAGTCAAATGTTAAGGTTGTCCAGGCTGGGAGGAAGGGGGTATGGTGAGATGAAATTAAGAAGGAGTCTGGATCCAGGGTGGTGACTGGTAGGTAACACCCTTGGGGTTACCTTCAAAAGTTTTGTTTTCCACCTTGGTGGTGGCAGCTCAAGCCTGGTTGGGCTTGACACCTCTTGTAATCCCTATTCTTTCTTTTGTAGGGCTCTCTCTGGAGCGGTCCCATGAACCCCTGTGGTTGTTGTGGCCTGAAGTGCTTCCTGGTGGATGAGAAGGTGTACAAGCCCAGGACACACAGTGTGGCCTTTCAGTCTTTCAACCCATGGAGCCTGGCATCAGCTGGGTCAGCAATCAGGGCTGTACCGTCAAAGGGGCAGTTCTGAATGGACTGCTGAACCTCCATTAAAAGGCCTGACTATTGGAGCCAAAAACCCTTCTCATTGAAACTGCTGTGCCATAGTCCTTGCTGTGTAATCAGCAGCATCTGACGTTGCTTGAAGGGAGGCTCTAGCAATTCTCCCTTCCTCCAGGATGGACTCAAATTCTTGCTTGGAGGCCTATGGCAGGGAGTTATAGAATTTACCCAAACACTGCCAGATATTGAAGTTGTACCTTCCCAACAGCGCTTGTTTACTGCATACATGCAGCTGTAGGCACGTTGTTGAATAAACCTTACCTCCTAACAGATCAAGCTTTTGGGCCTCTTTATTCTTTGGGGTAGAACCCATCTGTCCTTGCCTGTCCTTTCCGTTGGCAGCTGCTACCACCAACAATCCCAGTGAGTGTATAGGTATTTGAATCCCTTGACAGGCACACGGTATTTCTTTTCTGCCCACTTGGATGTTGGGGGCAGACACTGGGGACTGCCACAGTGCCTTTGCCAGCTTGGCTACTCCCTCGTGCACTGAGAGAGCCACCCTGGATGGAGCCGCTGTAGCCAAGATGCCAAATAGCTCATCAGCAGGTTCCTTCAATTCCTCCACCTTGAGATTTAGATTCGCTGCCACATGCTTGAGCAGGACCTGTAAGGCCTGAAAATCATTTAGAGGGGCCATGGAGAGTCCCGCCATTCCTCATCAGAGGATGAAGAGGAGGAGGCTGGCAACTGTGGAGGATTGGGGTCCTCTTCCCTGGTCAGGGTAGTTTCCTCTGGGTTCTCAGTGGGTGCTCCTTCCTGACTGGACTCCACATTTAGGTCTAGTGCTGTGTCTGAGGTCACCGAACACCGCAGCACCAAGGCCCCTGCGAACAAGTGCGATTGGGGGCAACAATTTGGGTTTCAGAAACTGCCACAGTCACAGCCACTGACTTTGAGGCTATGACCCCATTGTTGGCATCATGGAGTAATCGGGTTCGAGGACTACCCCTTGGTAAGATCACTTCCTCTCCCTGAGTCCAAAGAGCCTCTGGTGACCACGAGAGTCCTGATGCCGACTGCCCTTCTGCACTGTGCCATATGCGCCAGTGCTCTGGTACTGGGGAACCGTGTCTGGAATCTGGGTGTCCTGCGGCTGACTTTTGTCCTTTGGTTTCCTGTAAGGACTTGGCAAGTTCCAGGGACCCTGACAGAATTCCACAGAACAGTGCCAAGGTCTGGGGATTGGCAGTGCTCCAAAGATCTATGGCATGGCTCTGGAGACTAGAGCCAGGTATCCGGAGATCAAAAGTAGGAGCTGACCCCTCATAGGGCAGCTCTGGGGACTGGTGCCACAGGCCCTGCGACTGTTGGTATGTTGGAGAGTAACACTTTGGGGATAGGGATCACTATCTGAGTGGGGACTGCCCCCTAGAAGAGCTCACAAAGGGCGTGGGGCTGGTTCCTGGTGCATAGGCCTTCCTTCCCTAGGTATCAGCAGCATGGGGATTGCCAGAAGGTCCTTCATTGCCTGAAAAGCTTCAGGCATAGTTGTAGGGTCACAGAAGAGATTTGTAACATGTTGGACAGAGATAGGGGCTTGACGGGTCTGCTCAGAAACAGTTTGATAAGCAGCGTTGCTCAGCCTGGTAAACAGGCTGTGCAAGGCTGTGTGAAAGTGGTTGCACTGCTAAAGCAGGAGGAAAGTTAGGAAGCAGCGTCACGTGCTGTAAATTTGCCAATGCTAGCTGTACGTTAGGGCTGATATGCTATGCTGTACATAAAAGTTTGGAATGCAACCTGCACAATGAGACTCAGCCAGGAATCCACCCAGATTGAGTGCAAAATCCCCCAGCAGCCCACTTTGCAATGCACCCTAGCGTCTCCCATGCTATTTGGAGCGTACGCCGTCATTAAAGATAAGTGCACCTAACTGGTGTGGGAATGTTTTTATTCCTCACCTGTTATCCAGAACCTTGCAGGCAGCTGTGAGCAGCAGTGCCTGGCATAACAATAGTTGGCACCACCAGGTCAAGTTGGCAGCAGGTCCAGGACCGGGTTTGAGGTACAGACTGGCGTCGATCCCCTCAGGGCCTGCAGGGATGAGTGACCCAACGTGGGTCTCACCTGCACTCCCACCTGTTCTACCCGTCTTTGGTGCTGGCTTTGGTCCTGTTCGGTGTGCACCTTCTTTTATTTCTTTGGCACCAGAGATCTTGATCAGTGCCAAGAAGACAGCAGTGCTAGGGGAGCACTCTGAGTCAAGTCCAACTGTGGTTCCAGTGTGGATCTTAGAGCTGACTCCATTAGAAGGGCTCTAACACTAAAGTCTTGATCCATCTTAATTCAGGGCGAGACTCCTGCAGATCTTGCACTTCTCCTGCACATGAGCTCCTCCTAGGTACTTAAAGCAGCTCTGGTGCAGGTCACTCAGTGGCATAGGCTTCTTGCAAAAAGGGCAGAGTTTAAAACCTGGAGATAGGGGCATGCCCCATCTGGGTCACTTATTAACCTATCAACTATTTCCAAAACCAATACTTACAACAAACTAACTCTATAGTAACTATATACACTAAGAAGAAGAAAACCACTAGGTTTGACGAAACTGGAAGCAGGAAAAGAACGTTCCAGCACCATCACAGGTGGTAAGAAGGAACTAAGAGGGAGGGAGGCCAGCAGAGCCCTATATATGGGCATCCTTCCATCCCCTCCCAGCTTATTTGTATCCAGAGTGCATTTGTACTTACAAATACACTATGGTTCTTCTTTGAGTGATGGTCCCTGTTATAACTATGAGTACACTATGGATTTAATTCCTAAATCATAACGTTACCACAATAAGTAAATAATATTCGTTCAGTGCTGAAAATTGTTTTAAAAAGGAATGATGAAAAAAGGGATGAACTTCGGATGTGGTCTAAGTGTGACTTTGTCAGGGAAGAACACTGTGAAGGAGGGATGCACCATCAGAGTTGCTATTTCCCTCATTCTTCTCACTGAAGTGATAGCAATGAGAAATGCCATCTTCATAGACAGGTAAGCTAAAGAACACGTAGCACCAGATTATGGTCCCATTGAGAGGCAGAGGATCTGGGCTGTGGGAAGAGGTTCACTATGCCCTTGAGAAATCTCTGTGGTTGGGTAAAAGAAGATGGGATAGCCTTCCACCAGCCGGTGGAAGGTAGAGATTGCTGCCAGGTGGAGTTTTAGTGAGCTCACCAAGAGATTCAATTTCTTGAGAGCTAATAGGATCATAGGTATGGTGGTTGCAATTCGGATGACACCACACCTGGAATCTCTTCCATTTCTGCAGGTAGGTATGATGAATACTTCCCTTTTGGCTGTGTAACAACTCCAGCACCTCCTCAGAGCAGGATGTCTCTATATGCTGGAACCATGAAGAAGCCATGTTTGAGCTGAAGGACCCACAGATTGGGATGAAGAGTGCATCCCCTGTCCTGCAACAGAAGACCCAGAACAATCGAGAGAGTCAATGATGATCAAAGCACTAACAGCACCAGGTAAGGATATGTCTCTCTGGGCCACAAAGAAGTGATCAATATGATGGTTACTCTTTCTGTCTTTATTTTTAATAGTAAAGGAATGAGGAAAAGGCGTATAATAGGACTTCGTCCCATGGGAGGACGAGTGACTTCCCCATTGGAGTGGTGGCTGATTCCTGATCTAGAAGATTACTATGGGCATTTCCTGTTCTAGTAGGTGACGAACAGGCCTACCGTTGGAGTCCCCCACAGTTAAAAGATACAGTGGAATATTGTTAAATCTAACTCACACTAGATAAAACACGTGCCCCTCATAGAATCATAGAATATTAGAGTTGGACGGGACCTCAGGAGCTCATCTAGTCCAACCTCCTGCTCAAAGCAGGACTATCCTTAGCTAAATCATCACGGCGAGGGTTTTGTCAAGCCGCAGCTTAAAAACCTCTAAAGATGGAGATGCCACCACCTCTCTAGGTAACCCATTCCAATGCTTCACCACTCCCCTAGTGAAAAACTTTTTCCTAATGTCCAACCTAGACCTCCCCCACTGCAACTTGAGACTGTTGCTCCTTGTTCTGTCATCTGCCACCACTGAAAACAGCCTAGCTCCATCCTCCCTGTAACCCCCTTTCACGTAGTTAAAGGCTGCTATCAAATTCCCCCTCATTCTTCTCTTTTGCAGACTAAACAGGCCTAGTTCTTTCAGCCACTCCTCATAAGTCTTGTGCTCCATCCCCCTAATTATTTTTGTTGCCCTCCGCTGGACTCTCTCCAACTTGTCCACATCCTTTTCGTAATGCGGGGCCCAAAACTGGACACAATACTCCAAATGTGGTCTCACCAATGCCAAATAGAAGGAAATAATTACTTCCCACGATCTGCTGGCAATGCTCTTACTAATGTAACCCAATATGCCATTAGCCTTCTTGGCAAGCAGGGCACACTGCTAACTCATATCCAGCTTCTTATCCACTGTAACTCCCAGATCCTTTTCTGCAGAACTGCTGCCTAGCTCGTCGGTCCCCAATCTGTAGCTGTGCATGGGATTCTTCCATCCTAAGTGCAGGACTCTGCACTTGTCCTTGTTGAACCACATCGGATTTCTTTTGGCCCAATCCTCCAATTTGTTTAGGTCCTTCTGTATCCTATCCCTCCCTTCCTGGGTATCTACCACTCCACCTAGCTTAGTGTCATCTGCAAACTTGCTGAGAGTGCAATCTACCCCCTCTTCCAGATCATTAATGAAGATGTTGAACAAAACCAGCCCCAGGACCGACCCCTGGGGCACTCCACTTGTGACCGGCTGCCAGCTAGACATGGAGCCATTGATCACTACTCGTTGAGCCCTTTGTTCTAGCCAATTCTCTACCCATTTTTTAGTCCATTCATCCAACCCACACTTTTTTAACTTGCTGACAAGAATAGTGTGGGAGACTGTATCAAAAGCTTTGCTAAAGTCAAGTATATCACGTCCACCACTTTCCCCTCATCCACAGAACCAGTCACCTCTTCATAGAAAGCAATCAGGTTGGTCAGGCATGACTTGCCCTTGGTGAATCCATGTTGACTGCTCCTGATCACCTGCCTCTCTTTTAAGTGCCTTAAAATGGATTCCTTGAGGACCTGCTCCATGATTTTTCCAGGGATTGAGGTGAGGCTGACCGGCCTATAGTTCCCTGGATCCTCCTCCTTCCCTTTCTTGAAGATGGGCACTATAATTTGCCTTTTTCCAGTCATCAGGGACCTCCCCCTATTGCCTATAGCTTTCGAAGATAATAGCCAATGGCTCTGAAATCACATCACCCTTGAGTGCATTGCATCTGGCCCCATGGACTTGTGTATGTCCAATCTTTCTAAATAGTCCTGGACTTGTTCCTTCAGCACTGCGAGATGTTCACCTCCTCCCCATTGTGTGCCGCTCAGTGCAATAGTCTGGGAGCTGACCTCGTCTGTGAAGAAAGAGGCAAAAAAGGCATTGAGTACCTCAGCTTTCTCCACATCCTCTGTCACTAGGTTGCCTCCTCCATTCTGTAAGGAGCCTACACTTTCCTTAATCTTTCTCTTGTTGCTAACATACCTGTGGAAACCCTTCTTGTTCCCCTTCACATCCCTTGCTAGCTACAACTCCAATTGCGCTTTGGCCTTCCTGATTTCATTCCTTCATGTTCGAGCAGTATTTTTATAATCCTCCCTAGTCATCTGACCAAGCTTCCACTTCTTGTAAGCTTCTTTTTTGTGTTTAAGCTCATCAATGACTTCTTTGTTAAGCCAAGCTGGTTGCCTACCACACTTGCCTTTCTTTCTGCACATCTCTCCCCCGATTCCCCTGCCCTGCTCCCTCACTGGCCATACACACAACCCCTATAAACACACACAATGATAGTAACAACACTAAATTACATACACAACAACAATAAAAAATTACTCTTATCTAAGTAAAAAGCTACGCCTTTCCTGGTGCAGCCGCCACTTCATGCCCCGTGTGGCCCCAGCTCTTCCCATCCCTCATGGATTGAGGGTAATGGAGGAAGGCCTGGCGGGTTGGACAGGGCTGCTCCAGGCTCCCACTGGGCTGGTGGGGGCTGCTCCTCTTCCGCTCCAGCCAGCACAGAGTTGGGGGGGGGGGGGAAGGGACTGCATCCCATGCGGAGCTTGAGGAGCTAAACAACCTCAATATTACTGAAGCCTCATGGACCCCCTGAAGTCTTTGGTGCTCCCCAAAAGGGGTCCCACCCCCAATTTGGGAACCACTAATGTAGATGACCGAGCCGGAGAGTGTTTTTGGCCTGGTCTCAGCATGCCATGTGGACTCACTGACCTTTCTTAGAAGACTTATGAGTGGCTTGCAGGTGTCTGCCCGGACTCATCTCCTCTTGAAGAAGAGGGTAGGGGAGAGGGTTCTCGCTGTGGCTCTGGGATTGAAGGGCTGACTCCAGAAATAGGAGTTTCAACCTCAGCTCTCTAGCTTTCCTTGACCTGGGCTTCAGTTGTTGACACAAACCACACTTCTATGGAATGTGCTTTTCTCCCAGGCACTGAATGCACAGCAAATGTCCATCAGTGATCGGGATCAATTCCTTACCTCTAATGCACTATTTGAAGCCAGGATAGCCAGGCATACCCTTGTCCATGGGAGGTGCCCCCTACTGGGGTTGTGGAGGACAGACTCCCTCTCCGTTCTCTGTAGTTTCTTCTTTTATTTTCTTTTTTCTTAAGGCACAGCCAAAGTAGATGCAAACGAACAAAGAATGAATGCTTCAGAGAAGCTTAAATTAGCAATTCTAAAAAAAATGATCAGTTACTATTAACTCCATCTCTAGCCAGGATCTGAGAAGGAACTGAGGAGCACCACACTCTGGCCTCGTAGTCGGTGGGGAGAAGCTCATGAGCAGGCAGTACAGATCGCTACTGAAAATCTCCAATCAGCAGCATAGAGGGCACAGATACAACTACAGCAGAGTACCCATAAGGACACTACTTGAAGGATTCTTTTGAATTCAACAAACCTGTGTTTGTGACTCCTGAAAATGAGCTCCCTAGCCAACCAGAGATGCATCTGCTGGGACCACCACTATTTGGACCCAAGGACTGATGTGTACTCCAATTACTGTATTCACCCTTACTTCAACAAGGAGAATTTCTGTAACAACTCTGATGGGATAGTCATATGCCTCTGTAGACTGCCCATGTCTGCGGTGTGTACTTGTGCCAGCCAATCTTGTAAATTGGTTTTATGGCGAATCTTGTGAGCAGTGTCACAAACAAGTCCCATGAAAAATCTTGTCCTTTGTTATGGTTGATTGTGTAGAGTATATAGAGATTGTAGCATATGGAAAAATTGCTCTTCTGGCAAGAATGCTGAGCCTCCAGTCAAGGCCACTATCTGACCTCAATATTATTTTTAACAGAGCATCTAGCATGATTTCTCCCACTTGGTTTTCAGCCTTAGCTTGTGAAACAGCTAGCACATTAGATCTATTGAATAAAGTGAACTGGCCTTGAGGAGGCAGTATCCAAGTAACAGAATATACGTACCCTTTGTTTTTTTAGGATGTGCTTATGCTACATCCAACATTTTGTGAATACCCTTGGTGCAATCGATTATTGTTGTTGTCACCCTCCGTAAACAAAGATGATGCTGAAAAAGGTAATATATCTTGTGAGTACGACTGTGGATAAAAACGCCAATCTGCAAATGGCAGTCCTTTTTTCAATGAACGCACATGTAGCTTGATATCGAGGAATGGATTAGTCTGTGCTCGCAGAATCTGCTGCTGTTTATGACTCAGCCTTTGTGCCTGAAGATCCATATATCAATTAATCTTGAACTAAGTAACCCCATTATTGAATGTTGCTTGCCAGCACGATCTATCTATTGCTGATGACTCCCAGGTATCAATGTCGATATTGCACTGCTTCAACTCATACTTTAATGAGTCCTTGAAGCATTTCTTCTCATCACCTCATGTGCAGTTACCTACTTTCAGTTCACCATAAAGCAACTGCTTTGGCATTCTGGTATCATCCATCCTCAACACGTGACCAGCCCAGCATAACTGTGATGCAATGAGCATGGCTTCAACTTCAGTGGAGTCACTGTGTTCTAGAACAATCAAAAGGCCAAAGGGAAGAACTGTATATGCAGAACAATAGATATTTCTCATTCTGGTCTCTATCCCTCCTTGTCCCCAGTCTACTTGAGATGTCATCAGGATCTCTGATTTTCTCTATAACTGGTAAATCCAACAGGGAGTTAGCATTAAGATGCTAGGTGAAGTATAAAAAGTTCTGAGTAGGGATCAGGTGCATCCTATTTCCCATGCAAGAGACCGTTGGTAACAAGGACCCAGATCTCTCTCTAGCTAGATCAAATAGGCTCCTGTGGATAGGCAGGGAAATTCTATCCTTTGGTTTCAACTGAAGAATGTCAAATATAGGATCTCAATTTACATCTGCAGCCTCAGCAGCACCCAGATAGAGTGGGATGTCATCACCATCATCATCAAAGTCTGTGTGAACATCACCAAATGCATAGAGAATTGCAGGTCTTTGGGTTTCTAGAACATGGTCAGTGTGGTGGCAAACCTAGTGCCAGAGGCAAAGAGGTTGGGAGTATTGGCAGTGACAGTGTTTTAGGTGGAACCACTGATTGCACAGGTGACAGGGTAGGCAAAGCCAAGGCCAATGGAGCAAGCATTGCTATTAGTGGGGCCTGGTACAATGCCAACAGGGCCAAGTATAGTGTCAGTAGGATTGGATATTATGGCAGTGGTGCCAAAAGATGAGGCTGTGATGGTGAAAGCACGGTCCATGGATCCAAGTGTGGCAAGTACACTGGTGCCAACCATGATAGACCCAAGTGTCTCAACTAAGATGATCAAATATGGCCCTTAATGTGTTCCTTAGTGCAGTCCACAACATGTATTGTACAGAGCTGTGTGGAGTATCTATTTGGTTACATCAACAAAGGAATGTCGGTGGGATGAGATGGTAAAGTAGGAGCAGACTGAAAAGGTTCCCCCCACTCTTTCTTCAAAGGGGTTGTAAATGGATCTGCAACTCGAAGGTGAGGTTACATTGAGACTCCAGGTTCAATGTAGTGGATGACCCCCTGGTCTTGGCAATGCCAGAAGACATAAATGGGATGTGAACTGGAAAATGGAGCTCTCTTCTGTTGCTTTGAGGGTCAAGGTGCCTTCCTGGGAAGTGATGTCTTTTCTTCCTTTTGAATTGTTTCATCCAAGTTTGATATGTGTTTCTTCTTCACTTGTCTGTTGTGGAAAGAGCAATGCTCTGATGCTCGAGTGTCCAATGCCAAGGAGGAGTGAGCAATAAATGGTGCCACATCCCCTTTAGTATAGTAAACATGGAGAACTTGAGCCTTTAGATGTTGCCATAATTTTGGTGCCAAGAAGGATTCTTGAGCCTGCAAAGGTGTGGACAATGGGAACCCTTCGTCACTTATGGTTTTGAAGATCCAATGATAGAGCCTTTCTTTGATGTCGGTGCCAAAAATGACGTTGACTTGGAAGTTGGGTCATGAGGTTTAGACCATTTAGTTGGGGAGGGATTGGTGCAGAATCAACTCTTTGAAGGCTGTGTTACCAGCCTGGACAACCAGTGACATGGCTGGAGGTTTTAGCAACTCGTTATTTAGGCGTAAGTCATTGTGAGTTGCTGGTCTCAGTGAGTTCTAGGTGTAAAAGCCTTACAGACTGAGTACTGTACTCGGTATTAGGCCTCATCCAAACACATCCCCCAATGAATGCATGTTCACTTACAAAAAATTAATTAAAATGGACTGTTTGCTGCTGTATGCTACAAATACCAATAACGGCTTTCTTCTGTCAATATTATGCTGCCATTCCAAGAAGTAAAAAATCGTGTGTCAAACCCCCTAAAATTGTTAGAGGTGCTAAAAAATGAGGTGATTAAAATATGACAGTCTTTATGTGCATTCTTGTTTTTACATATTTGCCTTGTGTTTTTGAGCTTTACTCTGCAACCAATTGAAAATTACCTTTAAAAAAAATAAATAAAAGCTGATATTCTCAAATATTCAAACATGACTCCAGGGGTTGGGGCTCTGGGGAAAAAAAACACCAAATATCATTAGACTTTCACCAAAAAAAATCATGAGAGTTGCAAACACCGCAATACCTTTCTGGAAAATGGGACTTCAAAATCTCGAACCAGAAAAGGCTCATTTAAGGTCACTATATATTCCTGGGGGGGGAAATGTTTTTACAAGCAACAACAAACCACAAACTTATGAAAACCAGGAACTGCACAGTAAAGAGAGCATTTCCCATACAAAATACCCACAGACCTTCAAATTTCCTCTGAGAGAAGGCAATAGGGAGCTTCACAGCACCTCTCTATCACAAGTCCAGTTTAGTACTCCTATTCATACACACCATCAGGATCCTTAATGTGGTCTTTATAGCAAAACTGATATGGAAAGCAATCATCATACTGAACTTATTTTGCTCTCTCTTCATTTTAGCTGCACAGACACAACATAAAAGGCAAACAACATATCAGGGATTTCCTAAAGTTAGGAACTATGCTGACTCACAGCTAGACAGTGGCGCAAAGGCAAAGCCAAACACAAATTAAAAACTTTTTATTTTTATGTTACAGAACTTCTTGCTGCCACTAGATCACAATGGCAGCATTCCAAAAATATCAATTTAATTTTCCCCCCTCAAAAATTTTTTTTTAAGAAAAGTAATTTTGAATGGGCTTGTATTTTAGGAATCTATTGACAGAACAAGCCCAAATTTTACCACAAAGTTATCACAGTCTCTGAACAGGTATGTCAGTTTTACAGCTGATCTAATTATGCAAGTGCATTTTAGAGAGATTTGAAAATTGGGCTTCAAACTTGGTTGCAACCTTACTTATGGAATTGCCAGCACATAACAACATGTCTAATGATAAGTTCCATTACACCTAAATTAATCCTCTTGCTTTAAAAGAAAAAAAACACACACACACACACAAAAACTTTTTACACCTTCCTTAAGAGACAGGCTCCTCTTTTCAGTATTTTAAAATCATACAAATGATGAAAATTACTCTGACCTACTTACTGTAAGTTTAAAGTATAAGAAAAGCAAGACTACTTCACTATTTATAAGGTAAGTAAGCACTTCCAGAATAAATCCCTAATCCTTCTGCATTATTTAGCGGAAAACTGTCATTAAAAGATATCAAACATTGTTCGAACGCATCTGCACCTTAACTATCTCTTTTAAAGACAAGAAAAAGACAGCTCTAGTGAAGAATGTCTTGCAAGCGCAATCTTTCAAGGTATCTAAGGTAAATTCCTGTAACACTCACTTTTGGACAAAACGCAAAGGCTCCTGTGAAGGGATACATTTCTCTCCAACTACTCTCTAGATAAAACAAAGGATGAAAGCAGAAAGCCAGTTTTCAAGGATATCTAATTATGAACACGCTATGTGATTACTCACATATTCATTGCATGTGTGAAAGGTAATTTTTAATCAGTGGGTCCCTGAAAGAGCATGAACCAGAACTGGCAGGAGCTACCTATTCTTCCTCACTGCGTTCTTTGTAGTACTTATGGCTGCCAAGGAGTGCAGTAGTTTATACAAAAACATGGTTACTTACCAGTAACTGTTGTTCATCGAGATGTGTTGCTCATATCCATTCCACTTAGGTGTGTGCATGCCCTCGTGCAAGGCCCTCGGAGAACTTTTTCCCTAGCAGCCCCCTGTAGGGGCCGGCTGCCGGACCCTCCCCTCCTCAGTCCCTTCTTTCTGCCGACTCCGACAGCGGGAACGGAGGGTGGGTGTGGAATGGATATGAGAAACACATCTCGAAAAACAACAGTTACTGGTAAGTAACTATGTTTTCTCCTTTGAGTGATTGCTCATATGCATTCCACTTAGGTGATTAACGAGCCATACCTGGAGGTGGGTAGGAGTCATCAGTGAGCTGCCCTCAGCACAGCTCTGCCAACTCGCGCGTCCTCCCTCGACTGCTGGACGACAGCGTAGTGCGCAGCAAAGGTGTGCATCGAAGACCATGTGGCAGCCCTGCAGATGTCATCCAGGGGGACCCTTTCCAGGAAGGCCGCTGACGCGGCCTGGGCCCTCGTCATGTGCGCCATCACCACTCCGTGAAACTGGACGCCTGCACGCTCGTAGCAGAGCCGGATGCAGGCAGTGATTCACTTGGCGATGCACTGGGTGGAGACCGGGGATCCCTTCATCCTGTCCGCCACCGCGACAAAGAGCTGCGTGGTCTTCCGGATTGGCCTCGTCCTCTCGAGGTAGAACGCCAGCGCCCTTCTTACGTCGAGGGTGTGTAGTCTCCTCTCGTCCTCGGACCCGTGCGGTTTAGGAAAAAACACGGGGAGGAAAATATCTTGATTACAATGAAACCGGGAGACTACCTTAGGCAGGAACGCTGGGTGAGGCCTCAGCTGTACCTTATCCCGGAAGAACATGGTATAGGGGGGCTCCGAGGTCAAAGCTCTTAGCTCAGAGACCCTCCTAGCCGAAGTAATGGCCATGAGGAAGGCCACCTTCCAGGACAGGATCAGCAGGGGACAGGTGACCAAGGGCTCAAAGGGGGGCCCCATCAGTCTGTCGAGGACCAGGTTGAGATCCCACGGAGGCACCGGGTCATGGACCTGCGGGTACAGCCTCTCAACCCCCCTGAGGAACCTCACCGACATCGGGTGGGAGAACAGGGACCGCCCTCCCATCAGCTGATGGAAAGCCGAGATGGCTGCCAGGTGCACCCTGAGGGAGGCCCCGAGACTCCACTCCTCCACTTGGCCCTGTAAGCGATCTGCGTGGAGGGCCTCCTGCTTCCCAGCAGCATGCGTTGGACCTGCTCCGAGCAGGTTCTCTCCTCCTCCGTCAACCAGAGAACCTCCAGGCTGTCAGGTGCAGGGAGTCCAGGCTGGGATGCAGCAGGTGACCGTGGTCCTGGGAGAGCAGGTCCGGTCTCCTCAGGAGCTTGATCAGCGGGGCGACCGAGAGGTCCTGCAGCAGGCTGTACCAGTACTGCCTCGGCCACACTGGGGCAATCAGTATCACGTCCGCTCTGTCCCTCTTGATCTTCAAGAGAACTCTGGGCAGGAGTGGGAAGCGGGGGAACGCATGCATGAGGGTTCCCGTCCATTCGATGAGGAACGCTTCGGAAAGGGAGCCCGGCTCGTGACCCCGGAGCGAGCAAAACCTCGGGCACTTCCTGTTTCAGGACGACATGAACAGGTCCAGTCGGGGAACACCCCATTCGCGGAAAATCCTGGCCGCTACCTCCAGATGCAACGACCAGTCATGTTGGGATAGAAACGACCTCCTCAGGCGGTCCGCCTCATCGTTCCTGACCCCCCGGAGGTGAGAGGCGGTTAAACAGAAATCGTACCTCACCGCCAAGTCCCAAAGACGAAGCGCCTCCTGGCACAGAGCCGAGGAGCGCGCTCCCCCCTGCTTGTTGATGTAGAACATTGATGGACAATACCGCAGCAGCACCTGTACCATTTTCCCCAATAAAGAATGGCGAAACACTCTGCATGCCAGTCTGACTGCCCTCAGTTCTTTGACATTGATGTGGAGGGCAGTCTCTCCCTGAGACCAGCGTCCGTGTGGTCAGACCACCGGTGATGTGAGCCCCCCAGCCGAGGTCCGAAGCGTCCATGATCAGAGTGACTGAGGGGGTGAGGGCTCTGAACGGAACCCCTTACAGCACTCTCCCAGGGTCCAACCACTAGTTCAGTGACCCCAACACCGCCCGGGACACCGTAACCACTCTGTCCAGAGAGTGGCTGCTGGGCACATATACCATGGCCAACCAACCCTGGAGGTGCCTGAGCCTGAGGCGGGCCAACCTTACCACGTAGGTGCACGAGGCCATGTGGCCCAACAGCTGAAGGCACTGCCTGGCTGTAATCGTGGGGCACCTCTGAAGTTGAGATATAATCCCTGCCATAGCCTCGAACCTCAAGCGTGGGAGGGAGGCTCTGGCTCGCACCAAGTCTAGGGATGCCCCTATGAACTCTATGTGCTGTGCCGGCACCAGCGTCGATTTCTGTTCGTTGATGAGCAGCCCCAAAGCATGGCACGTGGCCTGGACGAAGGAGACCGCCTCGCGCACCTGCGACTTGGTCTTGCCCCTTATCAGCCAGTCGTCCAGGTAGGGGAATATCTGGACCCCCCTGCACCTCAGAAAGGCCGCCACTACCACCATACATTTGGTAAACACTCTGGGGGAGGAAGACAGGCCAAAGGGCAAGGCCGTAAATTGGTAGTGGCCACCAGCTACCATAAACCTTAGATATCGCCTGTGGGCAGGAAGGATGGAGACGTGGGAGTACGCATCCTTCAGGTTGAGGGCGGCAAACCAATCCCCTGTGTTCAGGACGGGAATGATGGATGCTAGGGACACCATGCGAAACTTCAGTTTCTTTATGAACCTGTTTAGCCTGCACAGGTCCAGTATAGGCCTGAGGCCTCCTTTGGCTTTGGGAACGAGGAAGTACCTCAAGTAGAACCCATTCCCCACCTCGAGCAGCGGAACCGCTTCTATGGCTCCCTTGAGCAGAAGGGAGCGGACCTCCTGAAGGAGTAACTGCTCGTGAGAGGGGTCCCTGAAGAGGGACAGGGGGGAGGTGAGTGAGTGGGGGGAAGCCACAAGCTGGAGGGCGTAACCCCGGCGCACGGTGTCGAGGACCCAGCGGTCCAAAGTAATAACCCGCCACAGGCCAAGGTAGGGCCTTAGCCTGTCCCGAAAAGGCGGGGGGGAACCCAGGGAACGGGAGACGGTGCCGCCGTCGGGCACACCGTCAAAAGTTGCGCTTCCCTTTGGAGCCCTGGGAGGGTCCTCTTTGGGAAGATGTGGATGACGCGGCGCGGTCGCGCCGTCCAGAACCCCTGTTCCTATCCCTACCCCTCGCGGGGGGGAAAGGCCTAGGTGGTGTCCTAGGTTGCTGCTGCTGCGGCGGCTGCTGGCGGGCTTGTAACCTTGCCGCCTGAGGGGTATAGAGACCCAAGGAGCGCAGCGTTGCCCTTGAATCCTTCAGGGCATGCAGCTTGTCATCCGTCCTCTCCGAGAAGAGGGCGGCTCCATTGAATGGCAGGTCCTGGATGGAGTGCTGTACCTCCTGGGACAGGTCCATGGATTGCAACCACACTGCACGGCGACGGCGGAGGCCATCACCCTACTGGCCGTGTCCGCAGCGTCAGAGGCAGTCTGAAGGGCTGCACTGGCCACAGTCCTTCCTCCAGGACCGTGGCGAAGTCCGCAGCCTGGTCCTGGGGCAGGGACTCTGCGAACTTTCGCAGCGAGTCCCACAAGTTCAAATTGTACCTGCCCAAGAGGGCCTGGTGGTTTGCCACCCTGAATTGGAGCGCCCCCGTGGAGTAGACCTTCCTGCCAAAAAGCTCTAGTCTCCTACCCTCCTTGTTCTTGGGGGAGGCACTCTGAGCCCCTTGCCTGTCCTTCTGGTTGGCAGGGTCCACAACCAGAGTCCCTGAGGCAGGGTGCATATACAAGTACTCATGCCCTTTGGCTGGCACGTAGTACTTCTTCTCGGTGCCCTTAGACGTGGGGGTGACCGAGGAAGGGGTCTGCCAGATGGCCTTAGCCAGGCGCAGGACCCTCTCATGAATGGGGAGGGCTACCCTAGACCGTCCTTGTGTCCCCACACACTCGAAGAGGGGGTCCACCTCTTCCTCCAGAACCTTGACCTCCAGGCCAAGGTTCAAGGCTACCCGCTTCAGGAGCTCTTGGTGAGTCCTGAAGTCAATAAGAGGGGCCCCCTGGTCCCTGACGGCCGCCTCGTCCAGCGACGATGAAGAGGACAGGTGTTGGGGTCCTCCTCCGAGGAGTGGTCTCCCTCCTGCACCGAAGGTGCCTGTTGGGGGGGTAACTGGGTCACAGAGGCAGGGGCCGACAAAGTTCCCTGTCCCATCTGGGCCGCCCACGGACCCCAAAATGACCACTGCCAAGGGGGCTGGGCCCAACCCGAGGGCGGCACCGGTGCCGAGGGCAACGCCGGCGCCGGTTGCGGTGCCGGTGCAAGTACCTCCTCCTGGCGCCGGGTCCGGGATCCCGAGCCAGGAGATCGGTGCTGGCGGCGACGCCGGGAAGAGCCGCTCCAGGACCCGCTGCCGGACGATCCCGAAGAGCGACGTCGTCTGCGGTGCCGACGGTGGGCGACGCTGATGATGACGATGATCGGTGCTAGGAGAGGGACGACTTGCAAGGCCTCTTCCTGGATACTGGGGAGCGGTGCCCAGAACGCCATCTCGGTGCCGGGCTGGAGCTCGACGCCGAAGAAGAGCGGTGCCGCCTGGGTGATCTGGAGCAGTGCTACGACGCCTTGTCAGACGACGAAGAGGGAGAGGAGCTGTCGAGCTCAACTCTCCGGCATCGAGTGGTGGGCAGCCGATCCTCTGGTGCTGGGGACGCCCACCCTTCGGGGACACCCATCGCGGGTTTGCCCCGGGACACAGGCCCTGACTCTCTCAGCCGAGAGAGGGCCAGAGGCGTGGGCAGGGCCAGCAAGGCTCGAGCCACTTCAAACACCTCCGGCGTGGAAGGGTCCTGTACAGGGGGTCCCCCACTCCCAGGAGTCGGGGGAGGTTCCCTGATCGGTGCTGGTGCCGGTGCCAGTGCCGGGGCAGGCGGCACATCGGAGTGCTCCCCTGCAGTGCGGGGGAGCGTTGCAAACGCGGGCAGCGCTGCTTCTTTTTCGGCACCAGAGACGGTCGGTGCCGAGACGCCTGCGGTGCCGGCGGTGCACTCTGCACCGAGGATACGCTCGGTGCCGAGGGAGTCCGCGTCGGCTCGGATGCCGGACACAGCGCGGACTCCATCAATATGGCCTTAAGCCTCACTTCCCTCTCTCTCTGGGTGCAAGGTTTGAAGGCCTTGCATATGCGGCACCGGTCTTTACGGTGCTGCTCCCCCAAGCACTGCAGGCAGCGGTCATGGGGGTCGCTGATGGGAAAAGCCTTCCTGCAGGCAGCACAGGGTTTAAACCCTGGCGAGCCCAGCATAGCCGGGTCGCCTAGAGCCCAATGGCTCTTCCTTTCCTATCTAACTAGGTACCTAACTAACTAGAAACTAACTAAATTCGGGGCAAACTGCTAGCTGACTACTTACATACAAGGAAAAAGCTTGTGAGGAGCAAGAGCTGTTCCCAACTGGCCGTCACAGGTGGAAAGAAGGAACTGAGGAGGGGAGGGGCCGGCAACGCCCTATATGCCACTGCATGAGGGCAGCACTCCAGGGGGCACCGGAGCCGGCCCCTACAGGGGGCTGCTAGGGAAAAAGTTCTCCGAGGGCCGTGCACGAGGGTGCGCACACACCTAAGTGGAATGCATATGAGCAATCACTCGAAGGAGAACATTACAATAAGCTTTAATTTTTGTTTACACAACACTGGATCTGTTACTAATGATAAGCCACTAATATTCTGTGAATAAAACATCTTCCTAGTCTCTCTTTGCCAGCCAGGCACTTCTCTCTCCTCCTCTTTTTTCTTGTCAGCTTGCTGGTAAAGCTTTTTGATATGGGACAGCCAGAGTGCCTTGTTTTGTTTGGAAAGAATTGGTTTTCCAAAAACAGGACCCTTCTCTCATATAAAATGGGAATTTAGGAACTTGCCTACACATTGAGTTGCACTGATTTAACTAAATTCATTATTAAATTGGTTTTAGTTAAACCAGTGAAAACCTCAGTATGAACACTAGTTCCATTGTTTAAAAACCGATTATATCAGTTTAGCTTGCACCTGTAAATTTACCAATGCAAGCTAAACCAACATAAACCAGGTTTACATACAAGTTAGAGTGTCCACAAAGGGTTTTCCAGCAGTTTAAATCAGTTCTTTAAAAAGGGGGGAGCGAGGGATCACACCTTTCATTAAACTGGTATAATTTTCTGTGTAGGCCTAGATCTCAGAGAATGGGGACTAATAGAGGAAAAAGGTCCTACAATCGAGGGGCTTCTAAAACTGGCTCTAAAGAAAACACAGGCCTGTTTGATTTAGGACACACTGGCCCTTACAATCAGAATGCCTTTACGGGGCAGAGGTGAACCTCCTAAGTGGTGTTTACCCTCCTCATTAGTAAGGGAAGTCCTCACTGGATTCCACCATCTGTACAAAGAATTAAAAATAAATTAATGGGACTGATGCAGCTGGTACAAGTGTTGCCCATAAAGACTTTCCTGGGGTGAAGACTAGAGCTTTTTCAGCTTTGCCCTGTGCTTCCTAAAAGCTCTGGCTGGGGTCTGGCAAATCTCTGCCACCCAGCACAAATCTTCCTTACTTTTCTTCCTTCCCTCTCTGAACTGCAGCAAATTCCACTCTGAACTGCAGTGCTCAGTCCTCTTCCTCACCATTCTGGAAGCAGCATTGCCTTATGTCACCATGATTTCACATGGATCCCTTCCACTCAGGCCACTGAACAGCCCACTGACCTAAGTGCACTCCCCATCCTTGCCTGGCAACAAGCAGTCACAGTTCAGATAAACACCTGGGTCCTTGCTCAAGGGTGGGTGGCAGCTTTCTTTCCTCAGATACTACCAATATGATGCCCTCCTCCCCCAGTCAACACCTGCACTAGAACTGATGAGGCAGGTTGGTGCTCCATAGCACTCTCCTCCCCCCACAGCTGCAAAAGCCAGCTTCCTCCCTCACGCCCCATTCTGTTATCCAATGCCGATTCCTTCTCTTCCCCTAGACACATGGAGGTGGCACACCATCACTACATAGCTCAGTCTTCTCCTTTTTGTGAACTCCACCCCCTACAGTTCAGCTCTTTTTTCGATGCTTTTGCACCTCCCATTTTTTTCCTGGGGAGCAGTGCTTCAGTTTGGTGGCACAGGGGCTTTTCCCCAAGAGCAGCATGGAGTCCCCACTGAAACGCTGCTTCAGACATTGACATTTTAAATACCCTCCACAGGCAACGTAGCTGGTAGAATGGATTTTTCATGTGCTTCCTGACTATATCTTCAGGGAGCAAGGGCTGTGAAAGGGGAACTCTTAGAAGCACAGTGATCTTATTGGAGAGAAGATCCTTAGGCACAAGAGTTCAGGAGACCAGGGTTGTTTAACATGTGGCTTGGAGAATGCCCTTCCCCTACTCCCTCTGCTTTAATTATAGCATGAATTTCTGCCCATATTTACCAGCATTCTATACATTCTGCTACATACTTATAGGGGATTTATATGAATGATGCGTATTTATTTTTATCATTATATGTATTTTCTTCCTTCATTTGGATGCATGTGGAGTCCTCTCCAATAAACGCTCATGGACACAAGATTTTATTCCCTATATATTTTTATGAGGTTTATATGCAATTTTGATCCAAATATGGAACTTTCTTCCCCTATGTTGTTAGCCTTCGAAAGGTTCATGTCCCCATTCCTTCCCTCACCCCCTTCAAATAAAAAGTCTTATTTCTTCCATCCTACCTTACTCCCTGCTTCTCCTTTAGATTAGCAGGAGTGCAGTTGTAGGGTCTTTCTCCGTTCCACGACTGGTTTGTTCTTGGTCTATCTGGAGACATTTGGCTTAACACCTGAACTGATCTTCAAACCCACCATGGTGCAGCTGCACTTTGTTTATTGCTAGAACATGTGAATAGCATACAGGCAATCTGGATTCTATTTAAGACTTTGATGGAGTCTTCCGGTGTGATCATGTGTAGCTCACTGGACCTCTCTCTGCCTCTGTTTCATTGACAACTTTCTGTGGCAGATTCCATTTATATGGAATATTTGAATTACTCGATATATGTGACATTGATACCAATTTCATATAACTACAGGGGAGTTTGCATGTAAATGCAATTCATAAAGGCTTCTCCCTATATGTATATGCCATTGATATGATATTGATATAGACTGGCCTCTATATTTCCATGGAACATAGCATGGATCCTTAGGCACATACAGGTACTCCAGAATGTCTGTTACAGGCCCCAGTTCTTTAAAGTTGGGAGTAGTAGTTTCAATGCACCTGATCAGGAGTAAGCATGTGATGTATAGAAAACCAGATATAAGGCTTCCTTCTCAAATAAAGGGCTCAGGAAGGATCTTAGAGTGGCACTCCACATGGACAGGGAAGCCAGGAAGAGAGACCAGGGAATGTGAAAGCCCACAACAGCTAAGCAGAGGGCTGATGCATTACTGTGGAGGCTGTAATGCAGAGCCTCACGAGTAGGCTGCCAATCCCGCAGCTCTAGGAGACAGATGCATAGCCCTTTAAGATCAGATGGGATCGTCATGATCATCTAGTCTGATCCCCTGCACACTGCAGGCCATAGAACCTCACCCACCCACTCCTGTAATAGACCCCTAACCTCTGGCTGAGTTACTGAAGTTCTCAAATCATGGTTTGAAGACTTCAAGTTACAGAGAAGCCACCATTTACACTAGTTTAAACCTGAAAGTGACCCATGCCCCATGTGACAGAAGAAGGCAAAACCCCCTAGGGTCTGTGTCAATCTGACCCAAGGGAAAATTCCTTCCTGACCCCAAATATGGCGATCAGTTAAACCCTGAGCATGTGGGCAAGACCCACCAACCAGACACCTGGGAAAGAATTCTCTATAGTAATATAGAGCTCACCGCATCTAGTGTCCCATCACCAGCCATTTGTTGCTAGCAATTGCAGATGGGCTACATGCCATTGTAGGGAGACTCATCATACCAGCCCCTCCATAAACTTATTAAGCTCAGTCTTGAAGCCAGTTAGGTTTCCTCCTGCCCACTCACTCCTCCCCCCCCCCCCCCCCCACTGCTCCCATTAGAAGGCTGTTCCTCTGACAGTTAGAAACTTTCATCTAATTTCAAACCTAAGCTTGTTGATGGACAGTTTATATTCATTTGTTCTTGTCCACATTTGCACTTAAGTTAAGTAATTCCTTTCCCTCCCTGTTATTTATTCCTCTGTTGTATTTAGAGAGAGTAATCATATCTCCCTTCAGCCTCTTTTAGTTAGGCTAAACAATAAAAGAGTATTTGAGCCAAATATAGGACTGACATTACAGAGCTCAGAAAAGGATGTGAAAACTTGCTTCAAGGGGATGAAACAGCATAAGGCATGAGCTTCTTGTTCCAGTCACCACAATAAAAGATAATACACCAGGAAGGTGGTTTACCTAGGCCACAACTTTATTAATTTAATACATCCAGAAAACTTTGTCAAAAACTCATCCAGTGCAGTGCAATCATCTTTACGTATTCCGTATCAACCAGGAGAAGGCTGTCCTCAGCCTGAATCCCATCCAAACCTTTAACCAGGTTGCAACACTGATGCTGTGATGCTACTGGCTTCCCTTCATATGAGGATTGAGGGTATGGAGACAAGGAGATGGTCTATCTCATTATGAGCCCCAACCCTATTCTCCACATTTCTGAGGAGATGGCTTCAGATAATCCTGATTCTAATTGCAGTTAACCAGGAAATTGGACCAATTGTAGTAACTGAGGCCCAGCAGGTTTAAACTAATTGTTTGCTCAGCTGTTGGAAAGTCAATGAGAGTTTATAAAGTCTTCTAAATCAACAAAATAACAAATGCTGATAGCAAAAGGTACAAAACACAGAGACTGAATTAGGCCAAAAACAAGGTCTACTGATACAGCCAAAGGTCTGTGTTGAAAACATGCCTGGTAAATATGAGAAAAATGAAATCAGAAAACTTGTCTCTTCAACAGACACTGATCCAATAAAAGATATAACCTCACTCTGTCTCTCTCTGGTATCCTGGGACCAACACTGCAAATAAAACTGGTATGTCAAAAAGTAGGCCCACCTGGTGAACAGAATAATAATAATAATGGGGTAGGCTATTCTATTCATGTCCCACTTTTGGGGTCCTTAAAAAAGGAATATTTCAGGGAAGGGGAACAAATGGGGAACAGACTCCTGAGGGAAAGGCAGACAGGACTCTGCTTCACTCCAGATACTGTCCTTCATTCATGAGCCCCGAAGTTCAACAAATTGAAATGCCAGGCCATCATCTCTGCAACAATGAGGACCCAAAGCCTGATTACATGAAAGATCCTGCTGTCTTTCTTTCCATCCTGTATACCTTGTGAGGTATCATTTGAAAACTAGTAACTCACTGATCATTAATATAATTGCGTAATGTACGGACATGTTGTGTTTTAAAAATTATGGATGCATGCTGGAATTATTATTAAAATATGTTTAATCCAAATATATTAGGGGAAATTGGTAGGTCTGCCCTAGATAAAGGAATGTTTATTTGCTTCTCTGCCCAGCCCAGTCACCAGTCAGAGACAATGAAGATCCTGTTTTACATATCAGGTAAACAAAGCTATCAAGCAAACAAGTGGGAGAGGAGATAGCATGGCTTCTACAGCCAGCAGGAGAGAAAAGCCTGGTCTGTTTACTTTTCAAAGAATATATTGCAAAGGTTTACTGGTCCTATAAAGATGAGAGGAGGGGACTGAATCTCAAATGATAAGCAAATGAAACAATTGATTTTATACAATATTACTGTATCGTAAAAGTATATAGAGCAAGGTCTTTTTTGAAAGCTAATGACACACAGGTGATTAACATCATGGTGAAATGTACAGATTAGCACTATATGAGAAAATAAAGATACTTAATGACATTACACTTTAAAGCCTTTAACCAGGGAGAAATAGGATCCCTCCCAGATAGGAGACAAATAAATATCTGCCTTCCTGCCTATGTAAATTAAGTATAGTAAAATCAAAACAATGGAAGCTCCATTTGCATACAGGAGGATGGGAAGCCCACAGGAAGGGAAAAAAAACAGTAAGTCTCTTGAAGCAAAGTAACTGAACTTTGGAAGATGTAAGAAAAGATACAAAATTGGTATCCACAAACGATCTGCAAGAGATGATCCATGAATATAAAGTGGATATGTACAGGTTTGCAGGGCTTTAGATATAAAACTTGGATCTGCATCCATCTGTGATCTGCAAAAACGGTCCATGGATATCTGCATGACAGATGCAGATATCTGCAGATACAAAGTGGATATCCATGGATTTGCGTGCTCTTAACATCTTTCACCTAAGTTCTATTTTTATTAAACCATAGGCTAATGGTTGAGGATTCATGTTTCTCAAACACTAAACTCTGGTTTACACTTACCAGCTGATTTAGCAGCAGTCAAGGGGAGTTTCGCAAGCTACTTTGCGTAGCTCCTGTCGAACTACTGTGCCTCCCTTCTGCGCAGCATCTTCACTGCACTGCGCCCACGGGAACAGTGTTCCCGTCAATGCAGCACTACGCCACTTGAGGGGATGGACTTCTGGATTGACTGAGCGGATCCTCACTGACCACTCAGTTGATCCAGATAGGTCAATCTGATGGTGGCAACTTTGACTTACTCTAAGAAATTTCCCTGAATTTTACATATATTCTTTTCTTAAAACATATTGCCAGATTTTTTATTAGGCAAAAACATATCTTCTTCTATTTCTACAGACACTCTTAATCAACAATAGTTTATGTTAAGATTATCCAAATTATTACTCTCCAATCTTGTTTACAAAAAAGTCCTCTCTTCAAGCATTATGGTCCACAGCTCCAAGATAACAGGTCTTCAGCCTACATTGCACAAGGGAGGCACAAATTCTGTCTATCCTTGGCAGGAAAGGGAAGCCACTCCAATGTCAACAGCCCAACAGTTTGAGACCATTTCCATAGCCAGAAAAATAACATTGACCAGAAATAATTACTACATGTTATAGGAGCTAGAATATATGTAACTAAAAGATATTAAAAATCCACTGCAGAGCATGTAGGACTCCAAACTAATTTAATTAGTCAACAGACCCTAGGCCCTGCATGGGTTGGATCTATTGACCGTAATATTCAAAGAAAGGAAAACTTCTGGTAAACAAGAAACAAATTTTTCTATTTTCCATCGTATCAAGGTCTACAGATAAAAAAGGTAGAGAGAAGGGCAACAAAATTGATTTAAGGGTATGGAATAGCTTCTTTATGAGGAGAGATTAAAAAGAGTGGGACGCTTCAGCTTGGAAAAAAGACAACTAAGGGAGGATATGATAGAGGTCTATCATGAATAGTACAGAGAAAGAGACCAAGGAAATGTTGTTTACTCCTTCACATAACACAAGAACAAGGGGTCACCCAATGAAATTAATAGGCAGCAGATTTAAAACAAAAATAAGGAAGTACTTCTTCACAAAGCACAGTCAACCTGTGGAACAGGGATGCTCTGCAGGCCAAAAGTAAAACTAGGTTCAAAAAAGCATTAGATAAGTTCATGAAGGACAGGATAGGTCCATCAATGGATGTTGGTCAAAATGTCCAGGGATGAAATCCCATGTTCTGGGTGTCCCTAAGCATATGAGTGCCAGATGTTGGAACTGGAAGACAGTTGATGATTGCCCTATTCTGTTCATTCCCTCTGAAGCATCTGGCATTGGCCACTGTCAGAAGACAGGATACTGGGCTAGTTGGACCATCAGTCTGATCCAGTATGGCCTTTCTTATGTTGATATGATTTGAATGCAAGTATTAAGTATGCTGAACTTGAGAAACGGGGGTGCAGAAACAGCCAGTATCAAAGTAGAACTATTTGCTAATTATTAATTTCTCCTCACCAAGGAACTACTGCCTCAAGCGCCCTCCACCTGAAGGCAGCAGCTGTGGAAGATAGGATGTCCCATTTTTAGAATATGGTGAAGGTAGGCCACAAGGGCTCTGTTGCAACTTCATACATTTACCTTCACAGAGTGTAAGAACACTTAGCCTATGAAGTTACAATAGCTTTAAGGCCATGGGCCTGGAGATTAAATGGTGGAGCAAATGACCTTGCTCTTTAAGCTTCTGATATGGCCAAATGAATCCATCCTAATATGGAGAACTTAAACATCTTCTTGTCTTTTAATTGTGGATGGCACAAGACAAAAAAGAACCTCTAATTTTTCTAAAGTGCTTGACATGCTCAATATGAAATCTGTAAGGTCTGTGGTCACACTGAGAATGTACTAAAGTCTGCTTTTCAATCTGATGTCTTGGGGCAAAAGGAGGGTACGACCATTTCCTGAGCAAAATGAAATACAGAATTTACTTTGGATACAAAGATTGGGTTCAGTCCTGATGACAATTTTATCGCACTGGAAGGTGAAAAATTGAGATTTAATACATCTCAGAGGATACATTTGCTGAGAATTACCTTGACAGACAAGAAATATAGTGACATTTTCCAGACACATTCATAGGACACAATGTTAGGGCCAATAAGATGAGGTTCAGATCGCAGAGTTGTGACACAGGAGGGAAAAAAAAGGGGGGAGTGGAAGGAACAATGGTGCCGCACACCTAGGGAGCGCTCACTGTTGGATGAAATCAAAACTTCCTCTTCCTAGAGAAACTCAAAATATGCACAGAAGAAAGAATTGAAATTAATAAATACACAGTAATCCACAAATTGTACTGTCTTCCAAATGTCCTTTTCTGCCTTTTCCCAGCGTAGGACTCCGATGAGATCATTTAAAAACAGATACACATTCCTTTCTTAGAGCAGTTGCAAGCATGTCTACACACACTAGGTCCAATTACCAAACCAAATGGCAAGAAGCAGTACTGAAAATATTGGTATCCACATGTAAAGTGAGGGACATGCCTGGGAGCTGACTTTATATGAACATAAACTTCCTTCAGATTTATGGAGTATAGGATGGCTGCTGACAGCTGCTAAAGTTAACTTGATCGTCTCCATCATGAATTTTAGACTTCCTTAGATATCTGTCTAGGTATTTTAAACCGAGCACAAACCTGTTCCCCAGAGGACTCCACAAGAAAAGTAATAAAGTGCAGGCCAAGAGGCCAGTTATACTGTGCCAATTTGAAGCAAGCGACAAACTGCTTCTCTGACAAAGCCAGTTTCTTGAGCCAGGGAGAGATGGAGAGTCTCTTTGGCTGAGAGGAGCAACTTTTTGCTACATGTTCCAAAGGAATCCCTTGAGAGTCAAGTTCTATAAGACTGATGAGAGGAAAGACCCTGTCTCCAGGTAACCCAGGAATGGAAGTGCCAGAGCTTTAGCACTTTTGAAGCTGCAGACAGAAGGCAGCAGGCATTGAGGTTTGAGATACATCCCCAAGGGAGCAAGTCTCCGACCAAAAAAAAAAATAACACTACAGTTAAGCCCCGAAAAGTTTGCTGCAAAGGAAAATCCACATTTGGAAGAGTCACATAGAGAACCTGTGTGGCATGAAGGCCTGAAGGAGAAGTACATTAGTAAATAATAAAGAAAGTGGACCATGAAGCCCCTTACCATCATCCACAATGTCTTCTGGTGCTTCTGGCTGCCTTCCCCTCACACCCAAAGGAAAGTGGAGAAAGGCTGTGTGGCTACAAGGAAGTCTGCTGTTGCTTGCAAGTTGGCCAAAATTTGTTCAGACTTCTATTCTGCCTGAAAGCTGCTCCTCTTGTGAATACAACAGGGAGCTGCTGGCAGCTTCTCCACTAGAACCAGCAGGACATCTCTTGTTCCAGCTCTGGCAAGGAAGACCAAGGAGACCCTTGTATCGAATACAGTGATTCTGATGGCCCTAGAACCTCCTTACAGAAGCTGCATAAATTGCTGTCCTAACATTCAATGAGAGGCATAAAACAGGCTTTACAATATCTGGGCTTCCTCTTCTATGCCTTCATGGCTTGTCCACCATCATGTCATATCTCCAAGATATCGATACTACTTCTTCGTTCTTCTCATGTACAATAGCGCAATTTCTACCCTTTAGATTTTCATGGAAACCCAACATACTAAATCTGTGTGTCCAAAAGGTATTTTCCTCACCCATGTCCTTAGGACTCTTCATTGGCTACTATGTATGTCAGAATCCTGTACTAAGTCTTTTATCCCAATTTCACAGTCTTCCACTGAACTACTGCAACTATAATTACCAAACATAACTTCTACTGTATTCTCCATGTTCCTTTGATACTAGACTTCTTTCTATTTACCATCTTCATCTCTCCAGAGTTGTAGGAAGTTTCTTTTTCACATTGCTCTCACATGAAGCAAACTCTGTACACGCAGCTCATTCCCTAGCTTTTCAAATCAAATATCAAGAAGCATTCTTCTACAACATATAACTTCTTAACCCTCTCTTTAATGTATCAATGAAATGTTCCTCTCTGACCCTTCTACTGTCCTCATGACCATTCTTTCTGAAACTTGGTCACAGGATTGCTCGACCCTTCCCTATCTGAACTACAGGTGCTATATGATATATAATAATCTATATAGATTCCCTGTATTAGCATGAATTAACAAACATGATGTGTACTGTATCATTCCAGACCAGCCTTCTTTACTTCTAGCTTGACAAGTATTATGACAACAGGACTTTATAATTTGTGGATCTGTAAGAGTGCGACGGTACTGGCCATCTTTACATGCCCTGGTGTGACCAAGTGCTCCACTGCAGATGCACCTTGCCTTATTTTCCCTATCTGGGTGTCAATACGTGTACATTCACAGATCAATGCAATGACGAGCCAAAACAAATAAATCGAAGTATGTATGTTTCCTTTAATAAATACTCATGGAAGAGGCACTTGGAATAATAGCTCAAGAACCCTAACCTAAGTATCCTTGTTCAGAGATCACAAATGTAAGTCAAAAAAGAAAGCCTGGTGGGGCTATCCTTCTGGAACAAGAGAGAGACCACCACCCCTGGCAACCTGAATGGTTTTTAGTCCCCTCACACCTGTTCAGCTTCCTATTTCTGTTCAAACAGACCAAGATATTTTGGTTGTGGATTCCTGGCTGTCTCTTAACGGTTCAGAATACTCCTTCGCAAAGGTTGTAGAATATGAATGAGGTTTTTTAAAAAAGCCTAGTAGGATTTGGTTGTCTAACTCCCTCACGCTCCTTTGAAAATTCTGTGTTTCTATAAAAATTGTGTTTCTATAAGAATTACAAAGCTTAGTTATCATATTACTTTTCAAGCTAACTTTAAAAATACAGATGTCTAACTCCCTTGGGCTCCTTGGAAAATCCCAGCCTTTGTCCACACAATTTCTTTATTCAGGGTATGTCTATACTGACAGTGGCAAAGTTTCAGCCACCAGATCAATCTTTCTGGATCGATCGAGCGGTCAGTGTAGACCCACTCTATTGATCAGGAAGTCAACTGAGTAAAAACACCCCTTCAAGGCTTGTCTACATTGACGGCAGCAAAATCGCAAAAGGGAAGCATAGCAGTTGACGGGAGTTATGTAAGCTACTCTGTGTAGCTTGCGTAACTCTCGTCAACTGCTGCTGAATCTCCAGGTAAGTGTAGACCAAGATCAGTTTTTTGCCCAGTTTAGTCCCTCAAGTACTTTCATTTCTGTGGCAAACAATATAGACCATACATCTTCATTTAGAAACACCTTCCCTACTATCCCCACCTTCAGGGATAAACTGAATCTAAAAAGTTACCTTTTAAACAAGTTCTATAAAAAACTGGAAATCAACATAGCTCCATTTTATCCACTGGATGCATACTTCAGAGCTTTGCTAATACATGTAAATTGTTTGATTGCTTGGAGCTACTGATTACCCAGTGTGGAGAGCTGATTACCTGATTATCCAGGAGGCTAATCCTTTATCTTGATTTTGTGCCATTTGATAGTCTGGATAATTTTCTAATTACTTTGAGTTTTTAAGTGATTTTATAGATATTGCTGTGAAAGGGAAAAGAGTGGGAGAGTCTTTGTATAGGTAAAGCTTTGCCACAAATTTTTGCTTATAATAGTCACTTGTCTAATTTGCTTGTTAATTAAGGTTACAGATAATGAAGAAACTTTCATTAGAGAAGCTGCAAAACCTAATAACTGGTAAAACTTTAGTGGTATTTCCCAAGGTGTTGTTTAGAGTCCGACTTCAACCACAGCTGAACAATCTTGAACAGCATCAAACGCTTAAGATTGACAGTGAATTTCTAAATTACACATATAAAGTGTAACGTAGTAGATTTTTATCAATATGCTAAGAGTTAACATTGTAAATTGAGTGATAATGGATCTCTCTGTCTCTCTCTACACACACACACACACACACACACAATATCATGGGATCTAAAATATTTGGATACAGTAAATATATTTCACAGTATAATCATGCATAAAGAATTAAAGAGATTTATAGTCATTTAAATATAGGAGGTATAATAAATGCTGAAGAGAGACTCACTCGCCACTGAAAAGTTGTTGAGCGGATATGGTAGATCCACATCTTGGGGCTTCTCCTTATACCCTATGAAAGAACCATCTGTCTTCAACAGGAAGTATCTTGGCCGCCAATTTTTGATATATTCTCCTATGTGAGAAAAATATACATTAATACTAAAGAAAAGAAAAACTTTGATATGAGACATTTCAGTGCAGTTTCAGTACCCATTTTTAATCATGTCAAAATTTGCTTGGACAACCTTTTTCATTTACGAGAGAAAAATTTCACACTTTTATAAATCATTGCAGCTTATGCCTCCAGAGATTCATTCAACAATACATAATTGTGGGCATAACGAAATCTTACACATAGATCATATACATTATTTTAAAAACACTGACATCCTAGAGACAGTTCCCAAAGTGAAATGAATCATAAACGGTATGATGTTTACTACATTCTGGTAAAATCCAGAGTCAAGAAGGTAAAAATGGACCTGCTCTCTTTGTAAACATTGTTGATTACAAATTAGCTTCCCAAACTTATCTACCATACAAAAATCCAATGCAATGTCCAGTATAAGAATAATAATAAAACAAAGGCTCAGAAAATTGTCCAGTTAAAACACATCAGCAGAGAAAAAGTAACAAACTGCGTAAAATCTTACTGAGATCAAAGAGGTATTAAAAATTGCTTTTAAATTTAAGCCATGCTTTGAAAATATAATCAAATGCAGTTTCAAATGAACTAGACAGATTCACTGTTTACTAGAAGTGCTGTAAATCACAAGCCTTCAACCACTAAATCATAATATCACCTTCTCCCACTGATGTGTGCTGCAACGTTTTCCACAAAGAATGTAAATCAATCTTATGATCTCCCTGTTAAACACCTAAATGTGCACTTGATACAGCCAGAGAAGTGAGCAAAATTTAACACATACAGTTGTGATATTAAAGGAGACAATCTATCAACAAGGAGTACATCAATTTGTTCATAATCCAATTTCAAGATCTTCACTGACTACTGAAATGGTGGCCTGCTCCTTCACTGAAGCATGAGTAAGAAAAAAGTGAAACTAGCATGCCAAGCAGAAGGTGTGGGGGAATGGACTTCTATCATCTGAAAAGATATTAATACAAACTATTGTATATGGATAGAAAACCTATCTTATCTAATAAATCAAAATAGTCTGAATCAAAAACTTTGAAACCAGAAAAGTGACTGGTTTCAAAACTTTTTGTGATTAATTTTTGGAGTATTTTTTATCTAGATGATTTATACAATGCTATTTTAGGAAAAAACAGACAATATCTTCATCCAAATAATTCACAAATCTGCTGTAGCGATCAAGCTGTGATGATGTGTTGTCTGCTATGAACAAAAACTCCTGCAACACTTCTACGTCTGGGTCTTTAAAGGGTTTCATGAATACACTGAAATCAATTCCCATGTTACTTATATATACACTAGTGCCAAACAGCATGGTTTTGCCTTAAATTTCATCCCAATTATGCCCACAACAGTCAGATGCAGACCATGTCATCCAAAAGCAATATACAACACAGCACAGTTTCTCAGATCTCATGCACCATGGATGTCTTCCTTTAAAATACATTACACAGCTCCTATTGATGAATCAAACCAGATTTGGTTTTTTAGGATGCTGTTTCTCCCACAAGAAGAAATTAATTTTATTTTTGCACACAGATAAACTGAAAGGTTTGCTTTCTCTTGGAATGATCAATACCGTTATAACAAAAATGGCCTAGATAAATGTTATTGAACATGGAATGGGTGAACATATTTAAGGGCAATAATACTGGGTTATTCCATCTTTTTAAATTTGTGTCTAACATGCCCAGAGAAATGGATGAACACCCACATTTGCACTTCAGAAATCTGAAGAATAAAATAAATAAATAAATAATGTACTGGTTAACATTTCACTTCATTGTTGAAATAGCTTAATAGCTATCCAGGCGCACTCATTTTCCTCTGCTTAATTTACAAAACTCTCTCTTATACAAAAAATCATGCTCCCTTTTGCATAATCCAATTGTTTTAAGATTAAAAACAGTTTTCAATCTATGTTTCTTAAAAAAGATCAGTCAGTGTTCACATGAAGCCTAAATTCTCACCATGAGAAACACTCATACACTGCATATTTGGAATGGAGGCCACCTCTCTCAGATGTTCCAGGTAACTTAACAGCATTCCAACTTTAAGTTTTTATATTTTCCAGCAATAAAAAAAATGTGCATATGTAAACAGCATTTAAAGTCTATTACATTTCTAAAGAAGGAGCTCACACTAAACTTGAAGTCATAGTAAAACTATACTTTTCAAAATGGAACATATATTTACCAAGTACCTTAAACATAAAAGAACCATAGAAGACTTGCATTTAAAAATTGTATATTCAAGTGATAAGATTAGAGTAAGGGATTTTGTGAGAAAAGAGAAGTCCTCACGGACTAACCAGCAGAAAAGATGGCCTGACAATTTAATGAAATGTAGTCTTTGAGGTAGTTAAAATAGCAGTAGTTTTGCTATAGAGAATTATTCAGTTTGTACCCAGCTTCCTGCTGGGTTAATTTAAGCTAAATTATTATTTTGCTTAAATTTACACCCTTCTAAATTGAAAAACATGTTCTCTTAGAATCTGCTTACCAGACTAGAAAGAGGTCTCTAATTTCACACATTGCACTAAAGTAAATCAAGTTATTCATGCATCTTTTTAACTCTGGTCAAAGTATTTAAAGCTATTACAGAATAATGGCACTTTAATACACAAAGAAAATTATTTTGTAACGTAGGCGTCATCTTCAGCTTCTTTGCTGTTCTAACAATATTTCCCTGAGTGTTCCCCAAAATTGGAAGTCAAGATGGCAACAAAAATTTTACTCAAGTGAAAATAAAAGTCTGATCTTTGACAAAGGCAAAAGAAAATGAGGTACCTACACAAGAAATATGCTCATACTGAATACATCTACACTGGAATAAAAGACTGGTGTGTAGACATTTGGGTTTAGGCTTAAGCCCAAACTCTGGGACCCTTCCCTTTCATGGGGTCCTAGAGTTCAGGCTGCAGCCTGAGCCTGAATGTCTACATAGCAATATACAATCTCACAGCCCAAGTCCGGTGAGCCTAAGCCAGCTAGCTCAGGCCAGCCGCTGGTGTCCAGTTGCTGCACAAATTTACCCACAAGGTCATGACAATGAAATTCTGAATTGCTCCGCACCTGACAATCTTTGGTTATCATCACTATCCACTGTATTGAGTGCAACACCAGTGAAAGGGTTAATTTTATAAGGCCATTTCTTGTGCAAGCAGATAGCAACAGCAGCCTGCCTTCAGAGGATTTTCTGTTAAGGAGTTTGTTGTGGTGATGTAATGCTTGTAATTTTGATGCTTTGCTGAAGAGCTTTAAAGGGAGGAGATTTCTGTGGAACCAGACAAGAGTCCTCAGTTTGCTTATGTTCACATAAAATCAATCTCAAAATCAGTTATATCTTTAAATTTACCTCGGGTCTCTAACTATGTCTTCAAACACAGACTTCATCTAATATTTTATGGTTCCTTTTACTATTAACATCCATTTCTAATCTTAAAAAAGGGAATTCAGCACTCCTTTTGAGAATTACTAGTTCAAAAATACCTAACTAATTTTATTGCTGAAGAATCACAATAATTAAGACAATCTGATCATCTTTGCAACAGATAATTTAACCTATTTTATCTGGCAGAGTCCGACACTTCTGAATATAAAAAGGGCTTCTGGAGATGTCAGGAAAACACTTTTCAGATATAGAGCTGACAGGCAACGGAAGTCTTTGAGTTCAATAACTTGCTTCCCAGAAAGGAGCAACAGCTGCCAAACAGACACAAGTGAGATTTAAAAAAAAAACCAACAACAAAACAGCAAGCAAAGAACACCAAAAATCTGCTTCAGATATTTCCTTATGAATTTAACAAAAGAGAACATTGTGGGATTTTTTTATTTTTAATTTGTTTGGCACCGGACGGGGGTGGAGGGAGTAGAGGCGGGTTGAACTTTTTTTTTTTTTTTTAAAGGAAGGAGTGTTTTAAAATAGTCTACAGTCTCTCTCAGGTGCGGATAAACAAGTGGATGGACAAAAATAACTAAATGTATCATTACAGCAAAAATTAGGAAAATGGGGTGAACAAAAACTGTTTAAAAGAAACCAAGGCTAAACCATATTAATATACAAGTTCTTAAAATGAAGCAAGTCCATAAAAGTTGCCAGGTCAAGCAAGACATCAAAAATATTTCTTTTCATTTTAAAATTGAATTTACTTACCTTGGCCCTCTGAGGGCAGTGTTACCTAACACATCATAAGAAGCACAAGAATTGACTTTTTACCTATGACCACAGTTATTAAATTTTAAATGGTTTTATTAAATATTTACCTTTTTGTGATTTCACAACATATGGAATTTGCACTGTAATCTGAAGCAACTATACAAAAATTGAGATGAAAAGAAATGAAAAGTATATCTTCCATCAGCATCAAGTGTATGCTGTTCAATATAATGGAAAATTATAGCAATGTTTCAGTATAATACAAAGGCTTGCCTCAAGAGTCTGCGTGAGAGAGAGAGAGAGAGAGAGAGAGAGACACACACACACACACTAAGGAAAGTCAAATTTTGTCAATCAATGTTTGGATCCTATCCTTTGTCTTTTATATAGTAAGGCAGCCCATATTTACATAAAATGGATGTTTTCAAGCCGCCTCTCCTAATACTAATTGACATTTTGAGAACATCTATATTAAAGACTTGAAAAATTCAACTGTCTATTCACCAGTGGCAAGTTTTCCTTAAGTGTAGACAGGATATATGCCATCAATTTCTGCAATAGTTAAGCTTTAAGATGTTTCTAGCCTGGGAATGAAGATAAATGAGAACTGAATGGAAACTGAGGCAATGTTGTCTTTCTGAGACCAGGAAACTCTAAAGAGAAAAAAAGGCAGAAATCATCTTCTTTCCAACACGACCTGGACAGAGATCAAAATTAAGGAATACATGGGACCAAACTACTAGTAACAGACTAATTTAAAAGACTGTGTCACCCTAGGAAAATCCAGTAACAGCACTCTAGTTGAAGTCACAGCACACTTCCCAGAAGCTGGAGGTGAGTAGAAGCGCTGGGCTTCTTACTACGGTGACTGTTCCTGGACCTTGCTGATCGGGTCCCCACACTCATCTTTTGTACATACCTTAGCTAGAACACCACCAACCCAGTTTATCAGGTAGGAGATTATATTGGATCTGCAGGGTATCACATATCTCTGAAATAAAACATGGAGTGTAAGCAGGGATAGATCCCTTTTTCCCCAGCGCATCCTACTGCTCAATCACCAGCCAGAGTAAGACTGGAGCCAAATGGCTCCTTACTCCCCAGAGTCACTACTTTAAACCTTTGCCTTGCCTGGCTTTCTCAAGCCTCTTGCTCCATTTTAGCTGTAGCTAGAAAAATTACTCCTCCAGGTCGAAGAAACTGGTAAATTTACCGAGCGCTTTTGTAGATTGTCGTGCCACTGGAACAGACTTCAAAACAATTAATAAAGGCTACTTACCTTACAGTACCGGTAGTTCTTTGAGATGTGTGGTCCCTGTGTGCATACCACTGTGGTGAGTATGCACTCTGTACGCCTGGGACCAGAAGATTTTCCATTAGCAGTGTGCATGGGTCTGCACCCTGCATCTCCTCTTGCTTTGAATCAATAGCCTAACGGGCAGCATGGACTGACCGCCTCTCCAGTTCCTTCTCCAATACAAGTCACCTTAGGAAAGGAACCGAAGCAGAGGGGGAAGAGGACAGGTAGTGATATACGAATAGGGACCACACATTTTGAAGAACCCCAAGTTCTTTCTTCAAGTAATGGTTTTTGTGTGTGTTCACTGTGGGTGTCTCACAAGCACTCTTCATTGAGGAGGAAGGTGCAAGGCACCACAGATTGCAGGACCACTGTGCCTAAAGATGCACCTGCTGAAGAAGCTTGTACCAAGGCATAAAGCCTATAAAGGTATTCACAAAGCCCCATGTTGCTGTTTTACTGGATGGAACACCGTGAAAAGAAGCAACCATGGTAACAGTAGCCAGGAATGGAGGAATGGAATAGAGAAGGAAGCAGGGTGTCCCCAGAGCTGAAGAAGAACTCTGTATAGCTCGAAAGTTTGTACCTTCCACTAAAGGAAGTTAGTCCAAAAAAAGATATTACCTAGCCTATCTTGTTTTTCTCATATCCTAGGACCAATACTTATATTACCACCACAAACAAATATTTATGACATTGGATGCTGAGATTCAAAAAGTTAAAGATTTATAACCATTAAAACACAGTCAACATCACATGTCAAAACATACAAAGTAAATATCCTTAAGTCAATCCTAAAAGTCACCAAGTACCCTTTTCTTTACTTTACCTATCTGTAATTTTCAATTGTTATCCATGGACATATTTAAGTACCATATACCATGAATTCCCTTCTTGAAATTTTTTTTAATTCTAAACCAATATCCTGCACATTTTAAACTACTGGACTGAATTGCTGTCTGATCACCTCTAATCTGAGTACCATTATGGATTCTAGTCATCTTTTAACTCTTTCCTTCCAGTTGCATTAAGCTCTCAATGTTTTTTTTAAATATGAGAAAATATTAAATATAAATATTCAGCAACAAAAGTGGGAGATTGACCTATTCATATGCAATATCAGTTTCTAATTTAGCAGGTCAGGGCAGAGTTTTTATTTTTCTTAAATGTGAACCGAAAGTATTCACACACAGTTACTGATGTACAATTGCAAGTCAAGGATTTGCATGCAAGATTATGCACATGCTTTTAAAAATTCAGGCCACAATTATGAAGAATTAGAGACATCCTGACCTTTTCTATGTCCAGTTTGTGCTATCAGGAAGAAAATCTTAATATAATATTACTCTTATTCCCTCTTCACTCTTGAACACTTTGGATTATATGTAGCCCAACCAAGTTCAATGGAACTACCCACATGTGTTAAATTACTCACTTGCATACAGTGTTTACAGGATCAGGATCCAAATTTGTAAGTTATGTAGCTGCTTGTTAAAGCAGCTTTACCATTTCTAGTACTATTGTGATGTATTTATGATAGTTACTACAAGACATGGTTCTGATGTGGTGTCTCCCAATAAATTTTCTTCCATCACTATGAAATTCTGAACTCTACATTATACATTTAGATAAACATATTACAACTGATTGTACAGTATTTGCTGAACACAAAATTCAGCACACTCTGGCTTTTGGTTCTTTTTGCTTCATCAAGCTCTAGTAAACCAATTTCATTATCTGTGAATCTCTTCAGCATTTGAAAATATTTGAAGAATATCACAAGTGAACAAATGGCAGTTTATGGATTACATTAAAAAACCAGTCACCTAATTCACTAATGATATGAATAGGCATATTTGCTATTCAATTCATGTATTCACCAAATGATGCAGAAAAATTTCAATCTTTGCACATGTGGCTGAATTGAACCAAATGTCCTAATATTAGCTAAGTATTTATTATACCTTTTTCCAGAATTGTGATTAGACTTGATAAGGCTTTTGAATATCTGTGAATGACATTTTTAAGTTACTCTTCTCTTTCTGCTGGAGAAATGAATAAACTACCCAAGTTTACACAGCATCCCCTTATCTGATTTTATACATAATGTACACCCACATAAGCTAAAGTCAGTCCTTCACTTTGTATTCAAGTATCAGTTATCCAGCACAATTTGTGACTAATCATCAATATGGGAGTGTAGGTACACACCTTTCAACTAATTTGAGATAACAAAGCAGATCTTTGAATCAACGTCCCTGCTGACAGTCTTGAGGAAATATACCTTGAAATATCTATTTTAAAATAAACTGTTTTTATTATTGGAAATTCTTGATAAAGTATAACATATTGCTGCCTAGAGCAATCTAGTCTTTATTGTCTATAACTTTAATATCTGGATTAGCCTGATTGTATATCTTGTTTCTCTTGAGATGAGCAAATTTACATATAATTATAACTAAAAGATGCCAAATAAATGAAATACTAGTGACGTATTTTTGTAATGCTAACTTTATCTTACCCAGAAGTAAATTTTCGTTCAGAATCCCTTTATCTAAATAACCCCTTAAAAATTTTCCTTATAATATGCAAGAATGATGCTAAACATTTAGTTCCATTATTCCAATTCAGTAATAAGCCTAGTTTACTCTCCACTTCCTCTGTCTGTTCTCATACATTCCATGATTATATACTTGCCATACTACAAAGTTTTAGTGCAAAATTCTGCCCTCAGATATGATTGCACCAGCAATTAGATGGAAGACCAGTTTCAACAACCATGATCTTTCTGTCAGTACAGAACACAGAATGTAGGAATAAAGTCATAACTCTGTAGATTCATTCATAGCTTTGTTCATTCATGCTCTTATTTGTATCAATCTCTATATAGTTTTAATTAGTTAACAGCTTTATTTGTGTCAGTCTTCATTTATATTTGGGTATTGGGGAGCGCTGGGCTGGAGCTGTTGTCCTTTAGTTTCTCATGGTTGGGCAGGAAGGCCATGTCTTTTCCTCTGAACCACTCACTCCCAGCCTGCTTTGCTGTATAAGTTTATACCTATCTGTTCTTAGGTAATAAGTGTGTCTTCTTTTATTATTAAAGTTGTTTTCAACCCTTCTTACCCTGCATGTATAATCACCATCTCACAATTCTGTCTGTAATATTTGAACACCTCTCAGCCATACTCCATATTGTAAATCTAAAACCCCATTTTGGCCAAATGTATTCCATCTTGTACACAACTCTTTCTAAACTTTTAGATGAATAGGCAACCTTATTTGAACAAGGTATGAATGGAGGGTGCATGTATGTGTGAATCAGACCCAAACTGCCAGCTTGTCCTGATGAAGTGTGGAGTCCACCCTAATGGCTGAAGAGTGAGAACACATCCCTAAAAAGCAAGAGAAGAATCCACCCCAGAAAACAAAAGAACAAACTCAATCAAGACACCATGAATGAGCTGAAAGTCACGTCTGCTATTGTCCGGCAATCGACGGACACAGAGAAGCGACAGGACACAGCCAAACTCATAAGTTTGCACTGAAGTCAAAAACCTATAAAAGAGTGGGTGAGATTGTAAGGCTTTTGAGGAGTAATGTTCTGCACATCATCAAAGAAGAGAGTCAGTGCGCGTCCCACAAAGACCCTGCTCTCCTCATGCCCAGCTTCCCTGCCCAGGTAGCTGCCACGAGCCACGAACTCCAGCAATGGACCCAAACTGCGACCTCAAGCCACGATTAGGACTAGTAGCTATATAACTACAGAACGTTTCCTAGTGTGTTTAGGCGTGCATGTGTACATAGGCTTTAGATAGTTATTAATTTAGTTTCTGGTAAGAAATGCTTTTCCCCTCGAGACGTTCCCGAGTGCTCTTTTTGCACAACAAGAACATGGAATAAATCCCATGAGAAGAAAAGAAAGAAAGTAAGATGAATCACTATTTGCAAGACTACTGACCTCTGCCAGGACACAGGTGTAGAAAGCACTACTTGGTGGGAGGTAATCACACCTGAATTCTCAATTAAACTCCAACTGAAATAATAGTTCCAAATTATCTTCTACCACTATATCAAGAAGACTGAAATGCTGCTTCCAAGGACTAAAAAAAGAAGGTATCAAATGCTCTTATCAGTTTGTTTTGTTACTAATCTATGTCAGTAATCTTAAAGAAGATGTGCATACTAGATCTAAGACTGACCTCTTTCTTTTTCCGATGAAGACGGAGAATAAGATTTCTAGTAGGGTTATTCACATAATATTCAAGTCATTCAGTGACTAATCAAAAATCCTTGTAGCATCATTATGTAAAAAGGTTAAAAAAAGAAGTCTGCAGCCCATGGACACAGCCATGGAGCACTTCAAATTGCTATTTCCATTCACCATTCCTTGGGTAATATCTTGATCCCATCAAAATAACCCAACTACTAGAGCAGTAAAACTTAACTCTTCTATGCAATGTAGTTGTAACCGTGTTGGTCCTGCGATATTAGCAAGACAAGGTGTGTGAGATATCTTTTATTGGACCAACTTCTGCTGGTGAGAGATACAAGCTTTCATATTTACACAGACCTGAAGAAGAGTTCTGTGTAAGATTGAAAGTTTGTCTTTCACCAATAAAAGCTGGTTCAATAAAAGTTATTACCTCACCTACCTTGCGTCTCTGAACTTTAATATTAAAGAGGGAAAGTCTGTAGATTTAACTTTCCACTTGCATAAGGTAAAGTAAGAGATCACCTGACAAAGAGGAAAAGATTATGTTTACATTTAACCCTTTTGGGATGGCTTTAGTCTTTCTCCATGTGTACCCCTTTTCCTGTTAGAATTTTTCTTTCAAACTTGCTTCTTTCAGGAGAGCCTGGAAACTAATAATAAACAAGTCCCCCCAGCTGAAAAAGGGGACATTAGGACGAAAGGAAAAAAGTATGATTGAAGACAGTGATTTAAAATCTGGTTTATCTGAGACTGTCAGTACATAGGAAAATATGAAAGAAAGTTAGCTTTTGCTCTTCAGGAGTGGACCAGTTTTTCACAACTGAAACTGAAGAAGCATTCAAAATGTGAAAGAGAAAATTAGTCTGCTAATTTAAGTCTAGCCCCTAGTGTTTATCTATCTAGATTTGTGCAGTAGACAATTTCTAACTGGCATTTTCTGCACAGGAAAGGCCCAAGTTGCAATAACAGGGGTGCACAACATATTACTCGAGGTATTTCAATAAAGCTACATAAGAGAGCTTACATAGTGTCTGTCTACACATTTCGTGGGATCAAAATAATTTTATTACTCTTTCATAAGTGCTAAATTTACCAAACTTAAAAATAGAAAAGAAAACTTCATTTCTCTCTCGCAAAGGCTCCCTTTAGAAATAAACAGTGGAAGAAGGGGAAATATTAAACTCCTAAACTAATTAACAAAACTAGAGGACGAGGTGGGGGACAATGATAATTAGTGTGTACCCTCCCCCTAACCAAACCTCCAAATACACTCATTCTGTATATGCACACACAACAGCAGCATCATAAACCGTCTCAAGTTCTTGCCATTATTCAGTTCGACATCTGCACATGTTTATGCGTCTCTCCAAACAACCTCTTGAACACCCTGCTGGAGCTGTCATTTTTTTCTTCTCCCTATCTGGCAGATGGCAAGTCAACAATCGGCATCAACAGCAGCCGAATATCTCCCCCCTCCAGCCTACCCCCCTAAACAGACACAATAATAACTTCTTTGTGCTTCCCCACAATGCAGCTGCTTAAACCATTTCGCTACAAGGCTGCTTTGCCTTAATAAAAAAAAAAATCCCTTCTGTCAAGTCTAAAAAGCAGCATAATGTTAAGCAAGCTAAAGCCACAGCACAGCTGCAAACGGGCAGACACATTGACAGCTCCTCCCTTAACAAAGCCCTGTGAATTGAAGGGGGTTCATCTGAGGCTCACACAGTAATTAGTATAAAAAAGTCCGACAGCCTCTATTATGCTAAGGAAAAAAAACTGGACAGAACTGGGCTGCTGTTTTGCGTCAAGAGTTCTGCTGCAGAGTAGATAAATCATGTTGGGTTTTTTTCCCCTCTCTTTTTAAAGACAGTAATAAGGAGGATGAGAGAAGCTAATTTGAAAACTTGGACACAGTAATTGTACCATATGGTGAGCATTTATCCCTTCTGAAATACACGCTAACAGTCACTTACATGCACAGTGCTTTGTTTTACAGTTGTTATTCTCTCTACCATATTCATAAAATGGATCTGAATATCCAATACTCCAGAGAAGTTGTGTATAATTAGCAACAAAACTGCCTGGATTTAATATACTGGCCTAGCATAGCAATCTAGTACACTGCAAAACAACCACCTCTCCACAAAATGAAGTAGTGTCCACTTCAAGGTTTTATCTTTAACTCAAACTAGTCAAATATCAAAATGTGACAAAGTGTAGAGAAGTAATTTCTTAACACTTTAAACTATTACTTCCTGAAACAATTGGTTCTAGAACACATGAGGAAAAACTATACTCGTTACAGTCCTATGCTACACACAAGAGTTGGTTCAAGAAACAAGCATAATTCAGCCACTAGGTAAAAATAAGTCAGGGGAGGTACTGTACCAAAAAACTTCCATGGTGATATTAAGCATAAGAAAGGGCAATTTAAAAAAGAAAGAAACCAGTTGAGACACCCTAAGAAAAGTGAGGAAATTAAAGCCTTTATTTTCTACCTGGACAGTATTAAAGCATAAAATACCTTAACAGAATCAGAGAAGATATGCACAGAGCTAAAGAAAAAGAAAGAAATATTAGAATTTTTTTTTAAATAAAGTTATGGTTGAGTGGCGAGGTTCAGAAATTATTCAAGCCACACAGTATCTTTCAGAAAATGGAAATCTAAACATGGAAAGGAACATAAACCAAGGCATGCAAAAGGTAAAGTACAAATCTGCATGACTAAAAGGGATTTTTGAAGAGCAAATAACCCAAGACATATAAACAAAAATAAATTACGGCAAACACCATGAGAGAATCAGTCCATCTGCTAGATACCAGGGCATAAATGCTGCAACTGAGAATAAGGGTATCAGAAAAACTAGAATGGTTCCCAACCTGTGGTCTGTGAGGCTACCACAGGAGGGTCTGTGAAAAAGAAAAACAACAACATCCTCACCAAGGAAATGTACAATTTCAAATAAAACTAGTAGAGGTGGTGGTCTGCAAACCGTTTGGAGGTTGAAAAAGGGTCCACTCACTCAAAAAGGTTGGGAACCACTGAACTAGATGATTTCTTTGCAACAGTTTTCATTACACAACATGGTGGGGAGAAACCTACTGTGGACTATCATTTTAGGTAACAAAGACAAGGTACTGTCAGTGACTGTGGTGTCAAAAGAGGAAAAACTGATAAAAAAGTGATAAAGAGCAAGCACAGATGGTATGTGGCCAAGATTTCTAAAGAAATTTAAGAAGTGGCTTAAACAAAAATATGCCTTCTACACTGGAGGATTAGAAAGTGGTAAATTTCATACTTATGATTTAAAAAAGGCTGGGATGATGCAAGGAACTGCAGACCATAATCCTTACTTCAGTACCAGGAAAACAGTTCAAAGCCATAATTAAAAATAGAATTAAGATGCAAACTATGTCAATCTACATAAGAAAGACAAACCAGCACTGCTTCTGAATTAAAAAAAATCATGCCTATCTGAACTATTGGAATTCTTTAAGTACATCAACCAAATAATGAATAAAAAAATTATATGAATATTTATTTGAATTTACAAAAAGCTTTCAACAAGTGTTACTAAAGAAACTGGGTAGTTCTGGAGGAGAGAAGTAAAGTGCTGTGTAGTGAGATGAATTAGAACCTGTCTGAAAGAAAGGAATAGGATTATGCAGTCAATTTTCCATATGGGGTGCCATAAGATTCTATAATATGAGCAGTTTTGTTTAATACATACATTAATGATCCAGAAAAATGTGAGGTGGCAAAACTATGTTTGTTTTTCTAGAATATGAGGAATTTCAGAGTGCCCTAACAAGTTAGTAAAATGGGCAGACAGATAGGAGATGAAATCGAAGGTGGAGAAATGCAGTATAATAAACATCAGAAGGAATAATTTGCAGAACTCAGCACTACTGAGTCTTAAATTAACTGTAACCACTCTGAACTGCCCAATGAAATCTTCTGCTCCATGTGTACCATAGGGGGAAAAAAACAAAATATTAGGGTATATAAAGAACAGGATATAAAGTAATACTGAAAACATTATAATGGCATTATATACAGATGATATATGCCTTCATCTGGAATACTATGTTACTTCTGGTCACACTTAAAAAGATGAAAGAGTAGTAGAGGGGATTCAGAGACAGGACAAAATGACTGGAAGGAATTAAGGAAAAAAATGAATGGATCAGGACTGATTCAGTTACACAGGAGATGAGTAAGAAGGAATAGGATAATTACATACAAAATAATAAATGGCATAGAGAAGGTAAGGATAACAGGTAAAGCAAAAAAGGAAAGGACAAAAACAAGAAGGTCTTCACTGAAAATGAAAGAAAATGTTTTTAAAACAGATAATAAAACAGTTTTTAGACATAACATATTTATTCTGTGGATGTCACTGCCACAAAATATCATTTATACCAAAAGCTTGTGAGGATCAGTGAAAGAGATATTTATATAGATTATGAGAACATTGATAGTTACATTAGATAGGATTTTTTTTAAATATGGATTATAAACCTTTATGCATTGGTCTATAAACACACACACTCTCTCTCTCTCTCTCTCTCTCTCTCTCCCCCCCTCCCTCCCTCCCCCCAAGGTCTTCTGGAAAATCTGAACCCTTATTTAGATACCTAACTGGGAGCTGAGCTCTTTTGAAAACTAGCCTCAAACTAGGTATTCTCTTCTGAATGTCTGGACCTAACTGTCATAGCTTAGGACACCAAAAATGACGGTATTACAACAATGTGTAACTCTCTCCCCCACGGTCTGTCCCCTGAGGACAGGGATCTTAACAGGCCACTTCACCTTGTATAGTTCCTTAGAGCTAACCACTATATGTTTGATCTTGCATTTAGCTGTGACACTCAGAGTACCTTTCCCAGACCTGAGGAAGAGCTAGCTCTGTGTAGCTTGAAAGTTTGTCTCTCTCACCAACAGAAGTTAGTCCAATAATAGATGATACCTCACCCACCTTGTCACAGCTTAGGCTGTATCTACACTACACCAATTGCATCGCTGTAGCACTTCTGGTGAAGATGGCATAAGATGGCAGATGGCTTAGTAAGTCCTGTTTCCGCAAGAGACAGTAGCTATGTTGGAGGGATACTGTCCATACCAGCACATACATTGGTATAATTTACATTGCTCAACATAAATTACACAGAAGTAATTAGTAGTGTAGACATAACCTTAGGAAGAAACTTCCCTTATGAGCAGGTTAATTAATTGTCCACTAACAGGGTTTCATTCACCTTTTTTCTGAAGAATCTGGTACTGGCCTCTGTAATAGACAGGATAGCAAACTAGATGGGCCACAGGTCAGATCTACTGTGGCAAGTCCTTCATTGTTGTTTTGAAACAACAAAAATAGTCAGATTCATTAGTGTTTCTAAGTTCAGCTATACCCCAAAAGATGCCAGCATGATTCTGTATCACTGTTACTAATGCCCAATCAAAGGATAGTATTACTATATAGCGTATTAATGACAACACTTAACACCCTTTACTGCAGTTTTATATCTGATAGAGGTAAACTCTTCTAATAACATTAATTTTTTATACACATCTACAGATTAAGAATGTGTCTCGACAGCAGCTGGAGGACGTGATTTCCAGCTCAGAGAGAAACACACGATACCTCTGCCCCAACTAGCAAGTAAAAATAGTCTGGCTGCAGTGACATGGGCAGTACCTAAGCATCCAAGTACAGTCCCACCCGAACCCTGGGTACGTACTTGCATGGCTAGCTCAAGCCGCCACATGTGCTGCCATGGCCACGCTGCTATTTTTTTTTTAGCATGACAGCTCAAGCAGAGCTAGCATAAACTGGGAATTACACCTAAATCTACAGAAGCTGGGAATTACATCTCCCAAATCCTGTGCAGACATACCCATACACGATAGATGAAGTCACAAAGAAACTTTAAAGGCTTATATAATTTACCTACTGCTCATGGAGATGATAAACCTTGTACTTGAAAGCCTCCTTGAATAACTTCAAAATCATTTGAAGTAAAATATTTTAACATCTACTTATGAAGCACAAACCATGAGTCAACCATGTCAATTACATTGGCCATTCAAAAAAGAATTTTCTGCATTATGAAGCAAAAAATATTGATTTTTCTTCAGGTTAAGTAAGCATTGTAACACTAAATACAATGCTATAAACAGCACCAAGAAAATTAATGTAGTCAATAATATACTTTCTTCAGTTTATAGAAAAAAACAGCAAAGTTTTCAGATTAATAAAATGTACAAATGGAACTGACTTACAACACTGACTTCAAAATCCTTGAGAAATTCTGTACTATTGGTGTCACAAAAGATGTCGCATCTGAACAGACTATGGTCTGCTGAAGGTTAAAAAATGTGCATTTTAATTAAAATAGTTAGTAAAAGTAACCATATATTCTTTCCACTGCATTGAGTTTCAGAATGCTTCTGATAAGTATGAATCCCTTTTTTTTAAACCCATCTAAATCAAATGAAAACTAAATCTCTCTCTCTCTCTCTCTGTCTATATATATATATATAAAAGATGTGGGGAAATCTAGGCTATACATACAGTCTAGTATAAGCATGAACAACAATGCTCACAACCTTCATAAAAGGTACTTTTTTAATTCCTTTTAATAACCTCCAAATGATAATTTCCTCGGAGCATTAAAAGCTGGTGACAAAAAAATCCCACTAACACATTAGCACAGCACTACAAAATTTGTAAACAAAAATCCTGAGTAGAACTTTTATCCATTTGGAAAGAATAAATTTAGACGGTTGCAGCTTCATTTTTTCCCCTTCAGGGGGCATCATTGCAGGCTAAAATGGCATTCCGAGGCCCTGAAATCCTGGACTCCTTTAAGTGATTTGTATCACCCTCCTAATATTATAGAAAGTGGCCCCTAGCTTCTTGAAGTTTCTAGAACTGGAATAAAAGAAAATCATATAATCTTATTTCAGTCAAAAGGATGTTATTTTTGCCACAAAATATGGAACTTTCCCCCAAAATGACTATCTCGCTAAAGAAAAAAAATCCAATACAGATCTTCAAAAAACAGGGTTTACACCTCTCTCCCGCTTTCCCTAACTGTGCTGATGACCTAAGAACCAGAATGAATCATAGTAGTTAAGGGATTTTCTTCTAGTTTAAAGCAGCAGTAAGCAAACTTCATACCAGATTTAGAAACTAAAGGAGGCCTGGGATGGTCTGTATACTGACAACCTAGGTATTAAACCTAGCACAGCTGCCTCAATTCCAAGAGGTAAACTGTTGCTGTTTCTTCTGAAGGCTGATACTGCTTATGAACGCACCTATATAGTGCTAGTGCTCATTTGCATGTTAAAGTAATTTTGAAGGAATTTCAGTACCTCAGCCATGGAGGAGACAAATTCCACATCTCCCTCATCCCACTGGTGAGAAAGTATCCTCCAAATCTTAGTATCCTGCATGAATATAGAATGCTTGCAGAAAGAGCACATCATCATCATGTTTGGAATATTTTTACCAAAAGACCATTCTTCTGTGGGAACTGCCTGTTCTTCAACTATCCTGTAAAATTCTGAAGTGAACTGGATTTTAATGGCAATTGGGTCTTGTACCAATAGATCACCTCTTCTTAGGAGGGTGACTCAGATCTTTTATTGACATATTTATTTGTTCTGGGTACCACATCCACATTGGCCAATCTGAGATGAAGAAGAGGATGAACATCCACAGAGATTTTCTGTTTACCTTGGTCCAGGGTCAAAAGGCCCCATATGGAGTTGTATTCAGAGTATCTGACTTGCTGGAATGCATATCCCTGCACCAGCTGAAATAACTGCCTACTTTCCTATTGGACTTTGTAGCCACCATATGTATTTTCAGCTTCTTCCAATGGTGACAAATTCATTCAAAAAATTTTCAGTGTTGATTTTCCACTTTCCCAGACACATTGGAGATCTATAATAAGTCCTGTATGAGTGTTCTGGCTATAAGAGTGACAGGAAGGATGATTACGTGTTTTTCTGTTGATGGTACAAGCAGAACATGACAATTTGAGGAACATATATACGTACAATTTATGAATTCCAGTTTGATTTTATGAACTGTTCTATCCTTATGTCTTATGACTGTCTTTCACTGAGTACTGCCTCATATTCCTTGTGCTAAGGAAATGGAGGGGGCAATGTTAACGTCTATCCATAAATAAGTCAATTACTGGACTTTCAGCACCTGAATAGTTCTTAGCTGGGAGAACAAAAGAGTAACTGCATCCTAGGGAAAACCAGTTTTCTCCAACTTCTCTTTAGGAAATTAGGGTTTGAAGATTGAAAAATCCCCAAACAAGAGGGGCAGGCTTTCACAGTTGAAGGAAAGAGCAGTACATTATGACTGTGGGACCAGCCAAGGAAGCAGGAAGTTGACCCGGAGGAGAGAGACTCCGTGATTCTGAAGAGAAACCATGTGCAGAAAGAGGGCTCCTATATTCTTCAACAGAGTATGACCTAAGCCCAGAGAATGCTCCAGATTTGTGAGGAAACTGAAGCAGGGAAGTGTGTGTAAGGTTTTATTTCTTGTCTGGATCTGTATGTCTTCAGTGATACTTAAAGTAAAAAGACACACTGGTTTTGGAAACTTTTACAAAGTCTGTGTGTCTGTCTACTCTCAACCTTCACATGTCCCTGAACTTGTATATCTAGAAAGTCAACGAGATTCGAACTCTGGGAAAGAATGTGCTTAAGTCACTGGGGAGTCAGGGAAGGTGGATTGCGCATTGGTCCTGGAGGCCTGAGACACTGTGGACCAGTTGCCGTGTTTCCATGAAGGAGTAACAAAAAGTCTGTACCAAGGAAGTGTGCCAGAGAGGCCAAGGGGGGAGAGAGAGAGAGAGAGAGAGAGAGAGAGAGAGAGAGAGAGAGAGAGAGAGAGAGAGAGAGAACGTTGCAGCCTACTGAGAACCAGGGAAGTTTAAGAGCACATGGGCCCAGTGTACGAGGCTCAAACAAAGCAGCCTGATGCGTGTCCAGCCATGGGGAGCTCTACCAGGACTGTGTGTGACACAGAGAAACATAAAATGTGGTCCCCTGCTCTTTGGTCTATTTATATGTAAATGATGGTCATCATGTCCAACTATATCCTCAATGAGGCATTTTTGAGCTTGTGTTGAAAATGCAGAAAAAGTAGTATGACTGCTCTCACTGGTAGTGGTTTAACAGCCACTTCCTTTGCATCAATGACTACTGCCAAGCCAAGTGGTGCTTCCCATCCCTTCAAACTGAAGTACATAGGTGAGGATTCCACTGGAATAGCTGTTTCCACTTGGACATCCTTTAACTAGTTTTCATCTTTCAACTACCACCTGACAGTATGTAACTCTATAATAGTTTTATATGCATTTTATATAGTCCTTCATTAAAGAAGCAGGCCAACATTTAGTAGAATCAAGTACTCTTGAGGGACAAACTGGAAATATAGTATACTTTGCTTGTCCTTCCTGCTTGCTGTTGGATTTTTGGTGGACAAAAATATATGTTGGATCTCAAAAAGCAGCAGATATTTTCATCTAGTTAAAGCAACAAGCCAGTATTGTGCCTTTATTCATCATATAACTTGAATTGCAAGGCTCTTGTGGTTGCAAATTTTTTATTTTATCACACTATTTGAGGTTTTCATTCATTCATAATACATTTTATTCGATTCTTCACTATCAAGTTATCACCAGCCTTCTAGCATCTTTTAATTGCATTCCAGTATAAATGTTCATGTTAGTTCTATTTTATAACAGAGATATGCATTAAGCATATTACAGTTACAGGTTCTGATAAACAAGCAAAGTATATTGAGAGTTGAATATGTATTGTTTGGTTTTTTTTAAAAAAAGACCTGCTAATTATTATTGGAAATATTCTCTCTCTCTGGGCACTGAAAATTCTGTTATTTGCTCTTTTACAACTATCATCTACTTTTCTTACACAACATGTATTAGCTGATTCAAATGGTCACAGGTACTCATCTCCCAGTGCAAAGAGCTAGAAACAAAGAGTGGTCTACCCAAATTTTTAGATATATTATTTAAAAGTTAGATGGTGGTGTTCAACGTAGATTATTTTAAATACTAGAGAAAATGGGGCTCTTTTCCTGTGATATCATTCAGGCAAACAAGGCAAAACTTAATTAAATCCTCAACTCTGGGACCAGAAAATTTGAATTCATAAAGGATAATTCCTAACCATGTTACAAACTGTGTTTGATGTTTTGGTACAAGATTTCCATACAAAACTGTTGGCAGACTATGCCTGGTGGCAAATGTAGTTAAAACCAATTCCTACATATAAACACAATTGAGCAGCTCTGATTTTGGATAGTTGTCTATCACTAAAGCTGCTTTATTAAAATTGTGACTGTGCTGTGGTTCTCATGACACGGAGGACTAAAATCTCAATTATATTGTGTTGGCTCTGCCATAGGTACTGTGGCAATTCCAATCCAGCGACACGGCCTTCAGGGTACATACCGCACTTTTTAAAAATTGCTTTTTCAATAAATCATCGTTTTAAAAAGTGAAGGAGGAGAAGACGACAGTTTTAATTAAAGAAATAAAGTCTAAGAATATAAAGTAGTCTTACCTAGCCCTTTTGCTGAAATAGCCCAGTTACTAAGAAACTTTGCGCTCTTTTCAAAATTTGCTCTTTCTTCAGAGTGACTGAACACCCAACCTCACATGGCTGAGTTGCAAACGCACTCTTGCCAAGATCACAACCCAAGACTTGACGGGCTCAGTTATTTTTAATTAAATCCTGCCTGTTCACTTATTTTTATAAAAATATTTTCAGAAGTTTACATTATATAAAAATAATCTTGTATGACTTGGTAAATATCTTGATTAAAAAATGAGTACTATTCAGTTCACTCATTAACAATGACATGATAATCATGTGCTAAATTGTTAATGGCAATGCTAGGGAACTCACAGTAGCTAAATGGAACAGAACAGACAGGGAAGAAAAAAACAATCTTTTCGATACACAATAAAAAGTATTTTTTCAGTTACAAATTACAGTTGAAAAAGGAAATTATTACTAATTAAATTTCCCTCTATTGCTATAACCGGTACCGGGCCATCGGTGGGAACAATGGTGAGAGCACTATTATAGGCTTATCATCTGTGTTTTAACCAGCCTAACATATAGCCCTGCTTGGAGGAGAGCTGGACAAACATGGTTGTTAAAATGCCAGCAGTCACCAGAAGTCTGTCTACTTCAGCACTCCCACTATTGCGACCACTGGTGTAACTGCACTGATATGAAACTTAGGTAAAATAGGTGTTACAGTGAAGCTCAAATATGCAGTGGTTATCACCAAAAGGTGTCTAAAAAGGACCAAAATTCATAGCAGCTGTTATGCATAAAAAAATAAATAGTATGGTTATAGCGCTGAAATTATATTGATTTTGCAATATCAAATGTGGAAAAAATTTGTATCCCAAAGACTATGTATAAATTTTCATTAAGTAAGCTATGAAGAAAAGCTGAATGGGTGTCCCATTATCACTGGCTGAAATTAGGGATCCTGAAGTGTCCCCCAGTTTCTCTCCTGAGGGCAGTGTGGTTTGATGCTGGTCAGGGATATACTCCTCTGATTCCCAGCCCCATTTTTAAAAAGTAGTAAACAACCACTTCCTCCATTTCTCCTCCTGCTTCCCAGGCTCTTCAACCACTGTCTACTATTTCCAGCAAGGCCTACATTACACTCATCTTATCTGGACACAAACCACCTGAATACAAGCGGAGATTAACTGAAGACAATACAATTTACAGTGACCCCCCTGACGTCATACCTCTCTCTCTCAGCAATTCTGTGGTTACACAGCACTGTTGACCCTGGAACTTATCCAGCAAGAAAAGTGGTGTGTGTAGACACTGTACCTTCCTTTAAACTCCTGGGTTTGGAGAGCAGACCAAACTGCCCATCCAAATAAAGTATGGAGTATATGGGAAGCAGAGCGTTGGGAACATAAAGACTGTAGACAGCTGCTCTCAATGCAAAGGATTGGCTAACAACCTAGGAAATGCCAGGGCTATAAGACTTTAACGTGATATGATGTTTCTTTAATATTTTATATTTTTAATGCCATGCCATATTAAATGGGAAGGGAAAAATGGGACCTCGATTTTTAATGTTTCATTCATTAGCTCATAGGCAAACAGCTAACTTTTCAGAAGTTCAGTTCAAATTCAGATAAAGATCTAAATTTGGTTACTATCCTGATCCTTTTCAGTGTGCAAAATTAGACAGGACGACACTTTGGAAGATTTATGCACCAATTCATAGATTTTTTTAAGCCCAGAAGGGATTTTACGTTTACATCCAATTCATTTATATGCACGTTGAATAGTGGTGGGCCTAAATCTGATCTCTACAGAACTCCATAGACCCTCCTGCCTATTAGTCCCAAAATATTGTTACAAATGCTTCCTAGCATGCCATTTTGGTAGTTCTGCCCAGAAACAGTCATGTAAAAATGTAAAATAATTAAGGAAGAAAGTGAATCCAACTGAACCTCAAAAGCCGGCAAACTCTTATTCTTTGGATTAAACCAAATCATGTGACCCATCTTTAACTTGGACATTAACAAAATGCAGTAGATAAAAATGATTTCCAGAGTACAAGCATAATTAACTCAAAATACCCACTGCAAATATAAAAGAAAAAGCACCTTCAAATATTCAACAAATAGCATCATGCCACAACTATTGTTATCTGCTACTGCCAATCAGTATTGTTATGGTTGTACAAAGACTCCAGTGCACCAGACTGTCGCTAATTATGTATATTCAAGTGATTAGCAAGCACTTGTTGCCTGTTCACACCACCCTCCAAACAGCAGCCTTTGAGAGGAGAATAGACTGCAAATTTATTGAGAGAACACTGTTAATCCTTTGGGGAGAATGTAAATGTAAACAGGACTACTCTACATCAAGGTGCTTTGACAACAACAATCATCTGCATAAACACATGCTCAACAACAAACAGGTGTTCTATTTCACAACTAGCACCGATTTGATGCTTTCAAGTAAGCATTATGCACAAACTGTTAGAAGTACTTTGAAACCAGCTGCAATTACTATAATTAGCTGTTTTCCTGCACTTTGTTTTCCCCTCCTACCTGTTCAGTATTGTGCTGGCTGCAATCTGTAAACTCAAAGTAAAACCAAAGTTCCAAGACCTTCTTTTGAGACTACCACCTTCATCAAATTCATACTTACCATTAAAGCTTCACCAGTAGTAAAAAGATGCTTTGCATGAAATGGTTAACAGTCCTATCAATGTCAGGTCACAAGAATGACACTGCCATGAAAAGGAAAACAAGAAATGCAAAATGATAACACTATAAAAATAATAAGCTTTTGGTGATCAGGATTTCCTTTTATATCACCAGTAGATTACCATGGGATTGAAAAGACAAAGAATTTTCTTGTAAAGTGTCTCACAGATAGTATTACCAGACAATGGGTAGAAGAATCATAGGATTAGAAGGGAATGCTAGGATCATCTAGTCTAACCTCCTGCCAAGTGTAAACCACTCAAGACATATGGCTACTCAGCCTGCTTTTGAAAAACCTCTGGTGAAAGAACTTCCAAAACCTCCTTAGATGGCTTGTCCATTGTCCTACTGCTTTTACAGTTAGGAAATTTTTCCTGAGATTTAATCTAAATGTGCTATGCCGTAGTTTGAACCCATTGCCTTGTCTTGTCCTCTGTGGCACAAGAGAACAACTTTTCTTCATCTTTTTAATGGCAGCCTTGCAAGTATTTGAAGACTTCTATCACGACCCCTTAATCGCCTCTTTTCCAAAAAAATACATCCAATTCCTTCAGCCTTTGCTCATCTGGCCTTCATTCCATCCCTTTGATCATCTTTCTCACTCACCTCTGGATCCTTTCCAGTTTCTCCACATCCTTTCTATATATTGGTGACCAAAATTGGACATAGTATTCCAATGGAGGGCTAACCAGTGCCATGTAGAGCGGTACTATCACCTCCAGTAACTTGCATGCTATGCCTCTCTTAATATGACCTAAAAATTGCATTTTGCTTTTTTTGCAATAGCATCGCATTACGGACTCATCTTAAGGTTGTGATCCATCACTGCTCCCAGATCCTTCTCAGCCCTGCTGCTGCCAAGCCAGTTATCCCCCAATCTGTACTTGTGCATTTTGTTTTTCTTCTCTAAGTGTAGCACCTTACATTTGTCTTTGTTGAATTTCATTTTGTTGTCTATAGCCATTCTCCAATTTATCATGGTCACTCTGAATTTTAGCTCTATCCCCCAGAGTGTTAGTAATGCACTCCCCCAGTTAAGTGTCATCTGCAGATCTGATCAGTATGCTCTCTACTCCTACACCAAGGTAGTTAATAAAGACGTTAAATAACACCGGACTCACAACAGATCCCTGTGGAATCCCACTTGAGACTTCCCTCCAAACTGACATTCTACTAATATTTACTCTTTGTTTGTAGTTGCTTAACCAATTATGTATACATTTAATGGTAGTTCTGTCAAGCCTGCATTTCTCCAGCTTAGTTTCACATGATATTCTGAGAAGTCAGAAGTCTTGTTGAAGTCCAGGTATATTATGTCCAACGCATTCCCCTTATCCACCAAACTAGTTACCCTTTCAAAGTAGTAAAGCAAGCCTGTATGGCATGATTTGTTATTGGTAAATTCACACTGGCTTCTAGTGATTACCCCTTCACCCTCCAGATATTTGCAAACTGAATGTTTTACATGTTGCTCTAGTAGCTTCCCAGGTATGTAAATCAAGCCGACTAGTCTATAGTTATCCGGCCCCTTCTTTTTTCCCTTTTTTAAAGATGGACACTACATTAGCCCTTCTCCACTCTTCTGGGACCTCTCCTGTCATCCATGAGTTTGCAAATATTATTGCCAGAGACTGATATTTCTTCAGCAAATTCCTTCAGTACCCTCGAGTGAGTAGCATGAACCCCACTGATTTGAATTGCTTCAAATTAATCAGAAGATCTCTGACATGTTCTTTACTTATCCCAATCTACATCCTTTCGCCTTCATTCTCTGTGGCAACTTTGCTAATCATCCAGACATGTTATCTTTTGTGAGAAGTTTGAAGCAAGGTAGGTATTGAGCAGCTCTACACCTTCCTATCACCTTCCATTACCAGTTCCCCTTAACCATTGAGCACCAGATCCACACCATCCTTGATCTTTCTTTTTGTCTGATATATCTGAAGAACTCCTTCTTGTTATCTCTAAGCGTTCCTTGCCAGCTGCAACTCATTCTTTGCCTTGGCTTTCCTGAGTACCCCCACCCCACCCCCCAGTCACACAATTCCCATGTATATTTTCTTGGTGACAAGCCCCCTCCTTCAATCTCTTTTGATTTTTATATAGTTAAAAAGCAACTTGTACAGCCACATTGGTCTACTGTGGCTCTTCTGATCTTTCTTTGGAGTCGGAATACCTTGATGTTGAGCCTCTAGTATTACATCTTTTAGGAACAGCCAGCCCCCTTCAACTCCTTTTCTTCCTAATAGGTCTTTCCATGGGATCTTGCTTACCATTTCTCTGAGTTGATTGAAATCTGCCTTTCTGAAGTCCAGTGTCCTTGTTTTGCCATTCTCATGTCCTCCTTGCAATATGATCTTGAATTCTATCAGATCATGATCACTTCCTCCTAAGTTCCCAACCACCTTCACATTCACAACTAATTCATCCCTATGAGTCAAAACCAGATCCAAATTGATGACACCCTAACTATTTCTTCAACTTTCTGAATCCATTACCAGCTCACCTTCTCCATTGATCAGCAGACCTGCACCATCCTTGATCTTTTCTTTTTGTCTAACATATTTGAAGAATCCCTTCCGAATCAAAAAGTTGTCCCCTATACATGCTAACAATTTGCAGGGTGTTATGTTTTGCTGTAAAAGTCTTTCAACAGATATCACTTTACTTTCTAATGCAGTTTCGATTTTTAGTCCCTTCTCCAGAAATTAGCCCCTTCCCCTTGTCTTTTAGGATAAGATATTAGGAAATTTAGACTAGAAATTAGACGAAGGTTTCTAACCATTAGGGGAGTGAAGTTCTGGAATAGCCTTCCGAGGGAAGTAGTGGGGGCAAATGACTTATCTGGCTTTAAGACTAAGCTTGATAAGTATATGGAGGGGATGTTATGATGGGATAGTTTAATTTGAGCAATTGATTTTGGATTATCCGCAGATAAGTCTGCTCAATGGTCTGTGGGAATGCTGGATGGGATGGGAACTGAGTTACTGCAGAGAAATCTTTTTTGGGTGCTGGCTGGTGAGTCTTGCCCACATGCTCAGGGTTTAGCTGATCGCCATATTTGGGGTCGGGAAGGAATTTTCCTCCGGGGCGGATTGGCAGGGGCCACGGAGGTTTTTCGCCTTCCTCTGCAGCATGGGGCATGAGTCGCTTGCTGGTGGATTCCCTGCAGCTTGAGGTCTTCAAATCTCACTTTTGAGGATTTCAATAACTCAGTCATGGGTTCGGGGTTGTTATAAATGTGTATGGGTAGGGTTTTGTGGCCTGCCTTGTGCGGGAGGTCAGACTAGATGATCATATTGGTCCCTTCTGACCTATGAGTCTATGAGTCTATGAGTCTTCATTACTTGAGTATAGATGCACATAGGCCAGGTTTTTGTCACCACCTCCTACAGGACCTAGTTTAAAGCTCTCCTAATCAGGTTAGCCAAACAATGTCCAAAGATGCTCTTTCCAGTATTTGACAGATGGAGCCCATCCCAGCACAATAATCCTCTTTCCTGGAACATCAGGCCATTTGCAAAGAAGCCAAAGTCCTTTCACCAACATTACCTGCGTAGACATGCATTTACTTCCACAATTCAATGGTCCCTGCCTGGACTTTGTCCTTCAACAAAGAGCATAATAACCGTGTTATTGATAGACACCTTTCCCAATATACTAATCTGACTTGAGCATATGACTAAAGAAAAAATAATTTCATTTTCTCTTTTAGTTCAGTTTTAGTTTAGTTTTAGGAATCCGTGTGCGACTTTTATTTCGTGGATCTATAATGTGTCCACAACCACCCAAATTTCATTTTGGCTGAACATTTCCATGAGGGGTATCTGCCTCAAGGTAAATATTAGAAATTTTTATTACCATTGAAATTTTAATGAAAATCATCCAACCGTTCTTGAGAATGTGGCTAGGAAAAGGTATGTTGTTTTGCACATATGAAATTTTGGCAACCTTTTCTCTGAACAGCTCTAGTGACTTCATGCTTTAGACCAGAGACCTGAAATTTGTCAGGGGGTGCCCTTTCTGTTAAGGATGTGCCTTTTGCCATCATCATGAAAACCCATTCAAATTTGGCCAAGTTACAAACCAGAAGAACATAAGAATGGCCACACTGAGTCAAACCAATGGTCCATCCAACCCAGTATCCTGTCTTCTGACTGTGGCCAATGCCAGATGCTTCAAAAGTGAATAAATAGAACAGGGCTATTATTGAGGGGATTCATCTCCCATCATCCACCCCCAGCTTCTGGCAGTTACAGGCTTAGGACACCAAGCGCATGGGGCTGCATCCAATTATACTTTTGGCCTTCACAACATCCACTGGCAACGAGTTGCACAGACTGACTGTGAATTGTGTGAAGTGCTTTCTTATACATTTGTTTTAAATCTGATAACTATTAATTTTATTGGGTGACTCCTGATTCGTGTGTTACATGAAAGGATAAATAACACTTGCTTATTCTATTTCTCCACAGCATTCATGATTTTATAGATTTCTATCATATCCCCCTCCTTAGATGTCTCAAGCTGAAAAGTCTCAGTCCTTTTAATCTCTCTTCATATGGAAGCTGTTCCATATCCCTAATCATATCTACTGCTCTTCTCTGTACTTCTTCCATTTCTATTACATCTTTTCTTATGTGTGGTGACCTGAACTCCATGCAGTATTCAAGGTGTGAGTATACCATGGATTTATATAGAGGCATTAAGATATTTTCTGTCTTATTATCTATCCCTTACCTAATGATTCCTAACTTGGTTTACTTTTTTGAATCCCGCTGCACTTGGAGCTGATATTTTCAGAGAACCATCCACGACTCCAAGATTTTTTTCTTGAGTGGTATGAATTAACTTAGACCCCATCATTTTGTATGTATTGTGGCAAATGGCCAGCTTCTCCCTAGTGGTCTAGCATTTTGCCTCTCGTAGTGGGCCAGGGCGTCGCTGGTTACCCCGTCTCCCCAGGGAGGGGGGTAGGGACCTGGGCCCACCCGCTCCTCTGGGTTCCGGCCCAGGGGCCCTATGAGTAGCAGCTATGTGCTGCTGGCACCATATTTGCAGCTGCAGACTTTTCTCCTGAGCTATTTTCCCCCCCTGACCTTCTGGCTTCTTAAGCCCAGTACCTTCCTCAGGATTTCACCTTTCTTCCACACACCACTGTATTCCGTTCGGCTCCTCTTTACAACTCCACACCACTCCTCTGCTCAGTAGCACCACACAACTACTCCTCCAACTCATGCACTGTCTCTCAGAAGTAGAGGGTTTTTATCTGGCACTTATATACCACCCTTCTACTACTCCCCTACTGCCCTGTGCCCTCACTATACCACAGTATAGTTAGGATTATGTTTTCCAATGTGCATTACTTTGCATTTATCAACAATGAATTTCATCAGCCATTTTGTTGTCCACTCACCCACTTTTGTGAGATCCTTTGTAGCTCTTCACAATCTGCTGTAGACTTAATTATCTTGAGTAATTTTGAATTCTCTGCAAATTTTGCAATCTCACTGTTTATCCCTTTTTCTAGATCATTTATTAATATGTTGAACTTGTGGGACACCACTATTTCTCTCCCCCCATGCTGAAAACTGACCATTTATTCCTACCTTTGTTTCCGATCTTTTAACCAGTTACTGATCCAGAAGAGGACCTTCCCTTGCATCCCATGACTGCCTACTTCACTTAAGAGACTTTGGTGACGGACCTTGTCAAAGGTGTTCCTCAATGTACAAGTACACTATAGCCACTGGATCACCCTTGTCTACACGTTTGTTGACCCCTCAAAGAATACTAATAGATTGGTGAGGCATGATTTTTCTTTACAAAAACCATGTTGACTCTTCCTCAACAAACTCTGTTCATTTTGTGTCTAGGAATTCTGTGGTTTGCTATAGTTTCAACCTATTTGACTGGTTGAAGTTATGCTTACTGGCCTGTAATTGCTAGGATCAACTCTGGAACCTTTTCAAAAAATTGGTGTCACATTAGCTATTCTCCAGTCATCTGGTACAGAAGCTGATTTAAGTGATAGGTTAAATACCACAGTTAGTAGTTCTGCAATTTCATGTGTGAGGTCCTTCAAAACTGATGGATGAACACCATCTGGTCCTAATTACTTCTTATTGTTTAATTTATCAATTTGTTCCTAAACCTTCACTAATGCGCCACCTAAAAAAAATAGCTCAAGTATAGGAATTTCCCTCATATCCTTCACAGTGAAGACCGAAGCAATTTCATTTAGCTTCTCCACAATGGCCTCATCTTCCTTCAGTGCTCTTTATCATCTTGATTGTCCAGTGATCCCATTGATTGTTTGGGAGGTTTTCTGATTCTGTACTTTTAAAAAAAAAGTTGCTGCTAGTGTGTCTTTCGCTAGTTGCTATTCAAATTCTTTTTGAAACACAGTCGGAAACCTGTTGAATGACAGGATGGAAATAACTGCATCATGGGACATTGAGCCTGCACCCATGATGCGCTGCAATCCTCTCCGTCTTCCCACAACTCCTAGCAGCACAAGGTAGCAAGTTGCACAATGGGATAGCTGCCCACAGTGCACTCCTCTCACTGTTGATGCTACAGCACCAATTGTGGATGCACTTCAGGGACACAATAAGTACTGTTTCGACAGGCACAAGCATTGTAATTATAGCACTTTTTGATCATCGCTGTAACTTGAGCTGACAACATTTTCTAGTGTAGACAAGGTTTTTGTCAAGAGATAGGAGGACTTCTCCAGAATTGTATTCCCAGCTCCCCCACACACCCTGTACTCCTGAGTGAGTCGTAACTTCACTATCTCAGTTACTTCATTGTAAAATGCATCAGAGTTGAGAAGTTTAACAGTGAATTACAAAGGAAAAATATTCTCCCATTATTGCTCATTAAAATAATCTTCATATGTTATAAAAGTTCCCACAGAAACTCTCACCAAAAAAAAATGCTTTTCTTGTTTCTTTGCACTAGAAATGTCAGGACCCGATGCCCCTCTTTTTGCTGGAGGACTCTCTAGAAAACTGGAGTGGGAACGTGATAATGCATTGGACTTAAACATGAGCTTCAACTTTTTTACTGCTTATTCATATATGAACACCACCTCCCGTTCTTCAGAGTGCCGCAGCAAAAAAAAAAAAAAAAAGTAAGTTAGAGTATGGTATTCATAATGCTTTTTAAAAACAAAATACAAAGTCTTTTCGTTTTGGAAATAAGTCAGGAGGAGCACAAAAGTGCACAGACAAAATTTTCTTTGCAGTACACCATAAGTACTTGTAAAGAACCATCAGATACATTGATGAAAATTGTTAGATAATTAAAAGGCAGTTAAGATCTACAAAGACCTATACATATGCTACAGTTGGCTACAATGGGACAACTTACTTTGCATAAAGTTAAACATGTGCTTAAGTCTTTGCAAGATCAGTATGAAAGTATTCCCAGCAAAATGTATTGAAGCAGACAAAGTTTAAAATAAATCAGACAATGAAAAACTAGCCAAAAGAAACTAAGAAGCCAGGGGCCTCAAAGCAAAAAGAAATTAATTTTAACATAAGGCTGATCACTATTTTATAGAGTCTGTCAACTCAAAATTTATTATTTTTAAAAACGAAATGCATTTAGAGTCTCTCCCATGAACATTCTATTTAGTTCTGATGAAATATGAGGTTTTTATAGGGATAAGTCGGATGGCTGTGGAGAAGGGTACAGCACAGGTAAGTAAATAAATATACCAGGCTGATGTTCTAAAGGCCATTTTAAATTTTTCTGTGAATATTCATATACAGCATGACTGACAGCAACATTATACAGGAATGATCCAGGCCTGACTACTGTCATCTGTAGCGTTTTCCCCCAGGAAGGCAGGAATTTTAGGACTAAAGATACCGCTCTCCAAATCTGGTATCTGCAGCTCCCCCAGAATCCAGTATCTGAGGGTTGAGAAGATTCCCAAAAAGACTCTGTGCAACTGCAAGCAAGGGTACCTCTCCCAAAGCTCGGGTCTTGCAAGAGGTGCCCCGTATTTTCCTTCCTCCCACTCCTCCACAAAGAATAATGTGCCTGGAGAGAGCCAGCCTGTGTTCATGCATACTTTTTGAAGAATGTCTTGAGCAGTCTGGGTGAAACTAATCTACTTGTTTCTACAGATAGCAATGATTAGTCACCAGACGTATAGGGGAGGATGGGGGGTTCGTGTAGTACACAAGAACATTTAAAACAGGAAATATGCTTTTTTATATGTTTTGTTAAACAAGGATATGATATAATTAAACAACCTAACACATTTATCACCAAGGCCGATTAAATGAAATTGCTTATGCCAGAATATCCAAAGCAAAGAAAATGCATTGTAATGGAGATTAAAGTCCCCTGTGCCATTGTAATTGAAGTACAACAAATCTTTTAAGCAGCCTTTGTGGTACTCACATTCACTTCTCTAATTCAGAGTGAAACAGTTGCTCTCCTTACATCCTGTTCTCATGTGGCTTTCAGAGGCAGTGCATGAGTATGATGATGTCACCCTGGTGCTGCCTGAGAACACAAAGTACCAGGAAGCGTCAAACCCTCTCAGTCTGCATGGGAACTAGCACATGGACAAAGGTTGTAAAACTGGAAAATTACAAATATAATTTTAAAGCAAAATTTCAATATTTTATTTCTAAAGGCACAGTTAGTAATATTTAAAGGGGAAACTGTGGTGGTTTTTAATTTTTTTTTTTAAAGTTTAGGATGTAAAATTAACAGCTGATTTCCAGTTTGCCCCTACTGTCTTAACTTGGGAACACAAAACAGCTGAAATACAAAAGGCTGACCTCCAACAAAAGTAGTAAACACCTATACATACTTTCTATCTCCCTTCTCTCTCCCCATAAAAAACCTATGATTTCAGATTAAATCAGCAGTCATCACATCAATCAGCAAACTACATTTATGACCTTGAGAAGTTAAAAAGTACCAGGCAAGAACGAATGAACTCATGGTCCCGAGGAGGTGGGGCGGGAGGGGGGTGTTTCTTTTCACAAGTTAGAGGCTTTTTTAAAAAAAAAACTTATTTAAAAAAAATTTTGCTTCCAAAAGCTCTATTCAGTCTCTCCATTATGTAATAGTTCTTTAGGAAACAGTCAGCTCCCCTGACAACTGGGATGTTTTGCCAGCGTGGCTTTGTCTAATCCTAAAGCAGTACTTGGCTATGCATTGAGCCCAGTGGCTGTCTGTGATCTGAATGCCAATTAAGAGTGCTGTCCTTGTCATCTGACAAACCCGAGACTAAAAGGTCCATCTGAGGTCAATAAACTGTCTGGACTACTTTCATGAGCTTAATATATTAGAAAAAGCAGCCCACAATGCATCTTCTTCCTTAAAAGAATAACAGTAAGGAAAAACAGCACCTGACATAAAATCTTCATTAAAGGATATTTAGGTAAGAGAAATGAATTCTTCAAGTTTTATTTCTATTTTGCTTTCTTAAAATAATTTACTGAATTATCAATTAAGATTTCACCTCCTAGTGGAGTAATGGAAATGAGAACAATCTCTGTATTTCTACTACTTAAAAAGTGAACATACAGATATTTCCAAAACTCTTAACATACACACACAAAATAAAATACAGACAGCAACCTTGAAAAGTTATAGATAATTAATATTGATACAATGGCATCTGTCCTATATCTTTTTTTTTTTAATTTACACCAAGGCCATCCCTTGCAATCATTTAGTCGAGTATCTATAACCACTACTACTTCTATTTCATATATTATAGGGAAAAAAGACAAAGATTTTTAAGTATTCATTGTGAAACAGACCAACATTTTCCAACAGTGTGTTTGCTCAGCAGTGCTGGGTTACTTCAAATTCCTTTTTCAGGTATTTACAACAGATCTTTGAAAATGACAACAATTTGATATAGGATCCCTCAATTCCAACTTTGAAATAAACTTCTACTTTTGGACAGAAACATCAATTTTTGCACATTATACATAGAATCTATTTATTTTCTATTTTATTTTTGTTTATTATTTACTTAGGGCCAATTAACTAACATTCTCTTTATGTTTGTGCAACTATATCATCCTAGGCAGCGTGGATCAATTTAGTCTCATACTATATAGCTGAAGTTGCAAGGTTATAGAATATCCCAATCAAAGATGCTAAAGTTTAAATTTCAATTTTAAGGACCTTTGTGAGAGATTAGCAACTGTTTCTTTAGGATATAATTCTTTTAAAAAATCGTCATGGGAAATCTAAACTCAAATGTTCTATTCTGCACTCCTTACACGAGTACCTTAAAATGACATGAAACAAAGAGGATGCTCTGTTTTCCTCACTTACATGATTTTCCCTTTGATACAGATTTTCAATTGACATATTGTAGGAAGAGTACAATATCAAGTTGAAACTTGTAGTGTAATTCTCAGGGGAAAATATGTCTATTTTGCATCAGTCTTTATGTAGCATATAGAATTACAAAAGATAACGCAAAGAGAACTTTGAGTTTTTGTGGGGGAGTTTAATCTTGTTTTATATACTGTAGCTCAATTCATTTAAAAATCTGTGTGGTTATTCATTAAGTTTATGATGTTCACCCTAACTCACTGCTGAAATATTCTTGGCATTTTAAACTAAGATTGTTGTCAGACAGATACACAAACTAAAGATGCAAGTATATCGACCTGATATACATTATGTACAACGTATCTTACCTCAACCCAGCACGGCAGTGTAGACCAGGCCTAAGAGATGGATATAATTAATTCCACTGTAAGACTGTCACTTTTTAAATTAACAGTTGCTTTGAGTATGTTATTAAATTAGCTCCCTCAATTCCCTGAACCCATTTTCGTGCTTCTTTTTCTTCCTCCTGTCCCCTGAATCTCTGTTTTGCCCTCTCCACATCCTTGCCAGTCTTCTGTCCCATACAAATAATGTTTTTTAATATATCTTGTGTCTGATCCCACTATAACTAATCTGCTTAGGAAGCAATATAACTGTTTCAGAATGAGTTATACCACTATAAGGTTCAAGTGAATTCATTCCCATTTTGAGTTAACTATTCCATACTCCTACAAAAAAAAAAAAAAAAAAAAAAAAAAAACAGACTTCAGTGAGAAACTGCAGAGCTGGAACTCATATGCAAACTTGACACAAACAAACTGGGTCTGAATGGGGACTTGGAATGGTTCTCTCATTACAAGAAGTAATGGTCACTGTTCACACATTCTCACTTTCTAATCAATGGTTGTGAATAGGCTTCATCTATTCTAACTGAATGAACTTTGTTAATACCTACCCTTCCCACTGTTGTTTCTTACCCTTGGATGTTTATATATATATATATATACACACCTCCTATCTGATTTCTATTTCATGCATCTGATGAAGTGAGTTGCAGCACATGAAAGCTTATGCCTGCAGAAATGTGTTAGTCTTTAAAGTGCTACAGGACACTCGTTGTTTATACCACATCAGGTACTCCTTTTTGAGTTCATGAACACGTAGGTTCATGGTGGGTGGGGGAGATAAATTATAGAAATGCAGAACCCATCAATGGCCCCTAAACAATTTGGGAACACCAAGTATTAAGAGTATTAAACCTCCTGTGCACTGCCAAGCTTTAGGACCCATAGCAATAGCACCCTGTCAATAGCAACATGCAAACCTCCTTGACAACATACAACCGACTAGCATATTAACTGGTAGCAATCAGGTGTGGGCAGCTTCCAAATGGTGAAGGCCACAACTGCTTGTTGAGGGGGACTCATGCTCGTGGGCCAGTGACGCAGCTCCAGGGTGAGCAATGCACAGATTTCAAGTAAACTGACTTTCCATAAGCTTTCCTCCATGCTATCAGACAGCAGCATGAAAACTTTTTTGAAACTGAAACAGTTTGAAAAGGACACTGACTAGAGAAAACCAGACAAAGTACGGCATACTATGGAAGGAACCATGGTAATTTGAACCTAAAACCCAGAATCGCAACAAGTTTTGGTACATATCTCACAATCCATCATAATAAATAATCCATAATATATATTGAACCTAGCAGAGGATCATTACACACTGGGATACCTTCACAAAATGATGTGCACTTATTTTTAAAAAGCGTAGTGTTGTGTGGACATGATGATTCACAAAGAAAGTAGCAAAACCCATTTCAGACAAAGCAGTTTAGATGCACTCTTTCTTTTCAATTATACCTGCCTAATTACAGAGTGGTAAAAAATTTGCAACCCTATGTTGAAAACCTTTCCCACACAGATATGGAATTCATTTTTCTAGTATGTCCATGCTTCCTAGCCAGGGGAGTGAGAGCACGTCCTTCTTCCACATCTAGTCTCCTTCCCTAGCCATCCTGCACCTTTTATTTATATTACTGCTCTAGCAGGCCCATAGTTAACCCTTTTCCTCCGTGTGTGACATTTACATTATGAAGCTGCTTATACTGTATCTTTGTAATTCCCCATCAAACTAACACCAATCCCCACTCCGAGATCACACTGAAAGACATTTTGCATCAAGACCAACAAATTTAGAAAATCTGCAGGCTGAGCAATTTTGGAAATACAAGTAGCCAAATGGCCATAAGCATCTGAGCACAGAATTTTTCTTCCTCATCATAGATCCTAGTGAGCGCACCCTGCCAGCCTCTCAGTAGAATTGTTGTGATAGGTATCTAAGCCTCTATGTTCCAGATCCCCAAGGCGTTTCAAGCTCCTGGAGCCTAAACAGCGTCCACCCACTGCTCCAATCTCTGGGACCACACATTCACTCTGCAGACTTATCTGGCATCCTCTTCAGAGTGTTGGAACCAACTATCCAGATGCTAGCCTCTCTAGGTGCAACTCAGATGCCCCTGTACTTAAACACACCCATCCAGTACTTCACCTCCAAAAGACATGACACTTCTGGTTTCCAATTTCACTCTTCATTCTTCCTTGCAGTTAGTCTGGTTAAGGTGAAGCTGTGTTCTTACAAAAAGAGTTTCAGATACCTTTTAATGACAATTTTCCCCTCTAAATAATGCAGATGATGGATTAACAATTAACTTCAGTATCAAGAAAACTGACTGAAAACTATATTAAAGAGCAGAATTATCAGACACATAGGTGAACATGATATGTTGAGGAAGAGTCAACATGGATTTTGTAAAGGGAAATCATGCCTCACCTATCTCTTGGAATTCTTTGAGGGAGGGGTCAACAAACACAAACAAGTGTGATCCACTGTATATAGTGCTCTTGGATTTCAGAAAGCCTCTGATAAGGTTCCTCATCAAAGGCTCTTAAATAAAGTAGGCAGTCACAGGGTAAGAGGGAAGTTCCTTTCATGGATCACAAACTATATAAAAGATAGGAGAAACAGGGTAGAAGTAAACAGTAAGTTTTAACAGTGGAGAGAGGTAAACAGCACATTCCCCAAAGATCTGTATTTGGACCAGTGCTGTTCAACCTATTCATAAATGATTTGGAAAAAAGGGAGGTTTACCTGCAGACAATACTGTATTACTCAAGATAGTAAGTCCAAAGCTGACTGTGAAGAGTTACAAAGGGATCTCACGAAAGTGGGTGACGGAGCAATAAAATGGCAGATGAAATTAAATGCAAAGTAATGCACACTGACAAACATAATCCGAACTATATATACAAAATCATGGGGTCTAAATTAGCTCAAAAAAGATTTTGGAGTCATTGTCAATAGGTCTCTATCTGGTGAGTGATAAGAAGGGATAAGACAACAAAAAAATATTATAATGCCACCACATACATCCCTGATATGCCTACATCTGGAATACTACATACAGTTTTTGGTTGCCCCACCTCATAAAAGGTATATTAGAATCAGAAAAAATACAAAGAAGAGCAACAAAAATTATCAGAAGTATGAAACAGCTTCCATATGAAGAGAGATTAAAAAGACTGGGACTGTTCATCTCAGAAAAGAGAGGACTAAAGGACGATATGATAGAGCTCTATATAAAAAAATAATGTTGCGGAGAAATTGAATATGGAAGTGTAATATACCCCATCCCATAACACACAAACCGGAGTCACCCAGTGAACAACAGGTGTCAGGTTTAAAATAAATAAAAGGAAGTACTTCTTCACACAATGCATAGTCAGCCTGTGGAACTCATTGCCAGGGGATGTTGTGAAGGGCAGATGTCCTTAAAAAGGTTTTTAAAAGAATTAGGTAAGTTTGTGAAGGATAGGCTCATCAATGGTTCTTAGCCAAAACAGTCAGGGATACAACCCCATGCTCTGGATGTCCCTAAATCCCTGACTGCCAGAAACCGGGAGTGAATGACAAGGGACGTATGATTCGATAAACTACCCTGTTCTGTGTGTCCTCTTTGAAACATATGGCACTTGCCATTGTCAGAAGACTGGATACTGAACTAGATGAACCATTAGTCTGACCCAGTATAGCCATTCTCAGATTCTTAAAAGGAAGGGACCAAATATGTTAATGAAAAAATCCTGGCAGTATTTTTATCATCATTAATAATAATAAAATTAATTAAATATTTGAGAGGAAAAGGACCCTTAAAATGACTGAAAAAAATTTAAAGGTCGTCTCTATTAAGGCATTAGAAAACAATGAATATCTTTAGAATGAAGAAAAACTGCTAATCACGTGTTTTACCTCTGGAGAATTCTTTGTAGTAGAAAAGCAGGAACCACAACCGAGGAAAGGAATAAAGTTGCCGTGGTGAGTTTAGAAACAATCATCAAAAGGGTCTCTGGGACCTCAGCCAGCTGTAGAGTTTTGTACTGAACTGTCGCTCCACCGAGAAGAGGGGAGCCCCTAAATAACTATTTTTCCTATGCACACCAGCTATAATATCAAAGTGAATTTGTCCTGAATGAAATTTAAGATCTTTAACAATTCTTGGGGGCGGGGGAGGAGTATGAAATGGCTTGCCAAATGCATAATTCTTACAAAAAACATATTTCCCTAAAATTCTTTTCCCCCACTCTGAAAAGAACAACTGAAAGGAATCAGATGCATTTTCTGGCAATTTTTAGTAAGAGTCTGCATAGTATTTATATACATTAGAAGAAGAAAAAGACAGTATGGTAAAAAAAAAAAGTGCTTTGAGTAACCCTTGTGAACATTGCTTTGTGACTATTAATCTTCCTAGCATCACCTATAGAAGCAGATTAACACAACTGAGTTCAACCAGCAAAGAATGACTAAGAGGGAATACAGAAAAACTTAAAAATGATCCTTTTTTTAAAAAAGTCAGATGTAGATTACCTAAAATTCTAATTGGCTTGGTCAAGTTTTGCACTACTGCTATGACTAGTCCTGGCAAGAGCTGTTCAAAACTTGAAATTTCCTGTTCACATTTTGAAATTTCGTTTTGGTTCAAATTGAAATGAAAAAAAATATTTACAAAATTTCCTAAAAATCCTAAATTCTGAACAAAACTTGGTTTTGGAAACTTTTTGTTTCAGAAATCTGAAATTTCATTTTCAATTTTATATTTTTATATTATTTTATTATTTCATAACATTTCAACAGATCATTAAAACTAGGTTTCCACTGGAAGTTGTAGAAATCCAATCACTGGAGGTTTCCAAGAACAGGATAAACACACACTTGCGATGGGTGGTCTAATTTTGCTTGGTCCTGCCTCAGTGCAAAGGGCTGGACTTGATGGCTTCTTGAGGCCCCTTCCAGCCCCACATTTCTATGATTTTATAATATGCATTGGGTCAAACTATTTCCAACTTACAACACAAAAAGGAGACACTTTGATTTAGAACAAAAGATAAAATATTTCAATCACTCCCAAGCAGCTGTTCTTCACTGAAAAAAAATTAAAATACTAAAAATAGAACATTTGAACTATTACATCATATTATGACATCACCATGAGTAACACACTACTACTGATGTTAATGTAAAAATAAGTTAAAAAATAAAATTTAAAATTAAATTTAAAATTCCATAAATGAGTTTTCCATTATGAAAATGTTTTAATTTTCATTTCCTCCCTGCTTCAATATTCTCCAAAATTGACACATTTTCCTAAATGTTTCGATTCAAACAAGAACAGCATTTTTCCATTGAAAAATATTTTGATGAAAATTTCTACCCAGCTCTAGTCATAGCCAAGGCTGGGTCATTTACAACTGTGACCAAAACTGGGTAAGTTTTGTATGGGACAATTCCAATATAATTAGAACAATACATGTGTAGATGTATATATAATTTCATTCTGTCCAGCCTCTTACAATTTTTGTTATTTTTTATTTTGCTCCTTCCACTCTGTCAATGTTATTCTCTTAATTTTGTGCCTGGAACAGAACACAGTATTTGAGGTACACAATAGATCACAGCAATGAAAAGGAGGGAATATTACCCACTTGCTTAATAATGTTTTATTTATGCAACCCAAAACGACATTTGTATTTTTGCAATCTTACCCCATTGCAAACCATATATATCTAATTAGTTGTTTATCACCAGTCCTGGATCTCCTTCAGTAGTGCTGCTTCCTTGGTTTCTTCCTCCCAGCTCACTATGTCTATTTTATATAGTATCTCTCCAGATCTATTTGTCCAAATTTTTTTGAAGTTGAATCTCATTTTATTATTTTTTATCTTTATCATCCCTCTAAATGATCCCTTTTTATTACTAAGTTGCTAAGAGAGACTTTATTAGCAAATTATCCTTCCCCACTATGAATAAAACAATAACAGGAATTCTTATACGTGGTCAAGTTCCAGAATTAAGTAATAGTCACCGCCTAGTTTCTTTGTTCAACACAGGTTGCAAAATATTTTCTAAAACTGCATCTAACAGATTCATTTTTAGTTGATTTAGTATATTTATAGTATATTTTAGTTGATTTAGTATATCAATTTTAGTCCAGAAAGGAAAAGGAATAGAACAATAGAGATTTAATTTAATTTTGGATTCTCTATTAAAATGCAATCATATTGCCTTCATAGCATTTAACAACCCTATTGCCTTCATAGTATTTAAGAATGAAAAAGGCTGTTGGGTTATCTGTTACTCATGTTGAAGAGTGAATGTGAGTATAATGTTTATATAAAATAAATTTTAATCTTAGATCTAATTTCCATACACACTGAACCAAATTTTCTCAAAATTCAAACCAATAAATCAAAATAATCTTCTTTAATTTACAGAGAGGAACTTATTAATGTTGTCCAAACTCACTTCTCCTTTTTCCCTTAATTTCTGTATGAAAAAAAAAAAAAAAAGTGTTGAACAGCCCTGCCTCATTCAAAGAAATCTTCTGAAGGGAGCACTGACTGAAGCACAGCTCCCCAGAAGCAGTCACCTCATTAAGCAAGGCACACCCACACAGTCTGAACGAACTTTCATTTAAATTAATTGAAATTTTTCCTCTTATTTTAGTGGAAGCTGAATCAAGCACTGGAATGAGGCAATAGTAATCCACAGGAGTCTGTTTACATTTCGCATGTAACAGGGATCCAGGTACTGCACCAAGCCAAATTACTCTAGATTATGGAGTTTCTTAGCTATATTTTCTGTTAAGAAAGATTTTGAAATTCCATTAAACACACACTAACTATGCAATCTCATCACTGTGTTAAAAACTCAAAGAATCAGGAAACACCAGCATTAAAGGTGCACATGCCACTTTAATTCTACCCATTGGGCAACACACATTATGATAAAGTCTTAAATTATATGAAGACGTAAGTTTTCATACATATATTTTTACTTTAAACTTGTCAGGTGCATTTGGCAAGTGTCTCAGGGAATGAGACATGATGACCAATGCACTTTTTTTTCTTAATAGGCCATGCTGGTAGCAGCACCTCAACTTAAAGTTGGTAACTACTTTGCATTATAAGACCCTACTTTCAGTTGCCAAACTTTAAACATTTTGAATGAAATTTTCTGTGCCAAGTGTTTGCCTCAGGCTGAATGTTTTAACGAAAGTCTCAGCTAAAACAGCTCAACCATTTCTGAGAATGAGCTTAGGGAAAGATATGTGGTTTTGCCCATGTTAAAAAGTTCTGATGACCTCTTTGTTGAAAAGCTCTCGTGATTCCATGCTTTGGAACAGGGATTTGAAATTTGCAAGGTGAGTCATCCTGGTGTCATACAGATGCCTTTTGTCATCCTTGTGAAAAACCACTCACATTTGGCCAAGTTATACACCTCCAAAAAAAATCTCACTTTGAAACTGCCCAGTAAACACTTGCATAAATTGGCAAGTAAATCTCCAAAGATTTCATTTACACTGAGTATGCTCTATCCCAGGGATGTAGGGGCTAACAGGACATCTTGCTATTGCTCGTGCCAACAGTCAAGGGTTCGCTGTGGTGCCAGGCACAGGAATTGACAGCATAGAGTCTGTTTCTCTTCTGCTATTAATACTCACCCACCATCCCCACTGGGGCCCAGGCAGCATAGAGAAGGAGCAAGCAGCCTGACTGGCATGCAGGAGTGAGGAATGAGGTGGGGAAAGAGGGATGCAAAAAGAGCCAGAGGGCTGGAGGCAGCAAAGGCAGGAGGAGAAGACGGCTGGGTAGGTGTAGAGGTGCATGCAGACAGGAGCCAAAATGGTACAGTGGATAGCAGGGACCCTATTTAGATGGGGGGCAGCCTCTGTGATCCTGGGGAGCCCTGACCAAGTTGAAGAAATTATTCACCTTGTTCAGTAACTATGGTTCTTCAAGATGTGTCCTCTATGGGTGCTCCACCATAGCTGTGTGCGCACCCATGTGCTGCTGGTCAGAGAACTTTGATAGCAGTGACCGTTGGCCCACGCATGTGCTTCCCCTCCCCGTCCTCGTGCTCTGCTGTGAGGCTAACTAGCACCATGCAGTTACAGAACCCTCCTCAGTTCCTTTTCTAGCACAAAGTTACTGACAAGAACTCTGAAGTAGAGGGGAGGAGGGTGGTCGTGGAATACCCATAGGGAGACACATAACTGCACAAGGTGAGCAACTTCTCCTTTGAGTATCTTCCCTATGGGTGCGCCACTGTAGGTAACCCCTAAGCAGTGCCCACCACTAGAGGCTGGGGCTTCAGAGTCAAGTCTTTTATGGATGATAGAAACATGGTGCTGAATCTGGCATCTGCAGCAGAGTCCCCCAATATGGCATAGTGTTCAGCAAAAGTGTGTGCAGACGCCCAGGTAGCAGCTCCACAGATTTCTGATATAGGGATACCATTGGAGAAGGTAGTGTGCAGATTGTGCTTGGGGATGCTAAACTGCGAATCTAGTAACAGAGTTTGATATAGTTTGAGACCCATTTGGAGAGTCTTTGAGCTGAAATCAGTGTGCCTTTAGACCTATCCACAATGGAGAGGAAGTGTCTTGGAGATTTTCTAAAAATTCTTGTCCTGTCCAAAGAGAAGGTCAAGGTACTAATCAAGGTAAGGGTAAATCATGATGCCCTGGGAGCATAAGTGGGTCGCCACTACCGAGAGGATCTTGGAGAATACTCTAGGGGGCTGATGAAAGGCCAAAGGGAATACTCTGTACTGGTAGTAGTCTTGGCCTAGTGTAAATCTCAGGTATTGTCTGTGACTCGGTATGATACTGTGGTCTGCCAGTGCCTGGCGTGCCAAAGACAGTACCAACATCAACATCCGTACTGAAAATACCTTCCCAAGGTGAATTCTCTAGATTTCTCATGCCCAGTCGGTAGCAATGACTCCTTGCCCTTGCCCATTGGGTTCTTAGGCCCAACATGCCTTGTCAGAGCAGTACCACGTGAGCCCTGTGTACTGAACTTAGATGACTTCGGCACTCTCAGTACCAATGATTCCAATCAAGCTGGAGATTTTCAGCTCAGTGAAGGTTTACTGTGGGGACTCATGGCACTTTTCTTAGATGCCTTGCCTGAGTGGCTCATCAATGTCTTCTTCAGCTTACCTCCCTTAGAAGTAGAGGGTTGCGGTGAGGTTTCCCACTGTCTGGGGTCTTGGCATGTCTCAGAGGGTGGTTGAAGAGCTGCCTCCATTACTATGAGTTTAAGTCTCAATTCTCTATCTTTTCTGGATCTAGGCTTCAGTTGTTGGCACAAACCAGCATTCAGTGGGATGTGGTTCTCTTCCAGACAGCAGACATATTGAGAGTATCCGTCAGTCCCTGGGATAGATTCCTTGCAACTGAGACACTTCTTGAAGCCCAGTGAACTGGGCATACTGTGTCCAGAGGGGTCCCCAGATAGTGGGTCAAAGAAAAGAACAGTCTAAAATAAATATTGTTTTTTGGTTTTTCAGATAAGTAACAAAAAAAATAATAAAGTTGTAAAGAAACTAAAGGAAAGCTCCAAAAGCTGGCTAAAAATTAACAATTCTGTAGAAGTAAATGAACCGCTAACTAAGAGCTAAAGCTCCATCTCTAGCCAGGGGTGGTTGAGAAGGAACTGAGGAAGGTTTGCCCGTGAGGAGCTGGTTAGCCTCATGACAGAGCATGGGGGGGGGGGAGAGGGGCGGCAGGGCAGTGCATGCGTGGGCTGAATGGACACAGCTATCATAACTCTCCAATCAGCAATGCAGGATGCAGACACACCTAGAATGGAGCACGCATAGGGACACTCCTCAAAGAAGGTGGCTGAACTACAGCACAGCTCCCCTTGGTTGCAAGTGAACTACATGTCAGCCAACCTGGCCACAGATCACAGGTGGTGCTCCAAGCAGACTCCAGGGTTACTTCACAGCCTCACCCGCACAGGAGAGTCATGACTGGCCTGAGGTGCTGTCAGTCACCACAGCTCTGAATAGGAGGGGGCTCCCCCTGCCAAGCCTGTGAACTTGAGGTAGGGAGCACCAATCTAGGTGAGCAGGGAGCGGCACACTCAAGGAGGTAGTGCACGGAACAGAGAAACTCCCCGGATATCTCTCTTTGCATGACCATGGACATGTGACTGAAGGAAGGGAAACTGCTTGGTAGGCGTGCTGCAGGTCATTTAACGGTGGGGCACTGCCAGGTGATTTGGGGACAGCACAGTAGGGACAGCTTTGCCAGGTGGGGTTGGGGAAAGTATTAGGGTGAGGAGTGCTGACAGGTGGTAGCCAATGGTGGATGAGGAGTGCTGAAAGTAATTTCAGGGTGGTGGGCACTGCTGGGTGGCATAGGAAAATCAGAACAAATGCTTCCAAAATAAACTTATTTTTTCAATTTAACCTTAAAAAAAATTCCAACATCTTACAGCCCTGGAGCCCCACTGAAAGTTGCTGCCCTACTGAAGTCCCAAATAGTACCCTTGGTGGATAGGCACAAAGGACTTAGATGATGGAATGGGGGGATTCAAAAGAGCATATGAAGACACAGATCAGAGCCAGAGGATGGGGGGATGGGTATGGAAAGGTACAGAGGAGGAACTGAAAAAGAACTGGAATAGGGTGGTGGACAACAACAGAGGTGGTGGAAAGTAGAAGTTGTGAGGGAGGGCAACAGACAGGAGCAGAGGGGTGCCATGGGCAAGAGCCAGGTAATGGGGGAGGAGTGGAGAGGAGAGAGGGACAAGACTTGGGGTAAGGGACAGGACAGTGGGGGACAGAGAGTTTGTGGGCACATGACCAAAAGGATCTATTACCACTAGCATACATGCCCCTCTAGAACCCGGAATTGAGCCCAGAAGTCCTGAGGCCTCTACATTCTTCCATTATCAGCAAACAGCTGGGAAACCTATTCACAAAAATGTGTGTATTAGCCTCACACAGAATGAAACAGCCTTCTGCTAGCTGTTACTAAGGTATGTGTACACTACGGGCTACTCGGAGATCGACTGAGTGGGCTGTGTAGATGCAGCAGCATAATGACATCGTGGTACATCAATGTTTAAGTATGTCGACAGGAGATACATGCATCTCCTGACAACCATTAGTGGCAGTGTAGACCAGTCCTCGGTTAGCTCAAGTAACAAGAAGTCTATGCTGTGGAAATAAAGGTCCAAAACCCATTGGTGATCCAAGCTGAGGATCAATATGATACAGAATAGATTAATTTTTTTAATTAGGCAATTACATTAAAAAAACTACATTAAAAGACTTAAGATTGCAAAATCAAGCTCTCAAAAGTTAGGAAATGCCAAAGTTAAGGTTGTCTGTGCAAACTTAATCTGGCCCCCTTGTGTGTATACAATATGATAAGCTTTAATTAAATGACCATATACTGTCTTTTCCTTGGGAACAGTCTTTCATTCAGTGAATGGATAGTTACTTAATATTTCTTTTTAGCATCCTTATTCAGTGGGTGGCCCCAGACTTTATTTAATATATGCTATTCAAAACATGCATAAATAAAATTTCTCAAATACTAAATATGTGATCATGTAATAAAAGACTACCTTGTATCTGACCTGGCCTAGAAGCAGAGTTAGGACTTTGGAAAATTCAATATCAGAGATACAATTTTTATTTTGCATTGCTATTTACACTGTTTTTCATTTGTGTTTCTGGTTTTGAATACTGATTGATTGTTGGAGAAGTGGCATATTAAAATTTTTTTAATTTATTTTTAAATCACTCCCAAAAAAGAAATCACAACAGCAACTATAATACTAGTGCTCACTACTAGAATCAGGTAACCAAGCATTTTGCAGACACAACAGTTATTGTATCAGCACATGCACCATCTGTAATACATAAGATTATTTTGCACAATGTGGAATTATTCAGGGAAATCAATATTTAATGATTTACTACAATTCCACATTTTTTCCAAGATTGCATCTGCTGCTGTAGAATACAGCTCACACAACAGAAGAATATAAAAGCTAATTTATGTTCTGGACATGTGCGATACAGAACTTGCAAACACATTAATCAGTTTTTTCAAACATAGGAAATCGATTATTCTTCAATGAGAAATAACCATATGCTAAGTTTCATGTTTTAACATTTGGATGTTGGGAATTATTTCAACATTGGAATTTGCAAGATCTTGTTTAGAAAATAAAACAATGTGAATAACATTTTTGGGGGTTAGGGTATTCCTTTCTTCTACTAACTTAAAAATAGCTAACCTGTTTTTAATATAAAAAAAATAAATAAATTATTCTTGGGCTGAGACTGAGCAAATAGTTCCAGGTATAAAATTAACATTTCTAACAAAATTATGAACAACTGAAAAGAAATTTAGAATTGATAGCCTTAAGCTTCATCATCATCTCTAATTATACGGAAGCTATGAGGGTTTGTTTTGCTTTGCTTTGCAGATTTTTTTTTTTTTTTAAATAATCTGTCGCTGTCTCTCTACATTTATTACTCAGTGAATGGGTCCAGCATGCACTCTCAGTGGCCTTATTTACAATTTGCTATTACCCCTATACTTTAACTTTTGAAATCTATCAACTGGGTAATTGTGTTTAGTAAATGAATAGCTTGGGTATATGGCAACCTTTTTTTTTTTTTATACTTTCCCAGTATATATGAAGACTAAATTATGTACACTGAACATCAATTTTACCTTAGAAATGTTATGGCAAAATTATTTTTAAAACTTTAAAGAAGCTGCAGTAAAACTTTATGTACAATATCCTACTTTTGTTCTTTTATGTGATGGTTTCTAATTAGATGTATGAATTACTCATGGTTTCCTTCTGTGATTTACATGGTCAACAAATAATAATTTACATGGCCACCAGAAACAATGTGTAACAGTGTGTTTCCTATATAATATGCACTTTTATTGCCCCCTCTTAAACTATTGTTTTCATCATTTGATCAACTTAATATGCAATTTTGCAGCAGTAAAATATTTGGGGAAGGAAGAAGCGTTTCAGAATGATCTCTTTTATCTTGCTGATGCATAATCAATGATCCACCCTCCACAGATGGCTATGAAAGCATCCAAAAATGCTTAGATGCAAGAGTTCATCATGTGCCACAAAATGCTTTTTTTTTTCTTATTTTTTAATTAGACTTTTAACATACACACACTCTCACACCCTCCTTCCTGATCACCAGTCCCTTCAGGGCTTAAGGGATTTTTGAGACTAAATAAGCAGATATATGTGAACAGTCAGGGTACTGACCTCGTCACATCTGCCACTACTATTTATGCATAGTAAGATAAGTGTGCTGTTACAGATATTTCAGATGCAAATCCTTCAAAAATTACACACACCTAGTTCTAAGCAAGACTGCTAAAACAAACCAGACAAATGGTTCACATGTGCAGTCTATCAAATACATTGGATTTTAAATACCCCCACGTTAACCACCCTCATGTCCATTCACATGCAGTGTCAACAGGTACTTAATTACTTTATGATATGGAAAGACAAAATCAAATAGAAAATGAGAGAAATAAGATTTTTGGACTTAGACCAAGAATGCAGATAAACGATCAAGATAGCTCAAGATAATTACCTAGCTATAATAAAAAAAATCTCCTTGTTGGATCAAAATTAGCATCCATTTCCTCAAAAACTGCTACCCTTATTTAAGATTATGTTCACTCTATATAATTTCTTTGGATCTAGATAAAACAAAATTTAGAATAGCTTAATTAAAAAACAAAAGTAATTCTGGATTTTAAATGATTTATACTTGTGTCTGTCCGTGCTTGTGTCCTTTACACTTCAGTGACACTCCCAAAAAGTAATGGAACATTTGGATCTACATTTGAATTGTTGCAATTTTTTGTCTGAGAAACAAGGTTTTTTAAAAGCTTCTAAAGGCAGCAAAATAAATAGTGCAATACATTAACATTTCATTGATGGAAGTTTGAATACTTTCTTGGATCATGAAGTCAGACAGGAATCCCAGGAAGAAGAGTGTCTACTACACACACATAAAAGCAAAGAACATGTTAAGACTTGCTCAAGGGGGACAAGAACAAAGGGAAAAAAGAATTTACCATGTAAGAAAGCAAACCTGAGACAGCAGAGAACACACTAACGCCCCTGTCCCAATCCCTGCTTTATCATATGATTATACCACCATTAATCCTGCAGTTACAAAACCTCAATTTCATTACTTCCCCTCTATGTGTCAAATACTCTACTTCCCATTCCTACGCAGTAGCAAGAGTGTCTTTTCTCTCTCTAGCACCCCAGATTGATTCTATTTCCCAGGTAAGAAAAGCCTGGACTCATTGCCACCACTAAAGTGAAAAAAAAAACCCAGTGATTACTCCTACTCACAGTTTACAAATCCTTCAACTGAATTTTAGGCCTACCGTCTTGGACTCAGACTTCTACAATACAGTTTTAAAGTACTGTCAATCTTAAATTCTGTGGTATCCCAGCATTTATATGAGAAATCATTCAAAAAGTGGTGTCTTTAAAAATGAAAATGAAGTTAATTGATCATTTTTAAAATTAATAAAAATCTTGTTTAATACATCTCCATTTATTTGACAGTGACATTTAATTGATAAATGTCAATTTGCAGCAAAATTTAGATCCAGCTAACCACAGAATCCAATGCCCTGGTTATTCTTTATCCTATTTACTTCAAGTCCTTCACTTTCCTTTTCCCTGAAAAATAAGCAATGGCATTAAATACTTTCTCCCATTCTACCCTTCTCTCTCATTGTATAAAACACGTTTTTGTTTGCTTCCTTGCTTTTGTACCATCATCACCAATGTATCAGCTCTGTACACATTGTGAATTCCCGTTAGTTACTGGCCCTGCAGTTATGCAGCCAGTTTTCAGAAAAACTGAAAGCATGGCTTCTTTGTTTCATTTAATGTTTGACATTAACTCCAAATTACAGCACTTTTAAATTAGGTCAGACATTTAACAGTTTCTCTTTTATTAGGAGAGAAAACAGTTCTCTCTGTTAAAATACCTCCCTCTCTGTACCTCTTGTCCTTGCTTCACAATTGCTAAGGTACAGAATTTTGACTGTTCTACTGGAGCTGGAGAAACAGGCTACTGAAGTTCAGGCAGGGGGTTCTATGCTCCTTGCACATTCAGAGCATTACTTTTAAGCAACTCTTTGTGGCAGTGCAGAGGTGAGATTTACAACTCTCTGAGCCTGCAGCATAACCAGCATGTGTGCAAACTGCACAGGTTAACTATCTGAACTATTCTCCCTCGTGATTGATGCATAGGATGCTGCAGAGGCCATAACAGAAACAGCCTTAAGTATTTTGCCAGCCAGGGCAGAAGACGTTTTTGTTGTCTCTGCACCTTCCCCGGATCAACTGACCCACACACAAAGAGAGGCCAGCCAATCACACAGCAAACAATCCAGACCAAGCAGCATAGCATTGCACTTCCCCTTGAAAATTGACACCCAGCGCGAATGCCCGATTGCTTACCCCTAGAATTGGTCTGGCCACTAATCCCACGGGCTGCACTAGCAACTACAGAATGGATTAGCAGCCTATATGCACAATGACTCCAGACAGAAGTAAAAAGAATATCACACCCACCTACCACCACCACAAAGATCTTTGTACAAGCACAAATTACTACAGTTTTGGGACTAAATGAGAATATAATCCAATATTATTTCTAACCCAATTTTTATTAAATATATAAAAGTTTATAAAAGTAATTTATGAAGTTTTAATATACTGTTTAAATTGAGGGGACCAACTGTAGGATTAAATTGTAACCCTGTAGATTCATTCTTAGCTTTGTCCAGTCATACTCTTATTTGTGTCAATCTCTATATAGTTTTAATTAGTTAACAGCTTTATTTGTGTCAGTCGTCATTTGTATATATGTAGTTGGTGGTCAGGTCATTCCTAGAATTGTGTCAGCCATACACCATATTGTAAATCTAAAACCCCATTTTGACCAAATGTATTCCATTTTGTACATAACTCTTTCTAAACTTTTAGATAAATAGGTAACCTTATTTGAACAAGGTGTGAATGGAGGGTGTATGTATGTGTGAATCAGACCCAAACTGACACCTTGTCATGATGAAGTGTGGAGTCCACCCTAACGGCTGAAGAGTGCGAACACATCCCTAAAAAGCAAGAGAAGAATCCACCCCAGAAAACAAAAGAACAAACTTAATCAAGACACCAAGAATGAGCTGAAAGTCACGTCTGCTATTGTCCAGCAATCAACGTTCACAGAGAAGCAATGCAACACAGATGCAACACAGCCAAACTCGTAAATTTACACTGAAGTCAAAAACCTATAAAAGATTGGGTGAGATTGCAAGGCTTTGGGGGAGTAACGTTCTGCATACCATCAAAGAAGAGCATCAGTGCACGCCCAACAAAGACCCCGTTCTCCTTGCGCCCAGCTTCCCTGGCCAGGTAGCTGCCACAAACCACAAACTCCAGCAACGGACCCAAGCTGTGACTGCAAGCCACAATCAGGACTGGTAGCTACATAACTACAGAACGTTTCCTGGTGCGTTTGGGCGCGTGTGTACATAGGCTTAAGATAATTAAGTTAGCTTCTGGTAATAAATGCAGCATACTGCCTTTGCCCCTTGAAACAGTCCCGAGTGCTCTTTTTTCACAACATTAATGGTAGAGAATGAGTTGGGGGGGGAGTAAGAGATTGAGAGTAAGTGGAGTGTTGCTGCAGTTATTAAAAATATAAGATAAGGGCTTGATACTTGGTGTGCCACCACCAGTTGTAGGGATAGCTGGAGTTACAGCCAGATTTAGAATGCTGGCTCTATTGAGACGATAATTACTTGATATTTGGTATGCTACTTCCAGTTGTAGGGCTAGCTGGAATTAAAGCCTGGCTGTAACTCCAGTTGGATGTAGAACCTCCACTCAAGGGATAAAAACTTGGAGGTTCATTAGTAAAATTTCCTGGGACTTTGGAGGAAGACCTTATGTGTACGTCCAACATGGAACTAGTACTCCCCAATTGGCTCTATTAGATATCAGAGCTGCAGTATCATTGATAAAACACCCTCCTTCTCTGGCCAGAGAAAAGGAGCCACACACATCCAATCATTCCAAGGACAAGCTAGCAAAGGGTGGGAATGGTGCAATGATCCCATTCTAGTCCAAGGACTGATGACCAAATGCAATTTCATAGAAACTGCTAAAATGACTAATGAAATGATTTTAGGAATGGATTGGCTTTCAAAAAACTGTATCATAATCGATCTTCCTGGGGGAGTATTGTGGAAATTGAACATTCCTAAACTCCACACATTCCTAAGAACCACCCTTCTATTAACAAAAGGGGAGGGGAAGTCAATTGCTGCACTCTGCAGAAGAAGCTGAGGAGTGGTGCAAGAAATTTCTCACAGTCTGGACTAAGAAAAAAACAGACTGTGGAAAAATTAATGCATGTGTTAAGATTCTGGGTGAAATGGTTCCTCCACAGAAACAGTACCCTTATCCTCGAGAGGCAGAAATACAATTGGTGAATTAGGAAAGTGGGGTGATAAGAAAAACAAATTCACCATTTAGCTCACCCATACGGCCAGTACTGAAGGCAGACGGGGTTTCCTGGCGCCTCACTATAGATTACCGGAGAATTAATAAGGGGACAATCCCAATGGCTCCAATAGTGTCAGATAGGACACAAGTAATCCAAAAAGTGCAAGCTACTGTTAAGTATTTTTCTGTTATTGACTTAGCCAATTGCTTCTTTGCTATTCCATTACATGAGGACTCCCAGGATCGTTTTGCCTTCACATTTAAGGGACAACAATGGACATTTCAGAGAGAAGCACAAGGATTCCATAACGCTCCTGCAATTGCCCACAAGCATGGTATGGATATGTTAGATTGCTTAAACCCTGAGGAAAGGCCTTTTGTTTTCTTCTATGTAGATGATATTCTAATGTTTGGGGAAACTGAGGCACAAGTAAAATCTATTACTGAAAATGTTTTCACTTTAATTAAGGAAACTGGGTTTAAGGTTAAATTGGAAAATGCACAGCTAATACAAAAGTAGATTAACTATTTGGGCATGGTAATCGGGCAGGAAGGGAGGCAAGTAGACCCGAGATAAGTTAAACCTTTGTTAGAAATGCCAGCACCGACCAATGTACATTCCCTATGAGTTTTACTAGGGGGATTTAACTTTTTACACCCACACATCTACAAATATGATGAAATCACTCTTCCCTTATGGAAGCTACTGAAAAAGAAAATGCAGTGGGAATGGGGTCCAGAACAGGAGTCTGCCTTAAGCACGTTAAAACAAAAATCTGTAATGGCTCCTGCACTGCACTTCCCTGATGAATCACAGCCCTTTGTGATCAGACTGGCTGCTAATGGAGTTGCATTAGCAGCTACCCTCCTGCAAAACAATGAAAATGGCAAACCAGTGCCTATGGCATATGACTCTAGTAAACTTCAAGGTGCAGAGTTAAACTTTGATTCCTGCAAGTGTGAATGCTTAGTGGCGGTGTGGGCAACTCAGTCCTTTGAGCCACTTACAGGCACAGCACCGATTACAATTCAGAGTACCCATACTACTTTAAAGTATATTTTATCTGGCAAACTAATTGAGGGTAGTCTCTAATACCCGCATGGCTCAATGGACTCTTATTCTGGTTAAATTGGGGGGAGAGTCACTGCTGAAACTGTTTCTAAGCCTGATCTATTAACTCATGCTTTAATTGAAAAAGGGGCTAAGCAAGAGTGCCCCGAAGTTACACTGGAACAGAAAATTGCTTTAGTAGAACCACCCCTGCTTAGGGATCTTGACACTATAGGGCAGGAAAAACACATTTGGTTTACTGATGGCAGCTCAGCAGTAATCAAAGGAAAGTGGTGTATTAAGTATGTAGCCATCAACCTGGAAGAGGAAGTAACTGAAGGGTATTTAGACCATAGCTCTGCACAACATGCAGAGCTTCATGTTATATACCAAGTATTAAAACTGTATGAAAATTCTCCTAGAATTATATATATATATATATATATATATGTGCATGCAGATAGTGATTTTTGTGTAAAAGGCATACAGTATTGGATGTTTGATTGGCAAAGAAATAATTGGAAGGGAGCAGATGGAAAAGATATAGCATGCATAGAAGAGTGGAAGTGGATTTATTCTTGGATAACAAGTAACTGCAACTTATTAAAGACCCGACATGTTAAAGCAGACAGCAAAGAGCATAGTGCAGAGTCTATATGGAATAATAAAGCTGACGCAATTGCTCGACAGCACAGCATAGCCACTGTGACCAGGAGTCAGACACAGGCTGAGAAGAAATGTTCTGATTCTCTACTGTTACATCAGGACCAAAGTAATGATTGCAGGTGAACCCCTGGCAAAACTGAGATGCAGGAACTTGTTAATGTGGCACACCAGTTCATGCATAAGGGAATAGAAGGAACTCTGAGGAGGCTAAAGCAAGTAGCAAAATGGGATGGTATGGAGGAGGATGTAAGGACATGGGTACAAAACTGTGTCCAATGTGCAAGGGATAAAACTCACCCTTCACACTGGTAACCAATGATGCACCAACGGCATTTGGGACCATGGCACAGAATCCAGATAGATTTTATTGATAAGTTGCCTAAAAGTAAAGAAGGATTTCAGTATTTGTTAGTTATTGTAGATTATTTTTCAGGATGGGTGGAAGTATTCCCCACCCGAGATAATAGTGCTAGAACCGCAGATAAGAAACTCTTTATTGAAGTGGTGTGTAGGTATGGAAGCCCAGAGATCATAGATTCTGATAATGGAGGGGCATTTGTGGGTGAAGCTTTTACAATGATGTTACAAGCCCTAGGAATCACCCAAAAGCTCCATATTCCATACCGACCACAGTCCTCTGGATAAGCGGAAAGAATGAATCGCACCATTAAGGAAGCATTGAGAAAGGTTGTGAGCCATACTGGTAAAAACTGGCCTAAGAAGCTGCCTTTAATCCTAGTGGCCATTCGCTGTAGTGACAGACTGAGAACTAAAATCCATCCTCACCAAATTCTCTTTGGACAACCAATGAAGTTAATGATTGATCCTGAGCATTTTTCCAAAAGCACTGAAGACCATTCCACAGCAACCCAAAATGACTATTTCCAATGGTTAAAGCAATTACAGGAGGATAAAACTACACTGCAATACAGAATCAATCAAGTCATTGAACACATGAATCAAAAGCAGCAAAAACAAAAAACCACAGACACTACATTACGGGAAGCTGGAGACCAAGTAACATATCTAAAACTGGGAAAAAGAAATCATACCCTAGAAAAATGGGTAGGTCTCTATTCTATTGTTGACCTCTTAGCCCTCTGGTATATTGGATGGAAAACTCAAATGGGTTTATGTATCACAGATAAAATTGTTCTCTTAAATAATATTTACTTGACCATGTTTCAGGCATCCCCGTAAGGAGCTTAGCTTCATAAACTGTCCAGTAACAAGAAGAAGCTGGATTCATACCTGGATTGCCCTCCACACACCCTTATGGACAGTATCGGTACTGTAACTTACTAACAAAAAGACATCTCTCCAGCGCAAGAGTTTCTTTCCTTTTAGGTGGGCGTCAGCAGAAGAGATGTGGACACCATTTCTGGGACAACTAGTAAAATTAATCATTATTAAAACAACCAATGCGCATTGGGGAATCCAGCAGTTTAATTTCACCACATGGAACCAAACTCTATATAACAACACACTTCATGGACAGATTCATTTAATTACATTACAAGAATGGGTAAATATTACACCCAGTGATCATAACTGTGTATTTGAAGTATGCACTCCCAACTGCACCCATAACAGATTACAACCATGGGTGTCATCCTGTGCCTCCTGGATAGCACACATTTCCACCCTTTAAACCAGGACCTTTAGAAACATGAATCATAACAGTATGGGTAAATAAAACTATACTAGTAGGAAATACATCAGTATTGTTTTTAAATGGTCCTCAACCTGTAGAAGTACCTTGTCCTCATTTATAGTGATGCCACTAATCACAACCTTACACATGTCAGTCAATTGGATCAAGAACAATTTAACCCTAACCCATCCAGAATGTGCACAATATAGCTCTCCATTATCTAAGGCTTGTTTAAATCTTTAGGACAAGAACACCTCTTCTCTCGTCAGCAACGAGGTATAACAGATACCTTATTAGGAGAGGTATAGGAGCAGGAACAGAATCCTATAAACTCTGTGGACCCAGAAGTACTAAAAAACAAGGTTGGTGCAGTAGAAGCAATGCATCATGCTATTGTACAGGGCCAGGAGCACCAAACTGCTGAACTAGTGCAAACTGGAACAGATACAGTAAACTTGCAGTGGCGTACTTAGGAACATGTAAATCGAGCATTTTGGGTTCAATACGCTACTATAAGAGAGGCAGCAAAAAAAACCAGCTTCAGCTCTGTGGAGCTCTGAACAACAGCTATTAGCCATTGTGTTAACATAAAGGGAAATGGACTGGGTACGAGCTAAAGACATGATGGTCTTAGCTCCTCTGTTAACAAAACATAAAGACAATCTTTTCCTCCCCTATGTTCCTGGATGGTATAATGTTCTGAACTCCAAAGTATACCCATCCAGTCTGACAGGGCATATATCCATACAAGTAATCAGGCACAGCCCCACAGTCATACAGCTATCCTGTGGCCATTCAAAGCCCTAACTCTCCAGGTCAAACATATTTGGGTCCCTCAATTGGCACGAACATATCTAAATAACCAAGGAGACATTATAGATCATCGTTCACGTTTAAGATGGACCCCACAACAATGGATATGCCCTACCTTACCAACATTAGAAGAACCCTGTTCGTTACAACATAAGAGTTTGGCAACTTATATTGAGATGAGTTAAATAATGGTACTACAAAGATGTACTACAATGAAAAAGCTTGTGTTTGTGTAATTGGGTTAGAAAACGTTGTTTGGCAAGAAAAATATATCTCAGAGCCCCCTGTGCAACAATGTATGTGCAATGTAACTATGTTAAAAACTCCAATGTTAACATATTACTTTCCATCTCCTGAGGATAAAAAAAATTGATGCGTTAGAAGCAAGTAATGTTCTACGTTTTAATTTTTCATTGGGGGTTAATTGGACAACCCTGTACGAATTAATGAAGAATAAGCAAATTAGCCACCTAACCACAACCACTCACAACCAATTAGAGACCTGCAGTATAGCTATATTGCATCAGGGAGCAGAAATTTTAAGAATATCTGCACAAGCAAAACAAATATTGACACATCATTGGTATGACATTTTGGGGAGATGGTCCCCCTCCTGGTCTTCATTTCTAAAAATTATGTTACATCCCATTGCTATCCTCTTTGCCTTAATAGTGGTAATGTTCATTGTAATGTGTTGCTGGATAAAAAGAATGTATTTGATGTTAAAACCGCAAGCTCATATTGTCTCTCAATATATTGCCTTAAAACAATTAAATAAATTGTAATGAACGGTTTCTCCCTTATGCCGGCCACCCTTCTTGGTTAACAAATATTCTTTCAGTAAAACGTGACCCATTCACCACACGTGAGGTGAAGTGTAAAAGGGGGAAAATGTAGGAATAAAATTGTAACCCTGTAGATTCATTCATACCCTTGTCCACTCATACCCTTATTTGTGTCAATCTCTATATAGTTTTAATTAGTTAACAGCTTTATTTGTGTCAATCTTCATTTGCATATATGTAGTTGGTGGTCAGGTCATTCCTAGAATTGGGTCAGCCATACACCATATTGTAAATCTAAAACCCCATTTTGACCAAATGTATTCCATTTTGTACATAACTCTTTCTAAACTTTTAGATAAATAGGTAACCTTATTTGAACAAGGTGTGAATGGAGGGTGCATGTATGTGTGAATCAGACCCAAACTGCCAGCTTGTCATGATGAAGTGTGGCGTCCACCCTAACAGCTGAAGAGTGCGAACACATCCGTAAAAAGCAAGAGAAGAATCCACCCCAGAAAACAAAAGAACAAACTTAATCAAGACACTAAGAATGAGCTAAAAGTTATGTCTGCTACTGTCCAGCAATCAACGGTCACAGAGAAGCGACGCGACACAGCCAAACTCGTATGTTTGCACTGAAGTCAAAAACCTATAAAAGATTGGGTAAGATTGCAAGGCTTTGGGACAGTAACGTTCTGCATACCATCAAAGAAGAGCATCAGTGTGCGCCCGACAAAGACCCCACTCTCCTCATGCCCAGCTTCCCTGGCCAGGTAGCTGCCACAAGCCACGAACTCCAGCAACGGACCCAAGCTGTGACCGCAAGCCACGATCAGGACTGGTAGCTACATTACTACAGAACGTTTCCTGGTGTGTTTGGGCGTGCATGTGTTTGTGTGTGTGTACATAGGCTTAAGATAGCTATTAAGTTAGTTTCTGGTAATAAATTAGGCATACTGCCTTTTCCCCTTGAAACAGTCCTGAGTGCTCTCTTTGCACAACACAATGTGCCTGTCTCCCAAAGGAATTCTCATTCCTATTGTGGAGAAGACATAGCTAAACACTCAGTAGCAAATATTAAGTTTTACTTAAAGGTTAAAATGCACTTGATTTTAATTAACGTTCTACTGTACTCTTAGAATAGAATTAGATTTATTACAAGGAAAACTGAAGTATGTGTTTCTGAAAAATCATGGCAAATCTTATCTAGGCATGGCAATATTACAGTATACTAATATTACTTTTTCCTATTTCCATTAAAATACAAGGAATTAAATTTCATATACAATAGAAAATAAGAGTAGTTGAAAGTGTAGTAACAAAGAATTGCTATTTAGAAGAAATGAAAAACTGGAAAGTCTATATTTAACTTGGTGCTCAGTCATTAGAAAGGTGCCCCATAACGACCATATGTTACTCAAATATGTTATCACACCTACAATTTCATCATATGTCTCCCAAGAAATTAATTAGCTCTAACTTTTTCAACTTTGACAAAAATGTCTGCAGTAAGTCAGATTACTAGCTGTTACAAACATTTAAAAATTCAAAGCTTCCTTCAGCTTTTAGTTAACCTTTTAATTACTATCACTGAATAACATTTAGAAGACATATGTTCCTTTTCTGCATAAGTATATTTTATATATATTAGATTTATATTACATTTTTCAAATACAAAAAAAGTTCAAAAAAAGAGTAATAACTGTATACATTACAAAAAGAAATGTGTTGAGACAGTTAGTATAGTAGAGTGCCTTACCTAGAACTCTAGTTCTCTCAAAGGAATGAATTCTAATATAACCACATAGGGTGATTGCACACCTCACATATAAGATTCAGAAGCTAAATTGCAATCTAGGATGCTCAATTAATCCTTTGAATTTAAGGATTCCCAACAAAGTCAACTTTCAACTGCCAGTTTCTTTTCAGTCAAGCAACAGACAAGAACATAGTTTTCAGCTCTCCAATGTAGTTAATGGGGTAGATATGAATGTGTTACCGACACTGTTTTGGAACCAAATAGAATACATCAACAAAAGTCATAATGGCTTGATAAAAAAAAGTCAAGTTAAATCAACATTTTCCATTTCCCACTTATCTAGCAATGGTGGCAGTCCTATCCTACCTACTAACTGGCAGTCATTTGCACATGACTATAATTTCCATTGTGCTATTTGTAATAAATCTGAAAAAAAATGTAGTCCAAAACATTTCCCAGCTCAAAAAAATTATATGAAAGGGATCCAATAAATTAAACTCAGAATAACAAAAACATGAAAATTTTATTTTAATTCAAAACATAATGAAAATTTATATCTAAGTACACGTAAGGGTGGGTGAAGTAAAATCTTTTATTGGACCAACTTCTGTTGGTGAGAGACACAAGCTTCTGAACTTACACAGGTCTGGAAAAAATAGGATATGCCTACACATAAAATGCTATAGCAAAGCAGCTGCACGGCTGTAGCGCTTTAGTGTAGACGTTATCCATGCAAACAGGAGAGCTTCTCCCACTAGCATAGATAATCAACCTCCTCAAGAGGTGGTGGCTAGGTCGATGGGAGAATTCTTCAATCGACCTAGGACTTTCTACATCGGGGATTAGGTTGGTACAGCGAGAGACAGCTATACTGATATAAGCTCCTACTGTAGACCAGGCTGTACTTAAGAGTGTCACAATTAAATACAAAGTGGCACAGATTGTTTAGCATAAGTAGTTTACACATACAGTGATCCCTCACTTATCGCGGGTATTACGTTCCTAGACTCCCCGCGATAGGTGAAAATCCGCGAAGTAGGAACTGCTCTCTTCCGTGAAATTGACTCTGCCTTGTCAATTTCACTGTGGAGCAGGGCACACACTCCGCCGTGAAATTGACACTGCCTTGTCAATTTCACTGCGGAGCAGGGCACACTCTACACAATGAAATTGACGCTGCCTTGTCAATTTCGGCAGTGGAGGGGGAGACTCAGCATCGCAGGGCACACTAAAAAAAAATCACACTAAAAAGTTTTTAAAATCCCGCGATACAGTGAGGCCGCGATAAGTGAACCGCGATATAGAGAGGGACTACTGTATTTCAAAGGAACATTCAAGATGAAGTGGCCCATTAACACCTCTCCGGTCATAGGGGGGAAATGGAAAGAAATTTGAAGAATTTAAAAAGAGCAGCTGCAGGGGATGGGGGGGGGAGGAAGAGGACCTGAAAACCTGGGTGCCTTACAATGCTTTGCTGCTGTAGCTCCCACCAGCCACTCACAAACAGCCTTCCAGCATGTGGGTCACACCCTAAGCATCTGTGTATAGCTGCAGCCTGCCAGCCATACATCAGTCACACTCTGGCTTCTATCAGCATTGCTAATTATTTTCTGGGTGATCCCAACACACACAGTCTCAAATTTTCCCATAAAATGTATGTTATGCACTGTCCAGTCTCTCCTGGACAGTCCAGCTATATTAGGTCTGTTGCCCTGCTCAGGGGATCAATATACTACAATTGCTATCCTAAATGAAGTTACCCATGCATTCACAACACTAGGTTAGTTTTGATTAAAGAATAAAACAAGTTTATTTAACTACAAGGAGATAAGTTTTGAGTGAGTACAAGTACAAGGCATTAATGTCACAGATGGTTACAAGAGAAAAAAGATTAAATACTTCCTAGCACTAAAACTTGAACTAGACTTGAGTCAAGGTGAAATCCCTTATGTTTCCAGTGACATTTCTGATCAAATTATCAGAATAGGCTCTGCTTCCAAAATCTAAAGCCATTTCTTTTGTCATCTTAGGTGAAACATGGAGATGAATAGGGAGAGAGAATGTGGGGGTGTTTTTGCCCCCTCACCTCTTACAATTCAGTCACTCTTTGTAAAAGCATTTTCCTGAAGGCTACCTCTATATGAAGTTTATTCCTACTATGAAGATGGAGACAAGTGAGTGTGGTGGTGAAAATGATTTTTGCTAAGCAAATGTTGTTTGCTAAGATGCAGATGTTTGTACCCTCCTTCTCCCCCCCCCAGCTCCTGCCAAAAACGGTTACTTGATGGGGGATTGCCCACCAACTTTGATGACACCTGGCTAAAGGCATCAGCTTTTCTGTTATCTTTAAGAAACTGGTTTACCCAGACTTGCCTGGTAAACACATTTCAGACCTAATTTCATCTTATGTTTATAATTTTACATATAATGTTACTATACACATTTTATCATATTATTATTAATCAGCAAGTTGTTAGTTTTCAAATGATATCTCACAGGCATATTTTGTATACAGTTTATTATAATAGCGTGAGAATACAGCAGTGTATTCAGTCAGAGTGGATTTAACCAGACAATCACCATGCTCTCAATTGAACTCACGCAGAAAAGTGATAAAAGAAAACATCACACATCATTTGGTTGAACATTTTTCACAACACTAATCTCTCTGTATCTGACCCCACAGTCCTCATCCTCAAAGGAAATCTGCACATCTTAAAAAGACAAGCTTGGGAGCATAAATTCATAATTTTGCTAAACATTAAAAATCATAGGCTGAAGAGAGACCCTGGATTTATAGCTTTTTACAAAACCTATAACTCACTAGCTCCCCCAGCTGCTTGCTGTCCTTCCCCCTCTTTTTATTCCCCCCCCTTTTTATATTTTATTTATTTATTTATTTTACTTTTCCCCTCCCTTCCATTCCTCCCAGTGACTGGAAAGGTGTTAACAGGGCACTTCAGCTTTAATGTTCCCATGAAATATGTGTTAAGTACATATCTAAACAATCTGTTCCACCTTGTATTTACCTGTGAAACTCTGAGTACATTTCCCTGACTTCAAGAAGAGCTCTTTGTAAGCTCAAAAGCTTATTGCTCTCATTAACAAAGTTTGGTCAAATAAAAAATATTACCTCACCCACCTTCTCTCTCTAATATCCTGAGACCAATGTGGCTACAACAACACTACATACTGTGGTATAGTGAAGGCACAGGGCAGTAGGAGAGTAGTAGAAGGGCAGTATGTAAGTGCCAGAATGTTCCAGGCTTTATTCCCTGTAGACTAGCCAGTCATTAGAGGTTAATGAGGGTCAGTGACACCAATTAAGACCCCACCCAGGTGCCTGATGAAAACCCTCTACTCCTGAGAAAGTGCATGAGCTGGAGGAGTAGGTGTGCATGTGGCATTGTGAAGATGAGCAGAATGGAGTACAATAGTGTGTGGAGTTGTGAAGAGGAGCCAAACAGATTACAGTGGTGTGTGGAAGAAAGGTGGAGTCCTGAGGAAGGTACTGGGCTCAAGAAGCCAGAAAGACAGAGGGGGTAAACAACCCAGGGGAAAAGTCTGCAGCTGCAAGTACGGTGCCAGTGGCACATAGCTGCTATTCATAGGGCCCCTGAGCTGGGACCCCGCAGAGCGGGGTCCTCCCTGTGAGAGACAAAAGTGTGAGACCCACTACGGAGAAGCTGGCCATTTGCCACAATACACACACAAGTTTTCAAAAACTTCAATCTCACTATCAAAGCAAAGATAAATGGGGAAAAAATAAACACAACCCACTATATTATCTCTCTTGCTATTATATAATTTAGACATCCTCATATAGAGCTCTCTAAATACATTAAACTTTCAAAACATAATATTACAAAACTGTTCACAGGTCGCATCTGTGTTATCTAAGTACAGAGATTTTCTTTAGACAAAGTTCAAATAAACAAAATTCAAAATCAATAAAAATGAATTCTTGAACAACTGAAGTAAAAAATAAAGAAGAAGAATTATAAATAGAACTCTAACTAAAGGATATTGAAAATTTTAAAAATCTTAGTTCATATGTTGTAACATCAACTAAAAAGTAAAAAAGCAGATATTGCAGCCTTTGAGGGTGTTTCCCTCTGCTCCAAAACCTTCCATGGTCAGAACAGCTGTTTGCTATATGAATTCCATGTAAAATAAATTCTACATTAAAAAGGAGTTAAGGTTGAGTGAGTGTGTGAATAATGTAAGGGTAAAAACAATTACAGAGATGATATAGATGATCTGAACAATTACAGAGATGATCCCAAACCAAGCATTACAAACCCAGGAAATTCTGAATTAAGGTTACATTTGAAAGAAATCCAAATAAACATCTTTAGGTACGGAGATGTACATTTAAAGCACCCAAACAACCTTAACTCTGCCCTATAATGACAACATGGTGAGGGAAATAAAACTTTTTAAAAATCAATGTAGTCTAATTTGGGACTGTAAACATTAAAATGTCTTAATCAAAAATATACGGTTGTTTTATGGCAATATTACATTATAGTACATACATTATCTTATCTTAACATGTTGGATTTTTTTTTAAGTCTAAACTTAAGTCTTAAATGTAATGCTTGGTTTTAGGATAATTATAATATTCCCATTAAGTGTTTTTATACTTAAATTACTGACATTACTCTGAACTGTCATTCCATCTTCAAGTTTTTTGTCTGGGAATTTTCTTGGTTTGGGGGTTGGTTTTTTTGTTGTTGTTTGTTTTTTTGTTAAATGGCATACATTAAGACGATATAAGAAACCCAAAGATAACATGACCGTGCAATATTTCTAATGACTTGAAGATCTGTAATACCAACCTTAAATCTGTTTTCCATTTGAACTTAAGGCAACCTTCCTGAGCATAACAAAACAGAGCAAAGCAACCAAAACACACTGGCCAGTTAAGCTGAGTTTACAGCCAGAGGAGTGCAAGACAGTAAAAGTGTACTAATGAATCTGGCCCCTTCAATTGCTTTATTTGCCTGTTACTGAAAGAAGAACTTTGTGAGGAGGGGGCAGTGAGTCCCAGTCCTACTGTCTCTGCACAAACCCTATGCCTCTGTCTCAGTTCCCCTAGTGGTGCTATCTCAGGTTACATTTAAATTTGAGGTGGAACGTGAGGTTTCTAGCTCACATAGATGTATCCCCACTAACTCTGACCAAGGTAGAAAAGGCGGTGGTTCAGGCTAGCTGACCAAGCATGTACCTAGGACATCTGGGTGGGTACGTACTCAGGCAGCTAGCACGAGCTGCCATCTGTGCTACTCAAGCCACACTCTTATTTTTAGGTGCTAGCTTGAGCAGAGCTAATGTGGGTATGCCTATGCAAACTGAGAATCACACCTTCCCACTCAAATGTAGATGTAGCTTCTGTATGCAATGGCGCTAAGGCAGCAGTATCATGGGGAGCCTTTCAAGCACTGATGCCTAAACTAGCATGCAACCATGAAACCTTTAAAGAATGGTGACAATTAGGCTTATGAACCTATCAATGAGAACTCCTGACACCCTCCTTCAGTCTCCCCCATACTATTGTCTCATGACAAACAACAGAACTGTTGCATGCAAATTAGCAGGAAAGGTGATGATTGGTTATGTTATTTCTGATATTGCAACAGCCTCTTAAAAGTTACCTAAGCAGTTAATCTGACCTATCTGTAGCCTATGTACAACAATCATTAATAACTTATATTAGTTTCAATCTAATTTCTTCAATTATAGTTTGTGCCCAAAATTTCAATTAACACTAACTATATACAAAGTTTGAAGAGTGTTATTTTCTTAGTAAGATGATTTAGGACAAAAAAAGACTGACAGAGGGTGCAGAGTTTTTTTTTAACTGACCTACTTTTTAATTAATTTTAACTCTAATTCAAGGATTTGTATAGTTTGGGGATAAATATACATTATTTTTTAAACAAAGAATGTAAAACAGACTTCAACTTCAAATTATGAAGTAATGACTGGTGCTTTCATAATATTCATATTATAGTTCTTTTCATCAGGAACCAAATCAATACTAAAGCCTATACAAAAATGTATAAAGACATCAGCTCTGCTCTCAAACAGCTTACATTCTTGAGCCTCAATCCTTCATAGAACACCATAGGTGCAGCAAGCTGCCCTCTGCACTTGTACGGCACTATAATGATTCCATGGGGCTCCATGCAGGTGCCAGGGAGTGCCTAGATGGAGTTCCTTGCAGAATAAGGCTACATCTAAACTTGGGTGCTTTCCTGGGTATTTGTCTGTGTACTGCTAGCACATGTACCCCATACCCACACAGAATGTCCACATATGTTGTATTGGGCACAGGTATATGCTTGTCCAGGCTGCCCCTTTTTAGTACATAATGGTAGTGCAACCACTCCAAGGATGATAACTCAGAGTACTATGTGTTATGGGAGATGCTCCTGGAACAGTCTTGCTGCATGTTACTGGTACCATATGCTGCCTTTACACATTTGGTGACAGGAGCTCCCTGGTCATCTCTCCCTTCCGCCAAATTGTGCTGAAGACATCATCTAAGTCCACGATGATGTGGTATCTCCGCTCACAGGATAAACATTCATGCAGTCCAATACCAGATACTGGATATGATGGATCTAGAAAAATTGAGACACCAAAGACTACTGATCGAGAGGGTGAAGGAGAATCCACTGTGGTCCCATGGAACAGATGTCTTTGATGCTACAATTGCAATGATATGTGGGTGGATCACCGCTTGTGGTCACAGAGAATTGACATGGGGTGGTGGGACCACCTCATCTTGGAAACCTGGGATGACAAGTTGCTGTAGAACTTCCAAAAAAGAAAGCAAACCTTCGTAGAGTTGTGTGAGGCACTTGTACTAACCCTCCTAACCCCAGACCACTCATTTTCAGAAATCCATTCCAGTTAGAAGCAAGTGGCTATTATCCTTTGGAAGCTGGCAATACATGACAGATACCAGTCAGTTACAAACCAGTTTGGGGTTGTGAAGTCAACTGTCAGGGTGGTGGCTATACTGGTTTTCATACCATCAATACTGTAATCTACCAATGGGTGGTTGCCATAACTGGAGTCCCTGAATTGTAAAAGGATTTCAGACAACGGGGTTTCCAAACTGTGGAGTGGCCATCAACAGAACACACATCCTAATATTTTGCCCACCAAAATGGGTCAGTGAATACATGAACCAAAAAGGTTAAGAACATAAAACAATAAGAATGGCCACAGTCATCAGACCAATAGCTCATCTAGCCCAGTATACTATCTTCTGACAGTGGCTGGTGCCAGGTACTTCAGAGGGAACAAAGAGATCAGGTCAATCATCAAGTGATCCATCCCCTGTCATCCAGTCCCAGCTGTAGAAGTAGAGGAGAAGGAGGGGATGCTTGTTCCCAAAGAAGAGCAGCAGCAACGGGGGAAAGACCATTCCAAAAAGCATTCGGCCACCAGTTGTACCAGTGACTGCATTAATGCATGGTCCCGTTCCCTCTGGGCATACTCCCACTCCATGACACGGCTCATCCATTTCTCCTCCTGCCTAAGAACCTAACCCTTCCCATACCGAAGTCTAACTGCTCCTGATTCTTTCTGTCAATGCCAATGAGCATGTTCCCCACTGCCCTTCTCCACCTACCTCTGTTATCCCTGCAGTGTTGCTCCTGCTCTACCAGCAGAATGATTTCCCTGTGAGCAATGGAATGACCTGGCAAGTCAAAGACAAGGCTAGCATTACATTTCACCTCTCCTCTGAAGTCGCCTAAGTCAACTCCCCACGTAACATAACCATGCTGCTGACGGCCATGTCAACTCCCCACATAACATAACCACGCTGCTGAAGGCCACAAAATTGATACTTTTTAATCCTAGGATTGCTACCATTATAGCCCCCTTCCTTCAGACAATTTCAGACTATGAGGAAGGAGCTGAGTGTAAAAATGTTAAGATATCTGCATAGGATCATAGAATATTAGAGTTGGAAGGGACCTCAGGAGGTCATTTAGTCCAACCCCCTGCTCAAAGCAGGACTATCTTCAGCTAATAAATCTGCAGTACTGTTGTTAAAATATTGCACTGTTTACAATGCCTCAAAGGGACAGTTGGGGTGGGGTTCAGTTCCTTTCAGGGATTACATTAGTCACTTATTTCTTCTTTAAAGGCTGGCCATCATCTGAGAACACAGTTATGTTCAAAGTACAGGAATAGAAAGGAGAAGAGGCTTTTTACTCCTGTGAAGGACACCCAATCAACTATGCCAGAGAGTTATTTCTGCTAATGGTCACCCCTCCACATATTGCTGAGTGGAGGGGTTTGGAGAGCTACAAAGGTGGACCAAACACATTTGCCTTGCTATTAAACCTGAAGAATCAGCTTGAATTTTTGATATACCAAAAATGTGCTGAATTTTGTATACAGGATTGGGAGGCAATTCAAGAGGAAGTTGACTGTATTCTTAGCTAGCAGATGAAGTTCCCATAGAAGAGAAATACAGAATCACAAAGAATTCCACCCACCCCCTAGAAAATCCAGCTCCTGTGTCCAGCTAACTGCACTGAAAAGGACAGCCAAACAGTCACACCACAAGTGCATTTTTTTTCCCTAAACTTCTGGGTGATCACAACAAGCCAGTCACCTCTCTACTGCTGACACACAGAGCATTGTATTGAAGCAATTGCTATAACAGATGCTTCACTCGCACCCACTTCTGCAAAGTGGCTCAGCACAAGGGACAGACAACAGGAACTGGGAACAGCAATAAACATACTAGAAATCATCACAAGGAGAATGGATGGGTAACAAAATGCTTTCCTTTCCCAGACCTACATAGGCCTGCACACAAGAAACAAACCACCCCTGCCCCTCTTCCGCATGGCTCTCATAAGATAAAAGAATAGCAGAGGAGATAAGGAGGGAGGCTGTTGGATCTTTGCATAACCGTGTCAAAAACTGTTCTTTCTCCAAACAAGCCCTTTTGGAACCCAACCTCTCCCTCCCTCTCCTTCCCCCACTTCCACACATCCTAGGGACTATCACTGCCACAGTGCTGGCCAAGAAATGCCCAGACACAAAGGCATACTTACAGGTCATTAGCAATGAGTTATAGCTTCCTCTAAATGCTTTACAGGGTTCATGGGATTTCAATAAAGTAATTGATTTACAATAACATCTTGTTTGATGATCAAATCAGGATATAGTGGGAGGGCATTGAGGTGCACTAGCTTCAGGCATGTATTATTGGAGCAAGAGAGGATACTGGGGAGGGAGGGGAGGATGAGGGGGAAGGAAAGCTACTTACCAGCCCCAAGTTCTGGTTCCTGCAGCAAGGGTTCTCCTTCCCCCACCGCGAGCCAGAGAAGAGGCAGGTCACGTGCTAGATACCCTCCCAGAGAGATTATTGCCTCCGTACAGGAGTTTGAGATACTTCATGTGTTCCCAGTCCTGGGACTTAGTCCAGTGAAGGCCCGCTTCCTCCAGCCGCCATGAAACTTCCTGGTGTGGGTGTCTGTTCTTGTTGCTCTGGGCAAAGTCATGGAGGCCAGCATACTCAGAATCACTGATTAATCAGCACACAGGTGCTGGGCAGCACTCCAAAGACTGGGCAGCAGCTCCTGGAACTGTGATCACTGTGCTGATCAATAGAGTTTACAGGAGAATTGATCTGAAGTGCTCAGCACAGGTTGCTACTTCCACTAGGGGAGGTCAGGGATCATTATACCTTTGGGGAAGGGTCAAACAGCAAAGGGATCAATGCACTATGAGCTATAGATATCCATGACCTGGAACTGGCCTTTTGCCCCCATCCACACTGCAGTGTAAACAGTTATGGCGCCATGAAAGAGAGGAGGCATTTACATACCCACACCCCTTTTGAATGCTAGTTTTCACACTGTGCACTCTCCTTCAGGAATGTGCTTCAAGGCTTCAGATGTGGACAACAGGGGGTTATGGCACACCACGTATACAGTTGCAAGTGTAGACATAGCCTAAGAGTACAACGACAAATGACATATGAAGAATTAGGTTTATGGATACAATCACATTGTACAACTGCAATTTTTTTCATAATTATAAATGTAAAGCGCCAACTATTTCCACCTGCCCCTCAAGTCATTATTAATAGTCTAATTTCTGGAGGAGGATCTGGAGGGAAGATTTACAAGAGAAGTGGATAGTTGGCTTTATAATGTTTATAAATGTTTATAATATATAATATAATATATATATAATATTTATGTTTATAATATTTATAATGTTTATAAAATATAATGTTTATAATGTTTTTCCATGGGAATTCAAACTATAAATGTTCCCTTCTGTCATTCAGATGGTCACCAAAAATAAAAACCAAAACCAAAATCTAGTTTCCATTCCTGCAATCAATGGAGCTTCACACAGGTAAAAGGGTCTGCTGCATGGTGGCACATCAGGTGGGTAAAGAATATTGTCTTTGTAATCCACACTTTTGTCACCTTTTAAATTATTTGTTCATGTACATAATGCTTCCTGATAATTTTACTGTTTTCAGCAATTCATTTAAAAAAATATTCATTTCTTAGATGTTGTTTGTTATTTTACAGTTGATCATACAAAATATTACATGCTGATTACTGCAAAATGTCAAGCAATCTTCATAATGTTTAGTATTATATTCTTATTCCCAAATGTATAGGAACAAAATAGATCTAATAAATGTTCATTCTGAAAAACCAAATACTAAAAACATTTAAAACATAAGAAACACAATCCATGAGGGAAAATAAAGCCATAATTCAGACATGAGGGGGAAAAATCCTCACCATGAGAAGAAAACTTCAAAAATACTGAGCATCAAATCAAGCCGTCTAATGCCAGTAAGCCATGTTCATAGCCCACACATAATCCATATAATAGTTGTTCATAAATTTACATATATAAAGAACTCCATATGGCTCCTCTACATATCACCAGCATGGGAACTAATCTCAGGCTGCCTACCATTGCTGATGCACCTCTGATTGAAAGATTTAACAAGACCTTTCACCCCCAATATTTGTTAATCTTCTAGCTCAATGAGTTTTCTTTATAATGTATACATGTTCCAATAGTATGCTGTATTTCAGCAGACGATCTTCCACTCAGACTATCAGCTGTTTGCACTTTGACTTTTTAGTGTATTAAAGTGTTATCTCCAATTAGTTAACTTTAAAATTAAATTAAAACTAAAACCATGGTATTTGATGCATCATCCAGATTACAGAAAGAAACTGGCACATTAACAACTAAAACAGCAGTTCATAATATCATGAACCAGAGTGACAAGTCAAGATCTCTGTTTCTGGCTAAAACCTGCTTACTTTCTGCAAACATATAAATTATATTCTCCTCAGAGTGGGCCAGAAGGTGGCAAATAGGTTTGGTCAAAAAGTTTCCATCTTGTTCAGTAAACACTGAGCATTGTATCTGCTTGTGCACGTACTCCCTTTCTTCAAAGGCAAACAGGAAAAGTCATCTTTCTCAAGCTTAATCAGATATACTGCTGAATGCTAGGTTGCCAGGTGCATTTGATGAGCATTAAAATGTAGTTTTTGTGATCTACAACATTATGGTCCCTAAAGAACATAAATAAGCTATCCAGAAGTTGTGCCATTCTATCTGAAGACAAGGTAAATAGTGATGTTTCCATAAACATACCAAGGAAAGTTTTGCTAGTCATCCTTGTGTTCTCCCAAACAGTAGAGCAATATGAAACACTTTACAAAAAGTTCCCAAACTGCCCCAGTTAAATTCTCCAGATGTAATTTCTTTTGTAGCAATCAGACTTCACTTGTTATTTCATATCCTAATCAAAAGGGAAAAAAACAAAATAATTTGCTTACTGAAGACACTATCAGCTTTTTTCTTTAAAAAAAAAAAACTGTCTTTAGTCCTCTTCCTCTCCCACTTTCTATTCCATTTAAATAGCTAATGACATCAAAAAGCAGCTGTACTGCATTCAATCAGAAAGAAAAACAACTGTATTAGTTCTTGCCAGAGTTAATATAAAAAGTTTATACTTAATTAAAATTCTTAGGATAGTGTTATGAATATTTTGAATGATAGCTCATTTTGGGGTGTGGTATTTATAATCAAAGTAATGAAAACCTTTCTTTTTATAATTTTAATCTAAAAATATTCTAGTGTTTTATATGAAGAAAATAGCCAAAGAGATTTGGGTGGTTGTTTTGCACCCGCCCTCTTCCACTCCAAAAATTTATTCATATTAGCAACTTCTCTTGATGTCAGAGGTAAATAATTTTCGGAGACCAAATCTCCAACATAGTTTAAGAGTATCCTCTGATAGCAGATTTTTTTTTCTTTTTTTAAATACATGATGTGATAAAAATGCATGTACCATGCATAAAACTTAGGGAACTAATGCCCTTGACTCTCTGACTAATGGCTTTGACTCCCTTGACTTAGGGGACTGATGCGCCCTTGACTCTCTGAAATTATACATTTCTGTCCTCTCTGCTAATAAGATGAGAGAGGAAAAACTCTTTCTAAATGCTTTAGTACATGAGGTATATTTCTAAACCACCCATATGAAGTGGTAACAGCCAAGAGGATAAAATAAAATAAACATTTATCTTATTTTATGGAATTCTGGACCAGCAGATTCACCATATGTGTTTGAGCTGTTAAAGGAAATATGAATTGATCCATGTCTTGCCAAAGTACAACCATGGTTCCAGATAAACAAAACTGATAAAAGAAATGCTGGATAGAACTGCCCTGACAAAACAAGGAGAGGACCACCTGTACCACCTATCTCTCTTGCGATATCTCATCCTAGAAAGACAAAAAAATGTTGAACTCATCCCTTGGAACCTTCTTCAAGGGGATTTCACCCAATAAATTCAATCTTCCTGAAAAAAAAAGGACCTCTTCTTGTTGATCTTATATTTAAAAAAAGAAAATACATATGGAATATGAAAAAAATCAAAAAGTTATTTTTTCAGAAACCTAGACAAAGAAAATTGAGAATATCTTTATCAGGACTAGAATTAATATCTTTAAAGCCTAATGTACAGCCTTCTTGATATATGTCTTCCTTTGAAAGATAACATCAGGTATAAAGCAGAGACCAGTCCTAACAGCAAGACAATTGTTTAACAGATTTGATAGTGTTTGGTAATTGTTTGGTTAGAAAATCAACACCACAAGTTGCTGACTTTTTCCAGTTTTTCTCCTCCTCGGAGCAGGCCGCATGCTGACCTTTTGGCAGCATTCCTCTGTCTTCTGCCCTCCACCTTTTTCCATTTCACCCCACCCCTCCAAGTTGTATTCCCTTCAGAAACAAACAATCTTAGCAGGTTTTTTCAGGCTCTGGAAACTACAGGTTTCCATTTAATCTCAGTTCAAGCAATATTGTAAAGTAAGCTGAATTCTGGACAAGTTTTAATTTACTTTCACAGCTTATATAATTGAACAGCTAGAGTACGATATACAAACTACTACTTCAAATACTGAAAATGTTGATTGGAAATTTCTACAGTTTCTATAAGAGCCTACCTAAAACAAGCATGGGCTGAGTGAGAAGAACCTAGCATCTTAAAAACCAAGACTTCAGCAAGAGGATAAGTATCTTACAGATGCCATGGGTGAAAGACTTTTTTTTGAATTCAGTGATAAATCTCATATCTGCACTACTGAAAATTAACGTGTGATCCAACAAAGGCAGAGATACTATATTTCTTTAGGTTGTTAAGGTAAAGGAAATACACACAAAAGTCTTAAAATTCTAACAGCAGCAAGAGCCAAGAGGGACAAAGAACATAGCAACTAGGGTCTTTTCCTTCCAAAAACCTCAGTGCAGTTACACAAATCAGGAGAAAAGAAATTGTTGCAATATTGTAGGATTTTGATGTCATGGAACTAAGAACTACAATACAGTTTCTGCCAAACAAAATTTACTGTATTATGTCATCCAGAATATCAAATGTCCATCAAATGAAGAGATGGATAACTGAGGGATCAAAGAAATTCACAATTAGTTCAACTGGGCATGGCATCACAAGGTTTTTCATCTCAGTAGTGCTGAGACCCACTGTGGTTCTCTGCTTTGTGACTCAGTCCTCTGTCACCTTTAAACCAACTCCCTTGTTTCATGTCAACACCCCATCACAAGATGGGTGACAATTTTCCTGATTCTTCTGTTTTACTCAAATTACAAAAAATCCAAAAATTTAAAATTTATATTACGTTATATCTTCTTTTTAAAACAGGAAGTAAATTAATAGTGCTTATGTGATTTTTCCCATCTACTTACTGATGTTACAACTAAAGAGAAAAGAGTATCGGTTGTGATTATTTGTGTTTTAGTACAATTGCCCCCATCCCTCTCATACACACAGACTGACAAAGGCAGCAATTTCAATTTTGTATTATTATATGTAGGAAAAGTGAAAATGAATCTAACATTAAGAGGGTTTAACATATGACTAACATGTAGTTATTGAAACTATATTCTCTACTTGTGCTAAATTGATATATTTTTCTTTAAAATTAGTACTTGGTTATTTTTTTAATTATTCTATATAATTCAAAACAAATTTTATATAATTATATATAATTACAATGAAATCTGTAAGTCTTCCTTTTAAACACTAAGAAATACATTGACTCGGCCTCCCATCCAACCCAGCTCTCCAGTCCCAAACACAGCTTCTCAATTCTGCACCATCTATGAACCTGTTACAGAAAGTATAAACCACAAATTTCCCAAGCAGAACAAAATGAGCTGCAAGAGAGTATCTGAACTTCTAGCAAAACAAGACCTATGGTTGTCACCTGGGATGAATCTTGACAAAGATCACAAATTCTGTTCATCAGGCTCTTCAGGAGCTCTGATCCAAGCAAGTCAATATGTTTATCTTCTTAATAAAGCTGAGCTCATTTTCTCTGTTACATACTTGAAAGGAAACTGAAACCTCTTCCTAAAAGTAGTATACTACAGAATACTTTTATTTGTAATAAACTAGGTCAACCTTTTATTTACAAAGGCCAAAGATCACTGGAATAAAGCCTTCATCATCTCAACATATTAATTACTCAACAGCAATAAGTTTAAAATTTGAAAATGTATAAGTTAGACATTTCTAAGTGTTTGTGAATGAAAAGGACAAAGACAACCTGACCAATCAAACTTCTTACACTGTTACAAGAACTATTTCTTATATTTGGGAATTCCCATTCTTCTGGATCCAACCAATAATGAAAAGCTACTTTTGAGGTATTCTTATTTAAAAGAGATTTCTTCAATGCAACTTGAATTTCATTCTCTTAAGCCATTTTCTGTAAGATATCAATAATTAATTAAACTTTTATTTATTTTTTCCATTGAGTCTCTATGACCATAATTTATAAAAACTACTTCCAAAAGAATAAAAGGTTCACTACTTAGGGGATTACATTTTCAAATAAGTACCATCATGTTGACACACATACCAGTGAAAGAAGTGCATTCCTTTTTTCTTCAAGTTTTCTACAAGCTACCAGTACTGAAACAGATGAAGGAACAGGTTTCAAACTGCTGAATTTTATTATGTATATAAACAGGGAAGTAGAAATTCAGAAAGTTATAACATACCACTTCCCCAAACTATCAGCTCAAACAACCTCCCAACTAGTGTATTTTATAGAACATACTCTATTACACACAAAATGAGGTTCCTTTACAAAAAGCAGCAGCAGCTAACTGTGAAGGAAAGATTATACAGCTGGTTGCACATTAAAGCTTTATCTTAACATCTGGCTCATGAAGAGAAATCCCAGTGAAGCTGAGTGTGGACTTCAGCAAATCTGGCAAACAAGATGAAAGAAACAATGTTCTTCCTTTCTCCCCAGGCAAGAGGAAAAAATCAGGAGATTTCACAGTTACTTTCAATAAACACACAAGTGATGTTCATGGGAGTTTAAAAATTGCCTGCAAAGTTAAAATATTGGTGCAAGTCCCAGTTTTATTTATTTTTATTACATATGCAAGACTTCTTAATACACATTGCGGATAGGGAATAAGAAGTCCTCAAAAAAAGTTTCCTGATTTTTATATTCTATATTCAGATCCTGTCTAGGCTGGAAGACTTTAATGATTTTAGAAATCCAAAAATGCACAAGTTAAGCAATTGATTAAAGGGATTTTTAGTCAAACTGTTTAAAATTCTGGTTTTTATTTATTTTTACCAATACCTGTTTAACTTCCATATCTAACATTTTGAAAGTAACTTTGTTAAAAAGTTAACATCCTCTCCTTCACTTTTGGTGTTGGCAATACTTATACTGAGACCTCTTAGAGTTTCTCAAGCAAAACCACAGAAGGTCAGACTTGACATTTCTAATATTTCTAAGCCACAAAATAGGGCGAAAAACAAACAAAAAAATAAACAAAAAGCCACGCTACTTCAAGACTTCTATATAAATTATTAAAAAGCAAAAGGCTTAAAGGCAAATTAAACAAATTTTCTTTGCACAACACAATTAAGAAAGGGAAATACTACAGTGCAACTGATATCCTGCCTTAAATCACCTAACAATGGCAACAGTCAGGCCAGAAAAACATGTTTGGTAGCCCACAACAACCAAAACCTTTTTGGATTCAAGAGTTTTCACTACTTGGGATCCTGCTCAGCATGGTTAAATCAACACCAAAAATAAAAACTAGCCTTATGCCTCAGTTTCCCTGCAAATATTACCGTATGAAAGGAGGAAAAAAATATTTCTGCCATGTATCCTATTCAGTTTCATCCCTTCTCTGGCTTTGATTAGGCAATTGTGTACCTATTGACCTTCCAGTAGATTACATACGAGTTCTTACGCAGATCAATATGGGGGGGAACCTATTCCCAGTAGCATTTACAAAAAAATGTAAGAAGGATGGAGAAAGACCAGTTTCAATCACTTGTCAGACAAACCTATTAGTTAATACTCCCAAGTCTGATATTCACTTTTTTGTTAGTTTTTTTAAAATAAAAATGAGATTAGCAAACCATCCTGAAGAGAGAAGCATAAAACATACATACAAACAACCGCTTTTTTAAAGGAAAAATAGTCATTTTGGCTACAAAAGAAAGAGGGGGAGACTACATTTTCTTGTGTTCAGTGTTGCTGAAGCCATTTTGGCCCCAGGATACAAGAGAGTACAAGAGGGGGTGAAGCAATATCTTTTATTGGTGAAATTTCTCTTGGTGAAAGAGACAAGCTTTCAGGCTCCACAGAGCTCTTCTTCAGGTCTCAGAACCTTCTTGTCAGATAGGCAATCCAAATTTAAGATCTAGGCTGCCTATGAATACATCATCTAAAATATATTTTTTTCTAATGTCATAGCCTGGTAATATTGTCTGAATATAGGCTAAGATTTTTAAAAGTAACAAGTGATTTTGAGTGCCCACTTTGGGATAACTTAAAGGGTGCTCGGAAAGGGGATACTCACCACTTCGTTAAAGACGGGCACCCAAAAACTGTGGCAACCAAAAATCACTAGTCATTTTTAAAAACTTTGGGCTTAGTACTTAAAAATATATGAAAGGAAAGGCATGAAATTTTGAAACGGAATAGCCATTTTTCACTTTTAATTCCACACAACTTCACTGCTGAAAGTGTGAAAGAGCTTCCAACCCACCCAGCTCTTCAGTCAAATGGAATTCGTGGAAAGAGAAGTAACTTGATGACTAGTTATCCTGGAGAAGATGAAACTCAACACCACTTGCACTCTTGAGAAGCTGGAAGGCCATTTTATCCCCACACTCCAGTTCCCACCTCCACCCTCAAATTTCAACCCATTGCCCTAACATTTAAACTTTACTACTCTCTCCCAGCAAGTTTCAATCTTCCCTTATAGCCACCCAGCAGCTAAGTACTCAAAGCATCTGCCTCTAATGCTACTATCCATCTTTATGGTTAGCTAGAGGCAATAGTTTGAGGGAGAAACTGAGTAACATGCCCAAATAGAAGAGCAGCTAAATAGAACTTACTTTTACCACATTGCCAATTCTCAACCCATAGCTCAGACTAGATACAAAGGGGGAGGAAATCAGGTCAAGGGCAAGGACAAACCAGAATGGGCAAAAAACAGTGGTGCAGAACAGAAAAGTAAAGCTAGCAGTACTGCCATTTAAGTGTAGGAATACTTCAGTTAAATATCTCGCAAAACCTCAACATAACTGTAGTATGTTGACTTACACAAACTGGGATGGGACATTTATAATGAACAAATCAAAGATTCTGATTGATTCCACTCTCTTTGATCCATCCATCCATTAAGCCTAATTTACTGGGGACATCAATCCAACTGTGTAATAATCGTCATTCAATGTTTGGTAAAATGAACCCACCTTGGGGCAGTCAGCACTTTTAGGTAGGAGACTGACTATTGTAAGTCTTCCGTGGGCAAAGACACAAAAAGGAAGCATACCAAATATAAAATTAATTCAAAGCACAATCACCAGCTTTATGAGCAGAATCCAGTATTTTTCGAGTGAAGATGTATATGTTAAGTTTCCCTTACGTTCAAATTTGGCTAAAACTATCAAGCGGAGCTCTTAAAATCCTGCTTCTTTCAAGCGTGCTTTTATTTCTCCACCCATTTAAAATAAGCCAATATTTTTAATTATCATCCTATCATTGTTCTCTTTGAACACATTTTCACATAAACAATACATGACTACTCCTTCCAAGTTGCTGAGTGCAACTCAGAGCATGTGGTAATTCTATATTTTTAGCATTTAATCAGTGCACATAAAAAACAGAAGCATTTATTCAGAAAAAATCTCTAGCAGTGAATGTGAGACCATTGTTTATTAAAAGTGCAAAAACTACTAGCTAACATCTGACCTAAAAAAGACGCGTACCACAAAAATGGGTTTCAACTTCACTTACGTGAATTTACACAATTTATGATTTGTGTTTTTGATTTCAAGGGAGACTTTTTACACACTTCAAACATCCACTTTATTTCCAGTCCCAAAGTAAATCTATTCTATGCTGCACTGAATCCACAGGAATGCTGATTACTCAGAACACAAAATAACCTAACAGGAGTGAGAAGTGAAGGCGCAGAGACTGTAATAAAAAGCAGTTACTTACCACTACAGTAGCTACTACTCTTCAGGATGCACTGTGCACACATACTTTCCTCTGTATGTGCAGCCAATGCATTTGAGTCAAGTGAATTTTGCCAACCGTACCAGCAGTGCATGCACCCCACTCATCCTCACACACAGAGCCAAAACGTATAAAGGGACATGGCTGCTCCCTCCCTCTTCATTCCTTTGCACCATCAATTAGCTAAAACCGAAAGTAGCAGGGAAGGTGGAAGGGTCATGGAGCATATACGTGCACAATACATATCAAAGAACACAGGGGTAAGCAACAGTTTTTTCTCCTTTGAGTGATTGCACACACAAATTCCTCTGTAGGTAATTCACCAGGAGTTTCCTTTACAGGTTGTGGGACTTCAAACTTCTTGAAGTGAGACTGTAACAATGACTTGCCAAAGATGTCTCAGGAAGCTTGAGTAATAGCATTATGTTGGACCACGTCACTGCTTTACAAATGATTAAATGGATGTTAAATGGACTCTCACTGAACTGGCAGAGACTAGAGATTTTAGATGCAGTAAGTAGTCTAGCATGTGTCTAATGTCTGTGCTATCTGGTGATCAGCAGTGTGATTCCACCCAAATTGAAAACGTTTTTCATTTTGCCATGTACCTGGCTCTAGTGAAATCTTTTCTGCTATTCACCAGAATGGTCTGGATATCTAAGGAGCAGACTTTCTCCTCATTGCTCAACCAGAGATCATCCATGCCATGCAGAAGAGACATAAGATGGGGTGCAGTGACTTGCCTTGGTTTTGAGACAAAAAATCTTCATCCACAGATAGAGCAACGGGTGGTCAAACTGAGAGGTGAAATAGGTCCGTGTACCAGTACTGCTTTGACCAGGCAGCTGCAAAGGAGTATTAAGGCTGCCTTATCTCTTTGTATCTTCCTGATCATCCTCGGACTGGAGGGAACACATATAGCGAATTATTCAGATAAAAAAAAAAGGCATCTGTCATGGAACCCTGGCTGCAACCTCCACTGGAACAGAATCTCCTCATTTGTTGCTCAAGTTGGTTGCAGAAACTTTTCCAGCATCCCCATTGATGGAAGATCTGCTGCAGGATGTCCATCTTTATTGAGCTCTTGTGATGGTCTATGATGTTCCTGCTGAGGTAATCTATAAACATTGTTCTTCACTTGTCGAAGGTGAAAACCATTTAGCAAGATGTTATTCTTTATACAGAAATTCCACAAATGGATCCTTCTTGGCATAGCTGGGATGACCTTGCACCCACCTGCTTGTTCAGATAAAACACAGCAGTGGTGTCAGTGAGAACTTGAATCAGCTGTCCTTGATGGTGGCAACAAATGTCTCACTTGCCTAGCAAATGGCTCAATGTTCCAGCACGTTTGTATTTCGCACAACTTTAGGAGGCATCAACAGTCCTTAAGTGTGACGTTTACCCAGATAGGCCTACAAAGCTTTGATAGACACATCTGTTACCAGAATTGTAGTTGGTTCTGGTGGTAGAGAACCTTTCTGCATACATTCTCAGGGTCTAATCACCAGTTCAGGGACTGAAACAATCATGCAGGCACACAAATCAGCAAATTCCCATTTGGGTAAAACGACTGTTCCAAAGTTAACAAAATCTGGTAAGATAGTCTTGTACACAATATCAGTGGTCGACATCTAGGGGACTTACAACACCTTCTAGAAATACCCTAAGGCCTCTGCAGATAGCATGGTCTACATTGTATTTGGGGTTTAAACTGGTGCGCAGACATCAGGAAAATGAAGGGTTGCCTGAGAATCTTTCAATGTGAGCACAGTGTTGTTGTTCTGGGAAAACAGTTTAGCACCTTCAAACAGTAGATCATTGTATTTTGTAGCGATTTTGGGATGCCACAGACTTGTAACCAAGAAGAGATTCTCATTTAAATGGCTGTAGCCACTGAATGTGGATGCATTGATAGCTGCCTCGAGAGATGTCTGAGCAGTAAGATGGCCTTCAGATACTATGGGCAAAAACTGATCCCTGTATTCATTGGACAGTATGTCCACAAATTTTGAAACTGCTGACAAGTTAATAAAGGTATATTTGGACACCACCACCTGATTTGACACCCTCATATGAAAGTTCATGGTGATTTAGGCCTTCCTGCTATATAGATCCAGTTTCTTATATTCCCTTTCTTTTGGGGTAGCCTTAAGGTGAGACTGTCTTGAATGCTCAGTTGCCACTGTGACCAGTAAAGTATAAGGGATAGGGTGGGTAAAGAAATATTCAAATTCTTGCTGGAGCACGAGATACCTTCTGTTCATCCTTTTGGAAATGGGTAGAATAGAGGCTAGTGTCTGCCAAAGGGTCTTTGCAGGTTCCAGCAAGCCTTCACTAATGGGAAGGGCAAACTTTCCAGGAGCAAGAATTTGTAAGATGTCCAATAGTATATGAAACTTGTCTTGCACAAGTTCCACCTGTATCCCCAGAGATGTGGGGAGACTCCTAATTAGGACTTGAAAAATTTTAATGCTCTCCAGAGGTGGAGATGTCAAATCAGGGGTGATGGCTTCAGCCAGGGAAGATGCAGAAATATGAGGGCAGGCAGGATATCCAGGGACTCCCCTGTAATCTCCTCTTCCTCTAGGGGCTCCCATAAAGAAGGAGATTGTGGGTTTGGAGGAGGATCTTCTCTAGGTACCAGAGAAGGCTGCATGGCTGACAAAGTCCAAGATGCCCTTAGAGTACACCAGGGGGCTCAAGAAGGCCAAGAAGAATGGTCCCTTTTTTGTGGAGGGCACCATGCTGAGGCATCTTTAGAATAACATTAGCACCCTAAGTTTCAGGTATCTCTAGATCAGAATCTATATGTAGACCTGAAAGACCTTGCAGGAGATACAAGTCTATCACAGTCAGAGTCCAAAGAGAAGTGAATAATAACTCTCCTCAGATAATGGTGGAGCAGTCCATGTACGTGTCAGAGGAGGTCTCAACACCGGCAACACACAGTGCTATCCCAAAGGTACCAACATTCACTACATTCCACAATATCAATGGACAAGGCAGCTGGAATGAAGACAAGTGGCTACTATGCTGGCAGAGCTGATGCAGCATGCATAATTGAAATGGATGGAATTGCCAGTACCATGTTGGTAAGTGAAACTGCTGGTGACAGCAATACTGATGAAGTTGAGGTCACTGAGATTTGGGCCAGATGATGCAATAAGGGAGAGCCTGGGAAAGGGACACAAAAGATCTTTAAGCATACAGGATGCCTGTGGCATCAACAGCACTGACATTGGAGGTGTTTGTCTGTTAACACCAGGGGTTGAATTTCTTTCCAATAGGGGTGAAGGCACCAATCTCGATGGCCTTGCTGGAGCCAGTCAACAGTGCCACTGTGGATAGTGGCGGTGAGCATCGATTCTTAAGCCAGACTTCAACATGGCCCCACAGGACTTCTTTCAAAGCCTTTTTATGAGATGACGACTGAGACTTCAGAGATCTATCAGCCTCTGAGAACAAAGATTTTAAGCGCCCGGAGGAGGCCACAGGAGAGGAAGATGAATGACGTTTCTCACTGCATGTCGGCTTAGAGCTTGAGGCAGCGAGGGTGCATTCCACATAGACAATCTCTTCATCTTCCGCTGGTCAGGGTTGGGCTCTGAAGAGGGATGCCTTCAAGGCCAAAATCCATTTGTTTCTTCATTGTTGTCCCTCACGTCTCTCTCACCTAAGCAGGTTAAGCAACTTTTGTGCCTGCCACTAACAGGGATCACAGCCCTAAACACGGTACATTCTTTTAAAACTGAAGAGTCTGACAGTGGATATCAGGATAAATTAACTAACTTACTAACTACTCTAAACAATGCTAAAACTATATACAATAAGAATTTATTCTAAAAGCTGGCTAACTGAAGCTCAAGAGTGACAGGAAGCTCCAGCTCTCACCATAGGTGGTAAGAAGGAACTGAGTGGGAGATGGTAGTCATGGCTCTTTATATCTTGTCTCCGTGATCAAGGATAGCAGGGGCACATGTGCCATCTGCTGATACAGCTGGCAAAAGTCTCTGACTCGTGTGTACTGGGCACACATACAACTACAGTGCAACATACATTTGCACAATTACTCGAAGGGGATATTTTTCCCCCATTTAATATGATAAAAGTCTGCCATGCATCTGGCAGAATGTCTAATTCTGAGACAGTGCTATCTAACGGTCAAAACTTGGTACACAGTCAGGACAGCTGAGTTTTATTACAGATTCTGCCACTGGCTTACTGTGTAATTTTGGGTAAGTAAAATTCTCTGGGGGAGATTTTCAAAAGCACAACTAGCAGTCAGATGCCTTACTCCCACTGAAGTTCAGTGCAAGTTGGGCACCTAACTGCAGTTCTGTCAACCCCCAAGTCTTCAAAAATCATGAGTCAGGCCCCAAATAACCATGGTAAGTGTCTTAAAAACCCATTCTATTTTTTAAAATAATACATTTTCTTTTTATTTGCCTTCTAGGTTTTGACATTTTTAGGGTGCAGCTGAATCACATTTTCAAACTTTTCTCTGAGGCCTAAGTTACTTTTTTTTTTTTTTTAAATGACAGCTAAGATTCTCATGTATTTACATACCTAACAGTGCTGGGGCTATAAGAAAAACATCAACTATTACAAGAGTTCTGATACAATCATAAGGGCTGGCAACATCGTAATTGACAGCTGCGCCTTTGAAAATCTCCCACACAGTGCCTAAATTCACTTCTCTGTAAATTGGGGCTAATTTGGACTTTGGTTTACTATTATGAGATCTTCAAATGAAAACCTGAAGTACTATTTCACTGCTAGTGTGTATATGCTTCTGATACATCCTAGGTGATGCTTACATGGAGATTTCAACAATATGGCCAGCTCCACAACTTCCAAAATCAGGAGACAAACTCCTAATAATCATGAGGGTTTCCAAAAAAAAAAAAAAAAACCGATACGCACATACTTTTGGGTCTGTTTTCTGATTTCTCTAACCATTCACTGCTTTTTGTGTAAGTGCAGGTGTCTGGATAAGAATTCAACCAGAAATTCATAAAACCACACACAATGGGGGAAACATCTTCTCTTCCTCCTGACATAGGCTCTGCTCTCCCCTTATCTAACCTCTGGGATGGTGCCCTTTCCTACTTTCACCTCCTGTTGCTCCTCCTTCAGGCTGTCTGCACTGTACTAAACAAGGGAAAACTACTGGAATCTCTTACATCCCTTCCCCTTCGGCAGATGCAGCCATTACACACACAGATGTGTTCTAATCCAGTTCTACGTTGCCTCCCATGGTACCACCAACCCTGTAATCCCAGAAAGCCTACATCCAGCATACCGCTTTAGCCCACTTCTCCCTTCCAGGCTCCAATGGCCCTAAGCCTGCAGGAAAAGCTGTTGGACTGAGGTTCAGGAGTGGGCTGCCTGTGTGGGATCCTTCCTACCCCTGTTCTCTAGAGCCTCACTTCACTGCCATCTCCTGCACTGCAATAAAGTGTCTAGGGGCAGGGAGGAAGGATGCTACTATAGAGCTTGGTGGGAGGGAGTACACCTCAAAAATCAGCCTAAATCACAACACTGAATGCAGCAAACTCTCTTTCAGCCTGACTTCTTTTGTGACCAGCCCCACTGAGGCTGCTGTTGAAATGAACTCATAAAGAGCACAAAAATACTTCCCGTTGGGATAAGGCCGGAGGTCAGGTAGCATAAGAGGAACTTTTGCTGATTTTTTGTTAAGACTTTTCTGAGTTGCCCACCATTTTAAGCTTCTGTGCAGGTTGTTTCTGTGGTACCTCAGAAGAATTATCTCTTTAAGAGATGGAACATCTGTCATTTCTAATTCTACAAAAATAAGAATAAGTACAATATGATGAATTTTACAAAATTTCTGAGATAGACTGCTGGGGCCCTGGAGATCTGGAAGAAACCTTGTTAATAATGAAAGAGGAATAACAATTCTAGTAGTTCAGCCAGTGGGTGGAACCCATCAGCATCTAACTGATGTCATCAACTGCATCTATCTTCAACCCTAATGTTGGGGAATCAAATCACTGCTGCACTGTCAAGTGCACTGTCAGCTTTGAAGCACATCAAGTCTCTTAACAGTTTAAGAGTGATCTACTTTACAGACCACATCTCTCCCAGTATCAGGCCATGACAGTTATAATCAGATGGAACATTCATTTTAAACAGAAGGGCTGGAGACACAGTATTTTCAAAGCATACTCCACCCAGAGCCATTATTTTCAATGGCAATGAAGACAGAAGCTGCCCTCAAATCAAGATGGCTGCTGTTTCCCTACAGCCTTTGTAGACTGAAGTGAGATTCCGTCCAGCAATGATGGCCAGTACTTCCCACTGTTTCCACCGGGACTGAAGCCAGACTGCTCTTGTGAAAGCTGCCCCTTCCTCAATTAACTATAGACATCCCAGGAAGAATACTGATAAGGGTTCACACAGACTATGAGGCAAGAAGGAGACTGTGAGGGATAGCAGATGTAGGAGGGAAAAGAAAATATGATGGATGTAGGGGAGACAATACTGTAGGGAAGCATGTAAAGTGAGAATTTGAGCATGACAGAGAGGGAGACTTGGAGATACTGGGAAGATAGATCAAGAAATGTTATAAGGAGGAGAAATATAACAGTATGGGAATGGAAAAGTAGAATCCCAATCTGAACCACCAGTGGGAGGCTCACATTGAATTTTTTTTTTTTTTAACATAGGTTTTCATGGTTTTTTGGAGGCTAGCTCCAAAAAATCATTTCTGATTGGTTAATGGTGGACGCACTGCTAAGTCAAGTAATGTCAAAATATACAGGTTTTTATAAAAAGTATGTTTTGTATAACACAAGATCAATAAATATGTTTGTTTCTAACTCCCATGAAAAGATTTTAAAGTTAGATTTACATTTCCTGAAGTGTTTGCAACACAGTAATTCTAGCATTGGGCTAGCATTTTGAGAGGGTATAAGATGGGGCAACAGAGGTAGCTTCAAAGCTTCAAGACCCTGTTGCAAAAGTGACATCAAAAATATGCATGCCTACGTCCTGAATATCTAAAAATTAAAAGCTTTTAAGAGTAAGGAGCTTCATAATATTAGAATTAATTTTAAATTACTTAGACAAATGCACTCTTTCCTAAGTGATCCACTAATACAGATAAATCCATTTAGAAGGAATGAATCTGAATGTTTATATACAGTGATCTTATGACTTCCTAAAGAGGAAAAAAATTGCAAACCCTGAAGGCAAAAGAAAATGAATGATAATGAAATAATGTTTAATATATGCAAATTATTGCCTTCGTTTTTGAAGATGTTGGTTAATAATAAGGGTTGAACAACAAAGACCATGAGAATCTAAATACTTCCCTTGCTATCAATCACTACTCAGGGAATGAACAAGACTATCATGAGCCACTCTTTCATGTCCTGTTTGTTACTAAGTCCTGTAAGTTCTCTCTCTCTCTGAGCAGTGGTCGATGGAGGAATTCTTTCAGCCGGCTCTTTCTGAGCGTTCCTCCAGCTACCCAGAGGCACACCTGTCATGGCAGAGTCTCTGGGTTCATTCCTTCCCAAATATTTAAATATTTTTCTGGCTATATCACAGATCCAACCAAGTGCCCCCTTTCAGCCATCCACCAGACTGCTGTGAGGGAAATTCAAGCCTCTATGTCCCTCGATCACTGCGTATTTTAAGCTTCCAGAGTCTGAACAAAGTCCAGTCACTGCCCCAATCTCAGAGTTTGTAGGCAAACTCTCAGAGTGCAGACCTGCATTTTAACACTCCCTTCTGAGAGCTGGAGTCCACTGTCCAGCTGCCTAGCCCAACTGGGAGCAATGGTGAAGCTTCACACTCCTCCATACTTAAACATACCCTCTCAAAACCTTTCCCCAAAGATGTGAAAATTCTGGCTCCACTTCAACTCTCTCTAGCAGCAAACTGTAGTGGTGAAGCATATAACACAGAGCCATACTTTGCACAGAATCTAGCAAGAGTGTTCGGTCCTTTCCCACCACCATTCATGAGTTTGCTGATGTCTTATATTCGGATTACACTTAATTTAGGAGGTTCCTGCAAAGTAAAACAAAAAAAAAAGCACGGGGCTTTTAACTGAAAAAAATATATAGAAAAACAACTATCATACATTACAGTCTTAATTCTGCCATTCTCAATGTACCCTTTCCTTACTCCCCTGTCCAAACAAATAGTTGTGGACATTTGGCATAGTAGTGTATTGCGTTGGGAAAGTGGTTATGGAAGGTTAACATCTCCCAGGTGTAGTGTTAAGGCTGCAGTTTGTGATGTATAACAACAGTGATAATGGTTAGATATGTGCATGTGGCTGAAATATTGTTAGGTGTCCTAACTTTTCATTTCCTTACTTTTGTAGGTTTCTGACATGTGTTATTTGTAGAACACTGACCATCTCAATTAAATTTTTGGTGTATTAATTTCCTAGGTTTTTTTAAATGTTTAATTGGACTGAAGGATTGGCCAAGAGGAAGAGAGAAATAAGGCTGCTGATGGAGAAAAACTTATGTCAGTAACTACATCAGCAGCCCCATATACGCCTTCATGGTCAGCAACAGCTTTACATAAAAGGTTATGCAAATGTCACAAAATCAATGCATGAAATTTTAGTTATGACAAATAATGGTCAAGGAGGAGCCTAAATCCAAATTTTTAAAAGACTAGCTACATGTTGCATCAGATTTAGTCAGGTTCCATTTCACTTCCAAATTTTGTGCAAATGGTCAATTTTTTAAAAAATGGTATTAAATTTTATTTTTGCTTTGCGTCTGTTTGTATTTTTGGTATCAACCAACAATGAAAAGTAGATCCATCAAGGACAAAATTAAGCCAGAGTGCCATTTCAAAGACTTTCTATTGAAAATTTTTAAAGAGAAATGAAACAAACTACATGGAAAACTCAGAAGGCATAAAAATGAACACTGTAAAATTTCACACAGTCAATTACTTTTAGAGAAAAAAACAAGGTTACTTAGCAGTAACTGATGTTCTTCGAGATGTGTTCCTCGTGTCCATTCCACTATAGGTGTGTGCATGCCTCTGTGCACGGTTACCTGGAACTTTTTCCCCTTAGCAAATCCCATAGGGCTGGCTGCAGCACCCTGCAGAGCCCTGCACACATGCCACAGTATGAGGTGCTGCCGGCCCTACGCCCCCTCAGTCCCTTCTTTCTGCCAACTCCAGCAGCGAGGACAGGGGATGGGTTGTGGAATGGACATGAGCAACAAATCTTGAAGAACATCAGTTACTGATAAATAACCTTGTTTTTTTTCTTCGAGTTCTTGCTTATATCCATTCCACTATAGGTGACTAACAAGCAACACCTTGAAGGTAGGTAGGAGTTACCGGTGAGCTGCCCTCAGCACCACTCTGCTGAATCCCGTGTCCTCTCTCGCCTGGTGGACGATGGAGTATTGGGACGTGAAGGTATGCACCAATGACCAGATAGCAGCTTTGCAGATGTCCTGAAGGGGCCCTCTCTCCAGGAAGGCTGTAGATGGGGCTTGAGCTCTGATTGAGTGCGCTGTTTTGGTTCCTGGAAGCGGCACCCTCGCCAGCCCATAGCAGAACTTGATGCATGATATAATCCACAAGGAGATGCGTTAGGTGGAGACAGGTGAACCTTTCATCCGGTCGGCCACAGCAACGAAGATCTGTGTCAATTTCTGGAACGGCTTTGTACGCTCGATTTAGAAGGTCAGGATTCATCTCACATCCAGCAAATGCCATTTCCTCTCCTCCTCTGAACCGTGAAGTTTGGGAAAAAACACAGGGAATAAATGTCTTGATTACAATGAAATTGGGAAACCACCATGGGTACGAAGGCCAGATGCACCCTCAGCTGAACCTTGTCCTTATAGAATACTGTATAAGGGGGCTCCGAGATCAAGGCCCTAATCTCAGAGACCCTTCTAGCTAAGGTAATGGCCACCAGGAAGGCTACCTTCCATAAAAGCATGAACAGAGGGCATGAAGCCATGGGTTCAAAGAGGGACCCCGTGAGTCACAAGAGGACCAGGGAGGCACCGGGTCACGGACATGCAGATAAAGCCTCTCCAATCTCCTTGAGGAACCTGACCGACATGGGGTGGGAGAACAGCGATCTCCCCTCTAGTGGCTGATGGAAGGCCAAAATGGCTGCCAAAGGAACCTTCAGCAAGGCCAGAGCCAGACCCTGGAGCTTTAGCTGGAGCAGTACTCCAGGATCATCTGTATAGGTGAGAGGCTGGGCAGAATACCCCAGGACTCCTCCCAACAGGTAAACCATCTCCACTTAGCCCGATACATGACCTGTGTAGAAGGCTTCCTGCTGCGAAGGAGGACTTGTTGGACCTGCACTGAGCAGGCTCTCTCCCTCCCTCAGCCACAGAGCCTCCAGGCCGTGAGGTACAGGGAGTTCAGGTCCGGGTGCAACAGGCGACCGTGGTCCTGAGATAGAAGGTCATTCTGCCTCGGGAGCTCCAGGGGTGGGGCAATTGAAAGGTCCAGGCCAGGCTGAAGCTGTGAGTATAACGTCCGCTCTGTCCCTCTATTTTCAGCAGGACCTTGAGCAAGAGCAGAATGGGCGGGAACACATACATGAGGGTCCCTGTCCAGTCCATGAGGAACATGTAAAAAATCGACCCGGTCTTGCGATCCTGGAGCGAGCAGAACCTCAACACTTCATGTTCCAGGCTGAGGCAAACAGGTCCAGATGGGGAACTCCCCAGTTCCAGAAGATCATGGCCACCACTTCTGGGTGTAGCAACCAGTCATGTTGGGGTAGAAATGACCTACTGAGGTGATCCGCCTCATCGTTCCTCACTCCCAGGAGGTGAGAGGCCATCAGGTGGAAATCGTGCCACACGGCAAAGTCCCACAGACGGATAGCTTCCTGCAGAGGGCTGAGAAGCGCACTCCCCCCGCCTGTTTATGTAAACATGGCTGCGGTGTTGTCTGTCAGCATCTGCACCTGTCTGCCTTTCAGGAATTGGAGGAACAACTTGCACGCTAGGCGAATGGCTCTCAGCTCCTTCACGTAGATGTGCAGGGGCCTCTCCTCCCCAGACGAGAGGCCCTTAGTGCCTAGGTTGGCACTGATGTGGGCTCCTCATTCTACATCCAAAGCATCGGAAATTAGGGTGACCGATGGGACCAGTTCCCTGAATGGAAGACCCTTCATCACTGCCCTGGGAGTCTGCCACCAGTTGGGAGGCTAGGACAGGTGGGAGAACTGTGACCACCTGATCCAATGGGTGTCTGCTCAGAACATATACCGAGGCCAACCATGCCTGAAGTGGTACGAGCCTCAGGCGAGCTAGTCTTACTACATACATGTAGGCCACCATGTGGCCTAACAGTTATAGGCAGTGCCTGGCTGTTGCCGTGAGGCATCAGTGCAGCTGGCAGATGACAGAGACCATCGCCTTGAAACGTGGCTGAGGCAGGAAAGCTCTGGCCTGGGAAGCATCCAGGGTAGCCCCAATGAACTCTATTTGTTGCACTGGGGTTAGTGTGAACTTCTGTTCATTTATGAGTAGTCCCAGCCTGCTGTACATGGAACAAGTGAGGGTCATGCTTCCCTGCATTTGGGACCTGGACCTGCCCCTGATCAGCCAATCATCTAGGTAAGGAAAAATTTGGACACCCTTTCACCTCAGGTGGGCCGCCACTGCCACCATGCACTTAGTGAACACCTTTGGAGCCAAAGATAGGCCAAAGGGCAGGGCTGTAAACTGGTAGTGGGAGCCAGCCACTGTGAAACGGAGAAAATGCCTGTGGCTGGGAAGGGTAGCCACGTGCAAGATCGAGGGCGGCAGACCAGCCTCCTGGATCCAGGGATTATGGAGACTAGGGAGACCATGCGAAACCTGAGTTGTTTGACATATTTGTTTAGACAACTAAGGTCTAATATGGGTCTCAGACCCCCCCTTCGCCTTGGAGATGAGGAACTACCTCGAATAGAACTGCTTCCCCCTTCTGCCTTGAGGAACCATTTCCACCACTCCCAGGTTGAGGAGGGTTCCACCTCCTGTAAGAGGAGTTGCTCGTGTGAGGGTTTCCTGAAGAGGGACGGAGTGGGAGGGTTGTTGGAGGGGGTGGACAAACCGTAGGGCATAGCCCCCCAATACTATCCCAAGGACCCAAATGTCCGAAGTGATTTTTGCCCATTCGGGATAGAAGGACTTTAACCTGTTTAGGAAGGGGCAGGGCAGATCCAGGAGAGCAGTCAGGGCGCCATCCTCGGGCACACCATCAAAATTGTCTCCTTTCGTTGCCTGACCTCCTGGGGGGCCCCTGATGGGGAGATGAGGACGAGCTAGGGGGCTGATTCTAAACCCCCTATCCCTATTCCTATTGGGTTGGAAAGGCCTGGGAGGAGGCCTTGGCTGCTTCTGCGCCTGGGGCCATGACTGACAACTGGAAAACTGGGTTGTGTAAAGGCCCAAGGAGTGAAGCATGGCCCTGGAGTCCTTCAGACCATGCAGCTTCGCATCGGTCTGATCCAAGAATAGGGCCAACCCAAAGGGGAGATCCTGAATAGCCTGCTGCACCTCCCAGGACAGGCCCGAGGATTGTAGCCACGAGCACCTTCTCATACAGATGGCGGAGGTGATGGCCATACCCACAGAATCAGCAGCGTCACAGGGCGTCTGGAGCGCTGCCCTAGCTACCGCGGTTCCTTCCTCCATGATAGCGCTCAAGTCAGCAGCTTGGTCCTTGTTACCTAGCAGCTCTGTGTTCTTGGGGAACCAGAGTGAAAAACCCCTATTCTATCTCTAGCTCACCTGAATCCCCCCAGCCTCTGCTTGCACCAGAAACAAAAGCTATGAAAAGGCTGTGGGAGACACACCTAAAACCCTCCCAACAAGGGTGATAGGATTAAGACATAGAAGATGTAAAAAGAGGCATCTCAATTAGCACATGGAATGGAGAACTGGAGCCTCATTTACATTGAAGATGGAACAAGAATTAGCATGAGGAATGGAGAACCAAGCTTCAAAGCAGGAATCGCACTGAATTCTGGGATTGGCAAGGCAGGGACACACTGCATTATGAGAGATCTCTGCTCTTGATGTGAATGAACTCACATCTACACCCATCCAGCTCCACAGTTATCAGACCATTCGAGTATTGACATGCAAAACACTGAATCTGCCTGGTTGCATTGTGAGCTCCCCCAAGGAACATTGACCATAGCTGGGAGTGATTAGCTCCTATTGTCTAGCATAGAGAAAACCACCCTGGGGTACTTCAGTGAGACATTGTTTACCCACAAACAAACCTGGTTCTACATAAACCCCTACCCAACTTCAAAACTCTCTCTTGCTCTCCTCTTCTGATGCCTGGACCCAAATGCTTTCCTGACTGATCCTGTTGTGGGTTTTGTCTCTCCCTCAAGTGTTCCTGACCCTAAGATGAACAGCCTGTCTCCTGGGAACTTCTGAGCTGCAAGGAGTGGTGAGATTTCTCCCCCCCCCCCAATTCTCATATTCTCTCCCTCTCCCTTTCCCTCTCCCTCCACGTATAACTTTCTACTTTTGTAATCAAACCTGGGCTAGCCTTCTCCAATACCCCTACCGTAATTTTGTTGTATTGTAAGTGTTAGATTGTTTTTCTCTCCTTGTATGGCATCACTATTAGTATCATACGTTTTATATACCTGGCAATAAACTAACTATTGTAATCAAGCTAGTTGCCAGTTTCTCTCTCTCTAAATGCATTTACTCCTTTGTGTTCTTGGCTTCCCTACCTTGCTCTGCAGCAACGCTTCTTTTACCTAAGCCAAAGATCCCCGGAATGCCCAAAATCCTATGGGGTTTGTTTATCAAGGGGGTTACTGCTAGAACAATTGTGTTGTGAACAGGCATATAAAGGGGGTAGCTGAAAAGTGCTGCTCTGCCTAGCCTACAGAGTTCAGAGGCGCATAAGGGTGACAGCTGAAAGTGCTGTTTGACCCAGCCTGATTGAGTCCAGGGGCATATAAGGGGAACAGCTGAAAAGTGCTGTTTGGACACAGCCTGCTCATAAGTGTGCTCCATTCTGGTGCGGTGCAACGGGCACATGAGGGTGACAGCTGACAGTGCTGTGTCACCCAGCCTGCTGAGTTCAGGGACGTATAAGGGGTCAGCTGAGAGTGCTGATAGCCTGGTCTGCTCAGACGCACTCAGTTAATCTGGAATGGTTGTATGTATCTGTGGGGGTTTATTTGAATCTGAAAACCTTAGGTCCTGCAGGATAGCTCCATTGGGAGGGGACTTGTAACCATATGAACACACAAGTAACACAAGCAGCACACTAATAGAATCACACCCCCTTTTCCAGGAAAGTAACCCTAATAAATAAGCATACCCCAAAGTGACGGGCAAATCTGGTAACATCCTGGGGCAGGGCCTCAGCGAACCACCTGAGGGAGTCCTACAGATTGAAATTATATCTGCCCAGGAGGGCCCGATGGTTGGCAATCCTGAACTGTTTGCTTGCAATGTGCAATCAATCTTTCTCCCAAACAAGTCCAGCTTCTTACTGTCTTTGTTCTTGGGAGTTGACCCTAGCAGACCTTGCCTGTCTCGCTGGTTAGCCACATCTACTATCAGGGTTCCTGGGGCAGGGTGTGTGAACAAATACTCAAACCCCTCAGCCGGGATGTAATATTTCTTCTCAGCCACCTTTGATGTAGGGGCGACTGAGGAGGAGGTTTGCCACAGGGTCTTTAAAATCTTAAGGACCCTTTCGTGGACTGGGAGGGACATCTGCACTGGGGCAGCCACTGCCAGTGCATTAAAGAAGCTATCCTTTAACTCCTTCACCTCTGGCCCCAAGCTGGAGCCACCCTCTTGAGCAGCTCCTGTTGTGCCCTGAAATCCTCCAGTGGCACCGAGTGGTCCCAGGAGATTGCCTCATCAGGTGAGGAGGAAGAGGACTGGAGAGGTGCAGCCTCTGGCGCTGAGGTTCCCTCCAGAGGGTCTGACTCCTCGTCCGAGAAGTGGTGCCTATGGGCCTTCTCCTGTCCTGGAAGCATGGACCGCACCCCCAATGACATAATGGATGGGGCCCCAGCCCCACCTGGATACCCCATTGGGACCAATAAGGCCATTGTTGCAGTCAGTGTCCCTGGGACCAATCCAGGGCTGACTGCACCACAGGCTGTAAGGCTTTGTGGGGGTGTCGGCTCACCCAACGATTGTCCTCCTTGGGAGACCCTGAGCCATGATCATAGTCAGAGGCCCTGGACCAGGGGTGCCATGTTAGTCCTCGATCCCAGGCACCCTTCTGTACTGGGGACCACTCTCTCGACGCCTCCGACCTGGAGGACAATGAAGACTGCCTTCATCACTGCGAGAGGTGCCGACAAGCGAGGGTGCGTTCTGAAGAGTTGAGGTACCGGAGTGTCATCTCTTGCAGCCCTGAAGACACATTCAGCGACCGAGGTTGGCGCCGCCCCCAACTCCTCGGTGCCAAGCCGGACTCCATTGACCAGGTTCCGTGCCGCAAATTCTGCAGTAGCAGATCCTCCAACGGTGACCAGATTCTGCACCATCTGCATACAGGCGAACTCCTCGGTGCTGGGGATCTGGAACAGGAGCTGTCCAAGTGCCGCCTGGCAGACCTCGACTGGTGCTGCCTCCTGCCGTGCGCTGTCTCCAGTGCCAGGGAGTGACATTGGTGCCGAGAGGGAGACTCCACATCCCGTGCCGGGGAAGGTTGGCTCAATGACACCAACCTGGAGTGACTTCTGGGAGAGCGGCTCTGCTCTACCCACGGAGACCATCTAGTGGGAGATCTTCCTCACCGTACCGGTGATCTCCACCGCCATTCAGGGGGACCCAACGTGGGTTTCCCCCATGACACTGGCCCCTTCTCCCTCAGCAGAAGGGGGGACAAAGGTGGGGTAGGCAAGGCCACGGCTCTTGCCGCCTGAAAAGCCTCCAGTGTCGAACGCACTGGCAGGGGCACTCTCCCACTCTCAGGATTCAGGGGAAGCTCCCTGACCAGAGATGCAGGCACTGGAGAAATCTTGACGGGAGGGTGTGGTGCATCTCTGGACTCAACCCCACCTGTACCTTTGGTGCAGGGGAGCATCCGCACTCCGTCCACTGCTTTCTTCCTCTTCGATGCCGGTGACGTTGCACAGTGCCTAGTCGAGGGTGGTGCTGACAGTGCGCTCTGTACGGAGGTCACGCTCAGTACCAAAGCGGAGCAGGTCGGCTCGGACACCGAACGGAGCACTGCCACCAACAGGGCTTTCAACCAGATTTCTCTGCCCTTTTGAGTCCTCGGTTTGAAAGCCCTGCAGATCTTGCACTTCTCTTTTCTGTAGGCTTCCCCCAAGCACTTACGGCAGCAGTCGTGAGGGTAGCTGAGCAGGAAGGCCTTCCTGCAGGAGGCACGTGACTTGAAGTCCGGTGACCGGGGCATGTGCTGGCCACTCAAGAGTACCCTCAGGGACTTGCCATATCTCTAACTACTCTTAACAACATTTGACTAAATAAAGCGAACTTAGAATATCAAACAATTCCAAACAAGGGGAAATAGTAATTGCTGAAAGCAAGGCTAGTTCCAGCAACTGTCATGGGCGGAAAGAAGGAACTGAGGGGGTGTAGGGCTGGCAGCGCCTCATATACCGCAGCACGTGTGTGGGGCTCCAAGGAGCGCCAGAGCTGGCCCTATGGGATCTGCTAAGTGGAAAAAGTTCTTGGTAACCGTGCATGGAGGGGTGCACACACCTATAGCGGAATGTACATTTGCAAGCACTTGAAGACAGAAATTTATATTCCATTTTAGAACTCAACCCAAACTAAGAGCATCACCCAGGAGCCAACATAATACAATCACAAAGTTTAGAAAATAAGTATCTATATAACAATTATTGAAAACTAAAGTTTTAACAATAAATATGAGACCCTAATGCTTTATAAAGTTGTAGCCTAGCTGCAACCCAGAAGACAAATACCACAGGTATTGTTTGTTATTTGTACTCCAGTAAAGCCTAGGAACCTCAGTCTTTACTTCACTAGGTACTATACAAACACAGGACAAGAGGACAGTCCTTGCCTCAAAGAGCTTACTATCTAATTTACTGGTCACATATTTTAAATCATCATACCAAGATTAAGACCAGCATAGCCCAAGAATTGTAGAATTGTTCTCAATATTAATCAGAAACTAAAATGTCTTTACATATAATAAAATCAATTTAGTTTTCAGACAGTATGGCTGTAGTTACAAAGTAAGAAGTGTTAGGTAAGTTCATAAACTCCTAGTTTAAATGTGTTATTTATTGCAGTTTCAAACTCCGAAAGAGAGGAATAATGTAGTTAAGAAAGGTTTCTAATTTATCAGTCAGCAATAAGTAAAACAAGCTAACACTATAAGGCTTGCAGTACCATTACCTGCTTTTCAATAACATTACTTTGGTGTGCTGATACAATATCCAAAATAAATGGAACTGAAACAATTAAATATTAGCTTTAAAGTAAAAACATTTGGAACTACATCAGTCCACAATAGTTTGTAAATATTTTTAAACCCTTTATGCAGACCAACACTTATTTCTGTCATGAATAAATCTGCAGAATTTCATCAAGTCAGTAGACACTACCTGGACTGGAAGACTAGCAGGACAATTTAGAAATCTGAAAAAAGGACAAACCTTTAAATATTCTTACAGGATTATTATGTCAGTTACTCAAGAGAAAAGCTCTGAAAATATGTTACACAATAAAAGCCACGCACAGGTGTATACTCAACATCCTCTCAAAACACTAACTAGGAATCCTGCTAAAAGCCTCCCGTCTTCCTCCTCGCCTCATAATCTTGCTATAGCCTTCACCCATAAAATAATCCTTCGAATACCCTAGGAGTGTTCTTCTCCCCTCTCTCACCAGCATACCACAAGGCAAAGCAGGTAAAAACACTGCTCCCATGTATTAGGCTGAATTGCAAGAACTTACTGACTACTACTAGGCTTTTCTTTCTTCTCATGTATTTCAATTATATACAAAAAATATTTAAAGAGAAAATCATTAAGATTGCAAAGTTAAGCATTGAAAAGATTACAAATATTAGTCACTTATCTTCACAATCCCCACCTAATGTAATTTTACCCCCATTTTAAACATGGAGAATTGAGAAAGACATTATTGTCAAAAGTGTATGCTATTTTAGGGTGTCAAATTTGGGATGCCTCTAGCTTAATTGTTCTGATAATTTAGCATCTTATAGCACTTTCTTTGTTCATAGCAGTTCCCACTGACTTTCTTTAACTACCAAGGACAGGACAAGTGGTAATGGGCCTAAATTGCAACAAGGGAGATTTAGGTTAGACATAAGAAAAAAATTTGTAACTGTAAGGGTGGCTAAGCACTGGAACAAATTACCTAGGGAGGTTGTGGAATCTCAGTCACTGGAAATTTTTAAGAACAGGTTAGACAAGGTATGGGATGTCCAGAGATGGTCTAGACCAGCATCAGAGCAGTACTACATTTCTACAATTCATTTGCAGCAGTAAGTGCTCAGCATTTCTATAAATTAGTTCCCAGGTGCTCAGCATTTCTATAAATTAGTTCCCAGGTGTCTCTTGTTGGGCATCCAAAAATGAGGAACACAGTTAATGGCCATTTGTGAAAAAGTTGGTTACAGAATTTGCTCAGCAGTACACAGGAACCCTGTCGCAGAAGTAGGGATAGAATCAAATTATCCAGGGCAGCATTCAACTGCTTAACCAGAAGACCCTCCTTTCTCTTACTGCAGCCCTCTGCCTTACTCACTACACACATTCCAACTTTTGCAACAAGTGTGGAGGGTGGGGGGGGGGTCCCACTAACAACAGCCTCCTTCTAAACCCTGATTCATCACCAGGTCACCATCTACCCTGAACACTGAATGGCCAGAGGGTGAGACTAGGGGTGGATATGAGGGGGAACAGGCTGTGGAAAAATACTATGTGATCATATAACTACAAATAGTTCCATAATAAATATACACAAAAAGGCGAAACTAAAGTTGCACAAGCAACCTTAATATTGCATTTCCTAACTCTTTAATGCTTAACTTTTGCAACCTTAATGTTTTAATGTGGGTTTTGTATGCAATTTCCTAGATTTAGTTTGCTTTAAAACAAAAAACATACAAAAACAAACACACAAACCAGAAATTCCATCATGTGAAACTATACTGGCTTCCACATGGCTCGTAAAGCAGGGTTAGATCCACAGGACAGACCTCTGCCGCTTGAGCTAACAGTTTAAGGCCAGAAGAGACCACTAGATATCCAATCTGCCTTTCTGTATAACACAAGCCATAGAACTCCCCCAAAATAATTTCTAGAGCAGATCTTTCAGAAAAGCATCCAATCTTGATTTGAAAATGGTCAGTGATAAAGAATTCACCATAACCTTTGGTAAACTCTTTCAATGATTAATTACTCTCTGCTAAAAATGTATACCTTTTTTCCTGTTTGAATTTGTTCAACTAACTTCCAGACATTTGATCATGCTATACCTTTCTCTGCTAGACTGGGCGGTTCTACAAATTCTTGTTCCCCATAAGGTACTTACAGACTGCAATCAAGTCACCCCTTAACTTTCTCTTGGGTAAACTGAACACACTGAGAAACTTGAGTCTATCACTGTAAAGCAGTTACCACGGTATTGAGCTCAATAACTTTTGTTTGGCTAAAGCTTAACTTCTAGACAGGCAACCAAGTTTTGATATGAAGACATCAAGACATGGAAAATTCACCACTTCCTTTTAAACGATTCACCACTTCCTTGTGGTGGAATTCCACTACACCACCCCTGCCTTATTCACTACACACATTCCAAATTTAAAATTTTGTGCCTTATTTCCAACATGAATTTGCCTAGCTTCAGCTTCCAGCCATTGGTTTGTATTATGCCTTTCTCCATTAGATTAAAAATCCCTTTTCTCCCAGTGTCACTGGAAGAAACTGAAGCTAAACATAAACTAAACAGATTTAGCTCTTTAGATCTCTCACTGCAAGACATTTCTTCAGGGTGGATTGATTTAAATCAAAGAGAAAATCATTGATTGAAAGCAAGTTTCCCACTGATACTTCTTCAGATATTTCTTAAACAATGGTGCAAATCTGATCACTAAAACGTGTTAATTTACAGCTCAATACAGAACTTTACAACATCTAGGAGAGTATACTTTGTAATTTTTTAGATAACTTGATTTTTACCAATTTAGGAAATAGTACATAATACTCATTACCTGTGTCAAGCTGCAGATGCAGCAGCAGTACATTAGGAATGGTAAGAACGAAATCACACACACAAACACACACAATAGCACTTCTATTTTATTAAACTAAGTCTTAAATGTTACATAAATGTTTCACATTTGTAATTGCAGCAGTCTCCTGAGTTGCCGGCTGACAGCTGTCCTTAAACTCTTTTCTTTTTTTTTTTTTTAATTTTCAGTTTATTAACTCTAACAGACAAGTCATCACTAAACATACGCTGTCTTTAAAACTTCTACAACTAGCTCTCATCTTCCCCACTCCCACTGTCGTTTTTATTCATAGACAAACAGAAATACGAGTTTTCCTGATTTTTCAAATCTCAGTCAATTTCTTAGTTTTGAGTGAACAATACCAAATGATGAAAATATTCTCTCTGTGCCTGCACAGAAAGCTACTGCTGTGAAAAGTTGGCTTAGCAACTAAAGGAACTCTGTTCAGGAACTCAAAGTGCCTGGCTAATAATTTCCACCGGTTCAGGGGAGTGACTTTGTTCAAAACATCATCAGTAAACATGTGCTGTTTATATGGTTCTGCTCCAGCCTTGAAATTTATTATGACTGGCATAACTGAGAAGTGATTTTGAGATGCCCATGCCATGGCAGCATCATCATCTTCAGATGTTAGGCGTCTACCTTTATATCTGGGGTCGAGAATGTTCACAAGAAAAAGAGGTGGAGTTAATGCTTGATCCATTCACTTCTTTAATGCCTGCAGTTTAACTTTCTGGTGAGGTATTTCTTTCTTCCATGTCTCTTGAAGTGCCTTTCAAATTTCAACAATGCAGCAACAATTTCTCCGAAGTTTGTTTAAGGCTATGTATACAAGCTTCAGTATACTGAGCATATCCTCTACATTCCTCTTTAATCCAATGTTACATACTTTGGATGAGATACTTCCATCTATTTTATCACGGTTTTCTTCACAAAGTTTTATGAGGATAGGCCAGTTCTTAATAAATAATTTAAAAAAAAATCAACCACAGAATTCCACCACACATCTTGAGGGAGAATTAGTTTGCATCCTCCTGCTCTCTTCAGTGAATCTGAAGCAAAATGGTTGTTACAGAAGTATTTTGTGACTTCAACATTTTATTTTATTCCTGGAGAAGACACACTTAAGTCTTTGGCTAAAAGATGCACTAAACGGCCACTGCAGCCATATGTTATTAAGGAGCATCCTTCTGTTTCTTCTTCTAAATATCTTCTCATCTTTGCCATGTTTGCAGCATTGTCTGTGACAAAACGGTACACGTGACAGTTGAATTTTTGTTCACAGTTTATTACAGCTTTCACTGCCACTTTTTTAAAAATATTCTGTTGTGTGGGCATTTCCCAATATCTCTATTGTTTCTGAAAGATACGCAACCCCAACTTCTGTTGTCATATATTACTGAATCATTGATACATTGCTCCACCCATCAAGGCTTAAACTGGCAAATTTCCCCTCAGTATTTCTTGCACACCATTCAAGCTCCTTCTCATATACTGTATCTAGCAACCTTCCACCAATGTCTGCTCTACCTAGTGGAGTGTAGCCAGGTTGTAAGGACTCAACACTTCATTGACATGGTTTATTGTTAATGCGAAAAGGAGACTTTTTGGCATAAATGAACTGAGCAATCTTTTCATCTATGGTGTCTTGTTGGTACTTGCTGGTCCTTACACAAACCCAACCACAGTGGTGGTTTAACCGGATGATTGAAATCTTTTGCTTGCTACTGATACTTTGTTGTCTGAAATATGTCTAGTTGCAGCAATGCTGCTAAAAATACCAATGGATGATTTTGAAGTTGTTGCAGACAGACAGTCAGTCTCTTATGCTTAAATGGAATCCTGAAACAAAATTCAAAAATGATTTTAAAAAGTCGTTCTTCTCAGGTCTTGTCACTCTATTATTCAGTTAATCATTTATATTTTTTTCAGTAAGGATGCAGATCCGATTCCAAATTACCAAAAAAGCTAAGACTGACTGCACTTAATATTGGAGTAAGCCCCATAGAACTCACTGGCACTTCTGTTTTTTGAGAAAACAAGTATAGGATGGGGTTCCACTGGGAAAGCTGAGTTATGCTGAAGTAAAATAGAGAATAGACTTATGGCATCACCATTATGGTCTGTGGCCATGATGTTCCAAAATAAGGGGCATGAATTATGTAGTATAAAATAAGAAAATGACACCTAGTGGCAACTGACATCTCTAGATTCTCTTACTGCAGCTTTTTGTACCATTATACTTGGGTGATAGATTCTAAACCTAGCTAACTAATTAAACAAGCCATAAGGATTAGCCAAGCTAAACTTTTTTTTCTAGCAACATCCAACATAAACAGCTTGGGAATCTACTTGTTAAATCACACTTCTACTAAAAGGCTTAAAGTCGCAAAGAATGATGCATTACAAAGTGAATTTTTAAATTACTAACCAGTTGATCCACATTGTTTTTCAGACATATTCACATCTTCATCCACATCATTTTCTCCCAATAAGCAGTTTTCATTATGATGTTTCATTCTTGCAACTAGGCCCTGCATCTCCTTCTCGCCCTGCTTCCACTTGACACGTTTTCCTTTTTTACCCAGGGAAGGAATTTCTTCAAATTATTCCCAGATAGGCTCTCTCTTATGCCCAGAAGCCATGACAGTTTTTCTGTGGCAAAAGTGTGGGGGAATATAGGTAACTGTGTGTGTACTGAATAAATGTCTTCCCTTTTTCTTTCCAGTCCACTCCACTGTTCCTTTCTACTCTGTCTCCATCCTTTGTCTCTCTGTCTTTAAAGACAGTGTCTTAACTAACTCCTCTGTCTTGCTTGGCCAAGCTCCACCACCACATAAATACAGAACAACAACAATCCAGTCCAGCCTGTGTCTTTCTTTGTACATGACTTTAGTCTGCTAAGAAAAATTGAAAGCCCAGAACTTTCAAGAAGCAAGAGCTGGTGGTTAGGCTGGACAGACTACAGCCATTAATTCATTTTTATGAGACTATAAGTGTAGGTTTAGCATGTCTGTGATGAGATTTAATTGTAACTGTTATTTTTTAAATGAGAAATTTTGTATTTTATTAATGATTTAAAAAAAAATCAAACAAATCTGATGTAAATTAAAAATATATAATTTCTTAATTTTTATCCACCCGGTTTTCCTCTAGATCTCAAAATATTTTTGTGACCTTTTTCTGCAACCCTCCCCCCCTTCAACTTCCTTTTTCAAATGTGGACACTAGAACTATACACTATATTCCAGTATCTGTTTCACCAATGCTATATACAGAGGCAAAAATCACCTGTCTAACTCCTTTGCACTACTCCCTTCTTTATCCATACAAGGATCACAACAGCATCACACTGGAAGTTCATGTTGTTTGTCTTTTATGTCCCTATATCCTTTTCAGAGTCACTCAATTCCAGGATACAGTCCCCCAGTCTGTACGCACAGCCTGCTTTCCTTGTTTCTAGACATATAATTTTGCACTTGGCTGTGTTAAAATCTGTTTTGTTTGCAAGCACTCAGCTTGCCAAGCATTCCAGATTGCTCAGTATTACTTCCCTGTTCTCAGATATTTAATATTCTACTAATCTTCATGTACACTAATTTTTATCAAAAGTGATTTTATATTTACTTGTAGATCATTGATGAAAATGTAGAAGGTTGTCATCTCCTACCTGGTCCAGTCACTAGAGGGAGACAAGATACACGTGCTGCACGCACAAATTTGCTGATAGCAGAGGAATGATAAGACTCAAAAATCTTTTGTTCTATTCAATTTCTGAGAGAAACATACTCACATCTGGTGAGATGTCATGGCATGAATTCTGAATGGATGTAGTCTCTCATTGTGATGAAGTGCACTCATTTCCATGGTAAGGAAAGCCATATTCCTGTAGCTGTGCTAAAACACGAGAATGAGAAAGGCAATACCAGGCCCTAAAGCACAGGTTTAATGCCCTTTGGAGAACGGCCATCTCCCAAGCATTTACTGATCTGTGAGCAAGCCAGTCTGCAGTTGGCAGGTCCACTGTGGCTGCTGTGGTGACGGATATCTGTCAGGCAAAAAATGCACTGTTGCACACACAAGAGGTTTAACCAGCCTGCATCCCTATTAGCATGGGCTTTGAGCAGCTGGAGACCAAAACTGTGATAGAGCCAGAGAGGGGGCACACGTGTGCCCATAATTTGACTTCCACAAAGTATCAATGAACTTATCAACAGAGAAGTGTATTACTCACTCCACTGTGATGAAGGCTTTGGTAAATCTATTTGGGCTGATGAGTGAGAAATTCCATACAAGTTATTGAGTCATGTGTATACTGCACACTACTTGGGTCAACACTCCAACTTCTGCAACAAGCGACACACGGGGGAGTTTTGTGTTGAATTGAAGGTGAGCTAGAGGGAACAATCAATTTCCAACTCAAGATACATCTCTATTGTAGACAAATCCATAGTATACAACACAACATACATCTCTGGAAGCCACCTATAGTTCTGGAGGCTATTGGTTCAAAGGCTCAGTCCCCTCTACTTCCAACCCTTCAATTTTGAAAATGGCTATAGGAACACCTCTGTTGTGCATATTTTCACAAATAATAATCATGGAATGAGTTATGATCGTTTTACCTTTCACAAACACTTTTGCAAATAAAACCTTGCTTACACCTCAATATTCATAAACACACATAAGGAACTGAAAACTCCAGCAAAGCACAAAGGAGGGTTTTATTCGCAATAGTAGTTGGTGCAGTGTTTTTGCGGTATTCATCAAGCGTTGATGGTATGACAGAGATGGTAGAGGTGCTGGACTGGAAATCAGGAGACCTGGGTTCTGTTCCAGGCTTTGCCCTTGGCTTGTTCTATGACATTTGTCAAATCACTTCCCTCCACCTCGTGTCTCCATTTCCCCACTTGTAAAATGGGGATTCTATCTCCGTTGTAAGGCACTTTCAGATGAAAAACACTGTAAGGGCTAGGCAACACTGTTGTTAATACCTTATTGCATTTCTTCTCTCTGTACTAATCTTCCTCATTGCTCTCTTCTCTGATCATTTACGTACTGCAACTCTACTACCACTTAACAATTTTTGCTATTAAATACAGATTAGAATAAAAAATAAGTTTATTTTGTTTTAACTTGTTTATCAGAAGACTTAGAATTAAGTACTATTAGCTGAGACAATTAGAAAAAAGAATTTTGTTTCTACTTTGTGTAGCAGATGTTCAAGATAGTCTATTTAAATTTTTCTTTGTTAGAGGTGTGTTAAACTATTCAAATAATTCAGACAATCTGCAAACAAGATATCTGACAGGTTGTGAACAACAGTCAATTAGTAGCATAACTTCTGAAACTATTTTTTTCAAAGACACCCCCCTCCAAAACAAACTAGGTCTCTAACGTACGTTTCCAAAATTAACATCTCTTTGGCCTTTGCATAATTTCAAAGCCTTTCCCAACAAATTGCTCATTTCTTTTTCATGTTTCATAGTGAAGATACAGAACACTGAGAAGGCAGTAAACAAGTTGCATTTGAGATAAATTCAATTAATATTTTGAATCAACAGTTTATTCCAATAATTCCTGTTTGACAGTAGATACTTCAACAGGAAAGTTCTTCCACAGAGCTAAAGCCTTAAAATCTGTAGCATATAAACTTCTTGTTTAAATTTTAAAAACAGTACAGCATTAGGATTAATCTCAGAATTAATCTCAGTGGCCTTTGAAATAGTGAATCAATCACTGGACAAATTGACAGCTATTCAATATTAGTTTCCACCCCATAAGCTCTGGTTATTAGAAATTCTAAACACTGTCCTCCAGAAGACCATTATTTCAGATGATCTAGTGTTGTAATTCTATGGAGTTTTGACAGAATGATCTTTTTTTTAACACAAAGGAAGAAAAAGGGAGGAGGGAAAAACAGTATCTTTATATTACACATATTACAAAACATGGGAAACTTCTCCAGGTTCCAAGGAAGTCTTGAAGAGTATCTATCATTCATCCCATGGTGGTTTTGCTAGATTATAAGCATGGATATATCTTGAAATCCTGCCTTCAGAATAAAAATAAAAAACACATGCAATCAGGGTAGATCTTCACTCTTACGTGTGAAAAGATTAAGGATTTCTCAAATCATAAGAACATACAAAAGAATGAGTTCTGCTAACCAAAACACAAAGGAATCATTGCCCTCAAGAAGGAACACACTTAAAGGAAAGACATTATTATATTCAAAAAAATGTTAAATGAGAAATTAGGTACCCTCCAATCATGAAACCACAGACATATCATAATCAAGATTAAGTAAGGACTGAGCCACTTAACTCAGAAGAGTAAGCACAACTTTGATTCAAAATGAAGAGACCAAGTAGAAGGAGCATAAAAGCCAGTGGTGAGGACACGAACCTAAAATTTAGAAGACCTAAATTCAAGCCTGTGCTCCACCACAGACTTCCTGTAACACATTGTGCAAATTACAGTGAACTTAGGCACAGACAGACTAACTATAAAATAGGAATAACAGTACTTCCCTACTTCACAAGGGTGTTGTGAGGATAAAGACACTGAATATCATGATACTATGCTCTGATACTCTGGTAACATGAACCATATAAATACAGACAGAAGTAACAAAACATTCATAGTAAAAACATGGAGAAAATGCCATATCAAACAGCATAGAGCTGCCTTGCACATCTCTTTGAATGGAAGAAATCAGCATGCTTCCTATATCCAGCATGTCCCCTGAGAGGTTAACACTAAGGGGCAAATTCAAAGCAATTTTACCTTCAGACTCTTGGGACACAGGATGACCTAATATTATGGTTTCAAATGAAATACATACGTATGTAAACTTTCAAATCTAGTTTATAAAGAGTCTCACTGGGATTGATAGGATTTTAAAAAATAATGAGATTCATCATTTTAAAGTTTGAATTTTACTGATCATATCAGGTGAAGTTAGTGGCTTCAAAAATTTAAAATAAAAAAACCTGTTCTATTTAAGAAAATTCTGCACACTGAATTTAGTGGCTCTAAAGAGGTTTATTCATTGATTAAAGACTATATTAGGGAAGCACCTGTTGAAACTTGATAGTAAACGTTCTGTTTTGCACTTAAAGCATGAATTCAACCTCCTTGTTATGTATGAAAATACAGTACCTCCTCCTCAAACTCAATACATTAATTCCTTGGGATAGAATGTATTTTAGAAGGTACAAGTCAATCTGTTAACTACTTTATGGTTTAAAATTAATAACTGGATTCTATACAAATATTAGCATCTGTGTCAGGACTTTTTTGGGGGGGAAAGGAGGGGGTCCCAAATATCTTAATAATGGGATAACAGAGAAAACTTTCCATATACTTAAATTAAATGAAATATTGTGCACAGATTATATCTGAAGAAATGAGGTTGAAATTACCCAAAGTTATTATGATTATAAGAAGATACAGACAAGGACAAGTTAATACTTCAGCTAACTTTCAGGTTCATTTATCTGAACAGACTATATACCACCACACACGCATATGGATATAACTGCACCCACATTAATGATTATGCCTGTTTAAATGTTCTGGTTTCTAAGGCGATATTGTTAATTTGGTGCAAAACACCTGTGTGCAGGCAAGCGCTCAGTCTGCCACTTAAAAGGACAGCTCAGAGTAACCAAAACATTAACGCCAAAAAATTGCAATTAAAAATTATACATTATCCAAATCACTTCAAAGTGTTTTGTAATATAAAATATCTTCAACAGTTATTCCAGCATCTGTACTCAACTTTTATATGTATATCTTTTTTTTTTTTAAACCCGATACGAGTCATCAGTGGGACTTGAATCCAGAAACTTCAGATTCAGTCCAGACCTCTTCCACTTCAGGTATAGGAGAAATGGCAGAGGGAAAGAAAGCTATTATGCTGCATGCAGATCACCCATACAGGGAGACAACACATATTGCAAGTGGCTTACGTAGGTAGTTGTCAAACAGCATTGGAACATGAAGCATCAGGTTTCTTGATTTCTATTCCTGGCTCTGATATTAAATTGTCATCTATGAGTTAAAGACACTGCAGCCAAATATAACACACATCTGCTTGGGTGGCCTGCAGGAAATGAGCCTGTGATCACTTGAGCTGAAGGACCAGAAATCATAGTTTGGAGGTAGCAGTGGCATAATAAACCTCTGGATGTGGTCTAGCTACTATAGAGTGACACAGACCCACACTCTTAGTGTAAATTACAAATGCACCTAATTTGCCAAGTTCCTTCTGAAAAACGGTGGGGTTTAATAAAGCACGTAAGAGTTGGATTAGAAACCTGAGTTCTATTCTCAGCTCTCACTAAAGGGATCTTCTGACAGCTCTCATTTATCTTCTCTGTGAAATGGATGGAAGTAAGTTACTTCCCAAGGTTATGTGGCCTTAACTCATAATAAGGATTACGAGAAACAGAAATATTAACAGCAGAAAAGAAGGGACTAGAAGTCAGTTTCTGGGCTCCTAGTTTAGTGCTCCTTCCCTAAATTGTGTGGGAGACAGTCTTATTCATTTGGCTTCCCCCAAGACATGGGAAGACTGAAGATTTTCATCAAGTGACTTCCCGCAGCAAAGGTCACATCATTTCCAAGAAGTTTCTACGAGTTTGCAACTTTGCATTTAATTATGGAGTAACACCACTAACGCCTGGTCTACACTAAAGAGTTCTGTCGACAAAAGTCAGCTTTTGTAAACAAAACAGTGCTCGTGTACACACTGTAATCTCAATCTCTCTCACGCATGCACACCAATGACAAAACTGCTGTTTTTTTGACAAAATAAAACCACCTCGACGAGAGGTGTATGGCTTTTGTCGGCATAACTAGGGTGATGTAGTGTCAGTGTAGACACTGCATCCCCTTACAGAAGTGGTGGGACTGTCATCACTGGAGTGATTAAAATTGACAAGAAAGCCAGGGAGGCTGGAGTGAGCAATTGAAGGCCAACTCTCGGCTGCGAGCAGAGATGGGGCAAGCTGTGGGCAGCAGGAGCCCGGCTGCAAGTCAGGATGCAGGTGGCTGCAAGCCGGGACCAGGTAAGCCATGGGCTGCTGCAAACCCCAGCGGCTGGTTCCCGGTCCCAGCTGGAACTGGCAGCCATGTCAATTGCCCTGGTGGGGAGCAAGTGGAGAAGCTCCCTGACTTCTCACCATGCTCTCAGCCAAGACTGGGAACCAGTCGCCCCAGCTTGCAGCAATCCGGGCTTCCCGCTCCCAGATGAGAAGCTGGGGCTGCTGATTCTTGGTCCCTGGTTCCGCTGGGAGCCAGGGCCAGAAGTCAGGGAGTTTATCCACCTACTCATGCCCAGGCAGGCTGAGCTGTGAAATTGATATGGCTACCCTTCTGGCAGAGAGTAGAGAATGGCTGCCCCAGGCTCCCAGCTGGGACCGGGAAGGGGAGAAGTCTCCACACAGCTCTCAGCTCCCCACACTGCCCCTTAGATCAGTGAAAGTGCTCCTGGTGAGGACGTACTCCACCCACCCCAGGACAGCAGTGTGGACATCAGCCACTGCTGTAATTATATGTATGTCAACTTCTTTTTATCAACATGTCAATCTGTTTTTTTTAGTCAAGACACACAGAAGGGATAGATTTTCCTTTTTATTCTATGGGCAGTATAGCCAAATTAACAAAATTAAGGCAGTCAATGTTTAAAAAAATGGAATTTGATAACTACGTTTGGTAATAAGTGCAGTACAATTTTGACTCATTCATGATGAAGTTTCAGGCAGGGGAATATAAATAAAATAGAGAGTACCTTCCCAGTAACTCTCCTGGCTAAAAAGAAAGCATACTTAAGCTACAAAAGTGAGATGCCACTCACAGTGGATTCTTCAAATGTTCAAAATAAAATCATTTATGCCTTGCTGGGTTATCTCCCCCTTGGAGGTGTTGGATGCTTCACAGAGCTCCTCAGGCTCAGCTCCCCTCTTTGTGGGACTCAGGTGCCCCACTGGGCTCTGCAGGGCTTCTCAGGTTTAACTATCCCTTGGGTTGCACTTCTCCCCTCTCACTTGTCGTCGCTATGTCTCTAATCAGGGGGAAAAAGTGATATTTTCTTAAGTGTCATCTATTCTCAGTGCCAAAATGAGAGTTCATTTACAAGCAAATAGTGCAGATTCTCATAATGGGCTAGTCCATAATTTAGTAACCTTAATTCTGGCATTTCTAACTTTTGACTGTTTGATTTTTATAAACAATGTTCTTAATGTAGTTCTTTGTTTGCAATTTCCTAGATTTAAAAAAAAAAAAAAAAAAATCAAACAAAAAATTTTGATCATGTGGAACCATACTGACTCTCACATCAGCAAAGTTAAAAAGAAAAGGTTACTCAGCTTGTGCAGGAACTGTGGTTCTTCAAGATATCTGTCCCCATATGTACTCCAATTCAGGTGCAAATGTGCCTCAAGTCCTGGGTCAGAGATTTTTCATTAATGTCTGTTCGGCCCCTGCATGTCCTCTACACAACCTTGTACCACACTCCAAGGGTATACATGGCGGTGTGGGTGAACCTCCCTCAGTACCTTCTCTAACCCAACGTCCAACAAGAACAGTCTGAAGCAGAGTGAAAGGAGGACAAGCAGTTAAACATCAAGAGGGAAATACAGCTCAAAGAACCAGTTGCAAGCTGAGTAACCTTTTGTTGTTCTTCAAGAAGTGTCCCAATGGATGCTCCACTCCCAGTGACTCCTATGCAGTTTCCTCACAGGGAGAAGGGAGCTTCTGAAGCAAGTTCAAGATTGAAGACAGTACACAAAAACCAAGTACTGCATCAGATCTGACAGCATGGACCAAGGCATACAGTGTTTAGAAAAGGTATGCACTGAAGTTCATGTTGCAGCTCTGCATATCTCAAGCACTGGAATGTTTTTGAGTAATGTTGTAGAAGTTGTTTGTGATCTGAAGGAGTGTGCTATAATCTACGGTGGAGGTAAAGCACTAACTAAAGCATAGCAAGCAGTAATACACCCGGAGTTCCATCTCAACAGTCTCTATGATAACAGACTCTGATATTTCTGAGATGGAGACAAAGAGTCTAGGTGATTTCCAAAATTGCTCATTCCTATCCAGATAAAATGCCAATGCCCATCGTATATCTAATATATGAAGGGAAGTCTCCCTCTGAGATTTATGTGGGTTAGGAAAAAGATGAATAGGCTGGTTAAAATGAAAATCTGATTGTACCTTATACAAGCACTGAGTGCAGTTGTAAGGAGACCATGTTCTTGAAAATATAGTAAATGGGTGGGAGTGGCGCATCTGCCATGAAAGCTCTAATTTCTCTAACCCTGCGGACTGATGGTGGCAGCTACTAGAAAGGCTGACTTCATTGGTAAGTGAAGCTAGGAGCAGGTTACACAGGTTCAAATGAAGGTCACATAAGGTATCCAAGTACCAAATTAAGATCCCAAATCACAATAGGATCCTTAACTTGGGGATGAAGAATCCTCAGACCCTTAATAAATCTCAAGGACATAGGATGTGTAAACACAAAAAACTCTTGTAGTGAGGAATGAAAAACTGATATAACAGCAAGACGACCTTGAAATTCATTGATAAAACCAATTTTTTAAAATCCAGCAGATAATCCAAGATGGCTGAGGGTAGAGTTAGGCACAAGGCTGTGATAACACCAGTTGTTGAACCTCTTCCATCTCTAAGTAATTTGAGTTGTCTCCCAAAAACCAAATCTCCCGTCTCTAGAAAAGGGATTACAGCTGCCAGTCACCCCATCCAGAACTTCTGTGTATTTACAAATTTGTTCTGTTATCTTAGCTCTAAAATCAGTCTCCACCCACTGTCTTTCTTTAGCATGAGAAAATACTTTGAGTAAAGTAAGGGACTGGTTCTATTGCAACTAAACAGAGGAGGGAGCGTACTTCTTCGTTCAGTACAGTCTTGTGAAAGGGATCCCTGAAGAGGAATGGGGAGGGGAGGGACATAAAGTGCATGGTGTAGCCCTATGTTATAACCTCCATGACCCACTTGTCTGTTGTAATACACCACCAGACCTGTTGGAAATGGAAAAGGCAGTCTCCAAAAGTGGAGAGTTAGGCAAATGGTTGCATCTTGCAAGCTAGAAGTGAGGGAGAAGTAAGCTCTTGACCAACATGTCAAAATTACTGTTTTGATTGTCTGGATATAAACTGAAGAAGAATGGGAAGTGCTTTTCCTCTGGAATCTGTCTTCTTCTAGAGGGTTCAGTCAAAACCAGAGAACTGAGCCAGGCATGAACTCTGAACAATTTAAGACCTGCTAAATCTCCTCTTTGTTTGTAGGGGTGTATATACCCAAAGACCTCAACATAGCCCTTCAGTATATTCAGGGACTCAGTAATTCCTGGAAGAACTTCTCACCATTAAATGGGAAGTCCTCAACTGTATTTTGAACCTCTCTTGGGAATCCAGACTACTAGAGCCACAATGCCTTGCACATGACATGCTGTGAAGACAGGTCTAGCAACATAGTTTGCAGCAACCAAGGACACTTGGAGAGAGGTTCTGGCTAATATCTGACCCTCTCTAATGATGATCTGAAGTGTTCTCTATGCTTCTGCAGAAAATGTTCAATATAGGATTTGCAATTTGTGTAAGTCATACTTGGCCATGACTGCCTGATAGCTTGTGATCCAAAACTGAAGAGTCACAGTCTTCCATCCCAAAAGGTCAACCTTTTGTGGTCCTTGTCATAAGTACGAAACCTGGAGTAATGCTGTTTACCCCACTCATTTACAGCATCCACCACCAGGAAATTAGATAGGGAGTAGGGAAAAAAAATTGTAACTTCCTGATGGGGACATGATATTTCTTAATAGCCCGTTTACAAGTTGGCAGTATGATAGCAGGAATTTGCTACACAGTCTTTGCTGAATCCAGAAGCAATTCATTAATGGGGACCACAATCTGGGCGGGTGTTGCCAACTGTAAAAGATCCAGGAGTTTGTGAAATGAGTCTAACCTTCTCACAACCAGTATCTAAAGGATGTCCACCACCCCCTTTACAAGATCCTAGAATTGACAAAAATCATCTGCTTTCAACAGTGGAGGTATCATTGCCTTGTCTGGAGATGAAGATGAAATAGGGGTTTGAGGGGCAGCCTCTTTGTTCACCATAGCGTTTTGTTCCTCAAAAGTCTTTTCATGATGAATATTTGGTGGAGGAGATTGTGTGACACTAGTTTCCTGGTGCAGTGGAGCCAGAGGTCTGGCAAATTGCTGCTCATATGCAGCCCAAGGATCCCAGTGTGGCCACTGGGGAGGCCCAAACAGGAGAGGGGATTCCCACCATCCCAGAGGGGATTCCCACCATCCCAGATGTAGGTGAGGGTCTTTGTCAAAGTATAGATTCCTGTAATAATGTGGAGGGGAACTCCGCACAGATAAGGAGACTGACAATATTTCCTTCATCTTCCGCAATGTTCTCCAGTAGGGGTAAGAGGCCAGCAGAAAAGGGTGGAAAATCCAGTAGTATCAGGAAACACTGGTAATCCAGAAACTGAAGTCTCAATACAAAAGTAATTCGATACCCACAAGCAGTAGGGACTCCAGCTTGTCTAGTACTGACAAGTGCCTGGAGTAACAGAATTCCTGCAGTACCAAGCAGGTCATTATTGACACAGCACTAGACTTGTCTTGGAGCACATAGATGCCAGGTCCAAAGGTGCATGATTCAATTTTGTCGGTACTGATTAAGCTGAGTGGGAAGATCCATTGGTCAGTCTGAGACAGATGGTGCCGATCTGGAGGCTGATAGTACCAAGCAGGGCTTGCACCGTGTTTTTCTGAAGTGCTCTAGGATCTCCCTGCTCCATCGGTACCAGAGGAAGAGTCTTTCACCTCCACCGTGTGAAGTCAAGAGGTCAAGGTCTCTGACACCACAGACCCAATAGGAGATCAGGACTTCTTGGGAATTGGCTCTTTGTGGTGGGAGACGAAGTTCTTTTTCGGAGACTTCCTTAAGTCCTCCAAGACCTTCCCCCTTCTTAGGCAAGACCTTAGTTAAAGTTAAAGGGGTACTGAATCTGTCAGGAGACAAATGTGTAGAGGGAGGTCTCCTGACCTGAGTCAGAAGAAGGTTGAGGGAGCACTTCACCAGTAGCAGTTTCAGTTTGGTCTCTCAATTCTTCCGAGCTTCAGGTTTTACAGCCAGGCAAAAGTTACACTTTTAAGAGATACGGGACTCTCTCAAGCAACAGATACACTTCAGAGTAGTTTCCCAACAACAGAGACAGCATTTGAAACCTGGTGAGACAGGTATGCCAAGCCAGACAAAATAAACTCCACAGAAAAAAACAAGGCAGGAAAAATTGGAAGAGAAAAAACTGAAATCTCCCATAACTATCAAACTAATTTTATATGAACAACAACTAATATGAACTATGAACACTAAGCTGAGTAAACAACTACAAAACATGTTGAGAGACTCATGAGGCAGACAAGCTAAAGCTCCATCTCAGTGAAGCAATAAAGGAGGAACAGAGAGCAATTCATCTGAGAAGCCCTCTATATCCTTGAAGCATAGCACGAGGTTATATAGAGTGTGTGCGCAGGCCAAACACACGCTGCTAACAGAAAATCTCCAATCAAGGCCTCAAGAGGCGCATGAGCACCTGAAGTGGAGCACCTATGGGAACACTATTCGAAGAACCTCTAGATCTGCAGCACAGATCTCTGCCACTTGAACTAACAGATAGTGGCCCCCTACTCCAGGAGCTCTCACCCTCACACCTGCCAATATCTGTGCCAGCAATTAATTCTGCCCCTCAACTCACAAATCATTCCTGTCCCCCCAGACGCCCATCAATTCTGCCCTCATTTCAGAAGGGATTTGCTCTAGGAAGGGCTGAAATCCAAGAGGGATATGGAGCTTCTCTCATCTTTGCAAGTCTGGCTTCAGTCCAGACTGAAATCCTGTGATACGCAAAAATATCATTAGAGTTAGCAACACTGCAGCCACTACAGAAAATGAGGCACACATTGTCAGTGGGTTTCACAGCCATTTACTGGCTGCAGAAAAATACTGAGAATCAGCAATCCGGGGTTCTATTCCAGTTGCTGTGGGGAGTATCTCTAGTGAGTAAACAGACCCTTCTGCCCAAACCCCTCCCTCCTATCACTGTTTCTGTTCCAGTTCCTCCTCCTCCCTCAGCTCCATGTCCACAGTTGTACCATTCCCAACCTCAGCTCCATGTCCAGTCCCCATGTGCACCAGCTCCTTGTCAGTCCCCCTTAGTCCGAGTTTTCCACATCCCAGTCTCCCCCATGACCACCTAGCGCCTCATCCCAGCTTATTATTATTTACGTTAGAATCATGTACATTAGTTTCCTCTTTCCTCTCCTCACTGCATGGGTACTAGCAGAGGAAACATTAAAGGCAGAGAGAATTGCCTGCCACTAATCTGCCCAGCCGGGGAGCCCCATGCTGATTGGCGGCTGGCAGGGAAGCCCCTGTGGAACAGCTCTTGGGGGACTGCCCTGTGGGTTGCCATTCAGTCAGCTATTCTGTGGAGCTTCTCTGCACACCTATCAGCTGTTGAGCAGTTGCCTGGAGGGGCTGGCTCCCAAACTGCAGTGGGGATGGCCTCCAAACAGCTGATTGAGGACCCTAGAGCTGTGGGTGCCTGCAGGTGCGGATGACTAGACTGCACATGGCGGCTGGAGGTAAGATGATTGGGGTGGATGTGGATCTGTCTATAAACAAGCACATAAAAAGTCATGTATTGCTCCAGAATAAATCAAAATTAAGAAAAACAGTATAGGCTATCAAAATGTGTTTATTTACAAAAGAGAAAAGAAATATTAACCAAATTAACTGAAAAATGCCAACTAAAAAGGCCTTGCTTCAAATATCACCAGAAATAATTTTTGTATGCTATTTCAGATTCTTAATTACTCAGGTAAAACACTAAATTTCATTTTTCATATCCCAGTCCTTTTCTGGCCCCAACAGTCAATAAGAAACACATCATAGACTTACAGACTCAATGCCATAGTGAGACCACGGAAAATTATGATGGAGGCTTCCTGCTGTCTAATGAACAGTCAATCAGGTCATCATTTTCATTCCTCCTAATCATATAATAACTTATCTTTAAAGTCATTATATGAATAAAATTATCAAAACAAAAAAGCAAATATCTACACTAAGCAATCAACAAGAGGAAAATTCAGAATTTAAAGTATTAATTACTGTGAAAATTACAAATTACCTTGAGTGTTCCAGAAAGCATGCCTTGTTGGACAAAATTCCGTTTACCACTTCTTTACTTGTAGTGCATACTATGCATTCCAAAACACAGTTTTTACAAGACATTTAAGATACTTTTTCAGCTTTTCATGGTTTCAGTTGCATTTAATAAAAATATGAAGTCGCTCTGCTAATGACAGTCTCTCTCTCTACAAGCCATGCTATTTAGACAACCATCTCACTGTTAAAATTAAAAGATTATTCAGTGCACAATATTTTTAGATTTAATGAAGCAAGTTACACTATGATCCAGACGACCTTCTTGCAGCAAGAAGAGATGCATGTTCATTTGGAAGTAACTGTGTCTAGTTAACGGCATGCCCAGCAGTGTGTAGCATGGAAATCTTGTTGTCAAGTATTACAAAAGTCATAAGATATGATACAGTCATCTGATATTTCTAGAGTTTCCCCCTTCATTAAGTAAAATTGATTAATAAATGTCCTCTACTTTATAACAAGTCCTCTTGTTTTAAAATAGAGCTAAATGATGACCTTAGATACAAAAATACTCATTACTCACTTTACAACTTTTTAATTAGCCTAGCAATCAGCTATATGTTTTAGTCCATTACATAGTTTGACCAAGAGGCATTAAACAAAAACGAGACCACCACCAAAGGGAAGTCACTCCTCTGATTTACATAAAATTATATCATCAAAAAGCTGTCTCTGAAATACAAAAGAGTCCAAGCAAGCTAGTATTCCTAACCAGACAGAAAGAGGTATCTTGTTGATTATACCAACATCAGCTCCCCTAGTCCATCCAGCACCACTATATGTATTTTTATTTTATAGTCTGTCCTATTTATACAAACTGGTGGACTGTGAGCATAAACTCTTGAGTTTCATATTCATACTGGATAAACAAAGTCTTATTTTGATTCCTTAAGACAATTTTCACTAAATAATTTTCACTAAACTCTTATCTTAAAAGTTTCTAAATTATCTTGTTCTTGAAAACCACTTCTAGGGTAAGCTAAAGGTACTTACAAAATTAGAAGCCATAACTATATTTCTGTTATTGACAAATTATTTTTACTGTTCTTCAGCTACTACTTTTACTACTTACTACTTTTTTTAAATTGTGCTTTATCTTTGTTGTAGTTTTTCCAGATATGCAGTCATTAAATTTGCTGTAAATAATAAATACAATACTTAAAATATAAAAATGATAGGGAAAATGCTTTTAAGAAACCTTACTGTAGCTATTAAAAGGGAAGTCATGGAGCAACAATACTTATTTGTCTGCTGTACTATCACTTGACTCTAAAGTATAGTTTCTTCCAAGTGAGATAAAAGAACATGTAGGCTGTAAGCACTGATGTTAAATGGAAGCCACCATAAATTTATGTCAGTTGTCGCAGAGGGGAGAGAAGCCAAAGTCAAAGCCTAGGAAATGTTTTTAAAACTACACATACAAATAGCAAAAAACTTGGGACTCATCTAAATATCACAAGCATAAATTAGTTCCCATCCTGCTCAACCTGGCCACAGACATATGTACACTAGTATCCATGTACACAATGCAGTAGAGATCTTTATTAACATATTCAGTGTGGGAGCAGAAAAGCATTTTTGGGATAGAAAAGTCAAGCTTTGGACAAATCAGACCATCCTCTCCTAAAGTGACTCCTTTGGATTAGTTCTAAAATGAAGTTAGTAACTGCTAACAGCTACCAGTTAAATTATAATTACTTTTAAAAATGATCAGACAAAAAACTAAGTATCAACTTTAAACAATCAATCAATTATACTTTAACCAATAAGTGTGTCAAATTTAATTAAACAAAAGTCAGTGAGACTAAATTCAACAGAAGCACATCTCAATCTAAAAATTTTTGAAGGCTTTGTTTTCACATGCACTACCAATCAAATAAATGCACAGTCTTGCTATGGACACATTTTAGTACTAAGAAAATAAATTTTAACTGGCTTCTATGACAAAGATATTTATTCCCAGATGAGCAAAAGTTAAAAAATAAACTTTAAAAAGAAAATATTTCTGAAAAATACACAAGGCACAGCTCTAAATCAGAGATCAAGCATCCTATAGCATTCCTCAATTTGTTACATCACTCCATGACAGATTATAAACAGTCACTCAAAAGTTAAACTGAATTCCATTAATACAAAATTCCTGTGTGTTTTGGAAAATGTTTAAGCATGTGTGAGTTTATTCCCAAGGGATACAGTTAGGTACATGCTTAACTTCATGCAAATAGTCCCACTGACTTTAGCAGGACTACTCACAAACACACTATTAAGCATGTGCCTGTTTGCACCATCAGGGCCCACATAGTCTGGATTGTCCCATTAATAGAGAGAGCATACTTGCTATGAACTGGGAAAGAACATTCCAGCAAAGGGTTAGTCTTTTCGTATTCCCAACTGCACAATATCATTATTGACAGTGTACTACATTCCAGAAGAATTTTCTGTTTATATTTAGAACTTACCCCTCTTCTGAACCCAGCCTTCTTTCACAATGGTAACATCGCTCATGATGGCTCCACTCTGAGCCCTCAATTCAGAGAAATACTCGGTTGAGTTATCAGCTTGAATGTTTAGCTTCTCTTCTGCTGCCCTTCCCAATCTCTACTGATGAGTCAGCCTGGAAGGAAGTATTAGAGACAGAATTTAACTCTTTTCCATTCTTGCTGTTCACACAGCAACAACAGCTAAGTTTTTCTTTACAAATATTTCCCACTGATTGACCCATATTAAAAGAAGTGCCTGTTAAAACAATTTTTGAATAGCATAATAAGGCGAGTACTTCTCTGGTCTTATGGCAGGTTTCAACAACAAGCAGAACTTTCAACTAAAATACAGTTGTTGCAAACAATGTTAAATAAACTAATATCACCACCACCAACTATAGACTACAGAGTTCTGCTGTACTGGTCTTTGGAGTACAATTAAAGGAGAATGTCAATTGTGACTGGGATGTCCAATGTTGGACCTACAGTACCTTTCCTATTTTCAGATGTTATCAGTATCCATGTAATTCTTAAGTGTTTTTTGTTTAATGTTTCAGTGCTCTTATTTTCTATTTTAAATAAATAAAAAACAATGTGACAGGTGCCCAGCACTCATGAGATAGTACACCATGCATATACGTTAGAAGAAAAATTATTTAAAGAATTATTTCAGTCTGAAACCAGTTAGGATTATAAATAAACTGAAACCAGTTAGGATTCCACAGTTGCTGAAGTTTGCTTTTAACTGATTTGTACTTTTAACAAATATAAGTTTACAGAAATATAAAATTCTACCTGTTTCCATACCCTACCCAATCTAGCCCTATACAAATCCTAATTTCTTTAACTTCTAAGAGTTTTTAACAGAATCCATATTATCTACATAACATCTCTTCTGCAAAAAAAGTGTACAAACAGATAAGACGCCTCTTAAGAGTTAACATTAGCCCCCCCAAAAAAAATCAGGGCATAATTTTAGGGCATGCAGGAGTACATGTTCTCCCACAATTTTCAACCCAGTTTATAAAGGATAGAGTAGAACTGAGGCTTATATCCAGAAATATTGCTTTCAGAAGCCACACTGCTTCCTCCTAAACACCTGCTGCCACAAGCCTGCACCATATTACAAGATAGAGACTGAACTGGGGGGGCAGGGTGGTGGAGGAGGGGTGCAGAGAAAAAGAACTTCTCTAATGGTAGAGATCCATGCATGCATGCACCCACACACACAGGAGACAAAGCTTCTAACACAGAGAGGATACACTTTTTTGTTTATGTATTTTTGTTTCATAAAGCATTACTATCACTCACACTTATTATACATCTAGTGAATGTAAATGTGTGATAAAAACATACACTGCTGCTCAGAGCCTGTTGGCAAAGCAAAGGGGGACAATATTATCTGTGCAACAAGCTCTTTGTCCCCTCCAACATTTGGGTCAAAATATTACCACTGTGAATAACCTATATATAAGTTCCATGTTATTTATTGTTTGACTTTTATTTCCTCTGTATAGACATTGGAGGAAAGGTTATGTTTGGATGGATATTGTGCCGTAAAAAATAAAATCTAATGTAATAACATTGATATATACAGAAAATATCTTTATGACATAACAAATACTAAATGTATTTATTTTAACAGTTTGTTTTTAATGTATTGTTTTTCAGAAATATTTTTGTTTCTTGCTTTTCATACTACAATCATTGTTAACACTGAGGCCCAAAACCTGCAAACTCTTACACTTGTGCTTAAATCTAACCATATATTCAAAAGCACTGAAACCCATATGCACTAGGTAAATACCTCAAACAAAGATTTCGTTTAGTCAGTCTGCACTCTTACGTTGGTTTTATTTAATTGTAAGAATTTTCTTTAAGGTAAAGACAACAGATCCTCATCAGATGACCCAAATCTTTTAGATGCTGTTCTTAAATGCTCATATCTTTAACTTTAAGCATTTCGGTTTCATTTTATGTACACTTTAATGTGATGAAAAGGATATAATTTTGCATTTCAGTAACGTTGATGTTATTAAACAGTTTATTAGTGAATTTTCTAGGTTATTTCATGTTCTATACATCGCTCATGCAAATTATAATTTGTGCAATTCAGAATAGAGTTTGAAAATTACCATTGTCTGAGAGAAGTGAAAAACTATTAAGACAGAATTGTACATACAAAAAATATTTTTCAGGAAAATTCTGAATCCAGTTGCACTCTCACAAGAAATATTCCATTCTTTAAGACTGAGAAGTCATTATTAGTACAATAAATAACAGTCACAGTATATATATATATATAATATATCTTCTCATATAACATCCTCATTACCAAAGGCTTACAAACATGGCAGCCTATTCTGTACAACCCTCTGCTAATCTCTTTGTGAATTAAAAGTCATTTTATCCATCCAGAATACCATAATGTCCTTCCAAGATATTCTTTTTCTTCCTCTTTCTTCAGCCATCAACTTTTTCCTACAGAAGATCTCAGATTAGCATTTGCTATGTTCCCATTGCCAATACTTTTTTTCATTTGTTAATGGTTTATCAATATTTTCAGAATTATTTTCTAACTACATAAATTGAAAGGATTATAATTTAATGATTGAGTGTCCACATTTCACAGTCGTAATTTAACACAGATTATATGTTAGTTTTCAACAGTTGGAATTTAGTCTTCTGATTTATGTCCCTTCTCATCAGATATTTATTCTTCCCTAATGTCTCTTGCATTCTTGCTATTCTGGTGCTAACTTCAAGATCCAGTCTCCCATCTTCTGTAACGATGCTTCCTCGGTAGCAATAATTTCTCATTTACTGTATGGCTGTATCAGTCACTGGAATCTTGCATGTTTTCCTAGGATCCTTGCATGCCACCATAGTTTTTGTCTTGTCCACATTGAACTCTAGACCATATATTTTGCCATATTCATCTACAATCCCTAACTAACTTTGGCTTTCTCCTCTACACTAGAACTTCTGTCAATAAAACTTTTGATAGTCAAGGGTATGAAAAACCACACACACAAGTTTCACTGACAAAAGCAGTGGTGTGGACAGCACTATGTCTTCAGGAGTCACTCACCTATTAATATAGGTGCTGCCACTCATTGGGAGTTGTTTAATTATGCCAGCAGGAGAGCTCTCTCCCATCAGCATACAGCAGCTATACAAGAGACCTTACAGCAACATCTGTAGTGTAGACATAGCCTTAATCTGACCACCTTCTGAATCAGCCAACAATACCATGTCAATTGCACATTAAATATTAATCTGTTTTCTATTCATCTTAATATCATTCCCTATTTCTTCTATTGTAATAAAATACTCACTATAAAAGTTGAATTTTGCAACATTACATAACCCTATATCTCTCCTCTTGATCCCTACTTAATTTTCATTTCCCATTATAATCACCTTCTGATTCCAGTATAATTGTTTTATTACTCTGCGTTTGTATCCATCAATCCCTACAGCTCAAATGTTGAGCAATTTGAAGTGGTAGATTTATACCTTTTGAAGTCAATAATTTATATTCAATAATTCAATAATTTATACTTTTTGAAGTCTTATAAGTTTTTTAATTTAATTTTCAAAATTTGAATTTTGAATTTGAATGTATACCTTTTGAAGTCATAAGTCATTTTAAAGTTAATTTATATTCAATAATTTATACCTTTTTAAGTCAATAATTCACTTTTTTTTTTTTTTTTTTTTTGCTTGCCTGTGAGATACTTTCCCAAGTAGTTCAAGACTGAATACAAGGACACATTTAAAAGCAAGCAACATTTTTCTCCATTTCAAATTATCTTTCTAATATGATAATCTGTCCTTGTATTCAGTCTTGAACTATTTGGGAAAGTATCTCACAGGCATGCAATTCCAGGAAGATTATTCTGTAGTCTTTATAATCCATAGCATGCGGGAGGGAATTTGGATACACAGTGAAGTTATAAAGACTCTTGGCAATTCTCCTTTCTCAAACATATTCTTCATTACCTACAAAATGGCTACCAAGCCCTCATCTGCTACACTTTTTAACAGTGCAGCCAATATTCCATCACCAGTATTCCATCACAACCTCCTTGTTATCCATCTGGATGTCTTTCTATTGCTGCCATAATTTCTTCATCCATTATTGCTGGGTTTACTTGATTAATCTCTAGTTGAGGTTTTCAGGTATATAATCATATAGTTAGTTCCATGATATAGTCTCACTGTTTCTCATTGTGGTCTTTAGACTCTGTCAAATATTGTCCATTTTTGTCCTTAATGGTTGTACTGGTCATGTTTCTTCTGCAACTAAAAGCTGCTATCTTTTGATACATCTCACTTTGTTCAGATTATCTGCATTTCTCATTCAGCCTTTCAGATTTTATTAATCTGCACTTATTCTTTATCATTTTATTTATAGTCTTCCTTATTTCCCTTTTTCTGTTATCCATCTTTGTGTTTTTACTTACTTTCTTTCGTCCATCAGAACAATGATTTCATCTGTTAGCCATGGTTTTTTCTTAGCTATTAACTTCTTCCCTATTTATTTATTTATTTGCAACATCTTTGATAGCATCTTTCTGATATTCCCAGGTCACTTGTCTCTTTGTTTTCATTAATGATTCCCAACACCTTTTCTTGGTAGTGACTTTATATCTCATAATTCCACAAAGCTTCAGAGTTTCATCCTGGTTAGCTTTAGATTTTGTCAATTTTTCAGTTTAATATAGATAATCAGTTTTGATATTGTAATATACATATAGGCTTGGAAGGATTAGGTTTTTACCAGTAAATGCCAGTAAATGTAACATCAGTTCACTTCATCATACATACATACATAAGCCAACAGAAAAAGAGTTTCATCAATAATCAAAGTTTACAGATAGGCAAAGAAAGAAAAGTGCTGCTTAAGACCTTATTAGAGTTTGATTTAAGAATATTTACTTGGTATATTTTGACATGTGATATTGACAATTTGTGTTTTAACACTTATACATCTCAACATCTATCATCCTTAAATAATTATTGTCTGACTCTCGCCACTGTCTGACCCCACCCACTAATTTCCCACACCTGCGAAAATCTAAAAATCAATAAAAATCAGAAAACATTCTTAAAAATAAATATGTATATTATCCATTGAAATTATAAAAAATAATAATTCTGCTGAGCCAATGTACAAACAAGATAAAACTGCAATATACATACCTATCATGGATGACTTCTAGTTTAATTTTTTTGCCCTTTCTTAAAAATCTATTTTCCATTTTTTGTAGGTAGGTGGTATGCGTAACAAACGCAATCATTTATTTTAGCTGCTGTGCCTAAGGCTCTCCAAAAGTGAAATTATTGTTAGAGACTACCCTATCAGAGATCAGTTTCTATACTGTGATGTAGCAATAATCTACTCTTCCCATACAGCGATCATTAAGTGTAATTTGTATGTGCACTCTCTAGTCAAGCAAATCTTAATTATATGAAAAGTTAGAAGAGATAGTAAACAAGCTGATATTGAGCTAGAGAAATGAAAATAAATGTACAGTCCAAGCAAATTTCAAAAGGTGCCATTTTAAGATATCTGTAGCTTTAAGACCTATTTATTAAATTTTGTTGAAGTTTTATGAAAACATTTTACGTCACTCTGAAATTAAGCCTGTAAAACACTAACAGATTAGATTTTCAAGAGTTACTTGGTACCAGGGAGGTCAAAATTGGTCTTACTGTGGAATTTTACTTAAAATACACCTGTTCGGAGACTCTCTCTCAAATATACATTGGGGGGAAGGGGCTTTTAGGACTATATGGAATTAATTAGAGACAAGTAGGGTGAAACGTGTTATTTACATACAAGAGCCTCACCTATACTCGAACTTCAGATATTTCAAGAGGCCCAGTAAAAATGTTCCACTTTGTAGTATAGACGGGACCTCCTTAACTTTGTTCCCAAACAAACACCACTGCAATCTGGTCTGTCAACAACTCTGATGTGCCCCAACACATCTAAAGTTGTAGAGCAGCTGGATACTGAGAGGATCAGATGGGCATAGTCACCTACAGTCACTTTCACTGTTCCCCAGTACAGTAATTTTCCTGTTTTCATAGGTCTGTCTTATAGTAAGAAATGAGAACAAAGCTTTTTACAGTGTTTGGGACAGGAAACCATAATTCTACCAAAATTGGCAGGGGGTGGAGGTTGACTAAACCTCAATTTGAAAAGTTCTTTTCAAATTTTCTGAGTGGGATGACAGTTTATTTTATTACTCTAAGGGAAAATGATAGTTAGAGCTTGAAAAGAAGTGTGGTGCTCGGGACAAGACAATATATTAGGGAGGATACTGAATATACAATAAAACAAGAAAATAGGAGTTAAAATACAGTATATTCAAAATAAGAAGTATAATAGGGCAATATTTAGGTGAAAACATACTTTGTTCCTGGGATATTAAAGGTTTCCCACAACCCATTAAACAATGATTTTTTGTTTGTTTTAATTAACAGTTAGAAAAGCAAAGTATTTATATCATATTTCTTAAGGAAATGCATCTTTCCTAGAAGAACTATTTTAAATGAAAGACAGACAATAGGACATGTGCTTTCTGCTCCAGGGGCATATTTTAAAATACAATTTCCTCTTATTCACAAAAATGACAATGGAAGACAAAAATACCTGAAAGTCATGAAGATAACATGGCTTGCAGCAAGAAGAAACTTCCAGGACAAATAACTTTTAGCCATAACATATAACCCAAACATTTCTGTGCATATGTTATCAATGATTCTCAAAACATAATAAATACTAGGAATTTTAAATTGCCATGACAGTATCATAGTAGCCAGCATTCTAGAAAGTGAGTTTATCTTACAAAGCAAGCAAACTCAGTGCGTGAAGGAACTAGAGTTAAAGCTGTCTTGCAGGCCAACTGCACCCTAAAAAGGAAGCATTTACCTTATACTCTTCTACTGCTGGAAAATATATAAGAATGAAACAGGTTGTTTCCCCCTACAACAGCCAGAACTTTTGCAGATAACCTCCTCCAGTACTGTAATAACAAATCATACACGATATATCATGTGCACACATAGGAACTATTCTAGCCGTTTCATGACATAAGTTCAACATTTAACTTGAGCAAGGTAATAATTTTTAAATTATATAAAAAAAGGATTTAACTTCGGAACTAATGATAACAACAACATTTCCCCCTCTCTGCTTTGGGATGCTATGAAACCAGTAATAAGATGTTACATTCAGCTATTACACAAACAACAAAAAATCTAAAATTTCATTTTTAAATTAAGTTCTAGCCCTTACAGCTGCAAAGAAATACTTCCAAATATGAATCAAATGTCAACTGATGCAGAGCTGTCTAAGAGTTCAGCAAATAGACAGTGCTACAGTCTTTGGTGCCAGAGCTTTCTCAAGCTGAAGATGAATGAAAACTATCCAATGTCGTTTTAACTTTCATTACTACTATTCAGAACTCTGAGAGAAGTGAAACTGACAAGAATCAGGTCAATTTTATTCTGCTGCTGCATAGGAAAAACAAGAACAGCTACAAACATAAGCACTGAAATGATTCACCAAAGAGAGAACTTAAAAATAGAGTCTGGGAAAGGCAGAGAAGCTTCCATGGACCATTGTATCAGTCTGGTACCTCTAACGATGTTGCCAGCACAAACAAAGCATTTTGGCCCCTTCTGCAGGTACTCTCACAAAAACATGATACATTCCTACTTTCATGCAATTTTGGAGCAGAGAGACAGAGATTCAGTGTGAGATCGACAAACGGGATTTAGGCATTGCAATGCTAAACCTAACTTTAGGCATCCTTCTGCATAAGAGAATACACAGCCCAGAATTAGGCACTTAGATTCTGTACAATGCATGGGGAGAATTAGGTACTTAAGAATGGGATCCACAGAAGCCAGCAAGCTGAGCAGGAAGCTTCCTAAAGTATCCAGTAGGAAATGTCACTTAAGTCCCACTCTTCAGAGGGAGTCAGATGCTGGGCCAGAGAGAGATGCTTCCCCTGCTCAGGATTCACACTTGTGAACCCTCTCTTGAAGTTAAGTGCCTATGCCCTTTCTCACAAAAACACACCAATACAAAAAAGGTGGTGCTCCTCTTATAAACTTCAGCCTAGTGGTTACAGCATCAAGCAGGATGTGGGTGAGACAAGTTTAATTCCCCCCTACCTTATTTAGAGCAGAAATGTCAATACTGCAGGGGGAACACTGCACGCACAGCATTCATGTCTCTCACAGATTTCTTTGCTTCCCCACAGAAAATGATGCAGATACAAAGGGAAGCTGCAAGAGTGGTCATGTATCCCTCCCCAACAGCACGGGGACATCGTTTCCAGCCTGGAACAGCTAGTGGAAAGGTAAATCACTGAAGGAGGCAGACTGGGGACACCCTTGAGCATAGTTTGGGATGGGGAGGGGCATGGAGGAGGCATGTGGAGTCATTGCCCTCCCACCCCCATTTCTACAATAGCATAGTTGCACCTGTGAGTAGTAC
>ML675604.1:3435312-3467647 GCA_007922155.1 Mesoclemmys tuberculata | reverse complement strand
ACCACCTTCACTTGAAACCCTTTGCAAAGTCCCATTGATCCTGCACTCAGAACCACCCTAATGAGTTTCTGTACATCCAAATCCCCCACAGAGCCGCCCACACCCAGATTGTTCTACACACAACCTTCTCATCCCACACCAAGCCCCTCCACACTTGAATCCTGCTGGGCTGAGCCTGCCAGCCCACACCTGGTGCACCTGGCACAGAACCCATGGGTTTTTCTAGGGCAGCCCAGCTCTTGAACTGTGTCAGGGTTCGGTGCAGCCTCACCGCCGAGTCCCTATCCTGAGATTGAGAGGCTGCAGGGTAATCTCTCATCTCCATGCAGCCAGGGGACTGGGGTCACACTGCCATGCTGGAGTTGCCACATTTATTTGACAAATAAAATTTTAATTTTAAAATATTGTGAACAGAATTTTTATTTTTTGGTGCAGATCTTTTAATTTTTGACACAGAATCCCATCAAGAGTAATTTCAACCCACATCTTTCAGGGAGTGTGCTGATTCTGGGGCACATCTCTTACAATCTCTTCTGTTCAAGCTGTTGCCATCTGTATGAACAAATATTCATCTGGTCAGATAAAGAGTGAGAATGAAGCCAGAAATTGTAGAAAATTGATAAGAGGAACAAATGGACACATGGAAAAATCTATGACCAACAGAGCTTAGGACAATAAAAAAAAAAATCTCAAAACCCGTAAAACTCTTTCAAGTATAACAGACACAAGAAGGATCCTAACAAAGATACTAATCCATTACTAAATAGAAATGGTAGAACTGTCAATAATAATGTTCAATAAGTATTTCTTTTCTGTATTTCGGCGGGGTGAGAGGGGAAGAACAAATAACTTAGTTATATCTGATGACGACGAAGACAATGACACTTTCCATTCCAACAGTAATGCAGGAGGAGGATAAACAGCAAAAATAAGCAGGTCTGGATAACTTGCATCCAAGAGTTTTAACAGAGATGGCCAAGTAGCTCACTGGACTATTAATCATGAAATTGAAGAAATGTAGGGCTGGAAGTGACCTTGAAAGGTCATCTAAGCCCATTCCCCCCATGCTGAGGCAGGACCAAGTATATCTAGACCATCCCTGACAGGTGTTTGTCCAATCTGTTGTTAAAAACCTTCAGTGATGGGAATTCCACCAACTCCCTTGATAACCTATTCAAACACATAACTATCCCGTTAGTTAGAAAATTTCTCCTAACATCCAACCTAAATCTCCTTTATTGCAGATTAAGCCAATTATTTCTTGTCCTACCTTCAGTGGATATGGAGAATGAGTGTTATAAAGAGGATGGTGATCAATGTATCTGAAGACTTATCAAGTCCCCCTTTCAGTCTTCTTTTCTCAAGACAACAGACCCAAATCAGAGATCATGTTTTCTAAATATTTTATCATTTGTGTTGCTCTTTTCTGGACCGTTTCCAATTTGCTTATATATTTCTTAAAATATGATGCTCAGAACTGGACACAAAAGACTGCAGCTGCGAATTCACCAGTGGCTGCATGCTACCATGGGCATCAACACTCTCCATGGCACTGCTGCCTCAGCTTCAATGCACATCAAGACTATGCTGCTGGAGGAACTGAGGCAGGAGTGTAAGAAGTGCCCTCAAAACATAGAGATACTGAAATTCAGGATGGGTTTTCCCTATCTTCTATTCACATAGAACCAATCTAACATAGCCTTCTAAACCAGTAAGTCAATTGCAAACTAAAGACCAGATTCAGCAGTACACTTCAGTTGCTCTATTCTTCTCTGATAGTTACAAATATTTTGCATCATCTGTGAAGTTAATCTGGCTGTTGTGATTTGACTTTGTGTTGTTTTGTTGTTTAAAGTCTTAACAATTTTAAGTCTTAATTTTTTTCATTTAAGATTGATACTATATATTTTTACATCTTTGGAAATACTGCATGGCATTTTCTTAATTAGTGTTAATTATTTTTTAAAACTACGAAAATTCTCAGACAAAAACTGTGCTAATCTTGAGTTAAGGTTGAAAGTAAACATAAATTACACAAGGGTTAAAAAAATATTATATGGATGTAGTAATTACCCCAAAACCAAGTAGTACAAACCCATAAAATTCAGAGCTAAGGTTACAATAAAAAGAAATTCTAACTCATTAAGGTAAGAAATGAATCATTAAGCAACTCAGACAACCTTAACTCTACCCTGTAGTTACATTATGAAGAGAAAAAAATATGGGGGGAAAAAAAATCGAACATCTGTAAAATCTCAAATCAAGTTGCTCAAATATTACATCTGACTTGGGGAATAAATTTGAGAAAATATTGATTAATGTGCTCAGAAGTCTTCAGTGTCATTAAAATGAGAGATATCATCAGTTATTAATCCTCAAATTATGAATAAATTTTTTCCATTTAAAAATTCTACAGTAATTAAAGTACAGCAGAAGAACCCTGCAAATCTAGAAGGGTGATGGTACCTCCTATAAAAATAGAGATGACTGAATTATGAAAGGAATTTAGGCCCCCAGGGCCAGGCAGTCACACTCTAGTAACGTATGTGATGCTATAATAATCGCCTCTTTTATAAGCGTTTAATGATGCCCTCAAAATCTCCAAATTCTTCTATCATTCAGCTAACCCAGAATGAGAGAAATATCAAAACCAGGGGAAGATCCATACCTTCATATTAAATACACTAAAAAAGTAGTGCATGTTCACTATTATTTAGAATTCTAATCAAAATAACGAAAGGAGATGTTGTCCATCATAATTAGCTAGGACCAGAAAGGCTATGATGCAGGGTACACATTGGCACAGGATGTAGCTATTTAATTTAGTGCACATGTCTAATGAAAGAGACTCAAGCAGTATAATATAGAGAGAGATTCAGAAAAAAAGCATAGGACTAAGTGAATTAGTTTTGTTTGATTTTTTTAAATTGAAAGTGATCCAAAACTTTGGTTGTAACTCAACATCTCTCTTTGTGAACTCAACAATCTCCATGGGTTTGAATAGTTTAAACACTACCATAGCTCAACAAAAGGGACTAGGAAGAAGGGCATTACTGAAGCCAATAAAAAATTATGCCGGACAAAGTAAATAAGATAGACAGTAATAAGAGTAATAAAAGCTAGCACATATCACTATAAAATGCTGATCTTTTAGTATGTATAAAACATTAATTAATCCCTAAATTACTTCCTATTAGAGTCTTTCATCCTCTGTAGTTTATAAAATCAACCTTACTTATTTAGACTCTTTTTGATAAGCAAGCATCGTGTGTCTGTTGGTTTTTCATTTAAAAATCGCAGCAAAAGCTATAAAATATTTTAGAATATTGATATTAATCTATTTTTAAAATGCGTTCTCATTGTTAAATGATTTACTTGAAGCTAGAAGAAGGTACATAGAAAGATAGCAGTGCCTCTCTCTTACACTGAGGAAGGAGATGCATAGAAAGGTAAATGGGTTATTGAGATTCCCAGATCTGCTCCAAATGCACACATACGTAAGATTTGTGTCCCGCATTCAAGAAGAAAATAATGGTAGCTTCATTAAATTTATTTGGAAAATAAACCTAGAAATGCTTTGAGAATCCTACAATTAAGAAAATAGAAGCACAATGTAACATTAGCAAAATATACAATATATGGCACATTTTTTATTTAGCTTTTGTATTTGAAGAATTACTGATAACGGTGTAAGCAAGATCTATAAATCTTCATTTCGCTTCATGTTAATAATGGAAAAAACATGTTGCTCCTTCTGACTGATTAACAGACAAGGCTATAGCCATAGTCATTTGGACTGACCAGTTCTTATTTATTAATTATACAAAAACTCTGTACATGCATTAGAATATGGAAACCTTTAAAGATTAGTGGATCCTTCCACTGGTTTTTGAGACGTACTTTTACCTTCTCTTTTTCCAGGTGAAGTAGCTTTAACCAGCCTCCATTTTTTAAAGTTCTTCCCCCTCTTGATGCAATGTCAAACATTTACTGACAAATGTCATTTTAAATTTTAGACTGCCAGTTTACCAAAAAACACATACAAAATAAAACAGACATCACTGAGCACAAAAGTTTATTAGGGGGAGTCTTGGAAATGTAACAGAAGGAAAACATTAAGTAGTTTTTCCTTTTAACTCAAACTAAACAAATCTCCTTACATTAAAGAAATTTAAAACTAGATGTTCAAACAAGAAAAGGCACCAGGAGATTGAATCTGGCAGTGACATCAGGTTTCTTTAAATAAAGTGAGTCATTTCATTCACATTACTAGCGATAAGTATCAGAACTATGCTCTATCCTCTGCAGAGAATTTTATATTGCATGTAATATAGTTAGCATACTATAAATTAAAATGAGAATACTAATTTGTCTTTTTTATATGCAGATAAAGCTGCTTTGTTTTAAAAAGGCCTAGTAATGACTCTCAATAGCCAAGCAAAATACGTTTTAAAGCCAAAATTTAACATTTTCAAAATTGGATAACTAAATCAATAATCTAAATCCACATTTAGGCACTTAAGTGGACTGATTTTAAATGCATCCAGAAATTCCCATTAATCTGGATTTTAGCAAGTTATTAAGCACACAAGATGCCCACTTAACCTCACCATTCCATTTTACCCCTTTCTCTTCTCCCAAGCCCTTCGTTTGTAGTATGCTGCCTATTTAGACTCTGATCCCGCATACATACCCATGTGCACGTTTTCACACGCAAGTAGTCCCACTGAGCTTGCATATAAAAGTTCATACTTGTGTATTTGGAAGTTATAAACTTTTCTGGAACTTGATTACCTAGCTAGGCATAAAGCACCTAGTACAGGGCTTGACAAACCCCAGGCCACCATGGCGCCTATGAATTTAATTCTGGCGCCTAGCATTTCTCCCAGTGACTGGGACTTGGTCCCAGGGGAATGGCTACCACGCTCTGGCCAGGGTGCCACTGCGTACATGTGGTAGGACTGGGAAGGGGGAGCACTGCAGCTGCCACACTCCAGCCAGGGCACCCCGCTGCTGGGCCCACGTTGTGGGAGAGGGGCAGAGGGAAAGGATGGGGCCGGGAACGGGGAGCAGCTGCTGTGCTCTGGCCAGGGCGCCCCGCCTCTGGGCCCATGTTGTGGAAGAGGGAAAGGGCCAGGAAGGTAGAGCAGCTGCTGCACTCCAGCCAGGGGGCCCCGCTGCTGGGCCCACTTTGTGGGAGAGGGACAGGGAGAAGTGGTTGGGCCGGGTGGGGAGAGCGGCTCCCACGTCCATGTGGTGGGGCCGGAAGGGGAAAGGGCCCACGTTGTCTGCCTCTTTAATTTTTGGGCTGGCAAATTAGTTGAGCCCTTACTTAGTATCCCGTTGCTGCTATACAGATTAAAATATAAAACCTAAGGGGTTGGGAGCCACTATAAATAACAAAATTAGGAACAGAAAAATACTCAGATCAAATTTAATTTGCTTTCAAAATACTTTATTTCAGGCAGAAGTACAATGAAACTTCCACCAAGAGATTACAATCGGCATTCTTAAAGTTGTATTTATTAATTGATTTTGATATGGCACAATTATACTGTATATTAGTTTACAACTATGGAAATATAACATTGAGGTTCTATTCCTCACAGCATTCAAAAATTGCCAGAACTTTAATTCTGGTAACATTTGTAACCATGCTCTAACTTTTCAGCTACATCTATCTAATAGATCCTATTTATTATATTTTTCTTCCAAATCTGCAGTCCTTTTGAAGAGCTACACACAACCTGTGTATTTCCCAGGGATTTGGTGGATTCTCTAACTACTTGGAAGTCTCTAAATTAACACAGTATATCTTTTTAGAAGATATGCTACAGCTCAAATAAATTAGGGGCTTGATGCACAGATTACTGGGTGAGGATCTTTGACTTGTGTTCCATGGGAGGTCAGATTACTTGATCAGGTCTCTCTACTGCCCTTTAAATCTATTGATCTCTTTATTCTACATTATTAACTACTTTTTAATGTCATTTTATGACATTTTTCTTAATTTTGGTTATACTTTTGCTTACAGATTGTAAATCTGTCCAACATTTAACCGCCATCTCATTCTAATATTCATAACTTAATATCCACTTTTTTCCCCTCAAAAACAAAAAATATATATACTTCCCGAAGAAAAAAGAATTACAATTAAATAGACATTAACAAGACAAAGAATGCTAGTCATATCTAAAGAATGAAACTACCTAGTAAAGTACTCTTTTTTGCTTGTTAATAAAGGGAAATTCTATCTTCTCAAAAATTGCTAGTCGACATTATTCAGAAATTTAGACTTTCAAGGAATATTGAGTTATATTATAGTAGCTCTGAGAGGAAATTTGGCACACTTATTCTTTAAGGATCCCATTCAACACTGACTGAAGTCAAAGGAAAGACCTTCATTGATTTCACTTTCATCGATCAGGCTGTTTGCCTCAGTGCTACAAATAATGGTGCATACAGGTAATTTTACCTACATGAGTACATAGTCTAATTAAAGTAAAAATATAGAGAGTTATGCAGATACATGTGCCTACAGGACTAGGGCCTCAATAAGTTTGCAAATTCCCACACTACTCTGTAAATCTAGTTACTATGGTCATCAAGTCAAAAACATGGTAGTTTGACTACTTGTTTTCAACCACAATTTTGAATCCTGAAAACCAGTACCTGATCACTAAAATAAAAAGGGATACATGGAGAATAAAAGAGGGTGGGCATCTGTATTTGAAAAATAAACCACTATGTATTCTAAACATAAATATGTGATAACGGTACTAAGAATCTGAGATGAAACTGAGCCTATACTATCTTTGAATATCTTGAGTGTTGAAATTGGTACACTTTTCTCATTGTAATTTCTGTTTAACAATACCCAACCGCTGTTATTAACATTTTGAACTTCTCCTCAGCTTTGTGGTGCAGCTACTAATTACTAACTACAGGGACTGATGAGTCTGCTCAATGGAACCTGTTTGAAATCTATTTCCATGCCTCAAAACTTCAACTATAGTGAAAATACTGAAATAGTGGCTGAGGTCCATGAAACCACACTCTCATGCCAGGTCAGTATACAGTCATAATTACATAGTATTTGTTTTCTTTAAACTTGGCAAGACACTAAATACAAAACAATAAACTACTCTCATACATTCTCTTCTGAACAAAGAAAGCAACCCTTTAATCACCTCCTTAAAACTGTTCCCTAGAAAGCAATAAGCCAGCACTTAAAGGTTTTCACACTATGTATGACACAAACATTATAATATTTTGCCAGCAGTTTTCTGTTTTCCTGCTATTAGATTTTTATATCTAAATAACTTCCTCACTCACCACCTAACTTCTGTTTTTGCCCATTACTTTGTCTAGTCAATTTTGCATACATTACATCAGTTACAAAAGCAACTGATGTCAAAACTTCATCAATGAAAACTTGTAATCCTGTGAACGTGTCTAGTACAGATCTGTACTAAAAACTAAAATTCAGATGGGTACTGAAAATCTGTTAGTTGAGACAAAAGCTTTGTTTAAACACACTTCATAATTAGCAAGAATAGCTGAACATAAATCCCCTTAATTTTATACTTTAAATACATACTCTAAATGAACAAAAACATTCTCCAGTGATAACAAAAAGTACACCAAACAGTTTACAAGAATTGTAAACAATAAATTAAATTAAACAAGCAATGTTCCAAAATAAAACAATGGTATATCCAAAAACAACTAATGGTATGTATATTTCATATGGAGATTTTAACTACAAGAAATTGTAATAGTTAAGCACACTCATTCACCTTCTGAATCTACATATTCTATTATTTCACTTTACAAGTCCTAAAAAAACATCAACTATTTTAGATAATGTTTTATTTCATTAGTCTGAGGAAAAACGAATCTTGATTTTTGGGATACACTAGCATGCTTACACAAATACGCTCAAAAGTGCAACATTACACTTTCACAGAATATCAGCTAATTTAGAACCTAGCTACACTAGAAATGGAAACACGTTTTAAACTTTGTTACAACACAGTTCTCTTCCAGCACAGTTACAGGATGTTTCCATTGCTCCATGTTTTTAGTGGGTTGCTTTGCTTTGGTTAAGTTTAGTAGTAGTTTTTAGAAGCAATGTTAAAGCCTTAGATGATTACAAGATATGTTTGGTCTCTCATGCATTGCAAAACAGAACCATATTTTAACTGTGTTGTGACTGAGTCCTCCACCACTTTGGATTTGCATCATGGATGGGAACAATCAAACTGGGTTATAAAAACCCAACATTTTCTTTATGCTAATCATGGCACAAAGTAAACAGGATTTCCAAGTTATTTTAACAAGAATCAGTGCATTAGTGTACTGGTATCATAACAATATATTTTAAAAATGAATCAATATTTTAAAAAGTTACTTAAAATAAAGTTTATTGAAAACAGGGAGGCATTATTAGCTATCTAGCCATTTAAATCATTAAGATTTGTGCCCAAGAAATTAGAGAACACTTTGCAAACTGTTTCCTGATAGACATTTTCTAGGCATTATTTGTTGGGGGGGGGGGGGGTGTTTGTTTTGTTGTTTTAGAGAAACAATTATAGAAGCACACAGTTTGAAACTGAATTCAGAAATCTATATATAGTTTCTGATAACACCTGCTCACAGAAGCTTAAGTTATAAACAATTCAACTGTCAAGAAGTTATCATCTTAAAACACTCCCCTTTCACAATAAAACGTTTCAGTTTCAAAAGCAATATAACTTTTCTAGGAGGTATTAGAGTTTTCTAGCATAGTTCCCGTTTGAACTAAAATAAATCAAAATCTAAAGCTACTAAGACTACCAACTTCCTTCCTACAGACAAAATGTAGCAACAAAACATCAGTGATTTCTTAATTTGGTTTTCTGTCAAAGAACATTATATGCTAAAACACTCAGATACTAATTTTCCATAAAGCTATATAAAAGTTAGTCAAGTCTACTGAAGTTGCATTGATACTAACCTAGTTACAACAGAGATGAACCAGGGGAAAAAACACCTATAACAAAAGATTCTTAGAGTATAGTCTGTGTAAACATCTGCAAACATGTTATGCACTTATATTAGAGAGCGAAATTGAGCTAAACAAATATATATACACACCTCACAAAGAGAAACATTTGCTGTGTGAGGTTTTCCTTTGAATCTTTCATTTGAATATCCACATTTCCCTCATCCAACCAGAAACACACACACACATTAACAGCCCAATCCAATTAAAGATATTGGGGTCAATTAAAAATTCCCAGCAGGAAAGCAAATAGACCTACAAACAGAATCTCTTTAATATGCTTTCAAAAATCAAAATGAACTTTCTTCTTTTGTATGCACTCTTTCTTACTTCAATCCTTACTACCCTAAATTGTATTATGCATGTGGTGCTATATGAAAGTCTGTAAAAATAAAAAACAAAGCACTTTGTTTGCTAAAAGCTTAGATATGTTTATTTTGTGCTCCTTGTTTGTTGACAGGTAACAGTTTTTTTATATATATAAAACATGCACCAACTATGGCTGCAGAATTCAAGAGGCCCTATGAACAAAGTTACAGTAAGTCGGACATCAAGTACCTGCAGAAAAAACTTTATAAACTTCCAGAAATATTAATACTGGTTAGTAGTTTAATAGACATCTACATCAGAACTTTGACAATAAATATCTTTGTCATAATACTTTCTTTTTTTTAACTAAAGTAGATCTTAAAGATTTATTTTTGCAGAATGAAAATAAACCATTGTAAACAAATTCAAACAGCCACTCAACTGGTAATTATGTTTAAGAATGTTATGTTATTTAAGAGTGTTAAAACAATGTATCATCCATTTTGCTTTACATTTCAATTTAAAAAAACCCCCAAAATCCTGTTTTAAAACCACTCATTTTAATTAAGGTAGTAGGGAGAAAAATATTATTTAGAAGCTATGTAAAATGTCTATTTATTGCCCAGAAGCAAACTGAGAATTACAATTCACATATAGCAATTATAAACCCCCCCCGTCACGACTGGTTACTTCATGACAGTGTAATCTAAATATAAATTATGATACTTCCAGGGATTCAAGAACTTACATTCAAAAGTGATTAACTTTCAGATACCTGAAGTATCCTTGTACCTATACTCATTTCAGTTTCTATGGCCAGAATAAATTACTCGTTGTTTACAGAAGCTAATAACTAACTCTGGACACAATAAACCCTCCTGTTACTAGGCCAGACCTTTTCAACCAACTGTGCCGCCTGTACTTCTGTGCAAACCCTTGAAACCACAAACAGCAAGGCACCACCAAATAACTGACAGTCACTTGTTCAACATCAACTTTTGGATGTGCCAGACAGCCACCATAATGGCTGATCCAGCAGGACTGATGCGCAGGAGGCGGCTGGTTTGTTTACTTGCTGCCAGAGCCGCCGGCAGCGGCGGCAGCACTCGAGCCACGCCACGCCACGCCACGCCACGCACCGACCATCCTTCCACATTTCTATTCTGGGCACACGCGCAACTTCCCAGCAGATCCGAAAAACGTACTAGTGACAACACAGACCAGCCCAGAGCCCTCGCTCCCCCCGCCGCATTTACCTCGCGTCCATGGCGGGGCCGGGGCCGGGGCAGGGCGGAGGATGGGGACCAAGGCGATGGGCTGGGCCGGGGAGGAGGGGTTTCTGCGTGGGAACTGGCCGCCTTCGGACTCGCCCCGTGCGTGCGCCCTCCCCCACCATCCCCTCGGCGGTGCCGTGACCCGCCGGGCCCACAGGCCGCCCCGCCACAGCGTCCGGCCCGACCCGCTCCCCCGGCGCCGCCGAGAGTCCCGGGGGTGTCTGGGGCTGAGGGGGCGGAGCTGGGCGCCGATGCAGCCCCCGCCCCTGACTGTCTGGCTAGGCCAGAGGCGGCCCCTCCCCGCGCCCCGGACCCGGCGCCCCCCGGACCCGGCGGTTACCTGCGACGGCGCCGCTGCGCAGCGGGCGGGGGCGGCTCCGGGAGGGGTGGGTGGGGGCTCCCCGCTCCGCCTCCCCGGTCCCCCCCCCGCCGGGCTCGGTCCCGGTCCCGGTCCCGGTCCCCGGCGGCCGGTGTCTCCGCGGGGGGAGGGAGGCGGCTCCGGCTCCAGCGCGCTGAGGCGGCGGCGGCTACATGGAGCGAGGCGCCCCCGCGCCACCCACAGGGATGCGCCCGGCCGGGCAGCGCGGCCGCAGCATCCGCGGCGGGGTCAGGGCGGCCGCTCCACGCTCTGCCTCGCGCGCCCCGGCGCCGCCTGGGCTCCGCCCGCCGCCTCCGCCGGGCTCGTTATTGACTTTCGGGAAAACTCCCGACGTCACTGGCGGCTGCCCCCGAGTGTCTCCCCCTCCGCGGCGGCGGCGGCGGCGGCATCCCCCAGCTCTCGCGAGAAGCGCTGCGCGGGGAGGGGGGCCGCCAGACAGAGGGGGGAGGAGGGGGGGGGAGCCAGACAGAGGGGGGGAGAGGGGCTGGCTGAGGTGAGGGGGGGTCCGCAGCCGGCCTGACAGAGCCAGACCAAGGGGCCGGGCGGGTCGCGGAGGAGCCCGGCAGCGGGGGAGAGGAAGGGGCTGGGGAGGGCTGGACCGAGGGTGGAACGCAGCCCGTGGCAGGGGCTGGGGCTGGGGCTGGGGCTGGAGGAAGTTCACCTAGGTTTTATTTCTCCCCTTTTCGGGCAGAAGGGCAGCAGGTGTGGCGGAGGCTCCCCAGCCAGCCCTAAAGGGTCCTTAGCGCTAGGATTTGTTCTATGGATTTGCACCAGCCCCCACGGGTGATCTCTACATCTGACCCTTGAAACCCTTGGTTTTCAGATTTTATTTTCTGTACAATTGCCCAGGTATTTGTTCTTGTTTATTACCAAAAAGAAATGTGAAAATGGTGAAAAGGCCCCAAAAAAAAGGATCACCTATTTTTTAGGTACATATCAAGGTGACTATCACTCTCCTCTCCTGATCTTGCTTTTATTTTTTTAAAACTTTCAAAATAAACCCTTATGCTCTGAAACGAAGTCAGATACAGTTTTTCATTTTCAACTCAACTTAGCCTGAAAAGTAGCTTACCCACCTTTATTTGTTTTGATAACTATCTGTAAAGCTGATGCATGTGTGGTGAGTGTGGGATTTAAAACAGTGCTCCAGTCATTCCGATACTTCTGCCCTTGCTCTCCGCTCTGGTGGAGGAGTTGCCATCTCTCCTTCTGGAGTAGGCCCAGAAATGGAAGAGATGGAAGAAGCAAAGTGAGAAGGTGGCACCCTCTTTTCCTCCACTTCTGCTTCCAGGCTCACTCCAGAAGAAGAGATGGTGGCTCAGTAACAACTGTGCTTTTTCTTATAGTGTTACTTGTTCCATTTGCCTGTTTTTTCTCTTTATTGTAATTTTAAAAAAACCCTCTTCTATAAAAACTATGTGGTTCGTAGCACACAAGAGCTATCCACGCTTGACATGTTTTGAGTTTTATTTATTTTAATCCCATAATTATTTCCTTTAACTATGTCTTCCCTTCAGAAATGATGACACAGTTGGCTCTGTACAAACTTCCAAGAAGGGAGCTGTAACACCACAAGGAAAAATATTAAAACTCACTTTGGTTGAGGTATCTATGGGACATATCAAATCTGTAGCTTTTAAAACTCATTTTTAGCATCTTATTTGGTTTCTCAAGTGTTTATGTAGGTTTATCCTAATGGATGCTATGAAAGATCTAGAATTCCACTTAAAGTTCTCCTTGACAGAGACTGAAAAACACATATAAACTTTTCTTTCTCAGGTCTTGATCCTGCAAAACTAATTCGATTGAGTGATTCTTACATATGTAGTCCCATTGGCAACATACTGCTATCTTTTGATTCTTATTCCATCAGTTTAATGTTTTGTATAACATATGCAGTTTCATTCCTGCTGAAGAACTTCTATTATATTTGTAATTGACAGTGACTTCTGTAAGGATCTTTTATCATTCCACAAGGAGAAAGCTATGTTGATTGATCAAACTAAAACTATTTGCAGTGTTTCTTTACCTTAGCATTTCTTCTAAAGTGACCGGCAAAGACCAAAAATTCACTGCTTCTTTATGATAGGGTCAATATTTATTTACCAGTGACTGTGGATTATGTTGTTTCCTTTCCTCACTACTCCACTGCCTTTTAAAAAAACATTTGAAATTGCAGATCCTTGTTTCCTGCTTTTGCTGGAAGACCTGGTTGAGATCTTTGAAGAGCCTAAATAATCACATGGGGCTGTAATCAAGATTCAGCTCTCTGTCTCTTCAGTTGTGAAGAAGAAAAGCAAAACATTCCCCATACATTGATTATTAGATACTTTTCTAGAAAAGGCTGGTATAGCATACACCCTATATTGCTGCCTTCTTCAGTTCCTACAGTTATGGGCTTCCTCTTTTTCAATAGCTCTTCAATGAAGTGAACACACTGTTTTCATTATTTCTGTAAAGGCACAATAGTAATTTTACTGTTTTGCTGTACTTTAAAAGTCAGGGTTATTAAGATACATTAAATTCCTATTATAGTTGTTACTGTGCTGTAATATTTACCAAAGGTGCAGTCCCTGGACACTGTCATTCTGTTTGTTGTAGACTAACTGCAAAAGAACCCAAAACTTGAGCATAAGCTATAACTAGTAGACTACTTGTCACACCCTGGATCTTCATAGACACACACTGTGGTCTATAGCAGTGTCCTTGGCTCACTAATATAGCCCTTTTATCCCTTTAATCTTCCTCTTAGAACACTTATGTATCCGGGTGGCTTGCCCATGGGCTGGAAAGCCTGAGGCTAAAGCAGCCCTAATTCCATGATGAGCGCCATCCAAGAGGAATCAGGGATTCCAATATAAAAGAGAGCAGGAAAGTGGAGAGGGTGATGTGGGTGTGAGTCTGACAGCAGAATAAAAGGACTGAGCTTCAGCAAAAAAGGGCTTGGGAGAGGTGGTTCCAGGTACAGCTTATGGTTTTGGGACTTTATGTTGAGGACTGTTTGGGTTATTTTGTGAGTAAGCACTCTGAGATTGTGTGAACTTTAATTGACATTAAACCAGCCTGAGAAAATGGTTCTGTGAGACACAATCAAGACTACCTAGAGTACTTAAGGGGTGTGTGAGTTGGGGCTAATAGGGCTAGAGTGCCTATAAAGCACTCCTGGCCACAAGGGGGTGCTCAACAAGCAGCCAGTCTGCTACAATTTGTTTGGGACTATTCAGCAATCCTGTATGCTTTTACCTAACTTCATTTCCAGGGCCATACAGACCTCCTCAAAACCTACTGATTGACTATGCCTCCAATTTCTGGATTTGAAAAATTACTTAACTTTTATTTAACCAGAATAAACATAACAAGGTACTTCCTGATTGCAGTCTAGCTCTCCAAATCCTTTTGTGATCCTGATCCCTTTCTCTCCAGGAGCCAGTTGACAACCCATCAAATTCAAAACCCCTGCAGTTTCAAATAAGCAATCTGGGTGGAGCTCCTATCCTGGAGTTCAAGCCTTTGTGTCCCAGTGCATCTTGGGTGTATGTTCTTTTTGGTCTTTGTCCCACGACAAACTCCATCATATAATTTATCTGATTACTTATCCTATAATAAAATCTCATCATACAATTTCAGGGTAACACAGTCCTTCTCCATGCTGGGAAGGAAGGCCAGACTTTCTGAGTGAAATCCTGGTCCCATTGAAGTTAATGGTATTTGATGTCAATGGAATCAGAATTTCACCTTACTTCTCTACTAATGAGGTGTGCCTTACTTTCAAATACTAACCTCTGCCATTTCATTAATGTGGAATGATAAATTCCACATTAGTAAAATAGATACTTTGTGTCATCTTAGTTTATTTTTCTTATTTTTTAAAAGTTGCCTTTTATGTTAATTATTTTCTTTAATTTTGTGAATGTCTACTTTGTATAAATTACCTAAAAGATCCAACATGAAACCACATTTGTTTCGTATTTTAAAAAGAAAAACCAAAAATACTGCAGTAAATGATGCTTTCATTATTGATGAGAAAAGCATTTTTCTTATTTAATGAGAAGCACTTTATTATATTTATTTAATTACATTAACTGACAAGTTTCTGAAAAAAATGACTGTGGGCTGAAATTTCTCATATTTACTTTGAGCTCAAATGTGAATTGTTTGGTAACATTCCATTAGAATATTCTTGATCTAGCCCAATGAGGGAAAGTGGTTGTTCATGAGTTAACACACTTTGAAAAATGTGCTGTTTTGTATTTAGATAATTCTCTTTAAAAAATTTACCATGGATTTAGGGCTAGATCTACAAAAGAACTTAGTTGCCTAATGGCATCCATGAGATTCTCTAAATCCTTGCTTAGCTGCTGCCTAACTCTGTATGTCCCTGAAGTCCCTAGGCATCTGAATTTCAACTATTAGAGTTCCGTAGGCATCCATGTTTCTGCCAGTGAACATACACATAGCGGCCTCGGTCTGGATTTTTGGGTGCCAATTTCACCCCTAAATCTCAGTGGGATCCTCTGACTAGATGTTGCTCCATCTGTCTCTCCTGTGGGGTCCAACGTAGTAGGCATTCTCAAAGCATTTTTCCAGGTGGCAGGGTGCCTAAAATGTGTGATACTGCTGAACGTTGCAAAGCCTAAGTCCCTTTGTGCATCTAGCTCTTAGTCTCCAGCAACAAGTGCCCCTGGCATGTTTGCTACTTCATTTGGAAATAGCAAAGGTTATAAGTATTGCTAAGGGTCTAATCGTGCAAAGCTTTACATACATAAATAAGCCTTATTTGCATGAATAATCATTCTACAAGTAGTCTCATTTAATTAATACAACTTTTTTTTCATTTGGGGCCAGATTATGTCACCATTATTTTGATTAGTACTACCCTGCTCCATGATTTAAGTGGGATTTCTCATGGAGTAAGGTATTACTCAATATACAGTTGCAGAAATGATTAATAACTTGATTAATAACTATTTTTAGTGATATATCTATTGGAAATAATATGGCTGTGGTGTGCCTACTGTGAAAATTTAATGATGATGATTTAGCTTCTGAAGAAATAAGTATTATTTTCAGATTAGCTACTCATAAACATTGTGTATATATTAATAATATATGGGGAAATGAAGCATGATAGCAATCAAGAGGTGAATTATATGAGGACAGCAAAAGGGTAGGGAAATTACAGGTCTTGTTGATAAACAAATTGCTATAGCTGATCAGATTTTTTGCAAGCAGCCAACAGGACTATATGCTAACTCCTGAAGAATGGGAAGCTGTGATGTTACATGTTACACAAACAGGGACATGAAAGCCTCTGAAGAGGACCCATTCATTGTCATCCATATTGGAACCACCTCTACGGCTATGACAGAGATAAAAACGGTCATTTAAAACTTCAGGGATTTGGATCAGAAGCTAAAGGGGAAAACTGTGCAGGTAATTTCTTTGGAAATTTTGCCTGTACTTGGAGACAAATAAGAAGGTAGCTCTCTTTCTGTTCAATTTAATATATTTGTGGAGTGATTGAAATACCACAGCAACAGGCATGGCATAAGGATATATATAGATTAAGCCTTAAGTTAAATAGATGGCTTAGAATGTGGTACACAGAGGAGAGGGTTGTGTCTGCAGAGCTTTGGTCCTCTTGCTGTAGCAAGAAAAGGCTGTGCAAATTGTATGGCCTCTACTTCTGCTTCATCCCCCTTCACTGGTGGGAGCTAATGATGTCAGTTGGGAGGATTTTAAACTAAAATAGTGGGGATTGTAAAATGCGTAAAGGGGTCATGTGACTAATAAGAAAATGCTGACAAGATATTAAAAAAGAAAGCTGGGAAAATACATCTAAAATAGCTTGACACTACTATTAGCGGCATGGGAAATAAATAGGAATAACTCAATATTTTCAGGCATGAACACATTTAAAAGGACAGGTTTAACTTAAAATTTAGTCATTTAAAACATATACATTGTAGCTCAAATTACTACACTTGCCCTTGAGTTCCCCGTGCCAATTTATGTGGTTTAACAATCCATTATTACTAGTTTCCCTATTACTTTATGAAAGACCGGCACAGGTAATGGGGGGAACTGACTGACAGGCGAAGCAATGAAATGCACTCTACACTAAGTGCTGCCAAATGCACAAACTGAAAAAAAAATCAAATCACTTTCAATTATAGTAATGTTAGGGGTTGCTTGCAAAAACAGTGCTTAACATTTTTTGAATAAATATGACTTTTTGTTTGTTTGTGTAATTAAATGGCATCATAGTGAGTCTGATCCTGTGAGGTGCTGAATGTTCTCATTTTCCATTGGGCGGGGACACTGAATATCCTTTCTTGTTACATACATATAAATTCTTCTCCTCGTGATAACTAGATTCTTAGGAATAAGAATGAGCTTATTTTAGGGTGAAGAACACAGATTTTATATTACCAGAAAGAGAAGGTGGGTACCAATTCCACCCCATCAGACACCACAATGCAATGAGAGATAACAGAGTTGGCTGGTGTGATCAGGTGAATTTTACAGTCTGTCTCTGTCGCTTTGATTTCTAACTGGTTCTGTTTCATCTCTCTTTCCTTCTCCCTTCCCATCCTTGATTCTCATTAACCCCATTGTTCATCCCCTGTCTCTCAGGGCAATGTGTTCCCACTGCAATTACTGTACTTTCCTCAGCATTATCCTCCCTTTCCTACAGCTACCAAGTTCAAATGACTACTCACAACTGCAATGGAACCTTAAAGGCCAACATCACTCTCCTCCTCTTAAAAATGGGCATTATCCATCGTGTTCTGCTTGCTGATAGTTACACCTGCAGATGCATAAAAAGAATTTATTTATTTTAGACCAACGATATGTAAGCACTGTCCAAAAATGTAGGAAAGCAAGGTCCTCCTATCCCAATTGGTTATAGAATAACTGTAGAGGAATTGTTATTTTTTGTATCTTGTTACTACAGTTATTTTAGCTATGCTGAGCACAGTAGGACTTGGGGATAAATGTCAGTTATTTTTACAGCATTTACATTATTTGGTACATTATTTATCTATTTTATGAGTTCATTATTATTTCAGTGTCACCCAAAGGCATCAGTAAAAATGGGGAGGCCCCATTGTTCACTAATGCTGAACAAACACATAGAAAGACATTATCTGCTCTGATGAGTTTAGTCTAATTTGATACAAGACAAAACCATTGAGTGTGACAAACAATGGGAGGAGAGGGAGGATAAGGGTAATGATAACATGATCACACAGTTATATAGGTTAGCTATATGCATAAATTGATATAAATACCTGCCAAAGTTCTTGGAAATTTTTCGTCAAAGTGAGCACATAAATTGGCTCCATTGTCTATGGATTTATCTGAGGAAGGTCAGTCTACTATAGAAGCAACCCCTCAATCCAATCAATTCAATCTCAGCCTTTCTTCTTGTGTACCCTCTCTCCCTCTCCCTCTCCCTCTCCCTCTCCCTCTCTCTCTCTCATAAAATGCAAATACACTGGCCAAAAAAATCCTTGTTATGGAATATAATGTCACAGCATAAAGTGATTTCTAATGAAGCACCTCATGAGAGAGCCTGATTTTGCTTCACTAACATTGGTGGTGGAAATGCCAACTGACTTAAATAGGAAAGGATCTAGGCCATAATGTGGGAGCACAAGCAAGGAGAGTTAAGGTTACAGGGCAGGAGGGACAGGTGGGACATTTAACTGAATGTATTGTGGTTAGAAGCTTTGTTGGTTACGTCTACCCATAGGTGGTTCTGAGAAAGGCATAGCTATCCAGAGAGAAGGAAAGGAGCATATGAAGAGAGAGGCAGTTGCTGCTGAAGGGAAAGAAGGCAGCTCCTGCCAACAGTAGGCCAAATCAAGGCATATGTGAAGAACCTTTCCCATCTTCTTTAGTAAATAATTAGGTAATCTATAGATGACTGAACCTTAATCTTTGAATATCTTTTATTTCAGCGCTCTGTCAGCTTTCTCCTTCCCCCCAGCATCCATACAGTCTCCTTTATGAAATTTGCTTGCACTGTTCCCCATCACATCAGTCACTTTAATTATAACCCATCTCACCCTCCTTATTCTGTACCCTTAGAGGGGGTGCTGAGGCATGAAAAGTTCTTTTAGGCTTAGCCAAAAAAGTGGTTCAGTAGCTACTCCTGGAATGCTCTCTATGCTGCTTCCCTAATTTTGCTCTGACCTGCCTTATGTTAAAAAGTGCCTAAAATGTGATCTGAAATTAAAGAACTTTAAGATTTAGACTACAACAGCAGAATGGGTTTACACTAGCAAGGACTTTCCTAGATCTGATCAGTGTACTTTGGTTAATAATCTGGTATAATCACATATTAAAACTTTAACAAAAACATTGCATTAACAATTTCCAAAACTATGGGCTAGATTCACTTGAAGGCTTCAATTAATTCATATCAGTTTTGCTGGTTAAAATGCGTTTACAGATGCTTTGCTTCATCTGGGCAATGCAAAGCATCCAGCGCATACTGGTGAATCTGGCCTTTTTATATTTATGTTTTGTAGAATAACCCAATGTGAAACACAAGAGAAATATTTAAAATGAGATTTCTGCCAAATTGAATGCTGAGCTGTCCAGTGAAAACTTTTTGATGACAACAGATATGTGATCAATTAACCTTTTATATCATTCTTTATCATGTGCTTGAGGGTTGGGAGGGGAAGAGTATCAGCAAAGACTAGCAACTTGTAACTCAATATAAGAGACAAAAGTATTCATCCATCCTCCAGTAATGCCAAGATTGAACAGGGTGCTCCTGAGCAGATGGTTTAACAGACTAATGCATTAGTTTGCTGATCCTCTGTGCTTGCTAATTAATTCTTCAGTTTACTAGGATTTAAGATGATTGTTAAAAACAAGGCTTTTCTTAAAATAAACTTTAGGTAAATGTTAGAAAATGGTAGTAGAGATTATAATGGTTATAAGAAGCATTTGTGTGTCATCTTTTAGAAATGATATTAAAGCAGTTAATCTATTTTACCTGCTATCCTCATGTGTTTGAGATTTTCTTCTTTTAAGAAGAATTCTCTTTGTTTTCCTAATTAATTAATCCTCTAACTTCTCATTGACACTGTTGCGTCAAGATTATCCCCTTGAATTCAGTGGGAATGGCGTATGCATAGCCAAGAGAAAAATTTAGTCCTGTGTTTTCAAATTGCAACTCCCCTCCTGACTTCCCTCTCGTCAATTGTTCTAAGACTGCTTGTTATACACTTATTTTTGCAATTCACATACAATATAATTCTCATATAATACACCAAAATTGAAATATTTAAAATAATATTTTCTTTCTTTTTGTTTTTAGCATAATTTTAAAAATACATGCAAAGACTTTATATAGTAATTTATTTCAGGATACGAGTAAAGAGAGTGAAATCACATCAACTGGATTAAAATATGGTTTTGTCATGACTTGCTGTATAGATTTATACAATGCACATGTCATGCATTTATTACTAACAGTCAAATTTTGTAGCAGTTGTACAAAGAGAACTCTTGTTTGAAGCCAGTGGAAGTTCACCACAGAGAGAGTATGGAAGTGCCCCAATAAAAATGTTAGAAGTAACATCAGGAGAAAATATTATGAAAAAACATATCTTAAAAACAAAATTTTCTGGGTAAACAAGGATTTTACTCACCAAAACTAAAAGATATGGATTCTGAAGACAAATGTTAATTTTTTCTGTCTTTAATGGGATCTGTCTAATCTAAGTGTTTACATGGTCCGCATCATTATACTAGAGGACAATGGGATCTATCTAATCTAAAGTTCCAGAGAGGTAGCCATGTTAGTCTGTATACAGCAAAAACGACAGTCATGTAGCACCTCAAAGACTAACACATTTCTGCAGGCATTAGCTTTGGTGAGCTGCAACCCACTTCGTCAGATGCATGAAGTGAAAATCACAGATAGGTGGTATATGTGCATCTAAGGATAAGAAACAACAATTTAATTTAATTAACTATTGGTACATAATTGTATATTACTGTATAATTCTTTTATTTTTACTACAAAATAGATATTTTGAGTTGAGACAGTATTTTGTATCACAATTATTTTATTGGAATCACTTATTCCCTAGTATATCTTTTAATCACAATTAATTAAGCAGGATTTGCTAGAATACTTGAAAACCTCACAAAAATGTTTAAATAACTAACGTTGCCAAGATGCCTGCGGTGATTCAGGAATGAGTACCAACCTCAGGGCAGACCGTTAGGAATCAGGGCACAAACCCCAAATTGGTTGTGAATCTGATACTTAGATTTCACCAACCAATTATCCAGTGTAAACTCCTTGGGCACTATCAGATTTCCATCTTTTTAGTGGTTTTTATCTCCCTCCTCACTTGTGCGCTTAGCTGCAAAACTCAGCTGACAGGAGAAATTCTCATGTATGACACATCTTTACCAGGGGCAGGGCTGGGAAACAACAAAAGTCTTTTGCTCTCTTTAATATTCCACAATAGATTACGTGGTGTTGATGGACCTTCCCTGTTGGGTAGGACATAACATCTTCTGTTGGAGACCAGTACTTCAGGTTAATGTCTTTCCTGTCTGGTGCCATCAGAGAGGCTTACAATTTAACTACCCAAATGTTACCTTACAATATGCAATACAATATGAGATGTTATAAGTGAGATTAATGCATGCAACAAATCAGTAAAGTCTAAAGCAATAGTTCTCAACCTACTTACCATTGTGGGCCACATATGCAGCTCTCTATGTGTTATGTGGGCTGTAGCCACACAATACATATGCTACATGTATAGCCCTGAGGATGTCACATGGGCCGCAGCTGTGCTCTGATTGGGCCGCAGCTGTGCGCTGTTTGGGCCACAAGAAGCCCATGAACTGTGGGTTAAGAACCACTAGTTTAAACACTAAACATATTCTTATAATCCCAATACCTATTGTAACAATACTAAGACACAGGTGAACTGGACTGATTCCAGCTATGTATTTGTCAATGTACTAATTGCACCACCATGAAATGCATCTGACATCAGAGAGTTAAGTCCCTAATTCCCTGGGAAGTTGCATCTTTGTAAAAATAACATAAATTTTTCTACCTCCCCAGAAACAGTGTGAAAATATCTTATTGTTTGTTCTGAGAAAACATTTTTTAAAACAGTCCCTTCCAACTGAATAGAGAATATTGGTAGGAGATAACATTTTAGTTAATCAGTTAATGTAAAGGAGGGTTTCCTGGTCCAGCAAAGATAAGGAAATATCTTGCTACCTTTCCAAACTAAGGTTTGAAGAAAGGATTCTATATTTAAATTTAAAAGAAGATATTTCTGAAGTTTGAGTAATTTAACCAATTCCCCAGTCCATCCAGGAATGTTGTATAGGGGCTTTACCTTATTCCAGGTTTGATTCTCCCCACTAACTGGCTGCTAAACCTCTAACAAAAAGGGGGAAGTAATATATTTCATGTTATTGAACTCAATAATCTATCAGTCTTGATATAGTCTATAAAAAGGAAATCCTGTAATAATATATTATTAAATACCCTCATGTCTTTCCTAATCTGTGGTTGCTTACTTCTGTATTAGACCCTAAGGACATAGGAGCTTGATCAGATAAGATAATTTTACCTATTTTCTAGCATTTCCCATACCTGTTATTTAAAAACTAATTTCTTGTAGGTATATGCAATTCTGAGAGATCCAGACCAGTGGTTCTCAACCTTTTTGGGCTCAGGACCCATTTGTAAACCTTGATGGCCTGTTGTGACTCAGTAAATAGCTTTAGTGTAAAAAACATCTGGCTTACTAAATATTTCTCACTCGCGATTTACACATTAAAGTAATAAGTACTAAATAACAGCGGTTCCTGCAGTTCCTGTCCTGCGGGACTCGCTGGGCTTGGTTCCCCACTCCAGGCATTGCAACCTCCAGGGTCACTGTGCAGCACAGGGCTGGGCCAAAACTGTGTGAGTGGCATTGTGACCTGGTCATGGGTTGCACCACTCACTCAAATTTGGTCCGACCAGCCCCATCATCATGGAAGAAGGGAAGCTGGACCAACCCTGAGAGGTGCTGTGATCCATGTACCAGGTCACCATGCCCAGAATGGAGAGCTGAGCCCAGCCAGCTTTGAAGGACCAGAGTCACAGGTGCTGGCCCCTGCCCGCTCCTCACCCGCAGGCCCTCCCACATGACCCTTTGACACATTCTGGTAACCCAATTTTAGGTCAAGCAACCCAGATCTAGACCTCCTTACAAATTATCAAGAGGCTTGAAAATAGAAATCAAGCAGAAATAAGAAGGGAAGAGCTATTTGCAAAAAGCATATATACCACAGTGCCTGGCATCTTTTGGAGACATCTCTAATAAATTTTGGATTTGTAATAATGTAACATGTGTTTTTTCATTCTGAACTACTCATAAGGTTCTGGGAAAATATATGTAAAATACTACTAAAAACTATCTCATCTCATACCTCCCTTCTAAGCGTACTGGGAATCGGAAAGGATATCCATTTGGGAAAGACTGCATCCAAGCTAGGGAGCTTGGCACTTTCCACAGTAGGCTGGTTGATATAAGATTTAACGACACACGGTAACCTCCATACATTCCTCCAGATGTACACAGACAGAAAAAAAGAACTATTAAGTCAATTTTCCCATCTCCCCACCAATGCCAGATTGTTGTTGCTTATAAAATTATGTTTTGTCTAGTTTAGTTTTCAGACCCTAGCTCTTTGGGGTTTATATTGATTTCCTTGGTTGATTACTCCATGTCTTAATTGATCTGTGTCTAGAAATTCTTCCTGATGTTCACCATACATTTTCCTTTTCTCATTCTCTTTCCATTACTTCTAGTTTTACTCTTTATAGCACCCAAAATTTTCTCTCTTCCTCTCTTGCTTTCACACCTTTAATATATTTGTTGACTGCTATCCTGTCCCCTTTCATGTTAGTCATCCCTTCAATCCTTCCAGCCTCCGAATCCTTTCTGTTGTCCTTTATTGAACTCCTGTCAGTTCATCAATAGGTCTACTTAGGTTGCCAGAAATGAATTCAGCATTCAAGATGTGGTCATATGGAAAAAGACTGTTACCTCTTGGCTAGGTGACATCATATCTATGCAACTCAAAATGACATTTGCTTTTTTTGCTGTCAAATTCCATTAAAAATTCATATTGAACTCACAAGTTGTTGTCCATCATTAGCACGACGTTTCTTTCAGTGTTACTACTTTCATGTTTCTCCGTCTCATCACATTTTCTATGAATTTTATTATCATTGTAATGGGGTGTATCAGGAAACCCTGAGCAGCTGGTCTGGGACACCTAAGTAAATTTAAGCCTCAAACCTATTTTCCTCAAACCAGAGAGGATATCTATTATTTGGAGCTATCTATAAAATTATTAAGATTATAAACTATTAAGATTTTTTTTTAATTTTACCATTAATGAGACAGAATCCAACTGTGATAATGCTATTTACTTCACACAAACCCTACTGGACACTTCCCTGCAACTCTGTTAATCTCTAGAAGGAATAGTGATTCTAAGTTAAACTACTACAAAGGATGTAACTCTTCTGTTGTCTATATCTCACTTTTGATACACAAGGCATCTCCTTTTTCTGAGATCAGATAGCCTCAACTCCCCAGTTTTCATAACTGTGAATTAAAATAATAGAAAGCACCAGACCTGAATCGCTAGCCCTCAGATTAGACTCACATGCCAAACGTCATACTCTGAAAGTGATGAGATGGAGGAACTCCTGTTCAGCTATCTGTCTGGAATTTCACTCCTAGAGACTCACAAAGCTAAATTAGGATCATGATCCTGTAAGGACCTATGTACATGCATAACTTTATGCACTGTGAGAAATCTCATTGAAGTGAGACTCTTAGTGCATCAAGTTAAGCATATATAAGTCTTTACAGGATCAGGGCCTAGGATCATAAGGATTTGGTATAGATTTTCCTAGTTTTCTGGGAGCAGCAATTAGCTTTCTGGGCAGCCTCTGAAACCTCTTCCTGTTCCAATGGAAATCTGGTCTATTTTATAAACTAGAAAGTATATTATTGCCTTGAGAGATTTCTTCAGAAAATCCCAAAACAGTTTGTACATAATTTTTCTAAAAGTATTTTATTTTTGTACCACAAATCTGTACGTCCTTCTTGGGGGGGTTCAGGATCTACATCCGGTAGTGTTGCACAATGGCAAGAGGTTGTGGGGTCAGTGGCAGGGGAACCCGGGCCCTTCCTGCTCCTGGGACCTGTGACTGGCAGGTTGGATTTGTGGCATGGAATGGATGCCCTCAAGCCTATACCCTGGGTCACTTGCTAGCATAGCCTCTACCCCTCCAAGGTCACCATAACATCTGCTTATGGATTCACCAAATTCGAGGGAGGGGTCTCTATGGCAGTGGTCCAGAGGTTCTTCTCCATCAGTTGCAGCCTGCTGTCCCCTGAATCTATAGGGGCCTGTAGCAGTTCAGCAGTGGGGTCTGGTCTGGACTCCTGTAGCATCTCTGCAGGAGTTAATAGTGTAGAACTGCACTCTTTGTTTTGACTGATCTGGGCCACTCCCTTATGAGCTCTGCTTCTACTGTGAGCATGCCCACTAGGTGGGGCCTTCTGAACCCAGAGCTGCTCACGAACACTTGGTTCCCCAGAGTGGGGTTTATATAACCCATCACAGTCCTTCACAAAAATGCCACTGATATATCAATATGTGTCAATAACTCAACAAATGAAGGGGTCTCCAAGCAACCCTTAATAGGGGGAATATATTGTGACATTTCTAAGGCCAACAGGAAGAACATACCAAAAACCCAGACCTGCTTTCAGATTCTTCATTTAGGTATACTTGCAATAGCTCTTTGATATGTTCTCCCAATGTGTAGTTTTTACTCTGTTTAAGGAGCAACTTGTTAAAGAAGCTGATGGATATTTGTCTCATTTCCTTCAGAAAAATTTATAATTCTTATGTTTTTGTAGCAATCAGTGTTTTTGGTGTTGTCCAGTTATAATGGATGTTCTTCTTAATTGCACTTTGGCTTGATTATGCTTAATCTCATAATGAAATTTTTTGTCATCCAGGACAGAAATATGTCCTTGTGCCTTGTTAACTACTCCTGGTGACAAAGTACCTAGAGAATGTCTTGCAGATTAAATTCACACTTCCTCTCCAATTTCTCAGATCAGGTGTCCAAAACAATAATTATATTGAAGATAACTTCTGAATAAATATTTTTAGTAATGCTGTTTGTTCTCTGTTCCTCAGCTGCAGATTCATTTCCTCTGGTGACATCTCTACTACTGATTTGTTTTCTTTTAATTATTATAATGATTTAGGGGGTTTGTTTGTTTCTTTGCTTCCAGTAGGGCTCGTAACGTCTGTTTTTATGGGCACAGTACCCTATTTTAGATCACAATTCTGTTAAGAGGACCTTCATACAACTTCAGTATTTACTGATTTTGATATTACATCAGTGTATTTCCATTGACTTCAGTGGGGTTAGTCCTCCTTTACACCAATGTGAGATCAGAATTAGCCCCTTTGTGTTTACATTTGATGTAAAATAACTTTGAAAAACGATATAAGTGAGGAGGGTAGAAGTATGATTCAAATCTGTTATTTCCCTGAAATCTTCATCTCTCAATAGATTAGTTCTCTGGGATTATGGAGGAAGGGATGGGCAGAAGAATGGGATGCTTTCATTTTGAAATTCTAGAATATTAGCATGATAGTTTGAGTTTAATTTATATCTAGATATTCATTTTTTAGTAATGTTAGTAGATTTGAAAGGTGCTGTATTGACAACTCTGAAAACTAATTTATCTGCAGAATAGGAATATCCTTGATCCAGCAGAGCAAGCTTTTCTTTATTGTTCCACCAGTATACCTCAACTCTGATATGCTGGGTTGGCATCTAATCACACAAGATTGTCTCCCTGCCTAATCATCTGTTGGCCTTTTTGCCAAGATCATCAGCAAGGATGCCAATTGGTGCCAGTTATGGTGGGTTTTTTTTTTTTTTTGGTTTTTTTTTTTTTTGGTAATGAGATCATCAGATCATTTCACAAAGGTCAATAAACAGTCATATTATGAAAATAACTTTTGATCACTACCAACCTGGGCTGGCTTTGATGCTTCAAAGTTGAAGTCCCTACAATCCAAGACCAATTACTGAAATAAGCTGTCTTGTGCCCTTTAACCTATGCTTGTGCCTGAGTAAATCAACTGTGGACAGTGCCTCCTAAAAGACAGAAAGGCACCACTCTCTCAAATGAAGATGCTAACACCAATGCAAGTACAATGTGTGAATTTTCAGGACTAATGACCAAAAGATTTCCTGTCAGAGTACAAAATTTGTTACCAAGAGGAAGAAAGGTTGGGTGAGAGGAGCAAAATCAGCAATGTATATTTATAAGAGCCCTCCAGATTGCTCAGCGCTCAGCAAGAAGCAAAAGCAGAAATTATTTCACTCATGTGATAACCTTCAAAGACCTATTCTCCGGAGACACCTGTTCTCATTAGCCCCTGTCTCATTGCTCTTATTCCTGCCACTGTAACCTAACCCTCTTCCAGAGGCTGCAGTTCATTTATACCACAGTCCTATGCTGGTGTTATGTATTTAGGGGGAGGTATTTCTTGCAGCTCTCAGTTAGTGACTACCATGACTTCTGACAGTGCTGGTATTGTTTAACTTGTACTTTCTTGGCATTTCATTCATAAACCACAGTCTTTAACCCCTGTGACATAAATATTGAAATATTATTCAAATGCTGTTTCTTTCCCAAATTCACAATTGATTTTTTTCCATTGGCTTTTAGATATTTTACCTTTTCAAGAATAGCTCTTTCACGGATCATTGAACTGAAGATGCTAATGAAAATTTGGATTTCTTTATTTAATAACTATGTCTATAATTCAAAATGTCCTATTTCAGGACCTTGGAGAGCATCTAGTTCCATTCCGTCTTAAATTCAAGGGTGGAGTACATTAATTGGACATTGTTCTTGGTTTCTTATATTTTTTGGAAAGGGGTTCAATAAGCATCATAGTTTTGGAACATATTTTGCTCAAAAGCAAAAACAAATGTGGGAACATTATACATGACATCATCAGCCTTTGAAACTGAAGGATAACCCACTGACTGCAACCTTTTCAGTCAGATGTGCCTGACATAGTTGTCTAATGATAACTGCACATTGTTACTTTTCAGTATGCAGTGGGCACATGTGGGTTTTTTTTGCTCCTATTGTAAGCCAATGTGGATTCCTTAAGTGAACAATGTTATTCTTTCCAGATAATTCTAGATGTAGTCCAGGATCTATGCTGCCTTCTGCTGTGGTAAAACTTGTAGAAGACACCAGAAATGGAAAATTTGCCCACTGGGTCTGGCATTTGGAGAAGCAAAAAGCTGTTACACTACCTCCACCTAAGGGAATTCATGTAGCCTCAAAAGTGAGTGTTAGCAGAGGAGTGAATAGCCATAGGAGATGGAAGATGTTCTTATGCAGAGCATCTTTTGAGCCATCTTTGTGGCACCTATGGAGTCCAAATACAAGTTTTACCTAAGGTTCAGGGATCCAGCCTGGTGCAAGTAGATGTAATTTATGGTTTGCCTACTTGGGAAATTTTAAACTTTTATAAACTGAGGTGTTAATTTAAACTACTTGTTATACCAGTATAATCTCCATGTGGACACTCATATTCCCGAATAAGATAAACTTTTTCCAGTTTAATTTATGCTGCTTTGGAAGGGGTTTAAGTTAAACTAAAAGGGGAAAAAGCCACTTGTATTCTGGAATAAGAGTGTCCACACAGGGAGTTATAATTATACCATTATAGTTATACCACTATACCAGTCTAACTGGTAAAACTTTCACATGTAGACAAGCCCTTAGACCTTCCTGCACCATCTTGAGTTAATCTAGCCTTTGAACACTTAAAATTAGATACCTGTAAATAACATGGTGACACTGTGTGTGTAGAAAAGCTCCACAAATGATAAGAAATGTATGTCAAATGTAGTTTATGTAATTTCCATGCAACTTTCATTAAGATCAGTAGGTGGTCTAGAATAGAAGGAAATGGCACAGCAACATGAAAATGAAAGGATTGTTGAAGGACAGAGTCAGGGGGGGAAAGTTTTGTTGCCTTGCATCCACTTTTTTTTTTTATTTAAAGGAGTTCCACAATAAATTTTCCAATTAAAACTGGTCTCTTTTAAAATTAAATAAAAAATAGGTTTCCAGGGCAAGCTGATAAAACCAAGTGAGCATATCAGTGTTGGTGCCATTCTTCAAAAAAGAATACCACTTTATTCTGTTGTTAAACACTTATAGCTCATGAAAGGGAAATAAAAAAATACATTTGTTGGTGCTATTAAAATGTACTATTACCGGAAGTTGTAAAATGATTTTCGATTCTTTGATGCTACTTGTCAGGGATTGTTCTCCTGTAATAATTTATCCATTAAAAGTGCACTGGAAACAATAAGCAAAGATACCTACAGAAATAAACTGTCTATTTTAATTATTCCTCTTCTGTCTCATTATCTAGCAATCCAAAGTAATGAGGCTGCTTACCTTTTCAGTAGCCACTGTTTTTACAGTATAAGAAAACAAGGATGACATGTAATGTGATGTAATATTCCCCCAAGTAGATAAGCAGGCAGTTTTTGCTTCATGTTTCTATTAATGTTTAGATGTCCATTTTTCCTTAGTATGTAGTGTAATGTCTCTTGCTTTCCTTTTATATTTTTGGCCTCCTTTCTTATAAGCTGCTTTTGCATTTAATTTCTTTTTTTTTTTTTTAAAGATGAGCATTTCTAAAATTTACATTTTTAAATGTGCCCTAGTTCTTTTTAAAATTATATTTTAAAATATATATTTTTCAGCTGGCACACCTTATCCAAACCATTTGTTAATTAAAACAGCTTCATGATTTGTGATTATCAATGAAAAAATTACCCTTAAGAATCATTTTTCATGTTGAAAGTATTGCATGTTCAGGTGCGGTTCATGCATTTTTGAGGGGTGGGCATAAAGGAGGGAGAAGGCCATATAACAGCATGTGTGGAAATAAAACCCTTCTACAGAACAGCACTGACATGCATTAAGGGGAAAGATGTTATTAGATTACAACCCTGGCCAAAGAAATATTGTCACTAGGTTTAGAGCAAAAAATTGAAGAGGAAAGGATACATTCAGACATGGTGACAGTAGAATTCAGAGTGTTGGAGCAGGGAGAAACAGAAATGCTTTCTAATTAAATTTTAAGGGTAGTATCTGTTACATTTGTATCAGTCAACCTGAGAGTGTAACTGTGAATCTTTCAGTTCATATGAATATTTCAGTACAAACTCCTGATTACGTTTTATTTTAGTAGATTTCAGACATCACTTGTTAGTAGAACAAATCATTTATAATATTGCCTTGCTCAAATACACTTATTTAAATAGTTTCCATTAATTTGCATAAATTCATTTAATTATCATTTCAAACCCTTTTATTTTTCCATTTATATCTATATCCATGTATCTGAAACAAACATGAATTCCACACTTTCTAATACTACCTCCTTTAAAAAGCATCTTTGAAACGATCTGTTCACACAGGTGTGTTACTTGTTTTTGCACACACACTGAAATATGTTGACAAACAGCTCTGCAAACTGTTTCAGAATGTTTTCTAGCAGCAAAGATACAGATGAGATCACAAGAAGGATTACTGCACTGCTGAGCTAGAGATCCTCTCATCTTAAACATTCACTTGCATGATGTCATCCCTGTTGCTACTAGAGGAGATGTTGAAATGTTCTTTTAAAATAAGAGCACTAATCTTCACCAATGATGTAAGCACAGCTATTCAAACAGATGAGCAAAATCATGCTTTACTTTGATTAATGCAGCACTGTCAATGGTGAGATTTAGAGTCCCTTAAATCTATTATTTATTCATTATAAAGTAAAACTTTAAAATGAGAAAATGTGACCTATGTAAAGAAACTAGATTAAGCAGCCTAATCAAGAAGAAGCAAGGATTTAACAGAAATTGCAATATCATAGAAGTTCAGCTGTGTGAAGAAAACTGCCTCCCAGTGGGTACAAAGTGGCACAATAGCTACAGTCTACACATTATCAGAGTGAGCTGAATTGATCTGATGTGTGTATTCACTGTTTCATGGATTAGCTATGCTTTCCCATGAACTACAAAAGAAAGCTTGAAATCTGGGACATTTGTCATCCAGGATGGGGTCTACTCAGGACACAAGATACCCAGAACCTATTCTGGGATTGTTCCAGTCTTTTGAGACATGTGGTCATTCTAATCCTTCCTGTTTATGTTGTGAATGCACATGCAGTGAAGCTTAATCTCTGTAATAGCAAACATGCATCACTATGCATACATTCTCAAACAACTACATTCTCCAGTTTGGGGAAAAAATAAATGAGTATTGTTTTCGGTCATCTATTCAGTTGTATAACAAGCAGCTAACTTGCCGCAGTTTAGTATGCACATATTCTGTGGCTTGTCTCCAACAGTGAGCTTTTCCCTACAAAAGATTTTAGATTTAAAGCTCCATAGTACAAATTTGCATGCTTTTCTTTTCTATTTTTTATTAATAATCTTGTGGTTTTTCCTTCCCTTTTTAAGTCACAGTATATCTTAAATCCCACTCCCTCCCCCCCAAAAGTTTGTTCACTTCTGCATAGTTATTGTTTCTTTTGGACAGTCCAACTTTTAAAAAACACCTTTTTAAGATTATTCACTGAATGTTTAGTAAACCTGGTTAGGCTTTCTGAAAGTATGCTTTATTATTATTTTTCAAGTATAGCTAATGCACACAGTTACAACTAGTGAATTATAATATAAATATCACAGTAACACTGAACAAGGACTGTAATAAGAAGTGGAACAAGAAATAAAGGTTATTTTTGAGAATGTAAGTTCTTTGGGACAGGGATTTATGTTTTATTGTTTTATGTTTACAAAGTATATAGCACACTATTATTCATTTCCAGTAGCACACATAAAGTGCAATTTTACTCTGAAGAGTGATTCTGTAAAAATGATATTATGGACTCTATTTATTATCTCTCCATGACTTCCTATCAAATGTACTCAGTTTAGAAGTTTAAAAAATATCTTTTCTAACTGCCAGCTATGTAAACACTACTGGGGATCTGAGAGTCAAACTAAGTTCTTTCCATCTCTCATGTCATCATCAGGAATAAAGGTTCTGCACATCAAATTTAAGACTTCAAATACACCCGTTCAATCCAAAAGTCTTTATGGGCCCAATCCAATCCCAT